>CM046967.1:74100734-75350734 GCA_025698475.1 Gossypium anomalum
ACATACCCATGTGTCTAGGTCGTGGCAAAATAGAGCATACATACTGACTTATCTACATGGCTGGAGACAAGCCCGTATGCCTTGGCTGTGGTCGAAACTGACTTGGGTCACATGGCTGACCACACGCCCGTGTGTCTAGCCCGTGTACCCTTCAAAATGGCCACACACGCCCATGTGTCAAGGCTGTGTGCCTTACACGGCCACCAGACACGCCCTTGTGTCTATGCCGTGCTTGAGAGTGACTTGCTTCTAAAATAAATATTGAAGGACACGGTCAAGACATACGCCTGTATACTCAACCGTGTGGGCAAATATAGGCCATCTGCAAGGCCAATTTACCACCCAATTAGGGTCCTCCCAACAAGTATAAAATCAAGAATATTTCATACCAATTCACAACTAAAATATACAACAATCATACCATATCATTATCAACCAATCTAATGCTTAATAACCATACCAAATTATGCCAAATCATAAGACAAAATCATATCTAAACATTTGTTTCATAACCTCATTTCAATTCATTCACTCTTATACCAAAATCTTACCAAATCCTTAAATAAGCACACACCAAAACTTACCAAATTGAGCAATTCACTTAGCCATTCATGAACACATCACAAAGGCATAATTTGCATCACATATCATATACTAAAATCAAACCATAATTCAACCATAATTAAGCCATATCACATGGCTAAATATACACTTCACAAAACATACTCAAAAACCTCTAGCCTATACATGCCATACTCCAATATTTACATTTTCAAAATGTACCAAAATAGATTTCGATAGTGTGGTGATGATCCTCGATAATCCCTGAGCTCCCGATAGTTACGATATCTATAAAACAATGCAAACACACACAAAGTAAGCTTTCAAAGCTTAGTAAGCCATATACAAATAAACTTAACAAATAACAACGATTTAGATCAATTTATTCATATAATTCAATGCAATAAACAGTCACATAACCATATATCTCTTATATTTCATTTGAACATGATTCACATATACATATCATAACTCATTCTCATAGTAACTCATACTTATATCATATGTTCACCAAGGTACATATACTTACCTTTCATTCTCAAACATGGTATACAATTCAAACGTACCTGGATCGAATATAGTTTTACATAGTCATCCATTTTCTCAGAATGCCCGTTGAACTGTTCGAAATCAATAAAGATACTCGGATAGCTCAGAAAGCTCGTACAATGCCAACGTCCCAAACGTGGTCTTACATGTATCAAATATCGATGCCACAGTCCCAGACCTGGTCTTACACGAAATCAAATACGATGCCGATGTCTCAGAATGGTCTTACACGTAATCATAAGTCGATGCCAACGTCCCAGATGTGGTCTTACACAAAAACACATATCGGATCCTATGTCATGGCATATGTATCCTAACTATTCCTATGGTTCGTACGGGGCTTTTCGGAGTCAAAACTTTGTCGATACTTTCTCGGATATCTCATTCTTAACATATATAATTATTCAACATTGTTCAAAAGCATATAATCAATAATAATTCAATTCAAAATATATTTATTTGTATATCGACTTACCTCTTACGGTTTGAACGAACGGAGTCGACTACTCAACGACTTTCGACTTTCCCCGATCTAATTCTGTTTTCTTTAGTTCTTGATCTATATAAATTCAATTTTAACCCTTTTATTCAACAAATCATTCAAATCAACCCAAAAACAAATATTTAGGGCATTTTACAAATTAGCCCTCATATTTTCACATTTTGACATTTTAGTCCCTAATTCACAAAATCATAAAATACACAAAATTTCCACATACACATGCTTAGCCGAATTTTCATAGTGTTCATATAAGCCCACACATTTCATTTATTTCACATTTTAGTCCCTCAAAATCTCATTTTTATAATTTAGCCCAAATTACTCAAATTCATCAAAATTTCAAAGACAAAACATATTAACCCAACATCAAGCTTTCACATACTATCCCCAAACTTCATAAAACTCATAGCTTCATCAATGGCTCAACTCAAAATCATCATAAAAATAAGAAATTGAGACATGAGCTTGATAGATTACTAAGCAACGATCACAAAAACGTAAAAATTATCAAAAACCGAGCAAAACACATACCTATCAAAGAGAATCAAGGCCGAACCCTAAACAATATTTTATCTTTTCTTTTCCTTTGATTTTCGATAAAGATGAACACAAAAATGAGTAATATCATGCCTTTGTTTTATTTTAATTATCATATTAATTAAATACCAATTTTACCCTTTGTTATAAAACCATTTAATCATTAAATATAAGGCCATTTATGTCCATTAATCTTTTCAATGGCATAATAACAACATAAGGACCTCTCAATTAAAAAGCCACAACAAATAGGCACTTTAACAAACAGTAGGCAACTTTTCCATTTTACGCGATTAAGTCTTTTTATCAAATTAAACACACAAACGATCAAATTTTCGTACAAAATTTTCACATATAATAAACATGGAAAATAATATTAAAATATTTTTCTGACTCGGATCTGTGGTCCCAAAGCCACTATTCTGACTAGGGTCTAAACTGGGTTGTTACATTTTCTATGGTTCTATTTCTAGAAAATAAATGAAAAAATTAAATTACACAGTTTTCTGCCACAAGGCATTCCTTGGGTCTTCAATCACCATCGCATCTTTTTCCTCGTCATGGACTCCTTTTGGAAGAATTACATTTAAATCCTATGTCTGTTTCCAACTCACAAAAATTCTATGAATTTAAAACAAAAAACTCTACGTGGAGATAATAGTCTACGATCTATTTCCTAACAACCACAACCTCGACAATAAAAAACAATTATATAAAAAATATATAATATTTTATTTGTTCTCATATATAACTCAAAACATGCATAAGATCTAAAGAATGTCACTTTCTATGTAATCAAATCATTCAAGAAGAAGAGAAATTTATTTTGATTATTTATTTATACTTATAGATAGAACATAACCTCGCTCTGATACTAATTGTTAAAAAAATAGGTTTGAAAAACTCAGAAGAAAATAAATTTAGAGAAAAACCAAAGTTTAAAAAAAAATCAAAACAAGATATTGGTTGTGATATCTAAAATAATAAATACTTAATCAAAATTGCACCTTTTTGATTCGTCTAGGATAAGCGCTTCGACCAAGTAGTCTTCTCCACTATCCTCAAGCTCACATCTACCGTGTATGTGCTCACTTCGAAGTAGAAAATTTTTCACAAAAATTACCAGTGGAGTAATTTTGTAATTTCTCTTAACTTTTGGGTCAAGTTGTAAATTATAAAAATATCTCTAAAAATTTTCTAAAATAGTCCTTTCAGAGAATTTTCTCCCTACAACTTTCTCTTGAATTCAAGTGTGTGAAAAATAATGACCCAATGCTTTTTTTATATAGGGAGAGTTTAGAGAGTTCAACTATGATTAAACTTAATCTTTTCAATATTAAATTAAAAATTTAATATTAAATCTTATTAATATAATATAATATTTATCTACAAGATAAACATTAAATTTAATTTAATATTAAGACCAACTGCCGCCAGCCACAAGGATGTCACCTTTGTAGCCGCCGAAACCGCCGTGTCCGGTGATGCAGGTGCGACACCCTTATGGCACCTTGAGTTTGTTCGGCTGCTACCGGTTTAGTCTGGGTTAGTGATGACCCCGATCGATCTGGTCTAGCCATTAGTTGGACCGTCAGCCCAATTTCACATACCGGGCCCAATTCAACCATTTTTTGGGTCTTAGTCTCGATTTTAGGCTCTTAGGCCCAATTTATAATCTCAGGTCCAATTTTCAAGTTCAATTACCCATTGAGCCAATTGTCTGACTTGAAAATTAATTTCCCAAAATACCATATTAATTTTAATTAATTTGATTAATTTAATTTTATTTGATCAAAATTAATTTTTTCAAAAAATCATTTAGGTTTTCCAGATTAATTTTTCAAAAAAATTCTTTAATCAAATTATCTAGTTGAACAATTCTCACAACCACCTAATTTAATTTCACATCAAATAAATCGACTTAATTAAATTATTTCCAAAGTCATAGAATTTTCTTCTGATTCAAATGCAGTCCAATTGAGCTTTTGTTAAGCTAGCGGAGGGACCATTCGGAATATAAAATTAGGCTCTAGTAATTACAATTATGTCCAGAAGTATCATTATGATAATTCGCAATTACTTAATCATGGAGTCAATCCACAAGAAGTATCATGATTGAAAACTCCTTATTGTATACTCTTTACGAAAACACTTTATCCAACTATTTTGTCCAACGACCTCGTCATGTGTGTGTTACTCTCATTTGATATCCTTAATTCCTTTGAGTTAAATTCGTTCACTCAATACAATCCTATTTTATCTGATTATCATAATTGTGTCTTCTTCATAATTAATATAATCATTGTCAACAAATGACTATAATAAATTGCTCGTTCTAGAATAAGCAACCCATGACCATGTTATTTATCAATCCACACAATGCTAATAAGAGGATATCATTAACTCTACTTGTGGAGTCAACTGCTCCGAAAGCCAAGACTAGTCATCTCCCCAATTGGAATTGTAGACAACATAATAATCCTTCTCAGTATTTAAATCAATGCTCACTTAGATTATTTTACGGGATTACGGACTTATTTAGATTATCTACTAAAGTAAGTTGTCTTTCCCGCAATGTAAACATTCTTACAATGCCACTTATCTTTAGCTTGAACATAGACAATTAATGAGCTAATATTTGTTTGTCATAATTTCGCTATGCATGCAAACTATAAAAGACAGAAATACAAAAGACATAATAGTGAAATGTGAAATTAACTTTATTTATTTATTCACCGTTCAAATTAATAGAAAATAGTTACATGTTTACTACAATATGGGCACATTTCCCAATATTTTTGTCTCTTTTCGTTTGGTGTATCGGAATACCCATGGTTTGGTAACGCAATACCCACTTCAATCTTGACTTGGAGGATCCTTAGGAGTTGGGTATCATGATACCACTATACCTGGCCTCGATCCTATTTAATTCAGCATTGTTAAGGGTATCACGACTTTTAGGCTCCAATATTGTGATACCCTCTTCTCTGTGATATTTTCGCTCACGTTTGGGCTTTCGATGACTCCCTACAACACTCAATCAACCATTAGGTTCCCTATGGCACATTTGGCCATTTCAGGTCTCAAAAGTGGCATAAAATGCACTATTTCACTTATTAAGGCAAAGAATGAAAGCTAGGTAAAAGCACGACAAAAACATATAAATTGTTTGAAAACAAGCTCCTTAAACGTAATGGGGAGCCTAATTTGACATAATCAAACTCCCTTACACTTAAGTCTTTACTTGTCTTCAAACAAAAACACAAAACATGCAAAAGATGACCATTAGACTAAATTGAGCAAAAAGGCAACATGGTCGTTAAATATTTAATTTGCATACGGATTATCTCACATGCAACTTGAGAATGATATTTAGCTAACTCAGGTATCTTAAAGGCAAACAAACTCAGTTCAACATATTAAAAGGCTAACAAATCTAGAGACAATTCAAATGAATATATGTACAATCGTGTTGTCCATCAAAATAGACTATATAGATACATTAAAGACACATAAAGAGACTCGAAGGTGTTCATCAGATTAAACATAAGTTAAAAGACTTGTGCACGTGAAATGTTCGAGTCGTTTAGGTCTTCTAGGCTTGTAACATTTCGAGGCTTAGAGCGATTCGGATTTCAAACAAAAGGTAACTCAAAATGGGTTCAAGGGCTAGAAATAGTGAAGCACATGAAATTTTTCTATATTCTCACCCTTAATTTCATCGTGAAGCTCACCTCCTTATTTCTCCCACTCTCGCCTTCCTTATCTCTCCAAAAATTTAGAAAAGAGTGTTTGATATTGGTACGTATAGGAAGCTAGCAAGTATTGATACCTTGTGAATTGAAAGATTTCTTTTGAGACTCTAAACTGACTTTTCATTTGAGTCTTTTTTTTTCTAATTTTTACTCTCTTTCACTCACAATGCTTTAACACTAATCGTGTTTTTGCTTCACTCACTTTGCTTTTAACCCTCATTTTGCTTTTATTCACACAATTTTCTTTTTTGTTTTAATTTCTTTAGCAAGGGTCTGTATGTACCATATCGTACACTCTCTTCTTTTTCTCTGAAGCACACAACGAAACGACCATAACGTCTCTACCTAGTTCTCAATATCCATGGCTCGACGTCCATTTCATAATGTATTTACAAACTTTGACAAGAAACGTTAGAGTTTTTAATCATTTTAGGCTCAAGGTTTCTATAATAAGGCTCATCAAGAAAGGGTTGTTCGAAGCTCAAATTATGGGAACTAAGGGCATATAGCATAAAGGTAAGCCTTTTTAGCTTTAGGCTAAACAAACAATGGCTTAGGTCATTCCAGAATCATTTCAAACAACACTTTTTCTATCATGATTACATTTATTCGAATGAACAACCATCAATTCAATCCTTATTCATCTACAAGTATCTACACAATTCATTTATCCTATAACACAATTTACACATTTTTGCCTCCCTACAAATTTTTGTCTCCCTATTTTTTGAAATTATCTTGGGTAGCGCGATACCACTGGGTGATATGCCAAAATTCCAGTTTTTGAAACTGCTTGAGATATTGTGATACTGAGGATCAATATCACGATACCCACAAAACTTTTTGCTTCCCCTCTAAAATGATTAGGGTATTGTAATATCCAAGGGTGGATATCGCGATACCACTATGTTAGGCCCTAAAAATCTCTCAAAAACTTAATCCTAACTACCTACACAAAATTAGACCCTTAAAGAAAATGAAAAATTCAACATGCAACAAATTTAAATCCTAAGCTAAACAAGAAAATCAAATGGAATCCATGCTCAAATAGTAATTATTTACAAATTTGGTTTCAAATTGACCCAAAAGCTCTTCGAGTACCTTTTTACTCCGAGGTTTAAAGTCAACCATGTAACTTTCTTCAAGGAAAGTAGCATGAGTTAAGACTATAACAATTTTCTCTTTCGGGTTATAAAAAAAACCACCCTTTTTTTCCCTTTGGATAACCTACAAACATGCATAATTTTTTCTGTGAGTCTAAATTTCTTGCATCTTTATCAAATACACGGGTTGGGCATCTCCAAACCTTAAAATAATTTAGATTCAGCTTCTTACCATGCCACAATTTGTATGGGATTTTCAATGATGCCTTAGTTGGCACATCATTCAGAATATAGCAAGTTGTTTGTACAATGTATCCCCTAAAAAAAGATTAGAAGCTTTGAATAATTTAACATCAAACGTACCATGTCTAACAACGTTTGATATCTTCTTTCTACCACGCATTTCTATTATGGAGTGTCCGGTGTGATTAACTACGTTAGAATCTTATTTTTTATGAGGTACCCTAAGAAATCATTATATAAATATTCCCCACCTCGATCAGATTGAAGTGCCTTTTATGGGTAAACCTACTTATTTCTCCAATTTTGCACAAAAATCTTTGAATTTATCAAAGGTTTCACTCTTGTGGTGCATCAAGTATACATACACACATATAGAACAGTCATCAATGAAAGCTATATAATACTCATAACCACCTATTGCACTAACGCTCATGGGGCCACATATGTTAGTGTGCACAAGTTCTAGGGGTTTTTCAGCCCTCGTTTCTTTTACATTAAAAGATTGCTTAGTCATCTTACCTTCAAAGCAAGATTGACATTATAGAAGATCAACTTCTTTAAGAGAACTTAAGATGTCATCTTTCACAAGTCTAGTGATTCTTTCTCAGCTAATATGACAAAGTCTCAAATGCCAAAGGTATGTTTCATTAAAGTGAGAAGTTTTAAGTCTTTTTTTTTATATTTCAGTCTCAAGCAATATGAACAATTTTGGTTTGATAAAATATAGATTATTTGACATCCACCCATTACATATAAGATTATGATTTCTAAATATTTCATTTTCATTATTAAAAGTCACGGTCAATCCTACTTTCCAGCTCATCCCACATATTGATCAAATCAACGGGCTATGAATCTAACCACATTAAAGCATCATCAATCAAAGAGAAAGGGAATAATCGAAGACGTATGGCATCATTGATTATCCAGTTATACTTAAAAGTATCACAAAGGGTTGAGAAACGTTTGACATGTTGGTTAGAATCCTTGTTCATAAATCCTCAAAATTGGAGATTCCTTTGTATCATCGTCGGTTTGATTTCAAAATTGTTAGCATTAATCGCAGGGCGATTAATTCTCAATCGGATGGCCTTTAAATTAGGCATAGCATAGTCGTGTAACGTGCGTTGTTCCATTGGTACTCAGCATAATGGTGGCGATGGATGCTTTTTCACTATTGGATCGTTAATAGGTGAGTCTATCAGTGGAAGTTGGGCTCTTCTCGAAAGTTGGCCCTTTCTCTCGTGTGTTAAGATTTTTTCCAGTTCTGGTTCAAATGGTACGACCTTACTGCCGATCCAAGCCATACCCTACCTCCTACAAGTACAAGAAATTAAAACAAATTAACAATTTTTTTCCAAACAAAATAGCAAATAAACACAAAGAAATGATGTATCTATAAACCTAGTTTTTGTCAATTATCTCCCTAGATAGCATGCAATAAAACTAAAAATCACTTAATCTAACACTATCTCCCCGGAAATGGCGCCAACAACTTAACCTGCATCATACATGTGCATAAAGACAAACTATTTTATAAGTACGGTTTTAACTACATGCGAATAGTGTCATTTGTAATGTTTATAGTATCCAATAAAACACCGGAGTATTCCAAGGGGTTGAACCCAAATAAGCCGGTGATTAAGCAATTCCTAAACTACAAACATGCAATCAAATGGCACTAGCTAACTACTCACTAAGTACTATATTACGGCAGACCATTCACGAGTTTAATTACACTAATTAATTACCTACATGTAGTGAAAGACTAAATTATAAATAAACAAAAATGTGAAATTAAAAAAAACGAACAAATATGATAACAAAAACGATTGGTTGATTTCTGAGGTTGGTTAACCTTTAAACCAAGGATCTAAATCGCTATTACTTCTAAATTGGCTTAATTTTACCTCTCGACCTCAACTTTACCAATTTCAACAAATTAGTCTAATTTATCTTTCAACCTCATCAAACAACCCGGGACTATCAAATTGATGTCCGATAAGATCTCCTCTCGGTCTCACTTATCTTATTTTCCCTTAGGGTCATCAATCCTAAGTTTTGAAGTTTATTCGATTTAGTCTAATTTTTTTAATTTAGTCCCTGAACCCAAAAATCAATCACCCATCACTTCCATCAACCAACCACTTAAGGTTTTGCTACCCATGCTTATATTTGAACCCATTAACAACAAGAAATCAAATAGAAACACCATTAACTTAACCTAAAAGAAAGTTGATAAACACTCAAGCTTTCTTGCATAAGCTTAAGGAACACAATAATGACAGCAAAAAAGATAAATAAAAACACCCAAGATAAGATTTTTTTAACATATGAAATATAACAAAGCTGAATGGTATAAAGCTAATGGATTAAAGTGCAAATACAATAAAGTTTGAAGGGCTTAACAAGTAAATAAATCCTAGTTACAATAATAACTAACTTAACTACTAGCTATAGAACTAATAAAAACTAGAAATGAACATGAAAACAAGCCCTAAGTATAGAAAAAAAAGACTAAACCCTAAAAGATGAAGAGAAAAATGTAAAAATAGCTTATGTGAAGTCTCTTTCTCTCACAACCAATTTTGGTCTATTTTAGCATTTTTTTCTGATCAAACATTTTTACCCAAAATGCCCCATAATGTGTGTTTTTTTATTGGTGTTGAGGTTAAACAAGGTTTGCCCCTAAGGTCAATTTCTGTCTCTTCTTGTTAGGCGTATTGCGATACCCATAGTCTAGTATCACGATACCCACATCAGTCTTGATTTGGGAGGATCCTTGGGAGTTAGGTATCGCGATACCCATAGTTGGTATCGTGATACAACTATAGCTGGCCTCAATCCTCTTCAATTTAGCACTGTTAGGGGTATCATAACTTTTAGGCTCTGATATCACGATACCTCCTTCTAAGTGATGTTTTCACTCATGTTCGAGCCTCCAATAACTCTCTACAACACTTAATCAACCATTAGGTTCCCTATGCCTCATTTGGTCATTTTGGGTATCAAAAGTGGCAAAAAACACTATTTCACTTATAAAGGCGAAGAATGAAAACTAAGTAAAAACATGACAAAAACGTATAAGTTGCTTGAAAACAAGCTTTTTAAGTGTAATGGGGAGTCTAATTTGACACATCAAATTACAGCAAATCAGTGATACAACATTTGCATTTAGCATGACCCTTGTTATATCTTCAATCATGTAATTCTTTATTTCAATAATGTTGTTTTGTTGTAAAGCCTTTGGGGCAAATAACTCATGTTAGATGCCTAAATTGTCACAAAATTCAGAGAATTCTTCATTCTTGAACTCTATTTTATTGATTACTCTTGATTCTAACTATCTTTCCAACCAATTGACTTTTCTCATTCATCAACTTCTTACGCAACTTCTTAAAGGCATCAAATGTGTTTGATTTATCTTGAAGGAACTTCACCCAAGTGAACCTTGAACATTCATCTAATAAACTAGAACGTAGCATTTTCCACTCATGGTTTTTGTTTGCATAGGCCCCATCAAGTCCATGTGTTGTAGTTCAAATGATCCAATTATTCTAACTAGTTGCAACTAGTGGTGCAATTCACATTGTTGTTTTCCCTTCAGAATTTCTCCACAAACTTTGGTAATAGCTTTTTGGCAACCCTTTAACAACATTATATCCCACAAGCCTTTAAAATGTATATGACCTAGCCTTTTATGCCATAGCTCAAGGTCTAAAGAGCTAGAACGATTGCAAATCATAAGTTCAACCAAATTATAACAATTGTCAAATGCCCAATCTCACTCCATAACAAGCTCATTAGATTTTCTAGTTACCTTGTACCTTTTCTTTGTGAAGTTCACCAACATTCCTTAGTCACAAAGTTAGTTATACTAATCAAGTTGGTTTTCAAACCTTTCAAAAGGAACACGTTTTCAAGTTGTGGCATTCCTTTAACATTCAAGACTCATTTCCCAATGATTCTTCCCTTTTTGCCATCACCAGAGGTCATCCTGTCTTCATGATTTTCTTGAAATTCTTTAAGATAACTTCTATTCTCAATCATGTGCCTAGAACAACCATTATTGAAATATCATATATTCTTAGTAGTAGCCTTCAAAGATTTTTTGAGATATGCTTTAGTATCTCATCATTTATTCGACGAGTTATTTGAGATGGGGTAATTGGTTCCACACTGTATTATAAGGGGTTGCTTCCTTCGAATTTGGAGATTGATGAGTGCACTATTTTGTTCAAACAAGGAACTAATTTTTTTATTATAAAAAATTAGGAACTAATCTTGAGTGCTAAATAATTATTTTTTATTCCCACCATTTTTTTAGTGTGAATGTAACCTCGTAAGTAGATTAGATGTTATTGAGAAATGTACGGGATGAAATTATATTGTATCATAAATTCATTCTCTAAATTGATGTAACGCAAATGTAGATTTGTGACTAAACTATATAACCAATATTGTGTCTATTCTCTAAAATTTGCTTATTATTATTCTTCATTCATTTCGGTCATGATATATTATTATAATAATCCACTAATCGATTGAGTCTTAGCTTAGTTGGTATTGACATTATTGTTTATGTAGGAAGACGTGAGTTCGAGTGTTTTAAAGTGCATTTATCCTCTTATTGAAGGATTGAGAAGAGACTATAAATAATTGTAAACATTTGTATAAAATTTTAAGGACTATGCCTTTTGTTGCTAGGAACCGACTTTTACACAGTTTGAGACGTTAAGTTACAAGTAAGCTGTCATGTTTTGATAAGAGATCATTATTGTTATTATTACCACCTTATATTATATGCAAACTAATGGGGCCTTGGCCTGGCGCAGCTCATGTACTTTTTTTTTACCTCATTATTATTTAGGGTGATATATTAAATAAGTCCTTAAACTTTGTTAGTTTAATAAAATAAATTCTTGTACTTCTATTACATCCAAATAACCTAAATTGAGATCGAAGTAAGCCTGTAAATTTTGTTACTTTATTTAAATAAATCATTAGACTTTTATTACGTCCAAATAAACTCTTAAATTTTAATTGGTACCCAAATCAACTTTAATCTTTGACTTATGTTTAACTAAGCCATTGTAGTATAAACGTAGCTATTATTCCTTTCAAAAATACTACTTCAAAAAAAATTATTTCAAAAATATTAAGTCATTAGTTAGTTTTGTAACATTTTTAGTTCAACGTTTATTGACTTTAGAAGTAATTTATAATTCTGAATGTATATACAATTCAATCGATTGTGTATTAAATTTTATAGATTTCATTTTTAATTAATTATGCTGACTCGCGTCTTTTTTTTTATTAATTTTTTTGGTAGAAAAAACACAGTATAAAACGATTACATCAACTCGTCCATATTAAATTAAATTAGAGCCATTACAATCAATAATCAACATATCTTTTATTGAATCCAGCGGAGCTTCAAACAACTGGAGCGAAGAATTTCCTATTACAGCATATTTAGCCATGTGATCCGTAACGCCATTTTAATCCCTCGTAATATGACGAACTCTTACTTTACATTTCCTACCAGCAACTATGTAGTAATCTTAATTCCACTAAACTATTATTGGCGCTTCCCCCTCCTAAAACCAATTCAACCAAAAGTGTATTATCACATTCAACTTTTATATTTTTAAGCATTTTTCCCCATATTATGAAAAGACCTTCCAGCATCGCTCTTATTTCAACTTTAAAAATTGATTCCTTGCCGAAGCTCATTGCATACCCACATAACTAGTTTGCATTCGAATCCCTCTGAACTCCTCCAATGGAAGTATGTTGCACATAAGGTAACACTGCTCCATTAGAATTAAGCTTTATCCATCTCATTTCTGGAGGAAACTAAACCGAAAGATGGAGCATGGAACATGAGAAAGCATATAGTAAATAAGATTTTTATATTTAGAATGATTTTTAGTTATTTAAATTTCATATTAAATGAAGATCAAAACTGAAAGTATACAGTAAATAAAAATATAAGAAAGTTACCCATTAAATGTTAAAAATTTTAAATGTACAATATAAGGGAGAATGGCCTGTTTTTACCTGATGATGGATTAGTTGGGTATATGTCAAAGGTTAAAGAATTGAGTGAGTGAGTAGCAATTAAATTTTCAAAGCTTGTTTAGTTGGCATAAAAAAATATAAAAATTACCGATAAATAGTTGGAAAAAGTAGAAGTATTTGAATTAAATTTGAATATTAAATTTAAAACCGTTGAGGAGGTTAAAAAATATAAGAATTTATTTTACCTGTGGTTATACCAGAAAAAATACAAGGGTTTATTTAAATAAAGGGACAAATCTAAGTATTTATTTGAGTATGAATTAAAATTTAATATAAATGTATATTTAAATAAAGCAAAATGTTTAAGGGCTTAAATGAAAAAAAAGAAGATAAACTCGTGAGTGGCATTTGCCAAGCACAAGCCAAAAGCTGTTGAAAGTTAATAAAAAAATATTAAAAAGAAATAAAAAGTAATTGGATCAACTCAGATGAGATCAGAATATATTGAATATACAAATACGACAAAGCAGACCACTTCGTATTCCCACATATCCTAATTTTGCTTTGATTTTTTTCCTTAAGCCTTTTCGCTCTCCTATTCAGCATTATCTTATATAAAATAATAATAATAATATTTTAAAAAAAATCATTTTAAAGTGCTTGTGTTTGGTTGAGTTCACGGAGAACGAAACCTCACCCACCCCTGCCTTCAACTCAAATCTCACGTTCTCTTTTAGATCTCGCTTTGCTTTCATCAATCAATCGTTTATTGGCTGATTACCATGGGTAAGTACGCTACTCGAATGATATCAGTTTCCTTTTTCTCATTCTTCTCTTGTTTTTTTCTACTTTTTTTTAGAGATATAGACTCATCTAACTGGTTTTGGAACTTCAATTTTGGCTTCAGCAAATCCTTTCAAGTCCATTTTGAAGACTTTGGAGAAGCCACAGGGTGGTGAATTCGGAAAATACTATTCTTTGCCTGCTCTCAATGATCCAAGGATCGGTTAGTTTCTTCTTTTAGATTTTAAACTTCGTTTGGTTGCCGATTAGTAGTAGGAAAGGGAATCAAGTGTATGAAATGAATTAAATCTATGCGTTTTTTAAGCTAATCTGATATTATTCAAACCGAAGAAGCTCGCTTTTCACTTTTTCTTTTTCGTGTTTCTTTATCTTCAATCAAACAAAGCCTGTTATCTTTTGGTTGATTTGAGATTTTGATGCTTGTTGTGCAGATAAACTCCCTTACTCTATTAAAATACTTCTTGAATCCGCAATCCGTAACTGCGATGAGTTTCAAGTTAAGAGTGAGGATGTTGAGAAGATCATTGACTGGGAGAACACATCTCCCAAACAAGTTGAGATTCCGTTTAAGCCAGCTCGAGTGCTTCTTCAGGTCTGTTGGTTATCCGAAATTTTACCACGATGGTATTGTGTTAAAGATAATGATGAGTTATTTTTAATGCTAACTTGCATTGCTAGGAATACTTGTTTTCTAATATTATTCTCTGATTCATTTTTTTCTCTTTTTTTTTCAGGATTTTACTGGTGTTCCTGCTGTTGTTGATCTCGCCTGCATGCGAGATGCTATGAACAAGCTTGGTGGTGATTCTAATAAAATAAATCCCTTGGTAAGTTATGCGCTTAGTTTTAGGGGTGCTATTGGACCAATCAAAGCAATGTTTAATTTTTTAAATTGTGATTTTGTAACCTGGAAAACTGTTCTAATCATTGGTTTATCATGAAATTATGATGTTTGCAGGTTCCTGTAGACCTTGTTATTGATCATTCAGTTCAGGTTGATGTGGCAAGGTCGGAAAATGCAGTGCAAGCAAACATGGAACTTGAATTCCAACGGAACAAAGAAAGATTTGCTTTCCTCAAGTGGGGTTCTAATGCATTTGATAACATGCTTGTTGTCCCCCCCGGATCAGGAATCGTACATCAGGTAACAAGCATTTTTTATGCTACATTAAGAGATCATAATCAGTTCTTAATTGGCTGTAAATAAATAAATCAATGCTACTATTGTTGCAGATGATTTGTTATAGTGTTAAGGGGGAAAGGAATTTCATACTGCTATTGACAGGCTTTGTTTAGTAAGAAAACAGAATACATGTGTTTACTGGCATTTTGTGTCCTTATTCCTTAAACAAGTTTCTCTATTCTTGGTTTACAGGTCAATTTAGAGTATCTTGGAAGAGTTGTTTTCAACACAAATGGCGTGCTTTACCCTGATAGCGTTGTTGGAACAGATTCTCATACAACTATGATTGATGGTTTGGGTGTTGCTGGCTGGGGAGTTGGTGGTATAGAAGCTGAAGCTGCCATGCTCGGCCAGGTTAATTACTTACTCCACTTATTAATAGGTTACGTATTACAAAAGGAGGGAAAGGATGGGGAAGGAAGAAAAAAGAAAATTTATGGAGCTATTTATTTGGCTAAGAGTCCAATTAGCATTAATAAATTTCTTCTTTCTCTTAGTACATTGCTGAAAGCATGAACTTTAATTTTGATTAGTAAAACTCCTTAGTTAATGATTGTACACTTGCCTTTTTGCATGTAGCCCATGAGCATGGTCTTGCCAGGTGTTGTCGGGTTTAAACTATTAGGAAAGTTGAGGGATGGTGTGACAGCTACCGATTTAGTGTTGACAGTTACTCAAATGCTGAGGAAGCATGGGGTTGTTGGCAAGTTTGTCGAATTCTATGGTATGGTCTTCAATACAAACACTGTGGTAACTTATTCTTTGCTTCTTGTGCTACTTTTATCTAATCGTAAATGTATCCCTGTATCCTTATACAGGGGAAGGCATGAGTGAATTGTCATTAGCAGACCGTGCAACTATTGCCAACATGTCTCCTGAGTATGGTGCAACCATGGGGTTTTTCCCTGTGGATCACGTCACCCTGCAATATCTGCAATTGACTGGCAGGAGTGATGAGACTGTAAGCCCCTTGGAAAAAAATCTTTGTTTCATTTGATGCATCGACCTTTAGTTTACTGACTTATCTACAATCATGTAGATTGCAATGATAGAATCTTATTTACGGGCCAATAACATGTTTGTGGACTACAATGAGGTAAATATTCCTTAGATTCTTTCTTTTTTGAGTAAAAAATTTTCAGCATACAGTTCCCAACTAAGAATTTGTTCCTAAACTCAGCCTCAGATTGAGAAAGTGTACTCTTCCTACCTGCAATTGAAACTTGAGGAAGTTGAACCCTGTATATCAGGGCCCAAGAGGTAAAGTTTTATTTTTTTTTTTATTTCTAGAAACTGCAATCTTCTCTAAAAATGAAAATTCTTGTTTAATTTTTGGTATTCCTGTGATTAAGGTTTGTCTGAGTATCTGATTGCTCTATTGCAGGCCTCATGATCGAGTTCCTCTGAAAGAAATGAAAGCAGACTGGCATGCATGCTTAGACAACAGGGTTGGATTTAAGGTATGATCTTTATAAATTTGGGAAGAGTGCGCTTCTTGGAACACTGAAGTGGTGACGGGGACAGTTAAATATTAAGATTACTACGTGCATATAAAATAAAACTCTTCAAATCTACTATTAAAGGTGGGATGATATTATTTGATTATTCTAAAACTTGAGTGTGATGCTTAGACACAAATGATGAATTCTTGAATAGTGTGAAAATGGTATATCATTTGATCATATAATAAGAACTGTCTGGTCCCTGAATATTCTCTTACTAAAAGAGGAGCTGAAAAAAATTGTTTAGTGCATCCTCCTCCTCTACTGTTCTCTTCCCTTGTTCATGTTCCCCGCATCTCTTGTTACAGGGATTTGCTATACCAAAGGAATCTCAGGATAAGGTTGCAAAGTTTTCATTTCATGGGACTCCAGCAGAATTGAGACATGGAGATGTGGTTATAGCTGCTATTACTAGTTGCACAAATACTTCAAATCCTAGTGTGATGCTTGGAGCTGCTCTGGTAGCAAAGAAGGCCTGTGAATTAGGATTGGAGGTAGGCTTTCTCTGCTTTCCTTTATGTCTACATGTATTAATCTTTTCATCATTGAAGTAATTGATAATGAGAAAATCAGAAGTGCTAGATCAACTAGGTTAGATGGCTCTTAATTGCTGCAATGTTGATTCTTTGTTTATTGCCGATTAGATTGTCTGTTTCATATTTTTGAACATTGCCAGTATGAGCTACTCTTAAAATTGTAAAATTCAACCATTATTCTCATGGAAGATTTCCAAGGTTTATGTTATTAAAAGGTAGAAATTTTTCTTTTAGGTTAATCCCTTTTAAAATAGCAAATTATTCGATGGAAAAATATGAATTTTTTGTTTTGCCTTAAAAAGATATTTTGACCTAGAAGTTTTGAGGTAACTTTTTCTAGCCAGAATGTTTACACGGTACAATTTTTGGAGCAATAAGCCTTGTTGCATATTTTTGGATCATTCCTTTAACAGGTCAAGCCATGGATCAAGACAAGTCTGGCTCCAGGTTCTGGGGTTGTAACCAAATACTTGCAGAAGAGGTACTTCTTATTAATCTGGAGGAGTATATTGTCCATATGATAAATGCTCTTCTTTATTTCATATTGCTAACTCAGTAATTCACTGCAGCGGCTTGCAGAAGTATTTGAATCAGTTAGGGTTTCATATAGTTGGATATGGATGCACTACATGTATTGGGAATTCCGGAGATATTGATGAATCTGTGGCATCCGCTATCTCTGAAAATGGTAAATTTTTTAACAAGAATATACTTGGTTATACTCGCATAAGAATGCTTGAAGCTGACATATTGGCTGTTTTCTACATGCGTCCAGATATGGTTGCTGCAGCTGTGTTGTCAGGAAACAGAAACTTTGAAGGACGTGTACACCCTTTGACAAGGGCTAACTATCTTGCTTCTCCTCCTCTTGTTGTTGCCTATGCTCTTGCTGGCACTGTATGTACCTTCATGTTATTATAATTGGATCTCCGTTCATGAATTTATGTTCTTGAAATTGAGTTGTATACCATCTATGATGTCTTCTTGTTATCATAATTTAGCCGCTTAATTTTTAACCTCTTTCTTTATTCATTCACTTGTTTATTCTTAAGATCAAGAATATATCTCATTAGACACAATGTTGCAGGTAGATATTGATTTTGAGGCAGAACCCATTGGTACAGGGAAAGATGGAAAAAAGATCTTTTTCAGGGATATTTGGCCTTCAAGTGAAGAAGTGGCTAATGTGAGCTACTGAGCCTGCTTACCCTTATTCCTAGGCTTAAAATATTAGGGACTAATACTGTTTTCCATTGTTGTCCTGTCCTCAGGCTGTTCAATCAAGTGTGCTGCCTGATATGTTTAAAGCTACATATGAAGCAATCACCAAAGGAAATCCCATGTGGAATCAGTTATCTGTACCCTCTGGTAGCCTTTATGCGTGGAGCCCAACATCAACTTACATCCATGAGCCACCCTACTTTAAGGACATGACCATGTCACCTCCAGGTCCACATGGAGTGAAGGATGCCTACTGCTTGCTTAACTTTGGAGATAGTATCACAACTGATCACATCTCCCCTGCTGGTAGCATCCACAAAGATAGCCCTGCAGCCAAATTTCTACTGGAGCATGGGGTAGATAGAAGAGATTTCAACTCTTACGGAAGTCGGCGTGGTAATGATGAAATTATGGCCAGGGGTACTTTTGCAAATATCCGACTTGTGAACAAACTATTGAAAGGAGAAGTTGGGCCTAAAACAATTCATATCCCCACTGGAGAGAAACTATCTGTGTATGATGCTGCCATGGTAAATTTCTACTCTTAATCCAGCATTTGTTTCACATATTATGACTTACCAGTAAAATATAACCTGTGCATTATGATCTATCTGAGGACGTCATATTTATTTATATGACTAGCATTCATCTCATTGTTTTTAGCAGAAAATAGCATTTACCTCATCGTGCTTGAGGGTTCTATTAACTATTAAGTTAATGCTTTTATATTACAGAAATCATCGTGTTGAAGTTGCATTTAAATATTTTTATTAGTTGTTGAGCTTCTCCACGTAAAGTGGCTTTTTATAAGTGAATTGTGACAGAATTAAATTTTATTTATCAACAGAGGTACAAGACTGCAGGACAGGATACCATAATTTTGGCAGGTGCTGAATATGGGAGTGGAAGTTCTCGAGACTGGGCTGCAAAAGGTCCAATGTTATTGGTGCGTTACTGGTTTGACTAACAAGAATGCACCATTCAATGGTGCTTGTTTATATATATACATATGTTGTTTCCTGAACCATTGCTGGCTTGAGCGACAAATTGTAGATCTTGCTCCTCTATTTCTTTGCAGTTTGCGTTCTCCTAATAATGCCATTAATGATGATGTACTCAGGGTGTAAAAGCAGTCATTGCCAAGAGTTTTGAGCGAATTCACCGTAGTAATTTGGTGGGCATGGGCATCATTCCCCTATGTTTCAAGTCTGGAGAGGATGCTGACACTCTTGGATTGACTGGCCATGAGCGCTACACAATTGATCTTCCAAGCTGTGTGAGCGAAATTCGACCTGGCCAAGACGTCACAGTGGCTACAGACAGTGGCAGGTCATTCACCTGCACTGTACGATTTGATACAGAGGTATGTACTAATATGAAAAAAACAATTGTCATTTCTTGGCTTTTGTTAAAGGCTGAAGGAGCTGTGCTCCATCCTTGAATAATCAAATTTCTTTCCCACTGATTCACTGAAGGAAGTATTGGTTACTTGAACTAAAATGCAGGTGGAACTGGCATATTTCAACCACGGAGGCATTCTGCAGTATGTCATCAGGAACTTGATCGGCTCAAAACAGTGATTAGGCTGTGTAATTTATGGTTGCGGTCCTGCGGAGTTTGACGAAATATTTCATAACCGTGGTTGCTGCATATTTAAATGGGGTTTGTGAACTGAAACTATTAAGTTTGCAGCATGAGTTTAAATTGAATAAAAAATTGGAAACAGAGGTGGGCTGGGATTGAAGGCAAGGCAATGCCAGTTTCAGATAATAGAAAATGCAGACATGAATTTTGTTAAACCAAGATGCGTTGATTACATTAGATGATGACTAATTCATGGATATATATATATATATATATATATATATATATATATATATAACATTGGCTTGTCTTTTATCTTTTCATCTTTCACTGTAACGTGTTGTTATGGAATTAATGGTTTCCCACAAAGGTAAGCTATGTGAGTACTTCTCTATTGAGGTTGGGCAGTCCTGTCTACGTGAGGATGTAGTATGCGTATGGTATTAATGTAATTGTTATTATTACCTACCAATCAACCCGGGCCACACCTCTTTCCTGTGCCCTGTCCTTATGGCTAATCGCTTACGGCTGCAGATTTAAAAGTTGAAATACGGCGTCGTTACCAAGAAGCTAAGAAACAGAGTTAACCTAATTCCATCCTTCCAAATTAAACGATATGGAAATGCTTCATATATGGGATTTGAAGTAGGGTTCATAATAGGTCAGCAGGACTGAACCTCGACTGTCTTTCAATTCAGGATGTGTTTTACGTTGATTTTTTAAGCTGTCAGAATGATAAAAGATCAAATCAAGCCAATCAAAAATAAAACTTGTGTTAACATTTCAATGTTATAATACTAGGCTTTTAGTTTCACCAGGCTTTTTAAATGGAAACATTGTTCAGAAAAGCCTAGATCAACTGATGAAATCTATTAAATTGAAAATTAGTGCCAATTTTTTATCACATATATTGTAAAATGGAGATTTTAACCAAAAAACAAATATGTTCTTTATTATTTTTTTTTTTTTCCCAAATGATAAAAGTTAGAAACGTTGATCTCAATTTTTTTATTGAATGACATGTCATTAAATCGGCCTTTTTACACATTGTATAAAAATATTGATTAATTACTTAAATAATATGTAACAAGCCGTGCATGATTAAATTGACATCAAATTGTCAGCTGTCATCAATTGTGAGAATTCGGGCTTCCCTTTGACTGAAAAAAACAAAAAAAAAATCCAAATTACTGTTTTTTAATATATTTTCGTAAATAATTTGGCACTCATATTATTTTGATAAATAATTATGATTTTATAATATTTAGTAAAAACCCCATTAAATCAAACTCATATTTTTATTAATTATCTACTATATGTAATGTTTAGATCTACTATAATTGAAATTGCCAATTGAACCGATAACCAAAAATCTGCAGCGATTCAATGAATTCAGTCTCTTAATCTTATCGCTTTCAAAGCAAATCTCTTAATCTTATCTGATTTTATAATCATTGAATGAGATTACTGTTACAAGTGTTACCATTTGATGCCGTGATTTGCAAGAAATGGAAGTTTTCAAGGAGGGCACACAGGGCATAGAAAATGTGAAAGGAATCTGATTTTGTTAATATCACTAGTTTCCTGATTCTCATTAATAGTCATTATACTCATCTGTCCTTGTGCATTATTACACTTTGAATGCATAGTGGCAGTAAAATATTAAATCGCTTTACTGAGGTGAAAAATGGAACAGAAAGAAATTAAAAAAGATAAGGAACAGAAACAAGGTTGGAGCATGAATCCAAGTAAGCATGATAACACACTACTGCGACTACACAAAAAATGAAGACAGGAAAGGGCCAAGCACTGCCCCATCCTTGAAGCACAATGGTCCCTGGAGCTCTTACTTTAACTTTCCAACGTACACTCAAGATAGTAAGAAATCCAAGTCAGTTCTGTCAACTATGAACCAAAAAAAGAAGGATTTAAGATTATGTATGAAGATCATTTACAGGCAAGGCTAGCATGAATACCCTCATGAAAGCTGTGTCAAGAACAATGGGAGATTGAGGGGCAAATGCAGGAATAGGGGTTTCTGTTCTCTTCCTCTTAACAAAGAAGAAATCAGGTCCCTTCAGCAATCTGTTCCGACAGGTCAACTCTTATTCATTTTAAAATCATCTAGATATACCATTTCATGAACCTACTTCTTGTTTAATGCAGAGTCATGCTCAATTTAAGATGCATACCAAGATAGCATATGGTATAAATTAATATTCATAATCATCAGCCTAACTTAAGGGGTCTAGATCAATATGGACGATACCGTACCGGATGGAATACAGCTTTTTCTTTTGATATATTTGTAATTTTGATAAGTGAATTACTAGATAGAAAAGGTTACCTGTATAACGGTTGTTTAAACCTTGTACTCATTGACACGCATCCATTTTGTAGACGACCACTTATTTCCTCTAATCACGGGGCAGCCTCCTGGATAACTTAAAATAGTAAGTTATAAATTATCCTAGAAAATAAAAGAAGAGAAAGTAGGGGGAAGATTTGATATTAACTTCTGACAAATTAAGTAATGAAACAAGACAGATGAGGGACATGAGTCATGTCATCCAAGAATTAAAGGACCCTTGGCAGCAACTTAATTTGTGACTAGAACTAACCATGCAGGCTTGAAAGATCCAGAGTTCCGTCAGGCTTCATGTTCCAAAAAAGTAATGCATCACCCATCTTTGGTCTGACAGAAAGTCCTCCCTTTCCACATTCAGATAATTCATTCCACCAAGGCACAGCACTGATGTTCCCCTTTGCTGAAGGAAACACTGTCTCTCCTCCTTCTTCAACATCTGAGCTGTAAAACGGTTAAAGAAAGTAGAAAAAGAGCAAATGAGAACTTCCACACAATGCACTAGGATAATAAAACACAGGAAAGGTGTGTTATATGTTCATGGTACTTACAGGTACATAAGGACAGTAGCTATGCGCTGGCCTCCGTTCCTAGTATTGACCTCATCCTTGAAGTAGTCATAGTGAGGCTCATATTTTTGGCCAACTTCATAGTGAAGAACTTGAAGTCCTTCCCCATGCTCTGCATATTATTGCGTTGCCATGAGTAACTTTACTACCATGGATAGCATAAAGAAAGAAACTGATCTAAAGCAGACCCTAAGGAAGAAATTACACTAGTAAAGGCATTAAAAACAATTGAGTGTGACTGATAAATTCGGATAGATTCAGATACTAGTACAGACCAACTGGTATGAAGGTAAAATCCGCAATCCTTTTCTCAATGCTCTTAATAATCTTATCACGTCCTCTAGGTAGAAATGTTCCAGAACTTGTACGTACCCTGCACGCAAACATCCATGACATCTAATATAATAGAAGATTTAAAGAAGAAACAAAAACAAAACTATTTATGAAATCACAGTAATAACTACATACCTACTATCTTCACTCTTGCCGGTTTTACTATCAACAACTTTTGACTTTTTCATATGAGGCTTGGCAAGATCAATCAGGTATTCACATTCCTCCATGGACTGCCAATTTTTTTACAACTAGAAGTTAGTTTAGGATTAGCTAAAAGATACATGTTAAAAGTATGAACTTTATCTGCCTTCCCTTTCAACTTGGATTAAATCATCTTATAACACAGGGATCCGTCCGCCAAATTACTAAGAATATTTAAGATACATTTCTTTATACATAATTCCCATTGCATTCTCAGAATTACTAAGAATATTTAAGATACATTTCTTTATACATAATTCTCATTGCATTTTCAGAATTACTAAGAATATTTAAGATACATTTCTTTATACATAATTCTCATTGCATTTTCAGTTTCAAGTATTAGAATACAAGAAGTGTCTCTAAGCTTGAAATTTGAAATTTGAAATAAAATATCTGAAAAGGCTAATAGCTTAAAAAAAAGAAAAAGAAAAAAAAAAGAAGATTGCTTGCTTCACTAGTAGTTTCAATTGCAATACTATTTCGGTTAGAGTTGAATATAAAATTGAAGAGGAACAAAGAAAATAAGTGAAATATTCATCCAAAAATCTTGAGAAACTGACCAAGAAATTATGGTAGATAAAGGCTCTAGGCTCCCAAGAGATGGCTTCAACCCACTGCTCTCCTCTGTCTTCATCAACATAACTTCTGGCAATTCAAAAAAAAGGAAAAAGAAAAAATGGCTTCAAAACAACCGCGGTTATTATCAGATCGCCTTTCAATACAACCAAAATTTAAAAATAAAATAAAAAATAAAAAAAACTAACCTGTCGACGACGTTATGCACAATGGAGCTCAGATCGTTGGGCTTAGGAGAATTTCGGGAGTCACCGCTAGGAATGTAAAAGATTCCGAGGCCCAAAAGAATCAAAATGAGGAAGGTAAAGATGACCAGCATGGCTAGAAACATGATTGAGGATGAGGATTTCCGAGGCGGAAGGCGGGAAGACCTGGGCTTCGCCATTAGTGCTGAAAACTGGGGAGATCGAGACCTGGAATTACTTCGACTGGGTGTTTAATAACTGAGTCCAGTGGCGAGTTATGTCTTTTAACATTCTATGTTTGCTTTGAGGTTGGTTGGTTTATAGACACAGTGTAATTGTCATTCTGAAACTGCTCTCCTATTCCTTCTTCAATTGCTTTTCCATATGTATCCTTCTCTCCCGTCATGGTTTCTTATTGGTAAAACTACTTAAAGGTCCCTTTTATTATACCAATCTTATCACATTAGTCCTTTTATTATTAGAAAGAATCAAATGAAAAAAAAAAACATTATAATTCTGCAAATGAAAAAAAAAAATTATATTTTAAATAATAAATGTTTACTCTGTTAAACTAAATATTTCTATAATATTTTTGGTTAGTAGCTCTAAGATTTTGTTAGTTTATTTATTTTTATAAGGATAACACAGCTCAAAATTTCAAACTCCATTTAGCATGATCAAAACTAGCAGGGACTTCTTTCACTCTCATTTTTATAGGAGCAATATTCTAAAAATATATTATGGATTCATTTGAAAATTGGTTAAATTAAATTTTGTAAAATTTTTAAATTACCCCTGTATCATGATCTTATAATAGTGCAAAATTATGTGGCTAAAATGTCAAATAAGTCCTCTGAAAATGATTTAAAAAATCAATTAAGCCTAGCGTCAAAGAGTGCATCCAATTAACCCCTTTGAATCATGATTTGTACCTAATTGAGCCCCTTGAATTTATTTTTCCATTAAAGCCCTTGATGGGTGGTTAAGTGCTAATGTAGTACCTAAGGTGGCAAGCTAATATGGAAAATTGAAGACATGACAAGTTGGAATGGAAATATGATATATAGGGCTTAATTAAATTTTTAGTATTTTGTGAGGACTTAATTGATTTTTTATTATTTTATGAGGGCTTAATTGATTATTTCACCTTAATTTTAAAAAATAAAAATTATAAAAAAATTAAAAATCATTTAAAAAGTATAAATAAGATATAGAAAATTATCAAAATTGCAAAAGTTATTAAAAATTAATAAATGTTTATAAAATAAAAAATTTCTTAAAATTTTATTAAAAGAAATAATGAAAAGTATATATAAAAATTTTGTTAATTTTGCTAGTTTAGAATCATTGGTTTAGGTATTAAGGAAATAAGAAGATTAAAGTGTGATGATGATTGTACTTCTGTAGAGGGTTAAGTGAGAAGTTTAAGTGATGATGACAAGTTCAATGCTTGATAACATAAGGTGAGCGATGGGTAGAGGTATTCATAGGTTACTCCAGTATACTATTCAAAAAATAAAAACTATGTAAATTATAAATTAATATTTTACATATCTTATAATTAAATTTAAATAAAACATTTTATCAATTTTTAAAAATAAAGAAACAAACCATTTCAACGAGCCAAGTCTAGTTGGGCTCAAACTTGAAAAAGATTTTTAAAATTGGTCTAAGCTCAGTCTACCCCACAAACACATCTAATAATGGGTAATGTTTTAATTGAGAAAGAATGATGCAAAAGAAGTTGATAAGAAGGAGGTTAAGGTATGATGTACAATATTGTGTGAGAAAAAACAAAAAAGTGTAGTAATGTATCACCCCATACTCGACCTGATTATCGAGTCCAAGTTACAGGATGCCACATCCGTGCCGAAAAATCTACAATCAATTATACGCCATACAACCATTTACACATGCAAATAAGTATATTATGCATTCATACTATGCTACATAATCATTTTTGAGTCTTATATGAGCTTACAAAAGCTCTTTTTCTAACTTAAGGTCGAATTAAGGACAAATTGTAAAGTTTTTAGACTTGAGGGCTAACGCTACGACATCATTAGTCAGTGAGTTATGTCGCGACTTCAGACACCTCAACGTCACAACGTCACTCATTGTTGATATATGTCGCAATGTCGAGGACTCGTGCTCATGATGTTGCTCCTGTTTTAGCAAATAACACATTGGTATATTTTTCATGCTTCCTAACAAACACTTATATACTTTTATAACATCATTCCATAATTAAAACAACTTCATTCCATATCCACTACACCAATCCAAACATATGAACATTTCAAACCAAGTATTTAATACAACATTCAACACATGATCATCATTTAAACTTATCCAAGTCATTTATCAATCTAGTCATATCAAACTACCTCATTTCAAGTTCACATACATTTTACCTATGCAAATTGAAAATAAAAAACTTATATGGTCTTAACATGAATCGAAACAAACCATAAACTAAACTATATTTCATTCTTAACATTCAAACATACCATTTTCAAACCATTCATTAACTTATCTTGCCCAACTACTTCACTTTGCAACCTTTAACATACTAAACTCATGCAAGTTTAAGATCATCACACATACTTACATCAAACATGACCAAAGCCATACGTCAAATAAGTCATATGTCAAGCTTAACATATAAGTTCAACCACAACCACAATTACCACATAATTATCCACTCAAAAATGACCATTTGCACAACAATGTGCCCTTATATACATTTCATAATACTTGAACTCAAAATGAACATAATTCTACATGTTCAACGATAGTGTGATGTCCACAAAGATCCCACTTTGAGAGTTCTGCAAGTTGATTATCTACGATAAGGGAAAACAATTAGAGTAGGCATACATGTGCTGAGTAAGTTCAAATGGAAAATAATATGCTTACCTTAATCATACACAAGCATGTTAGCTACAGTAGTTTTGGCATAAATTTGGCTAGGACATGGCACTTAGAATAACAACAAGGTGAGCATAAATATTCATGCACATTAGACATTATAAGATCATGCTAACTCATCATAAGAAAAGCTCAAATCATAACCAATTTATATCACTTTCACGTAATTCATCTCAATGTCATATTCTATCATCAATTCATAAGATCATGCTAATTCCACCTAATTCATTTCAATGCCTTATTCAATTATCAAATTATAAGTTTATACCAATTTCACATTATTCATTTCAATGCCATATCAGATTGTTTTATCGAATCCATTTTCATTACATTTTCAAGTTTCCAATTTCAATTATAATGTTTCACCCGATGGAGCCCTACTAAGACAAACTTGGATACGTAGGTGAACTACACCACACTAGATAGCTCGTAAGAGCTTAAACTACACTACACCAAGGCACCGAAGTGCAAAACTTGTAGGCATCAAATGCATATTCATATGCTAATACATTCCTCCACCATACCAAAGTCTTCGTAGAGACGTATAATACTTAATAATCCGCAACAGATGTTGGATCTCGATACAACCTGTAATAATATTCGTACACTCACATATCTCGTACAAACACGCATATGACCCTATTAACATGCCAATCGTATCCTTAACATTTTACTAAGTTCACATAGGCATCAATTATACATATATGTATTATCATTCCCTGTAAACAATCATTTTCACATGTTTATACCCTGTAATTATCTGCATTTACATATCACACCCTATAAATTATCACACTTTCGTTTCCATACCCTATAATGATTCAAATTTTCACATTTATACCCTACACTATCTCATAATAGTCAATTATCACATAATATTTCAATTCAATTCATTACTAGCCATATATGCCAAATTCACTAGTACCCAAACAAATATATATAACAAATTAAACACAAGCATACATATCGCACAAGATCAGATAGTAAGTTCCATATGAACTTACCTTTTCAAAATACAAAACGAGAGGATCATTTAGGGACTAATTTGTAATTTTTGTTTTTCCCTTATTAGCTCCACTTTGATCCAAATCTTGATCTATATAAATATTTTGTTTAACAAATCAATAACAAACATTATTACACATATTATGAGATGCATGATCCTAATAAATCTATTTTTTATTTTTCCCACAGACTTTATATTTTATTCAATTTAGTCCCTAAACTCAGGATAGGCATAACTTTCAATTCCTAGCTTCGGATTAAAATCTAATTTCACATATTTTCCTTAGGGACCTTATATTTTCTATTTCTAACATAATTCCATGAAAGGTTTTAGATTTATTCAATTTGGTCCCTAATGTAACAAAGTCAACAAATAAGCTACATTAACTTTTCAATCTAAATCTTTTCATAATCTAAGCTTAAAACATATCAATTTCAAGCCTAATTCATCAATTAATCAACAATGATAGCTTTTTAAAGCTTTAACAGTTTATCAAATTGGTATATGAACTAGCTAAATCAAACTCTCGTGACCATAAATCCATAAAAAAAATTATAAGAAAATGACTTGAATTACTCACCTAATTTAAATGGTTGAATGCATAAGGGTTTGAAAGCATTCTCTTTGGTTTTTCTATCTTATTTGGACAGTAGAGAAATGAAATGAAGAAGATGATACTTACACATCCTATAACTTAGTTTATATATTTTAATTATACTTTAATTAACCCAACTTAATTATCTTAATTAAGCTTTAATCATGCTAATTTTTATGCTAATCATCCCAAGTGGATTTTCACATCCTTATCCACTAACTTATACTTAAGAATGATTTAATTTCATTTTGGACATTTGTTTAATTACTATTTAAGTCCTCAAGTCTTTTGTTAATTAAAACTTTATAGTGATGGGACTTTTACAATTTAGTCTCTGAGCTTCAATTGACTAATTATTCTGCAAAATTACTCAACCAGTCTTCAATATATTTTTATATTAACTCTATAAATATTCTTATTTTGTATTTACGGACTCGATTTATAGAAATGAGATTTCAAAACCACATTTTTTGATACAATTGAAAATCAAGTTCTTACAAGTAATTTTTATTTTTATAATAGTTGAATAATTTTAACAATTTCTATATATTTTTCTAAAAAAATTTATAACATTTAAAATTTTTCTATAATATTTCACTATTTTTATAATTTATATATTTTAAAAATAGATTTTTTATAATTTTAATAATTTTTTACTTAAATTATCTATTAAGCCATCGCAAATAATAAAAAATCAATTAAGCCTTCCATGTCAAAATTTTTCATGTCGTCACCATGTCAACTTTGCACCTCAACTGCCACATCAACACTTAACGGCCCATCGGGAATTTAAATGGAAAAATGAATTCAAAGGGCTCAATTGAGTACAAATCATAATTCAAGCCTCAATTAAAAGCACTTTTCATTGAAAGGTTTAATTAATTTTTAATTATTTCCGAAGGACTTATTTAGCATTTTAACTATTTATATTTAACCCTTTTAAAATTCTCAATAATTGTAAAATTTATAACATTTTCTTTACTCGCTGACTACACTTTAGTTTATACATCATTCATGATTATTACCTTAATTTAGTTTATATGCAACCGTGAAAATGATTTATAATATTTGAAAATTATCTATAAACTATATATAAAAGGAAGATTCAAAGCACCTTTCTTTTATTGACACATGGCATCCCATGGTGCTCCCTTTTTCTTTACATTATAGATTAGTGGTTAAGTTTCAATTTGATCCCTCTATTATGCTTATATTTTTAACTTAATCCTTATACTTTAATTTCTAAGTAATTTGATTTCTATATTTTTATAATATTATTAAGTAGTCCTAATAGTTAATATTGTTAACTTTCTACTAAAATATTACATGGTTATATATAATTTGAATGCCTTTAGAATCTTAGAGGCTGATAAGTGACTTCCTATTTCTTTTGAGTTTTCTTTTTTTTCTTTTGCACATTATAAGACAATGGTCAATTTTCAATTTGGGCTCTTATACTATGTTGAAACTTGAGATTTAATATATATATGTTTTAATTTTTTGTAGAATTTGGTTCTTCTATTTTATAATGTCATTACTAGTCTAAATAATTAATATTATTAATCATTTCAATCAAATGTTGACATCAATTTTTTTTTAAGAACACTACAACAGTAAAATTATTTTATAATGACGAGTTCTAATTATCAAGACAAATATTCCAAACTATCAAATGAGATACTTAAAATTTTTGTAATTAAAACTAAAACATATGAAAATACTAAAGAACGGTGAAAGAATAAAAAAGATAGATCCTAAAATTTTGAAGAATCAAAATTGCAAAAATCCCTTTAACTAAGAAAAAAAAGTTTATCAAGAAAAACCCTAAAATATAATAATGTTATATGCGGATAAGTCTAATTCTAATCCTAAAAATGTGTATTTATATGTTAAAATTCGTACAAATTGCCCCTAATGAATTAAAGCATATTTTCATGTTAATGCAAGTATCTGCCAAAAATTACACTTTTAGGCATCTTCTCAACAATTTTCGAACTTCAATTATTACTCTCAATTCTCTTTTCAACAGTATATTATAAGCCCAAACCGAAGTTATGTAGTTCAAGATATAGTAAAAAAAAGTGAAGCACGATCAAGTTGAAATCTCTAAACAGGTCAAAATTGTAAACTTTAATTAAAGTTTATACAACATATTAATGAAAAAGTAATTCTCAAATAAATGTTATATTTCGTTAAGAGATTGAAAATAAGCCAATTCTTGCATACTAATATTGAAATCATGTTCTATCAAATTAAATTTCTTAAAAATTCCAATTTCCATCATTGGTATCATCTTAATATATATGAAAAATTATTTCATCCATACACACAATTGAGACAATGAATGTCGTTGTATGATATAGTAAAAACATAATATATATATATATATATATATATAAAAGAATGAGATAGATGAATTTTTTTTAATTTCGTTTATGATTTTTTTTAAAAGAAAAAATATGCGCTGTTAATATACCAAATTCCACGGCTCCTTAGCAATAATCCTAGTTTGTCCCTACAGGTCCGACTTTCCTTCTAGACTTTCATCTCCTTTACGTGTTCAGCTCTTACATCTTGCATGGGAGAGCATCTCAAAGTATAAATCCCAATACCCTAGCTCGCTCACCTTCAATCTAAACTCTTTCTCTTCCTCTCGAGAGAATATTGTGTGCATGCCGAGTCCATCACTAAAAGAGCATCACATTTTTCAAGTTGTTTGCAGTGGTATACTTGAATGAATAAAATTCACATTTTTTTATTAAACATTATTATTTTTACTAAAGATTATTAAATTTCAATGGAGCAGCTAATTGCATCATCTAAAAAAGGTCAATGATCGTCGGCCGTCCGTGAGAGTGACTTGGTAAGACGTATGCAAAGTTGTGGCCGGCAAGCAAGTTTGTTTTAAGCCGTCATTTATTCATTCTCTCTCACCATTTTCTACATCAACAATTAGACCCTGTGTTGCAGCGTCTGATCTGGGGATCATGGACAAACTGGTGGTGAAAGTGAAACAGAGGAAGATACTGTCCTTTCTGCCTAAAGTTGTATCATCATCAGCTGTACTCACTTTCCAAGTCAGCCCACCAATAAGCCCTGTTGGCAAAGGATCTTCCTCAGCTCCGACCATCGTATCCTTGATTCCCAAGGGAGCTCCAAGGAAGTCTAGGAATGGGAGCTTTGATGCACGTGAGCCTGCCTCCCCAAAAGTTTCGTGCATCGGCCAGATCAAGCGCAACAAAAAGAAAAAACAAGCTGCCAGCAAATCTAAGCTACCCTCACCTCCACCGCAAGCAACATGTGCAGAACAAGTGAAGGGGAAACAGGCATCAAAAGTGACAAAGCATGGTCATAAGATTGCGGAAGCTGCAAGAGTTCCTTCCCTTGGGCAGACGAAGCAATTTTCAAGCGCACGTGGCACCTTATCAGATTTTGATTGGAAGACTTGTGATCAAGCAGCTGGCTTCGTCACCAATCCTTTGTACGAAGAAAAGGTGGTTGTCAATGTAAATGGAGTTAAAGAATCAAGAAACGCAAAATTGTGGAGTAGAAGAACCTCGACACGTCTAGCTCCACTTCAATTGTAGTAACTCCATCACTGTCTGCATTGCTATGTAGTAATAGAACCCTTTTTTGTTACATTTCATAATTAATGTCATGTTACAAATTTCTAAACAATTAACTCAATTGAGTATTCATTAGTATTTCATTAAATATAAATATTCAAATCTCATTTAAGTCTTATTTAATGAGCGATATATAAGTATTGCTTTTAACACTCAATCAAAATAATTTAGTTGTCTCTACCCTTCTCACTTAAACTTTTCCTTATTAAAAAGAAAAAAAATCAAAAAGAGAAGGGAATTCTGGGACGTGCTTAAAGCAAAATCCCATGATTCCATACCAATCAAAATGTCACCTGCCAACCCAAATTAGGTTGATGGTGATGGTGATGCAAGCTAAGCTGGGAAAGAATATTTGGTTTCCATTTTCCAACTGTATACAAAAGAGGATTTAGAGGAACTCCAAAAGTGGAAGCTTGGATGCACGTAAAGATCAAAACCCTAACCCCCAAGGCTTCTTTTCATGGATTATTTAAGGAAGACTTGGTTGAGTTGTCCATCAAAAACAATTAACAAATGCAAGTTGTAGATGCGGGCAATAGTCTATGGGTTATCGGGGATGGTATGACCCGACCCCGAAAAACAGATATTGTCAGTGTCAGAGTAGATGGGAGCGGTGGTTGGGGCGTGGCCGGGTAGGTAGGCACCTATCTATATCATTACTTAATACGTTTACACGCTGCCTAAGATCCACTGAAGGGGCATCCCAAGGCCCAATTCCTTGTTACTTTTATAAATTAGGATGCAAAACTTTTTACTTAATTTTTTAATAATTTAATTATAAATTTTGATTATATCTATTTTTTTAATATAATATCTAAATATAAGAATAATACGCTTTAGTATATTCGAATTTACGTACTCTTATATTGACAATAATATTTATACTAATCGAACTAAGATTTAATCAGATATTTTAATTTTTTAAACCTCATATTTTCTTAAAAGTTTGTATAAAAATTATATTGCAAATATGTTTTTTTATACCATTACATGGTTCTATTTTATTTTTGTCAAAAAGTAGTACATCTTCAAGCATCAACAAGTAGGAGGATACGTGATTTGTATTATCCCAATAATTGGAAAGTGTAAAAAGATTTTTTCCAAAAAGAAAAGAATATTCGAAATAAAAAGATTGGAGGTAAAAAACCAAAGTATTTTCATATCATACGTCTCATCTAGAAAAAGATTAAAGAACTGAAAAAAGATAGCCAATGACATCCATCTTTTGACCTTTCAACTTCATCTCTCAAACCAAATTAAAATATATAATTTTTTTTTTTGACCTTTTACAATTATGGTAACAAATAATAAAAATTTTATATTTGAAATTTAGTGAGTTTGTTTGGACAATACAGAATAATTAAATGAAAATGTAATTATATTCTCTTGTAATTACAAAGAATTGTGATTCTTAAATGTGTTTGATTGACAGAATATAAATACATCGTAATTTCGTATGTTATCTTTGGTAATATAAATTATAATTATATAGTTACATAATTTACATTTAAAAAAAAATAATAATTACTATAAAAGTTATTAGTATGATTAAAATAATATGATTATTAAAAAAAAAATATCATATGCAATTTTATAAAATTGTTTTAGTTATTCCTATTTAATGTTTAACATATGCTCCATACCATTATCTGTTAGTCATTGACCAAGTTTATCATCATCTAAATTTGAATCTGTATCATTAAATTTATCAATATCTCCTTCTTCCACGTATTATTAGAAGTATGGATCATTTCAATTTCACTTATGATTGAAGTTACAAAATATACAATATACTAGTATAATCCAACATTTTTTTTTATGTTATACTAAGGTGATGTTAATATGAGAAATATTTTTTTAGAACAACAAATTTTGGAACATTAAATGTTTTAAATTAAAGAGTTCACAAGCTTTTTATTGTGCTTGTGCCTAGCACCATTCTTTCAAATGGTATCATTTTTCACGTATGGTGCAATAAAACCTTTTCTATTTGCATAATTAACATAAATCTTATAATATTTGAGTTTACAATCCAAATAGTCTATAACTTTAATTACAAAAACTTATATAAACTTAATTTATAGAAAGACTTATATCCCTATTTATAATACGTAAATTAAGTCAAAATAATTAAAAAAATTATAATATATAACCTTTAAATTGTCCAAAACTTTCGTAACACTTCTTATAAATAATATATTTTTGCAGTATCTTTATAAAAATTTTTTTATAAATAAGTTATGTTAATAAAAAAATTATAATATTTTTTATGAATAAATATATTATTTTTATAATATATGGTATGAACACATAAATAAGTTATGTTTATATTTATTGGCCATAACTTGTTTGTAAATAAATATATCATAATACTTTCATAACATGTAAATCATTTTTCATAATAACCTTTTTTTGTCATAGTTTTAGAAAAAAATTAGAATTTAAATAATATTTTTTTGTTATAACTTTATAAAATACACACATTATTTTTATAATATAAGGAATTTTTGATCATAACAATTCCAAACATTCATACATGCTTATAATATAAAATTTATAATTTATATAAAAATAATTTTTTAAAATTGAATTTGAATGTAATTCGCTGTGTGATTACTCAAATTCTTACATTCCTAAAAATTAAAAAGTATAAATTATAGGATTTTTTACCTCAATATTATAAAAAAAATTATACAGTAAAATAGGTTGTCAGCTAAATTAATTACGAAAATAGTAGTTAACTTTATAAAAATAAAGTTTTTATAATATACTAAAAGATTCATAATTTTATCAAATAAAAAAAAACTACAATTATATAAAAACAAATCATTATCATTATCATCTGCCTACGTGTTCAAGTATGATAAATAAAGCTGGACACTTGTTGGCGATCCGCACACTTTTACCTTATCAAACCAAAATCTGAATATTCTGAAATTAGATTGAAACGGAAAACGGCAACAAAGGGTTTTTTTTACTTTGACGTCTTTTTCATCTTCAATCATACTCCGCTTTTGGAGAGCACATGTATCTCTCTACAACACTATCACTATATATATTAAAACAATAAACAAGACTACCCTAGAATTTTGCCTTTTGGATGTTGGGTGAGAGAGAAAGGAGGAAAGGAGGAAAGGAAAAAGGTCTATTCTTCTTTTGTAAATCCTTTTACTTTTTTAATTTTTAGAATTTAGCCTCTTAACTTACTTTTTATCTGATTTAAAGCCTAAAGTTCATTCATTGATTTCTATGAATTTTGAATATATTTGATCAATTTAACTTTAATTTTTTATCTCACCGCTATAATAAATAATCCCATAACTATAATTTTTTTAGTCTCACAACCTATTTAAAGAAAACGTTAATTAATCCTAAATTATTATTTTTTATAATTAAAAATAATAATATATTAATAATATTATTACTCCTAAATAGTTACTTTAACTAATAAAAATATAATATATATAATCAATTATTATTTAATTAAACAAATTATTGAAAAAACCTAAAATCCAACGTAAGCGGGGGACTTGATGCTAGTGAAGAAAAAGATAAAAAAAACACTAAAAGATAACCAATGACATCAGCTTTTGACCGTTGATCACTCAAATAAAAATTCTCACGAGTATTATGATTTCAATCTTTTTATAATTTCTTTAAATAAAATTAATAAAAAAACATTTTTATAATTACTTACTTTATCTAAGTTTTCTTACTTTCATAAGGAAAATTTATTAATTCAAATGATATCATACAATTTAAAGAAAAAAAAAACTGTAAACGTAAAAAGACAAGTTTCATTAATATAACAAAGCATACGACCTTAATATCAATAGAATATTATAGTACGTTGACAATTAACTCTGTTACAACATAATCACGCTACGGTAATTTCAAACACTTAATTTGAAAAAAAAATCAACCTTAAATGGTTCAAAATGATGAGCAAAAATTGACAAATGAATTAAGCATACAAAGCCTACGACCTCAATATCAATAGAATATTATGGTACGTTGATAATTAACTCTGTTACAACATAAGCACGCTATAGTAATTTCAAACACTTAATATGAAAAAAAATGAGAATTTGTGCCCTAAGAAAAATATTTTTCCTATTGATATTCAATACTAAACTTTAAGTCAATGATTTGATTTTGATATTTATATGCAATCTTATGGTCAATTTTTTTAGGGTTATATGTATTTTGTTGTATGAGTAGCATCTTTTTTTGTGAATTGTGACAATCATTACTTGATTCTTTAATATCTTATTAGTGATATTTCTTTTAGCCACTAGAAGTGAAAAAATAAAGATAAATAAGAGAACAACAAGAGTTCTCGATATAAACTTTCAAAAATGAGAGATAACTTATGTATAAAAAGTCATTGGTTAAATACCTATTGTACACTTGGAAAATAAGATTCACTTTCAAAGTTTGTTATTAATAAATTTTGATTGGATTCAAAGTCTATTACTGGAGTTTAATTTGCTTAGTTCTTGATAAAATCGTTAAGACTCAACGTAAAATAAAAAGGGTACATCTTTAAATGTTTAATCGACTTGATATATGGTTTAAATATTTGAGATACTCTTCTTTTCAAGTTTTGATTACATGGGTTACATATTGTTTTAAGCATCTTATTTGCTTATGAAAATGAATATTAATTTATTTATTTATGTTGTTATAGTAGGTTTTATAATTAAATAATATATTTGACTAAAGCATATCTAATATGCAAATTTGTGTTAATAAGCCAAAGAATTTTATGATTATTTGGATTTGATTTAGTTCATACGTTTTATATTATTCCATTTGTTAATTATTTAGAGAAATGACATGAGCAATTGTAAATGAAAAGTTCTATGAGCGTGAATGATTGGATTTTGAATTAAATTTCATGCATGTTTACGATGATGATTATGAAAAAAATTGCTAATTTTTCATTATGTCATATTTTTATGTATGAGATGTGACTTTTATTCATATATTTAATTTAGGTTTGTTTATATACGTGACCTAGCTAGTTATTCTTGGTAGTTAACTGATTATGCAAAATTCTTGTTAAACGAGCTTTAAAAGTAATTTGAATTGATCTCATATCTCCTTATGACTAAACAAAATAATGAGTTATATGTTCCACCAGTTCTGCTCCATTCTCTGAAGAGCAATGTAGCAATACATAACAATTATGAAAATTTAACTTATTGTCATTATTGACAAATAGATAAGAAGAAGATAGATGATTCAAAATGTTGTTAAATGTTTATTCTTAGTTCAGAATGCTCAATGATTTATACTAATTTATCACTCCTTGAAGCAAATGATATTTATATAATCTTATTGGTAAGAAAAATGATATATGCTTACATTATTGTCTGAATTACTTTTTACATATTCCTTAAAGTGAATGTTTGCAATAAATATAATAAATTTTATAATCATTTTTTTTTGAACATTTGAACATTTTGGCATATTCCCTGAAGCGAATATTGCATATAATTATTTGAAAATTATATTTATTTTGTTGACTTAGTGGCATTATAGACTTCATGTTTATTTAAACATTTTCAATAGTAAATGTCACAATAGTACTTATATGTAGATATGAAGTAAAAGGAATGCTAGTAAAATTATCAATTTGTCACAATTTATATTGATATTATTAGTAAAACTAAAATGCATGTTAAATTAAACCAGAAGTTTACTGATACAAATACATTTATTACTTGGCGTGACCAATTAGACCATCCTGGATCATATATGATGCGAAAATTAATTGAGATTTCATATGGACATTTATTAAAGAACTAGAGGATTCCTTAATTATCAGTTAGACCATCATGGATCATATATGATGCGAAAATTAATTCAGAATTCATTTGGACATTTATTAAAGAACTAGAAGATTCATTAATTTAAAGAATTCTCATTTGTTGATTGTTTTTAATGAAAATTGATTATTATAGAAACTCACTAGCTAAAGTTTAGATTTAATATTTTGCATTTCTGAAATGAATATAGGCTCATTCATCCACAATGTAGATTATTTTGATATTATATGATTTTGGTAGATGCATCTGCAAAATAATTACATATGTATTATCAACTTGCAACCTGTCGATTGCTTGTTTAAATAATTAATTTTGGAGTATACAATTAAGACAATTCATATTACTAAAGTTGATGAGTTTATATCTTAGTCTTTTATTGATTGAGTTTGAAAAACTTTTGTAAAAGCTTGTTATTTATGCGCATAATGGTTTAGAGAAATTATTGATTGAACGCCTCTAATTAATATCTAAATCATTATTTATGAGAACTAAACTTCCTATTTCAACATGAGATTATATTGATTTACGTGTTGTACGTATCAAGCCAATAAATTATATATACTCTCCATTACAATTGGTTTTTGGTCAAAAGTTAAATATTTCCCATCTTAAAATTTTTGTATGTACGTATATGTTCCAATTTCTCTACCATAACGCACAAAAATGAGTGAATCCTCAAAGAAAGTTGAGAATATATATTAAATACGAGTCTCATTGTATTATTAGATGTTTTGAATGAATTGAAGATTCAATTATGTCATGATTTGTGATTAATATTTTGATTCGGTAGTTTTCCAACATTAGGGGGGAGAGAAATAATGGTTGAATGAAATTACTGCTTGTAATGAGTTATCATTATCTAGATCCTTATAGAGAGTAATTTGAACCAGAAGTTCGAAAAGGATAACTCACTTTGTTACAAGTTAATTGTTAGATGTATTTACAAATTTAATGAGAATAACCAAGTTTTATATACCATCTAATATTTTGAATCAAAGTCCGAATAAGACAATCAATTAGAATAAATAATAGATTGATCAGTTCTAAATATGAAAATTATTCTAAATGGTCATATAGTGGAGACGGGTACTCTAGAAGAGACCCAAGATATAATTAATAACTAATACTTTAGAAGAGATTTAGGTACCTGAAACTGAAGATTAAAATAGTGAAAATAAAAAAATCTTGATAAATTATGTCAATTCGAGTAAACCAATAATAAAAGTGGTCGACAATAATTTTGCATGCAATATTATTTACTGAAATAATAAAATTAAAGGAGAATCTTGAATAAATCTATTGAGAAATATATATATATATATATATATATATATATATATATATATATATATATATATATGGAATAGATTGGTCAAAATAGAAAGATGCAATTCAAGTACAATTAAATTCATGAAGTTTTTTTACTAGTAGTTCAAATATCTAAAGGTATAAAGCCAGGTGAGGGTACAAATAGAGTAGTTTTGTAAAAACGAAATAAAAATATGAAGTTTTTCGCTAAGTCCTAGCATCAGTTATGAAAAAATATATATATTTGCAGTGGATGCAATAACATTTAGATATATTATTAAATTGGCAATTCATAAAAGATTTAATTTGCGTCTAATGGTTGTTGTTACAACCTTTTAGGAATAGCTATATAATAAAGTTTATATTAAAATCTTTGAAGGATTTAGAATGCTAAAAGCATATTGAACTTCTTGGGAAATTGTTCATTTATATGAATTGAATAATTTGAACATATGTGCTAAATTTAATTTAATGAATAGTAGTTGAAGGAGGATTATAAAATTATCCAAAATACCTATTTATATTTTTATGGAAGAATTATGATTAAAATTTGCTATAATTATTGTTGAAACTCCTGAAAAGATTAAAATATATTTATCCAAAATTTTCCTCACTCATGACTTTAAAAAGAATGGTGATATAAATGCTTAACAAATACATTCAAATGGTCATTTGAAAAGCTAGTATTCAAGATTGAATTTGTAGAATATGAGAAATTATGTGATGTTTTCATAAGGGGGAGTAAATATGCGTTGTACTCTTTTTTCCTTAACCAAGATTTTGTCCCATTAGGTTTTCCTGATTAGATTTTTAATGAGACAACATATTATGCGTATTATAAATATGTGTACTATTTTTCCTATCAATGAACATTCAAGGAGGAGCGTTATGAATATTTTATTATTAAGTGGATGTTTATCAAGATTAAGATAAGTTTAATATATATTAGGACTCTAATAATCATTAGAAATAGAGTTCTATTTTATTTATACTTCGTATGTCTATAAATATAAACTTTAGAGAAGCATTGTAGATTATCATTGATCAATAAAATACGCTCTCTCTATTTTAATCTCTCATTTTCTTTGTTCGTTACTCACTCTCTTTTTATTTAATAATATTTCATAATATTTATTTAATTTACTAAATACAATTTTTAATTAAAAGGGATTTTCTAAAGTTCAAATAGTAACAATAACGTTTATTGAATCAAATGATAAAAATAATAATAATACAGTTTATTTACGAGATACATGGGAAAAAAACATGTTGTTAGAACTTCAAAAGATAAAAATTCTTGGGGAGACTTTTGTTGGAAAATTCATCAATCTTAGTTATCATTTATTAATTATTAATTTATTAATTTTGTTATATTTAATATTTATATTAAAATTTAATTAAAAATGATAAAAAATTAGTTAATTATAAAAATATTCTAATTATTATTGAATAAAAATATAAATTGTATTATATTTTCATATAATTATATGTTAAACATAACGTATTTTTCAATTAATATATGTAAGTTTTTTTTAAATTAGAAATATAATTGCCGATTGAGTCTTAGCTTGATTGGCATAGTCATCGATGCCAATACAAGAGAATGTGGGTTTGAGTGCGCTAAACGCATTATTCTCCTATTTATAGATTGGGAAGGGACTATGCTTAATTTTAAGCATTTTGTATAGTGAAATTGTTCAAAAAAATTTAAAATATATACACCAAAATTAATTATTACAAAGTACTATCATATTAATAATCTGAATACATCCATAGATTGTGGGATATAACCGAAAATAAATATATACTATAAATGCTCATACAAAGTGAATCTGAATATAATATCAAAGTTCTTAATGTCTCAACCTAAAATTAATTTAAGGTGTCAAATTCAAAGAAAATCTTATCAAAATTAGGTAAAGTTTAAATAAATAAGCAATTATACTTTTATTATTATTTATCTTTGTCTTATTTATTTAGTGTATTTATGTCTTTATTTTTAATCACAATAGTAAAAAAAATATTTGACTTCAAATAAAAATTAAATATTTGAAATATACACTTATATATTAATTTAGAGATAATTCCATTAAACTAATTTTATGTAAATTTAATAGGTTACAGTTTTAATAAAATAATTAATTAAAATATAAAAAATCATTTAAAAATAATATTATAATTAAAACCTAACGACAAGTAAATAATCTTTATTTTCCAATAAATTTAAGAGGATTAGTCTTAGCGAGATAAAAACAACATGATGAGGAATTAGGCTAAATTAATGATATATGCCGATTTTTTTTTTCATTTAGTCTTTTAGGCCAATTTTTTAAATTAAGGAAATAGATTGATTTTGGAGAGAGAGCTGGACACGCTTTCTGCACAAGTGGTAAGGAAAACGCACTCAGAAGACATAAATTTTATATGTCATGGCGGGATAGAACCATTGCCTCAGAAACTCATCCTATGAAAGTTAGGTTTTGGGGTGACTGTGCTTGATATGGTCACAGGTCGAAGTCTAAGTGGAGGTCTCAGTCGGCGGCCGTGATACGGTCACAGGTTCAAGTATAACCGAGGGTCAATTGATGGTCATTAAGTGGTCATGAGTTCAAGCTTTTTGGATATCCGCAAATGATGCCTTATATATACTATACATAATATTGAAGTTATAATCATGGGGAAAAACACAGGGATTTTCGATATAATCAATGTAATTTTTTTCTTTATTTCCAAGCAGCTAGTATTTTTAACCTTTCATTCTTATCCAAAGGCTAACAACGAGGTGGACATAATAGGACTATCAGGAGGAGAGTAGATGTTTCGGCGGAAGTAGAGGTCAAACTCGAGTCGACGCGACAGTAATTGTTGTTATTAATGGATTATTTAACGACAACCGTTGTCACCCCGAAAGGAGCATCACCTTTACTCCACCGAAATAGTTGTTCCTGGCCTGAGAGTCCTCCTGCGTCCATGGCTATGTCGACCTTCGGATAAAAAGAAAGGTTAAAGGTACCAGCTACCTGAAAATGGAGAAAAAAAATTACGCTGATTATAACAGGAAACCCCATAGTTTTTTTCGTATGAGTATACCCTCAAACTTCTGTATGTTACTTATAAGGTAACATTTTCAGGTATCTAAAAAGTTTAAGCTTGTGCCCGGGTAACGATTGTTAACTGGCTTCCTATTATACTCCGATCCATGATCGTATAACAATCGTCGATTGAGACCTCTACGTAAACTTCCACCCATGACTGTACAAAGCAAAATCACTCTAAAATTTGACTTTCACAGGATAGGTTTCGGAGGCAATAGTCACATCTCGACAGGATATATGAAATGTGTACGTCTCAAAGTGATATCACATCACTGACGATAAAAGAATACCTCGAGCAGGAAATTTTATTAGTGACCAAAAATTTAACACTGAAGTTAGGAAGAAAACGAAAAAGGAGAAATATTGTATAGTAGCGGGATGAAGGCCGAGAGAGATGACATTTGAGGGATGATGGAGTATGAAGTGAGAGCCTCCTTTTATAGGCACAAAGGAAGAGTTTGACTGTAAAGTAAAAAATTCCAGTGGTTGAAAACGAGTTGTAGAACCAGCATCTTTATCGAATATCTTCAAAACATGCTTCAAATTTGGAGAAAAATCCTCAAGGTCAGGTACTTTTTTTTCAAGACTTTGAAAATGCTAGTAAAAACTCGGCCGTACCTGACCTTGAAAATCCCGGTGAAATCTGATGCACGTTTTGAGGCATTAAACACCCTCTTAAACACACTTCTGATGAAATTATTTGATTTATGAAACTTTTTTTAAGCACTAAAGAGCGTTTCATTATCATTATTCGACGAAAACACATCTTCAAAAATAGATTTTGAAGCACATATTCCCACTTTCGTTATTCTATTTTCATATTAAAATACCGAAATATTCATAACTTAAGCATGCAACAAATTCATATCAAACATCGAAGAGTTGAGTTATGATAGTCGTCTGCATTTCTTTGGATAACTGTTTGAAGTTTTTTTTTGTAATGGCCTAAATTCAAGGTTATCGGAACAGTGGTTTCGTAACCACAAATCCGATCTAAAGAGAAATTTATTTCAATATTTTTGCATGAATATTTATATGATAGAAAAATCGTATGAAAATATTGATAGAAAAATTTTATCGATTTAGTGGTTAGTTAGAAAAAGAAATTATTGAAGAAATTAGGTAAAAATAAGTTATCGAGACATCTATCTCGTAAAACCGAGTCAAAAATAATTTTATAAATATTTATGAAATGTTAGTAATGTGGTATTAAAATTTCGTTAGGAAATTTTAATGTTTGGATAGTTAATTAAATGAAAAGGACTAAATTGTAAAAGGTGTAAAAGTGAGTAGGATGATTAAATAGCTTAAGTGTCTAATGAGAAAGTATTTAAAAGGAAATTAGACCCAAAATTTATTTGGACTGGACGGCAAGGGCATGAAGACAGCAAAAAAATTGATGAATTAAGGGAAAAATTAGAATATTGCAAAATTAACTAAATAAAGCTAGGACTAAATAGGAAATATCGAGATCTCTCTTCATTTCTCTTCAATTCCAGCAGCTAAAAATGCCATAGGAGGGTTCTCTAAGCTGGTATTCCATAATTTTTGCACCAAATCCGAAAGATTCAAATACGAAGCTAGATCGAGGAAAGGAAAAAGTTCGGGATTAGTAGATTTTTATTGTTTACAAACAAGTATCAAGGTAAGTTCATGTAACTTGAATTATATTCTTAAATACTTGAAATGTATGCTATTGATGTGAATATGATTTGAATGTTCATTGTATGAAAATTGATGAAACATTGATATATTTGATATAAAGGGGAAGAAATCCCAGTTGAATGAAAGGAAAATTCGATGGATCTCTGAAAAGGAATTGACGGTGGGTGATCCTATCTTGATATAGCCCTCCCGAAGAATATGTGGAAAATGAATTTAGCCCGGACGAGTAATCCGAATTAGGGTCTGAATTTAGCCTGGACTGGTAATTCAGATCCAAGCTCATTAGAGTAATTGTCGTTGCGAGGATTTAGCCCGACCGTAATAATCCCGACAATACTCTATGAGTTTATATTGCGGATTTAGCTGACTGTAATCCCGCCGCAAGGTTGAGGTTCATGCGAGTGTGCTCTCTGAAATGGAAATGTGCGCACATGAATATAAATTGATGGACTCAAAATGTACACTAAAAGTGTACCTCTGAAAAATCCATCAAATTTTGAGTAATTCAACGGGATAAATATGGAAAAACAACAAGGGAATAGAAATCATAGTATTGATGAGCTCATCAATCATGATATATATTATTGATACATGGAAATTATTGTACTAACTTGAATGTTGAGTTTGTGCATGTTAGGGTAATAATGCATTGAATGGATATATGTAATGTTTATTGTATTGTAATCTTGAAAATATTAGGTAAGTATAATTCTTGTTACATGAGCTTACTAAGCACAAAGTGCTTACCACGCTTCTTTTTCCCTGTTTTGTAGTGTTAAGAGCTCGGAGGTCTGGATTTGGTCGAGACACATCACACTATCAATCTCGGGATTTGGCATATAAAGAAACTTTATTTTGGAAATCAATGGCATGTATAAGCTAACAAAGTAAATGTTAACGTGAAATGAATGTAAAGTTAGCCATTAGTATGGTTAACAAACCCGATTTTAGATATGTGATGACGTTATCTTATAAATATGCATGAATTTATCTTGAAAATATGTTGAATTGATTTGGTTGATGTGGATTGGTTTCGATTTATCTGCGCAGGAAGGTTAGATATCTCAGATAAGGGATTATATTGAATTTTTCAAAAAAATTAAGTAAACTCCGGTAATGCCTCGTACCCTATTCCGGCAATGAGTACGGGTAGGGGGTATTACATTTATTGGTATCAGAGCTACGGTTTAGTCGGTTCTAGGACCGATGTAGCAAACACGGGATTAGCTATATATGCCATTTAAATTATGATTGATAGTGTGATATCTCCTAACCATTTAAATGTGTTTTTTTATAGTAAATGTCTACTGACCGAACTCAATCTGAGGAAGCCGGGAGTCATGCTCCGGCTCCAGAACGGGCACAGAGGGAAGTCGAAGTAACTAGTAGTACAAGGTCCGTATCTGAGGGCCAAGGGGAGGAGGCAAAGCGAGCCTTCTCTCAAGTGATGAATGAATGGTTTAGTTAATATTTAAGAATTAACCCTGTAGTGCAGCAAGCTCAAGCTTTCCCCCCTGCTCCTCTACCGGTTCCCGAGATCCCACAGGGTACAGGTACTGAATCTGTCAGAAAAGGGAAAGCTCTTGTAGATAAAATTCGAAAATATGGGGCCAAAGAATTTCGAGCAACAGTTGGTGATGATTCCGAACGGGCTGAATTCTGGTTGGAAAACACTACTCGGGTTTTGGAGGAATTATCTTGTACACCAGAAGAATGTCTGAAATGTGCCGTCTCACTGTTAAAAGACACAGCTTACCATTGGTGGAATACTAAAGCTTCAGTTGTTCCAAAAGAAGAAATTACATGGGAATTCTTTCAGACCAAGTTCAAAAAGAAATATATCGATCGAGGTTTTCGATCAAAAGAGAAAAGAATTTCTTGAGTCAAGTAGGGTAACAGATCGATGATCTGAGTATGAAACGTAATTTGTTCGCTTGAGTAAATATGCTCGAGAATGGAGTGCGATCAGAAAATGAAATGTGCAAACGATTCGAAAAAGGGTTGAATGAAGACATTAAACTACTGATCGGAATTCTTGAAATTCGAGAGTTTGCTACATTGGCAGAGAGAGCTTATAAAGCAGAAGAATTGAGTAAAGAAAAGAAACAGGCTGAGAGGGAAGCTCGAATTTTTAGTAAAAGACCGATGGGAAAATCCCAGTTTTCTGCCTCAAAAAAATTGAAGAAATACCAAGATCGTTCTACCTCAGCCACTGCGTATTCGGGTAGAGAGCGAGGTTCTCAACATACTAATCCAAGACCTTCCACTCCATCAGTTACCAGTGTTGGCAGTGTTGGTACCCCTAAGCCGAGATGTCAATACTGTAATAAAACCCATTTTGGTGAATACCGATTTAAGAGTGGGGCTTGTTACCGATGTGGTTCTTTTGACCATTTCCTCAGAGATTGTCCAGAAATTGTTGAAAAAGAAGTTGAACAGATATCGAAGCCGAGTAATCTAGTTTCGAGGGGCAGACCACCTCGACCATCCGGTAATGTCAGCAGTAGTCGAGGAGCTACAAAAGATACTGCAGGTAGGCTTGAGGTACGAGCACCTGCTAGGACATATGCCATTCGTGCCAGAGAAGATACCTCAGCACCCGATGTTATTACTGGTACATTTTCTTTACTTGACACTGATATTACTGTATTGATTGATCCTGGTTCTACGCATTCATATATATGTGTTAAACTTGCAATTGTTAAAAATTTATCTGTTGAACCTACTGAATTTGTGGTTAAAGTCTTGAACCCCCTAGGCCAGTCCGTGTTAGTGGATAAAATTTGTAAAAATTGTCCACTAATAGTAAGAGGTTATTGTTTCCTGGCTGATTTGATGTTACTGCCATTTGATGAATTTGACGTGATATTGGGCATGGATTGGCTAACCCAGCATAATGCAGTAGTAAATTGTAGACATAAATATATTATGTTAAAATGTGAGAATGGTGAATTGCTTCGGGTTAAATCTGATCAGATAGAAGGGTTATCTCGATGTGATTTCAAAGAATGGCGACACAGAGGTATGTTAAAAAGGGTATGATGCTTACTTGGCTTATGTACTTGACACCAAAGTATCTGAGTCAAAAATACAGGCAGTTCTAGTGGTATGTGAATTTTTCGATGTGTTTCCAAAGGAATTACCAGGATTGCCACCAGAAAGAGAAGTAGAATTTTCTATAGATTTGATTCCGGGAACTACTCCGATCTCCATAGCTCCGTATCGTATGGCTCCTACAGAATTAAATGAGTTAAATGCACAGTTGCAAGAACTTGTTGACAGGGGTTTTATCCGATCGAGTCATTCACCTTGGGGTCCTCCAGTTCTGTTTGTGAAAAAGAAATATGGGTCTTTGAGATTGTGTATCGACTACCGACAGCTTAATAAAGTAACTATAAAGAATAAGTACCTGTTACCCCAGATCGATGATTTATTTGATCAGTTGAAAGGTGCTACCATGTTTTCAAAAATTGATCTTCGATCGGGTTATTATCAGCTACGAGTAAAGGAGTCAGATGTGCCAAAAACAGCTTTTAGAACCAGGTACGGGCATTATGAGTTTCTGGTTATGCCGTTTGGGTTAACTAATGCACCTGCAGTATTCATGGATTTGATGAACCGGATATTCCGACCATATTTAGACAGATTTGTGGTAGTATTCATTGATGATATTTTGGTTTATTCTCGGGATGAAGAAGAACATGCAGAACATTTGAGAACTATGTTACAAATTCTGCGAGAGAAGCAATTGTATACTAAATTCAGTAAATGTGAATTTTGGCTTCGAGAAGTGGGTTTTCTAGGACATATTGTATCTGCCGAAGGTATCAGGGTAGATTCGAGTAAAATCTCAGCTATTGTCAATTGGAGTCCACCGAAAAATGTATCTGAAGTTAGAAGTTTCTTGGGTTTAGCTGGTTATTATCAGAGGTTTGTACAGGGATTCTCTAAGATAGCTTCTCCAATGATTCGATTATTGCAGAAAGATGTAAAGTTCGAATGGACTGATGAATGTCAGCAGAGTTTCAACCGATTGAAAGATCTACTAACGAAAGTACCTGTATTAGTGCAGCCTGAACCGGGTAAGGAATTTGTTATTTACAGTGATGCCTCATTAAATGGTTTAGGTTGTATCTTGATACAAGAAGGTAAAGTAATAGCCTATGCTTCAAGACAACTTAAACCACATGAAAGAAATTATCCAGTACATAATCTTGAATTAGCTGCTATTGTATTTGCGCTGAAGATATGGCGGCATTATTTGTATGGTGAGAAATGTCATATTTATACTGATCATAAAAGCTTGAAATATTTGATGACACAGAAAGATTTGAATTTGAGACAGTGCAGGTGGCTTGAACTGATAAATGATTATGATTTGATTATTGATTACCATCCAGGTAAAGCTAATGTTGTAGCTGATGCTTTGAGCCGAAAATCTCTATTTACTTTGCGAGCTATGAATACTTGGTTATCACTGACTGATGATGATTCAATCCTAGCTGAATTGAGAGCTAAACTGACATTTTTGCAGCAAATATGTGAAGTTCGAAAAAATGATGAGAAAGTTACAAGTTAAACGCAGCACGATGTGAGTCGTAATGATTCTGAATTTCAGGTTGGTTCTGATGGTTGTTTATTATTCAGAGTTAGGGTATGTGTACGTCAGAATTCAGAGCTCATACAGAAGATTCTACGCGAGGTTCACAACGGTACTATGTCTGTACATCCGGGAAGTAATAAAATGTATAATGATCTGAAAAAGATATACTGGTGGTCGGAAATGAAACGTGATATCTCTGAGTTTGTATCAAGGTGTTTAATATGTCAGCAAGTTAAACCTGAGCATCAGGTACCTTCAGGGTTACTTCAACCAATTACTATACCGGAATGGAAATAGGAAAGAATCACTATGGATTTTGTATCGGGATTACCTTTGTCTCCGAGAAAAAAAGATGCTATTTGGGTGATTGTTGACCGATTGACAAAGTCAGCGCACTTTATTCCGGTACGTATGGATTATTCTTTAGATAAACTAGCTGAACTATATATATATCTGAGATTGTCAGGTTACATGGAGTGCCTGTCTCCATTATATCAGATAGAGATCCCCGATTTACATCTCGTTTCTGGGACAAATTACAAGAAGCCTTGGGTACTCAGTTGTATTTTCAGTACTGCATTTCATCCTCAGACAGATGGCCAATCTGAGCGTGTAATTCAAGTATTGGAAGATATGCTTCGATGTTGTATACTAGAATTTGAAGGGAATTGGGAGAGATATCTACCTTTGATTGAATTTGCTTACAATATGATTATCACCCAATATTAAAATGGCTCCGTATGAAGCTTTGTATGGGAGAAAATGTAAAACACCGTTATATTAGACAGAGCTCGAGTGAAAGGAAGATACATGGGGTTGATTTGATCCGGAAATGCGAGAAAAAAAGTAAAGGTTATTCGGGATAGTCTAAAAGCGACTTCCGATCGTCAAAAATCATATGCCGACCTTAAACGAAAAGAGATTGAATTTCAAGCGGTGACAAGGTATTCCTGAAAGTGTCTCCTTGGAAGAAAGTCCTCCGATTCGGTCGAAAGGGTAAACTGAGTCCAAGATTTATCGGGCCTTATGAAATCATAGAAAGAATTGGACCGGTCGCTTATCGATTGGCATTACCACCGGAACTTGATAGAATCCATAATGTTTTCCATGTATCTATGTTACGATGATATCGATCAGATCCTTCAAATGTTATTTCTTCGACAGAAGTAGAGATTCAACCGGATATAACTTACAGTGAAGAACCATTCAAGATATTGACACGAGAGACAAAAGAACTTAGAAATAAAAAGATAAATTTGGTGAAAGTATTGTGGCAAAAGCACGGGATTGAGGAAGCGACATGGGAACCGGAGGAGGCAATGAGAAAACAATACCCAAGCCTCTTTACTGGTAAGATTTTCGAGGACGAAAATCCTTAAAGGGGGGAGAGTTGTAATGGCCTAAATTCAAGGTTATCGGAACAGTGGTTTCGTAACCACAAATCCGATCTAAAGAGAAATTTATTTCAATATTTTTGCATGAATATTTATATGATAGAAAAATCGTATGAAAAATATTGATAGAAAATTTTTATCGATTTAGTGGTTAGTTAGAAAAAGAAATTATTAAAGAAATTAGGTAAAAATAAGTTATCGAGACATCTATCTCGTAAAACCGAGTCAAAAATAATTTTATAAATATTTATGAAATGTTAGTAATGTGGTATTAAAATTTCGTTAGGAAATTTTAATGTTTGGATAGTTAATTAAATGAAAAGGACTAAATTGTAAAAGGTGTAAAAGTGAGTAGGATGATTAAATAGCTTAAGTGTCTAATGAGAAAGGATTTAAAAGGAAATTAGACCCAAAATTTATTTGGGCTGGACGGCAAGGGCATGAAAACAGCAGAAAAATTGATAAATTAAGGGCAAAATTGGAATATTGCAAAATTAACTAAATAAAGCTAGGACTAAATAGGAAATATTGAGATTTCTCTTCATTTCTCTTCAATTCCAGCAACTAAAAACGCCATAGGAGGGTTCTCTAAGCTGGTATTCCATAATTTTTGCACCAAATCCGGAAGATTCAAATACGAAGCTAGATCGAGGAAAGGAAAAAGTTCGGAATTAGTAGATTTTTATTGTTTACAAACAAGTATCAAGGTAAGTTCATGTAACTTGAATTATATTCTTAAATACTTGAAATGTATGTTATTGATGTGAATATGATTTGAATGTTCATTGTATGAAAATTGATGAAACATTGATATATTTGATATAAAGGGGAAGAAATCCCAGTTGAATGAAAGGAAAATTCGATGGATCTCTGAAAAGGAATTGACGGTGGGTGATTCTATCCTAATATAGCCCTCTCGAAGAATATGTGGAAAATGGATTTAGCCCGGACGGGTAATCCGAATTAGGGTCTGAATTTAGCTTTGACTGTAATTCGGATCCAAGCTCATTAGAGTAATTGTCGTTGCAGGGGATTTAGCCTGGACTGGTAATCCCGACAATACTCTATGAGTTTATATTGCAGGGGATTTAGCCTGGACTGGTAATCCCACTGCAAGGTTGAGGTTCGTGGGAGTATGCTCTCTGAAATGGAAATGTGCGCACATGAATATGAATTGACGGACCCGAAAATGTACACTAAAAATGTACCTCTGAAAAATCCATCGAAATTCCGAGTAATTCAACGGGATAAATATGGAAAAACAACAAGGGAATGGAAATCATAGTATTGATGAGCTCATCAATCATGATATATATTATTGATACATGGAAATTATTGTACTAACTTGAATGTTGAGTTTGTGCATGTTAGGGTAATAATGCATTGAATGGATATATGTAATGTTTATTGTATTGTAATCAAAAATATTAGGTAAGTATAATTCTTGTTACATGAGCTTACTAAGCACAAAGTGCTTACCCTGTTTCCTTTTCCCCTGTTTTGTAGTGTTAAGAGCTCGGAGGTCGGATTTGGTCAGAGACACATCACACTATCAATCTCAGGATTTCGGTATATAAAGAAACTTTATTTTGGAAATCAATGGCATGTATAAGCTAACAAAGTAAATGTTAACGTGAAATGAATGTATAGTTAGCCATTAGTATGGTTAACAAACCTGATTTTAGATATGTGATGACGTTATCTTATAAATATGCATGAATTTATCTTGAAAATATGTTGAATTGATTTGGTTGATGTGGATTGGTTTTGATTTAATATTGCAGGGAAGGTTAGATATCTGTATAAGGGATTATATTGAATTTTTCAAAAAAATATATTCGTAAACTCCGGTAATGCCTCGTACCCTATTCCGGTAATGAGTACGGATAGGGGGTATTACATTTTTGCTTCTGCTCATCCAATTAGTGATCGATATTCAAATGAGTCGAAGTGTGAAATCTGTCATTTACTATAATGATTAAATCTGTAATTCAAAAGTCGGGATGGTATTTACTATGATGATTGGGTAGACATTCTTCAGTTTCTGACACCGGTTTAAACTTTGACGGCCACTACCAGTCGAGGTAGGAGCTAACTCGAACCTCGACACTCGGGCTTAACATTCAATCAGTGCGTTCAATTTCAACTTCATTGTCTTGATATCTTAGGGCGGAAGCACTTATATTGGAGGGCATAAACCTACATCGACCACCAATTCGGTGCATATTTTGGTGGGCACATAGGGTACAGAAGAACCGATAACTTACTCTCGACAATCAGGTTCGGCGATGGTACATCGAACCCTTTGGTTAAAAGTGACAATGAATGCGCAGATGAGGAAGAAGATGCAACAGAGGAAGAAGGGGTAGTGGATGCAGTTGACGGATTAGAGTTAGACCCGGATCTAATCTGGCGGTGTGGTCCAGATGGTTCAGAAGTGACATTTTTTCTGAACCAAAGTAGGTTCCAATAGAGCTAGAACATTGCGATTCTGACGATTCTAAGATTCAGGGCGTATGAACCTCCACCTCACATGACCAATACCTACCTCTCGATCTAGGTTCGTTTAGAGTTTTGACAGCTATCGCATAGAATACCTGGCCATGTAAGCTCATCGTTAGATGTCTGGGTATTGGAAGTTGGCATAAAATACCCCGAGGAAAAGTGCGTAATTTGTAAAAGGAGATGCAAATAGAAGATCATGAAATCCTTATTGAAGAAGACTGACTTGTGGATGATAAATAAATATTGTAGTCCACATAATTGTGTTGAAGTAGATACGTGGTGTGATCACTCTATTTTTTGATATAATGTGACTTGACTGGAGTCTTCATTTTTTCTAATTACATAACTTTAACTCGTAATTTGCAAGTGTAAGTTAGGATTATCCCAGGCTAAACTCGAACATAATTTTTGACATTATTATACCAATGGTTAATGCTAGTATCAGGATTCTCGTCCTGGTATTGATTGCCAACATCCGTAGCCAGCATGGTTACACATCATTGTACTAAAAAGTATGGGTTACAAAACAAAAGGCTATTGATAAGTTGCATCATAGTTAGGACAATTTGTACAACTTTTTATGGCAATGATGTTAGGTACTGGATCGGTATGTACCAGGTTCCGTAACCGTCTAGAAACACACCTGGAATACTTTGGGGATTGTCTAATCCTTGAGAAAAGAGTATTCTATCGATTCTTTTGGACATTCGATCAATGCAGGGAAACTTTCCAGTATTGTAAGCCTTTGGTGCAAATTGGGGACACTTGGTTGTACAGGAGGTATCAACATAAGTGTTGATTATCGCCCAAGATAGTAATCGAAGGATGTTGGAAAACAATGTTTGGAAAAAGCAGCGAAAAATAAATTTAGGGAAAAACTAGAGTTCTAATTTTTTTTTCAAAACAAGACCTTAGTTGTAATATCTAAAGTAATAAACACTTAATCAAAATTGTACTTTTTCGATTCGCCTAGGATTAACGCTTCGACCGAGTAGTCTTTTTGGCTATCCTCAAGCTCACATCTACTGAGTGTGGGCTTGTTTTGAATCAAATTTTTTTGATAAAAATTACGAGTGAAATAATTTCACAATTTCTCTAAACTTTTAGGCCAAGTTGTAAAAACTCCATTGTGTTTTCTTAATAATTGATATGATCACTGTCAACAAATGACCACAGTAAATTGCTCGTTCAAGAACTAGCAACCCGTGGCCACTTTCTGTATATATCAATCCACACAATGCTAATGAGAGGATATCGTTAACTCTTTAATTGAACTATGAATTCTATTGTTGTTAGTAAAGTCATGCTATGCACAAGTCATGTACCCAACATACCGACTATTGACTCGATCATCTTTAGAGCATAAGCCGTCAATTATATCAAAACACATGAGTTACATACGCATGGTCAGTGACTAACTTAGGATTTAGGTAAATCACACCATAAATGTCATAAGTATATTAATTTACAAACGAATTTAGAATTAATTCATCTTAAGTCCAGTTCAATGTATCATTCTTCCAATGAATACATCTATGTCTCTACCTATAGAGTCAATTGCTCTGATAGCCAAGATTAGCCATCTTTTAAATTGAAATTTTAGACAACATAATAATCCTTCTCAATATTTAAATCAAATAATCACTTTGATTTTTTTACTGGATCATAGACTCGTTTAGATTATCTACTGGAGTAAGTTGTCTTTCTCACAATATAAATGTTCTTACAATGCCACTTATCATCAGTTTGAACTTAGACAATCAATGAGCTAATGTTTGTTTGTCACAATTTTGTTGTGCATGCAAAATATGGAAGACAGAAATATAAAAGATATAACAATGAAATGTAAAATTTAATTTTTCATCATTCAAATATATAGAAAATAATTACATGTTTACTATAATATGGTCTCATTTCCCAACAGATGATTCTGCCTATGGTATTTGTAATAAATCTCTCCGAAAAGACAATTGAATGATATTTCTTCTTTAATCAATTGCATTGTCGTGTTTGCTCGCAACCCAACATATGTTCTATATCGAGTAGGGGAACCAGAATCTTGTCCACTATTGAGAGATAGGGTAGCCTTTGGGATCGCACCCAACATAGGTACTACACACGACATGTCAAATCCAACTACCACATGAAATGGCCTTCGAAAAGTGAACAAGATTAGTGCATTAACATAAGTATGTAGTTTCCACTTTTTCCCATTCATGTTACAACTATTTACTATCGTATATTTTTTGCATTCATGGGTATACTTAACTAGATAGGGTACGAATTCGTCCAACACCTTTTCCATGGGATGTTGGATAACTTGACGGTGAACTTAGTAAAATGCATCAACATCATACTGAAGGAGATGTGTTATTTGTTGATAACCTCAGTTATCAAAAATACATACTTTTATCTGGTTGCCTTATTTCCAAAGTGGGTGGTAGGGTATGCTGGACAGATAGCGTAGTCATTTTTGGTGCGAGAATGTCATGAAAGAAATTAGACAAAATACAGTGAGAGTGAACACTATGTATTTAGTGTGTCACTCACATTGGAACCTGAAATCTCGGGTCCTAGAGTACGCTAAGCCCGACCAGGACATGTTAGGGGCATCATATCGTGTCGACCTAATATGAGAGACTTGCGATGTGAGAGGTTTCAAGCACTTCGGTTCCCATGTGCACATGTAATTGCCACATGTACGAACCTACGAATTGAGTCACATTTATGTCAACAATGTGTATAGGCTATAACGTATGCACAATGTATATAGTCCTAAATTCCCACTCATCCCAAATGAGAGTTTGTAGATGTTAGCTAGTGTCCAGCACGACGTATGAGTTGGCGCCGAATATGAACTTGAGTCACGTCTTGGAAAGTCACTCGAATTCCACTCCCGTATGCACCGATATGAATATTCGGAAGAGGGATAATTAGTAAAGGTTATGGGGTACTATAAAAAGCCAATACATACAAAGGTAACATGTTCTGTATTGAGGAGTACATTGGGGCCTCAACGTCACTAGCATTCATTTTTTTCAATGATATAAATTCGATTACAATACTTCCTTTTTTGTGTTAAAAAATTGTTCTTTCTTTTTAACTTGCATTTCAATTGTATTTGCCATCGTCTACTAACATTTACGTAGTGTAAAAATTACTACTTTAAGCACTATTTCAAGTACCAATTATAACTTATCAGGGAATTAAAAATTTTCCATTTTTACGAGTTAGTCATTGTACTTTTATTAATCATTAGTTCGATAAATGTGTCTATCCAAAGTTACATAGTTCATATCAAATATTAGATATATGAAAATTTACGTATAGTTTACATTAGAATTTAGCAAAGATAAATATGAGTTGCAATAGAAATATATAAAAAATTATTTTTTCTTTATTGATGTCATCTATATTTACATCGTAATAAGTAAATAAAAAATACATCATCTGCATCATCGGGTCAAATGTGTGTTGTAGGGCGATGGTTGACGGGTGCAAGTAGGATTTCTACGTATAACTAGTGGTGCCGGCTCCTCCACTTGATTGTCACCATCGTCATCTTCTTTGTCTTCACCTCTAGCCTCGTACTTATCTTCGTATCCATCGTCGTCTTCATCTTCATAAATACATTCAGCTTCGTCTTCATCTTCATCTCAATCGCCTTCCTCCATGCTTGAGTACGGTGTCATCCTAACCTCCTCCACTTCGTCTCTGTCTCAATTGCATTTCTTTATACTTGAGTGCGATGCCGTCTTAGCCTCCCATTGTGCTTCTTCTACTCTATGATAAACTGATTGTGCCGATGACCCATCTCAATGAAACAACGACGCGGCGGGTATTGGTGACACTATCGACGCATATTTGTATGATGTTGCAAAACCCGAATATGTTGATATTGACCTGAGTACCGATAATGACATCGATGATAACATTAGTGTTGGCATGGGTGATGGTACACACGTGGCATCTGGCTCGACGTTTGCATCAACATTGACGTCGAGGCATAAAATGCTGGGGAGGGAGCTGCGCTAGAATATATACCTACGGGAGGGGTAGAAGTAGGGTGCTGCAATGGTGCGTAGTGTGGTGCTAGTGAAAAAAACACAGGGTTAGTGAAATGAACATGAATAAGTGGAGTGAACTAAACGGGATGTGGCGCTGATATTAGTGGTGCTTGTTAGGTTGGAGCTAGTGACGAACTCATCGCAACATATCTTTTGGACCTATGTTGCCGCGGGGCTTTTTGTTGCATCTTTTGACAAAGTTACATACTCCTCGCATCTACAAATAGCAAATACGACTTACCGGTGATTCTGAACCATGATATGTACTCCAAACAGGCCACCATGTTTGACGAGAAAAATGGTTTGCAAATGGGTAATAATTTCATCCTACGATTCCAAATGTCGATGTACTCCTTGTGGTAGTCTTACCAATTCTCATTGTTCTTCCTTACAGGTCCAACTTGTATAGTGTTTCCATGTCTCGCGATGGCAGCGAAATTTGTTGCCTCCACCTGAATTGTCGCATCACTTGATTCGATTTGTGCATTTCTACCGTTGCATACACTATTAATGGCACATTTGCATACCACATACTCCGATTGACCAAAATTTCAGGGGGACGCGTTCTATGATATCTGGGTTGTTGTATGACATTCGTTCAAACTGAAGTGCATAATTGTAAATTCTGTTATGTACAAAAATTTATTTTAAAAATAATTGCGTAATTATAATAGGTTTGAAAAAAATAAGTAACTAACATCGGCTTCCGAGCATTGATCTAACAGCATTCGAATATCTTCGAGTTTCACCTATATAAACGCTATGTTAATTCAAATATATAATAAATAAACAATAATTACTATATAAGCTACATATTTATTAAGAAATGACTTTTACCTTGTTATCAATAGGAACATATATGGTCGTTCACTCAAGGATGTAGAAATGGTAGTCGCCACTAGGTCCATGACTGTAGCACGAACAGGCAACCACCGATTGACATCTTATCTGGTTCTGTCACCTGACCAACTCCCAGTACAATGTTGCTAACATGGCTAATCCCTAACTCATTCGTCCGCATTCTTTGAAGTCGACTAGGTGTAGTAACCACCTTATGTGTACCACAATTTGAGATTTATTGAGCATTAGAATGCCCCCAATTAACCTTAGGATGCATGCTCGGACGTATTGTTCTTTGACAATGTCAGACACTTTAGGAGGAAGATTTTTGAAATTTGTTTCCAACCACTTCATATCTATTTGACCACCTTGAAACTTGTTAGACACCTTCCCCAAAAATGCCTCGCAAAGATCCTCCTTACCGGGAGCGATCGTTGATCCCATGACGACTGATTCATCCATCGATAAACTAAATTGTAAAACTATGTCCTCGAGTGTGATTGTACACTCGCCACATGGAAGATGAAAAGTATGTGTCTCGGGCCTCCATATTTCCACCAACCCGCTGATCAGTGTAAGATCGAGTTTGCAACCCCCGAGCATATAAGACACATACAAGAATCCCGTGTCTTGCAAGTAACCACAAATTTTGATAGTTGGGCTCTTTAACAAGTTATGTATGAACCCCTCCAAAACATAATCACCCGCCTATTTATATTGACAAAAAAATTATTTAAAATATTTTAAAAAATAAAATGCTTTAAGTTTAACTTAATTGAAAATAACGAAAATTAAAATTCCGTCTTACCATTATTACTTGAGCGGGGGAAATGTGCTTGTCGTCAAAATGAATCAGAGCGTTTGCCATTTGTGATAATTTAATAGAAAAGAATAATATATGAAATAATTAAATAAAACTATAATATTTTTAAACAGGCATATCGAAAAATTTAAAACAAAACTTGAGAGAATTGGGAGTTTAGAAACAATTGAGAGAGTTGGATTTGAGTGGAAAGAATAAAAAATGATTATAGAAAAAAAACCTTACCATTAGGCCCTTAAAATTTTTTACTATTACTAAGGCTCAGTTTGTTTCACTAAAAATAACTTCCAGAAAATGATTTTTGGAAAATGATTTACTTTTCTTGAAAAGGTAATATTTTCTAGTGTCTGGATGAATCTGTGTAAAATATTTTCTATTATTTGGTAAATTTCTTTAAAATATTTCATAAAAGTTGTTTTCAATTAAAAAAAACATACATTTGAGATTTTTTTTATTTTTTCATTGTTTAATTGAATTTATTTTTATCTATAATTTTATATTTTATATTATTTTTGCATATATTAAAAATATTATGTTAAATTCAGATTCATTACAACATTTTTTTTAATTACATGACTACTAAGTGAGTTTTTTTTATTTAAAAATGTGACATCAACAAAATTGACAAAAAAATTAACGATGTCAACAATTGGACTCGATTTTTAAATTTGAAAAGTAAATGGACTAAATTCTTGAAAATAAAAGTACAAAAACTAAATTACAAATATGTGAAGTGTACATAAACTTATCACATATTTTAACCTTTATACTACAAAACATTTATTATTAATATATTTATAATTGTAATAAATATTTATTATTAAAATATTAATATTGAATATTTTCAATAATATGTGAATAATATTATTTAAAATTATTATTTTTAAAATTTATTATTAAAATAAAATTAAAATATTAAATAATTTATTAAAATAATAAATTATATTATTAATTTATTGTATGACTAAATATAAATAATTAAATATTTATGTTTAATAATATTGAAAAATATAATATTTTAAATATTTTTAAAAGTAAAAATAAAATTTATTATCAATATAATAATATTAAGCTTAATTTAAGTTAATTTTTATAAAAAAATAAAATCATCTATAGATGAGCTTTTTCCCGAAAAATAATTTACGCTTTTCAAAAGGGTAAGTCGTTTTACAGGAAAAATGGCTTACTTGACCTGTAAGTCATTTTCGGTTGACCAAAATATTTTCTGTGAAACAAATATAAGAAAATACAGAAAATATTTTTTGTAAACTTTTTACATATAAATAAACAGACCCTAATATTCAAAATAAATTACCTTGATGGAAAGCGTTTTTACACATCCTCCAAAATCGATTTATTTATTTTAATAAAAAAACTTAAAAAGGCAAATAAAAATAAAAATAAAAATAAACGGGATATATCATTAATTTAGCGGAGGAATTAATCAAATAATTTCAAGATTGATTTGTTAAATGGGAAGATTTGAAGCGTATCTTACACCTAAATGATTTTATTGAAACATAGAAATTTAAGACGCGACTTCACGTGTTCCTTGAAAACATAAAATAGATATACATATGATCCAAGCATAACAAGGGAAAGCAAGCAGCTTTTGAGCTTAGTTTAGCTGTCTGTAACTGCCGCTGCACGATTGCCTCTTCTGCTACGGTAGCCATTTTCATTATAATATACCTTATTTCCATCTCCTCAAAACCCACGTCTCCCCCGGTTTTTGTTCTACAAACCACAACCGAGTTTCGGCTTTACCTTCAAAGCCAAATCCCCACCGTCGACATAACACACCTGTTCCGGTCCTGGATTCTTTTGCTTTTCTGCTGTTTTTTCTACTCTGAAAATGGAGGAAGCATCGAAACAGCAGATTTACCTACACGGTGACTTGGATTTAACCATTGTTGAAGCCAGGAGATTGCCCAACATGGATTTTATGGTCAATCATCTCCGCAGTTGCTTAACCTGTGAGCCTTGCAAGTCTCCTGCACAGACTGCTGCTAAAGAAGGGGACTCCAAAATCCGTGGCCACCGTAAGATCATCACCAGCGATCCCTACGTCACCGTTTGCCTCCCCCAAGCCACAGTGGCTCGCACTCGCGTCTTGAAAAACTCCCAGAACCCCAAGTGGAACGAGCATTTCATTATCCCTTTGGCTCATCCTGTCACTGAGCTCGATATTAACGTCAAAGACAACGACCTCTTCGGCGCTGACGCAATCGGCACTGCCAAAATCCCTGCCTCGAGGATCGCCACGGGGGAGCATATCACCGGATGGTTCCCGCTCATTGGCCCCTCGGGGAAGCCTCCTAAGCCGGACTCGGCGATCTACCTCGATATGAAATTCACGCCCTGCGAGAATAACCCCTTGTATAAGCAGGGAGTCGCCAGCGACCCAGACCAAGCCGGCGTTAGGCACACGTATTTCCCTTTAAGGAAAGGGAGCCAGGTGACCCTTTACCAAGATGCTCATGTGACGGACGATTTGTTGCCTAAAATAGAATTAGACGACGGTAAAGTCTATAGCCCTGCAAAGTGTTGGGAGGATATCTGTTATGCCATATCCGAGGCTCATCATCTGGTTTACATCGTCGGCTGGTCCGTTTTTCATAAGATTAAGCTTGTTAGAGAGCCTACTCGGCCATTGCCGCGAGGCGGCGACTTAACGCTTGGTGAATTGCTTAAATATAAATCTGAAGAAGGGGTTAGAGTTCTATTGTTGGTCTGGGATGATAAAACTTCACACGATAAATTTGGTATCCGTACGGTAAGAAGTCCCCTCCCCCTCAAACCCTGTCTTGTTTTATCCAATGACTATTCGAATTATGAGATTGTGATGTGGGTGTTAATGGGTGATGCAGGCTGGAGTGATGCAGACGCACGATGAAGAAACGTTAAAGTTTTTTAAGCATTCGTCTGTTACTTGTGTGCTGGCTCCTCGTTATGCTAGCAGTAAGCTTGGGTATTTCAAACAACAGGCAAGGTTTTATTTGTTTGAACTATTAAGTAGCTAGTTAATGTATCTCCAACTATGTGTCTTGAGTGATCATAGATCATGTTTTTGTTTGACCTCCTCAATCTAATTAAGTAAATTGAGTTTCTTTTTGTCTTGTCACCCACCACCAATCTGTACTTGAATTTACTTAATGCTTTGCACCAGGATAGTGGATTACCTTGAACAACTTGTTTCCTGTATATTCAGGTTTCTGGATTTTTGACAAAAGCAATGTAATAGGGTTGCTTGAAGGTTGATGACTTCTGATGGGATCTCAACCTGTACATATATTCTGCTTCTGGTTTTGCTTAGTAGATTTAGTTTAGCAAACTATTTTACGAATTTGGCTAATTTTATTTGTGATTCTGATAAATGTTTCTACTAAATATTTTTGCTGAGGTCGCTTCTGCAATTATTTTGTTCAGGTTGTTGGAACCATGTTTACACATCATCAAAAATGTGTTCTTGTTGACACTCAGGCAGCTGGAAATAATCGAAAGATAACTGCATTTGTTGGAGGTATCGATCTCTGTGATGGTCGCTATGATACACCTGAACATCGAATACTTCGTGATCTTGACACTGTCTTCAAGGATGATTTTCATAATCCTACTTTTCCTGTAAGTAATTGCCTAATTTTGTCTTAATGCGTTCCTCTGCTGAGATGTTCTATCTTGTATGTTAATGGAGAAGGGATGAGTAAAAATTGAGCCTGGTCATGAATGTTCACTCGTTAACGACTGTAATTTCTTAGCATTGCTTCGAAGTGATCAACATCTCTTAAGTTCCGTCTAAAATTACCAACTGGCTAGCACCGACCTGTGTCTTCCATGTCATTCTCACTTACATGGAGCTAGGGATGATATCGGTTCGGTTCAGTTGGGTCTTTTAGATTTTTTGAACTGTTCTTCATAATTCGGTTCAGTTCTCGGGTTTCATATTAATTTTTGTTTTAATTTTTTAGACTTATTTTGATAAAATGAGCTTTGTTTTATGGCTTTTGAATACTATAATTTTTCAATAACTTTTAAATTATTTTCACTATTTTAAATTTTAAATTTTAAATATTTATTTTTATATCATAAAAAATTAAAATTAATTATATATTAAATAAAAAACAGAATTCGGTTCAGTTTCGGGTAACCGTGGCTTTTGAACTTGCATTCCATCAATTGTCCAAATACCTCGGTACAAGTCGATTTTCGGTTTGGTCTGTTTTTTTGCTCACCGCTACATGGAGCATGTCTTAGAAAAAGTTGAGGAAGAGGTTCATATAACTGGCTCCATTTAGATTGGGGTTAGGGCTTGTGTGCTTGTGTTGCAGTTTGTAACAAGCTGTTTGCATATAAGACCAACATTTAGTTCAGTTAAATTTCAACTGTATCATCAAACATTCGGGTTTAGGTACCAGTACTTTAAATTATAATCTTGGCACTTCTTTATATTCTCTTCTTTCTTTCTTTCTTTCTTTCTTTCTACTTCTCTCTGTATTTTTAGGTTGGAACCATGGCTCCAAGGCAACCGTGGCATGATTTACACAGCAAAATTGAAGGGCCTGCTGCATATGATGTTCTTATCAACTTTGAGCAGCGGTGGAGGAAATCAACCAAGTGGAAAGAGTTCAGTCTACTTTTTAAAGGAAAATCTCACTGGAGTGATGATGCTATGATTAGGATAGAACGAATCTTGTGGATACAAAGTCCTCCCTTAGCTGTGACCGATGATGGTACTACAATAGTTCCAGATGATGATCCCAAAGTACATGTTCTTAGTAAAGATGATCGTGAAAACTGGAATGTTCAGGTTGTTTAAATTTTTGCTGCTGATAACCATGTGTTTGATTTTGTTCCTTTTATCATTTTACAGAAAGGAAATTGCAATGTTGGTTTAATTTCTTGTCTTCCACAGATTTTCCGCTCCATTGACTCTGGATCACTGAAAGGATTTCCAAAATACATCAAAAAAGCTGAAAATCAGGTTTCTCCTCGAAACTGCTTTTATTCTGACTTGTAGATAGGAGGAAAACTGATATGTTTTAGGTTTTCCATATTCTAGATTTTTATCAGTTCCATATTTCTACTTGTAACTAATTTCTGTATTATGCCATATTATAGCTCTTAGTGTTGGATGTATTTTTTTGCAGAATCTTTTCTGTGCAAAAAATCTGGTGATAGATAAAAGCATTCAAGCTGCTTATATACAGGCTATCAGATCTGCCCAGCATTACATATATATTGAAAATCAGTATTTTCTTGGATCTTCATATGCATGGCCATCATATAAAAATGCAGGTCAGCAGTGTTGTCCTTTGTCACTGAGGTTGTCTCCATATATGGAATTATTTGTCTCTAGAAGAATGTTCCTGTATCAAGTATTTAGTGTACAAATTTTTGTCTGTGATATGTCTCTCCTGACCTTTTGGTAGCAATAAAGAAGCTAAAATGTACTATTATGTTATTTCTTTTAGTTCTTCATATGTTTTTGCTTTTATGCTATAAACAGGGGCTGATAATCTGATCCCTATGGAACTGGCACTAAAGGTTGCTAGTAAAATCAGAGCAAGGGAGAGATTCGCGGTATATATCATCATTCCTTTGTGGCCAGAGGGTGATCCAAAAACTGCCACTGTACAGGAAATTTTGTATTGGCAGGTTGGTATCTAGTTCCTGAACTACATTAGCTGTAATCCTCTTATGTCTATTCATTACGATAAAAACATGAACCAGCAGTGCTATTTCTGCTTGATCCAATATATACCTTACTTTGATTTCTTGAAGATTGTTTTTTCTTTTAAGTTGTTTCATTGCTAGTCCATAGGTTGTTCTGAACATAGACTTGATATCCGATGCAAGACCTTCCAATCCCGGAAGGATGCCCATGCTAGTGTACTTTGGGAAAAGACAGTTTCTATTGCTTGAGCTTATTTGGAGCTATTTTTATTATGTTAGTTCGTTTTTGGTTGGGGGCTTTCTTTTTTGACATTGTATTTATTGTTATTCAAGCATGAAGGTGGGTTTCTCTGTTTGTTCTGATTAGAGAAATGCAGAGTGAAAAGCTATTCCGCTTATATTCACCCATTTTGTGTTCCAGAGTCAAACAATGCAAATGATGTATGATGTTGTTGCACAAGAACTCAAGTCCATGCAAATTAAGGACTCACACCCTCGAGATTACCTCAATTTCTATTGTCTTGGTAAGCGGGAAGAGGTCTCTCAGGAAATGCTCAGTGGTAACAATTCGGTAATTGCTCAACTATATATCTCTTTCGTCACTTTTTAGATTCTTGTTGTAGATTAATGTCTTGAAATCAGATCTGGACTGATCCTACGTAACTCTAGATTTCTACATTTGGATTTTTGTGATTGTTTTATTTATTTATTTTGCTGATAAGCTCTAGTTTTTAGATTTGATAAACAGTGGAGAGTTCCTTGAACATAGATGGAATAATAGATGTATCAATAATTAACAATGAAGTGAGGAGTTGCTTATCTTTAGTTTAACGTATTTATATTTTGCTTAGGTCTCTGACTCCGCAAAATTTGGTCGGTTCATGATTTACGTGCATGCAAAGGGAATGATAGTAGATGATGAGTATGTAATAGTGGGATCGGCTAATATTAACCAAAGATCCATGGCTGGTACAAAAGACACAGAGATAGCTATGGGTGCCTATCAACCACATTATACATGGGCTAAGAAAAAATATCCTCGCGGTCAGGTATGTATTATCTTTTTGCTTATTGTTTCTTCTGAGAAAACTGTTGATTTTTGGACCAATATTTTGGCTGCTGTTCTGAGATGGTAACTGGTAAGAAAAAGGCATTGAATGAACTTAAATGATGTTCACCAGCTATTTGTCTTTCTTTATACTTAATGTCCCAAAATATATCAAAATGTGACATATGGTGAACATTGTGTCAAAACTGTGTTTAGGACCTAAAAACGAAACTATTTGCAGATTTCTGCTCTTTTGTTCATATGGTAGTAGACGAAAAATGCTTTAATCACTGAGGCTGCATTGCTAGGAAGCTGTTGACCATAATTCGGATGTTTTATTGTGTGATGGCTCTCTGGAATTGGCAGGTACACGGATATAGAATGTCATTATGGGCAGAGCATCTTGGGGAGCTAAATAAGTTGTTCAAGGAGCCAGAAAGTGTGGAATGCGTGAAGATGGTGAATAGTATTGCTGAAGAGAACTGGAAGAAATTCACTGATGCCGAGTATTCACCATTGCAGGGTCACCTTCTGATGTATCCATTGCAAGTAGATATGGATGGAAAAGTAAACCCGCTCCCTGAACATGAGAATTTTCCTGATGTTGGTGGTAAAGTAATTGGAGCTCACTCCATTCAGCTTCCGGATGTTCTTACAACATAATACACTGGTAGAGAGATGGAATGGAGGATTGGACCTTGTAAAATCATATCAGCAATACCATTGTGTCTTGATGTGTGAAGTAGTAGCTAGTTTGTGAGAAAGATTTGGCATATTTGTAAAGAGCAAAAGAAATAATGGTATATTTGGTTTACAGTGTTTCAATTTTCTTTTTATGTATGCATACAATGTTGGATTTTAATTCTATTTTTTAATTTTAAATTTCTTTTAGTTGATTTTATTTTAATCATCTTATTGTTTTTAGCATTAAAAGGGATACTGCTGGTACCCAAAAGTTGGATACTGATGCTAATATAAGAGATGCAAGGTCTGTGTATAAATCAAATCACGCGCAATGAGAATAAGGCATTGCTTTCTGGTCGGTAAACCAGGGATAAATTTCTCTTTATTGTTAAAAAATTAACGGAAAAACTAGACTATGAAATGTAGTGTACCATGTGAATTTTATGTTGACATACATAAATTAACATTTACCAGTAAAAATGGATTAATTTTTTTTTTATGATTTCTTAAGGTATCTATCAGAACGAGTTCGGTAACTAATCCTCCGCCTTTTGTAGTTCCTTAAAGGGTAGATGCTAGCAAAATGCATTTATTAAAAATGGATGAAATTTTCAATAGAAGGATTAATTTGTTTTTTGATTTAAGATAGAAAAATTAATTTATTCATTTTATGAGTAAAAAAGAATAAAATACAATTTAATTTTTAATACAGGAGTTTTCATGATAATTTTACTTTTTCCAATCTTGTCGTAATGCAACTTAAAATCTGTGCGACAGGTATGTTGAATTAAATTAATTCAATTTGGATTTACTCTATTTAAGATAAATTCGATCTATTATAACAATAAAGTTTAAACTCTAATCATTGAGATGTATTAAAGGATTTTAATCATTATTTTCTTATGTTGTTAACTATAGTATAATATATTAAAATTAAGATTATAACATATTACTCATGCTTTAGAAAAACAGATTTAATTTAAAAATGTTTGGGTAAATGTGTGCACAGCCATGATCATGATTATTGAACTTAGAAAAAGTTGTGAATAAATAAAAATAAAATGAAAAAAAATGACTTGGCACAAAGCAACAAGGGAAGATGGGGAGGATTAATCGATGATATAAATATATCGCAGCAGATAATGAAATTTCAAAATGCTTTGAAATTACAGATAGTTTAGCAGTAGATTAATATAAGCAAGTAACAATGGTCATGGGATATATAATATTGCGAAAATCACAATAATCCAAAAGCACTGCAGGCAGCGTTAATCTCAAATTTATTAAACAGGGGTTGACATTAAACGGCGGCAAATAAGCGGTATATGGAGACGGCGAGGTTTCGGCATCCGTTCACCATCTCCCCACAGTGCATAAGCTTCCTCTCCATGCACCGCATCATCCCCTACCTCAAGATCCTCTTCATCCATTCTTAAATTAACAATGCGGCTTATAACAAGGCAAATGATGCTAGTAACAACAGCATTCCATGCAGCGATGAATATGGCACCTACAAACTGATAAGCCATTTGTTTGAGGCCAGGGTGGATATGTCCCCCGCTGTGGAGTAAGCCTGGACCATATACGTCATTTCCATACATCAAGTTCAGAAGCTTGGGTTTTGCAAAGAGACCGGAAAGGAGTCCTCCTAAAACACCAGCCACTGCATGTGTATGGAACACCCCTAATGTATCGTCCACACTTTGGAAGAAGGCTGATTTTCTGTGCAAAATCATCATTGTGTACCATGGAATTGATCCCGACATCACACCCATTAAGGTCGCCGCCCATGGATCCACAAGCCCTGCTGCCCCATGCATATATCAGATGTTAAAAGTGAAACAAGCCTGGAGAAAGATGACTTAATGTATGTGATATGTGTTTGAGTGAAGGCTAACCTGCACCAGGAGTTATGCAAACAAGTCCTGTGATCATCCCCTGGACTGCACCGATGACCGAGCTCTTCTTGTACACAACCATGTCTAAAGCAAGCCAGACCAAGAGGCTGGTGGCGGTGCAGATATGTGTGTTTATTACGGCTAAAGATGTGACCAGCCCTGCTGAAAGTGGAGATCCTCCATTGAAGCCAGTCCATCCCAACCACAGAAATCCAGCACCTCCTAAAATCTGAATTATGTTGTTGGGTGGAAAGTGCTGTCTGTCATGCGAATGTCTAGGTCCCACCTGCAATCACCATGTTTGTTTATGATGACGTGACAATTTCTATGTAGCAAAAAAAAAGATCCAATATCTAATGGACTGAATTGGTATATGAATATTACCCAATATGCAGCAGTAAAACCAGCCACCCCAGAGGAAATATGGATGACATATCCACCCGCATAATCAATGATTTTGTGTTGAAGAAATCCATATCCCCATATGGTGAATGCCCCTACGCTATATGAAAAGGTTAACCACAAAGGAACAAATATCATCCAAGCGTAGAAGTTCATCCTCCCAAGCAATGATCCAGCCAGCAAAATCACTGTGATGGCAGCAAAAGCGAACTGGTAAAATACATAATCAGCATTTGGCAGCATAGAATGAACATGTGTTGGTCCCAGAAGAAATACGTTGGACAGTGAATTAACGGGCTTTCCAACCAATGGGCTGTTTTTATAGTATCCGAAAGACATCTGATGTGCCCATAAAACCCAGCAAAGTAGAGCAGCGGCAAAGGCGTAGAGGGCCATGAAAGCTGAGTTGACAGCCCATTTCTTCTTCACCATGCTCCCATACAGTATCACTAGCCCTGGAACGCTTTGCAGGCCAACAAAGGACGTTGCTGTCAGTTCCCATGCATTGTCTCCTTTGCTAAGCCATTCAGGTGATGCTTCATCAGGAACAAGACCTGAAGGGAGAGACCATGACTGATAGCCCTCGAAGCTCATAAAGGGAGATGGGAATTTTCTCTTCTTTGAAATTTTTGACATACTTGGGGGTGTTTTGAGTATAAAGGGCAACCATTTTTGGAGTTTTCTTTAACGTGAAACATTGGAATAATCCCCCATCAATATAATATTATATGAATACACTGACATTCTTCGTTGTCTTGACTAGCTGGCTATGAATATTCATTTGAGAAATAATTAATTGGATTTAGAGGTGAAAAAACGTTCATGTTCGCCGATAGTAATGAAAGGTCGTTGACATAACCGGAAGAAAACATTGTTTGATATGCACCCAAAATGAAAGCATCCGCCACAGCGGACAACACAACGATCCCTTGGACACATCACATTTTACGTTACATATAAGCAATATCACCTAAATCAAGCAGACAGTAACGAAGCTAGAGGAATTTCAGCTTTGGTTGCCATGTAAAGTAAAATGAATATTAAAAAAAGAAAAAACAAAATGTACAATTCTCTTCTCTGGTACGTGTACTTAGTGTAGTTACCCTCAAACTCCAACTCCAACTCCAAGCAGCAAAGCAAATACAGCCATACTGGATTGAAACAAGGGTTTCCAGTTTCTAAAAAGAGTGTGTCTGGTTGCCTTGCCTTGCCTATTAATGTTGCTGTCTGTCCGTCCCAGATAGAGATTCCGTCATTAATGATGCTGGTAGCTGTTGCACAGAGTATTACGGTCATGGCATGGGCTATATCTCTCAACCTCTGCCTTCTTGCTTCAACCACCGCCCATGTGATCACCTTAAAGGACAAAACTTCCGCTACCTATACTACATCCATATCCACATGTTCATATTTAGCTGGAGTTAATTTGAGAGGTAACACAGGTCATTTCAACCCTTAATTTCCATCCTAGATGACAGAACGATCCTTCTGCAGCGTTATATAGTATGTGTTAGGAATTGATTAGTCAAAGAAAAAGAAAGAGAGAAACATGGATAAGATGGGACAATGGGAGGAAGAATAATGGATTTAAATGCAATGGGCCAACTTTTCTGCTTTGGTAGTAGAGGGTTTTAAATGCTCTTTGCAGACACCCCTCTCACTCTCCTAAATCCCCCCACCCACACATTCGTACTCCCCCTCAGCTCTCTCTCTCTCTCTGTTTTATTTGCTCTCTTTTTTAACCCATCTTTCCTCCCAATATGCTTCACTCTTCTCTGTTTCATTCCTTAATGTTTTATTTAGGGATCCATCCAACGCTCTCTTCCATGCTTTAACATTTCATGGAATAGTAACTGTGATATTGGCCTGGTTCACTCAGACATGAAACAAGGTGCAGTTTTTGATCTCTCAGAAGAGTTGAAGCATCAGTGGTTTTGGTCTGATTGAGCCGTGCCAATATCTTAAGTACTGTTTCAAATCTCCGAGGTTCCACTCTTTTAAAGCGCAAGATGGAGCTACCACAAAGGTTTGCTCTTGTCCAGCAACTGATGATATTGTAACATATCCTAGGCTCCTAGCTATTGGTTTTACAACAAGCTTAAGCTATACTTTTTATTTACCTTATGCATTTGAGGGCTTTGATTCTGGCTATAAATTAAGATAAAACAGAAACAGATTTCAGAAAGAGAAAAAGAAATACCCGGTGGATGGATGCAGCTCCACCCATCTCTGAAGCTGACATGGGACAGGGGAACATTAGGTTTCTTAAAAAATAGTATCATCAGATTGAGTAATAGTTTGTTGTAAAGTTTATAAGATTAAAATGGGTTGTTAGATGAAGAAGGTCTAGAAAATAGGAAGGAATTGAAAGTCCAAGGGTCATGTTAGTGTTACCCATAATTTCAACCCTTAATATATATTGCATAGCCTTATAGGCTATGCTCTAAGAAAAGAGGGGGTCTACCCTACAGTCTATCTCTATATGTTGAAGAGGGGGTCTACCCTACAGTCTATCTCTATATGTTGAGGGTTTCCATAAGAAGTATTATAACTGCAACTTGTTTTAAATATCTTACACAGCTGCTGATGTGATTAATGGCACAATCAAGCCTTATCTAAACAGGTGATACCTTTGTCTCTAGGCCTGGCCACGTGTGTGGCCGTTACTAATAAGCCCCCTTTGTATTCAACTCAGCCTTGCCCTTTAGGCCTGCATGCTTTGTCTATATAACACCTTTGCTAGTGTCTCAAGAGTTGTAAAGTTTTATATTATGATTAAGTCTTAGGTAGATTTGATTAAGTCTTAGAGATATTTGTTAGCTTGTTAATAGAAGTAAGAAGCTAGGTGTTGTTATCTTGTTAGTAAGACTAAAAAACTAAAATTTGATTGAGTTTGTTACTTGGGACATGTATATAAGAGTTACTTGGTTAATGAATTCAATCATCCTTTCCATTCTTATTTTCTATGCTTCTAGTAGTTCTCTGCTAAACCAATAGTGGTATTGAGAGCTCTTTTCCTTTAAGGGACATGTGAGAAAAGTTCTGTGAGAGTTTTGAGAGAAAAATCGAGAGATACACTTGTGAGGTATTGAGGAAAATGGTATTGAGATTAAGTAATCTATCTATCTTAGCCCCTTTTGTGTTTGATGGAGAGAACCATCAAGGATGGTCTGTGCGAATCCAAGCATACAAGGAGATTTGTGATTATTAGGAAGCTGTCAAGGAAGACTGATGTGACTCCACTTCCCAACAATCCAACTATGAACCAGATCAAAATGCACAAGGAGAGAACCACCGAGAAGGCTAAAGAAAATACTTGCCTTTATGCTTTGGTTTCACCAGCCATATTCAATAGAATTATGGCTTTTGGATCAGCAAAGGAGATATGAGACTATCTCAAGGCTGAGTATCAAGGAAATGAGAGGATCAAGAGCATGAAGGTGTTGAACTTGATTAGAGAATTTGAAAGGCTACAAATGAAGGAGTTTGAGTCAATCAAAGAATACTCTGACAAGTTGGTGGATATTGCTAACAAGGTAAGGGTTCTTGGGACTGAGCTATCTGATTCTAGACTGGTGTAGAAAGTATTAGTCTCTGTATCTGAGAAGTATAAATCAACTATTGCCTCTTTGGAGAACACTAAGGACTTGACTCAATTGAGAGTAGTGGAGTTGATCGGTGCTTTACAAGCACAAGAGCAGAGGATGCTAATGAGGCAAGAAGGTGGAATGGGAAGAAGAGTGGTGGTAGTAATGGTTCAGAAACTGTTGCAAAAAGGTAATGGTATTGGAAATTTTAACAAGTATTCTTCATGTAAGTATTGTGGAAAACAGAATCATCCACATTTCAGGTGTTGGAGAAGGCTAGATGTGAAGTGCAGAAGGTGCAACTTGATGGGGCACATTGAGAGGTTCTGCAAGGAACCAAGAAATTAGCAGCAAGGTAGAACACTTGCTGCAGTTAAAGAAGAAGAGGACCAATTTTTTTGTTGCCTCTTACTTCTCATCAAGCACTCTATGTGACAATTGGTTAATTCATAGTGGTTGCACCAATGACATGACTCGTGTTGAGAAGTTGTTTAAAGACCTTGACAAGTCATTGAAGTCGAGAGTAAGGATAAGAAATGGAAAGTACCTAGAAGTAGGGGTGAGTGTTCGATTGAATCGAATCGAATGAAAAAATTTCGAGTTAATTGAGTTGACGAATCCTATTTGATCATCCTAATTCGATTTAAAATTTTCTCGAATCGAGTCGAGTGAGATGAAATTCAAATTGAATTGAATCGAGTATATTTGTCCAAGTTAAATTAAAGATTGATTTTGAGTCCTTATAATCACTATCACCCACCGTAATCAAATTTGTCCACCGTAATCAAAATTGGTATTAACTTTCATCCCTTCATAATTTATTTATTAATCTTTTATATACGGGTTAGCTTATTTGCTTGCTTAGTTACTTCAATTATCTTCTGATTCTTATTGCTATGTATTTTGAAATTAAAAAAAATATTAAATGTAAAAACTGTGATTTTTTAATAAAAGCTATCTTAAAGATAAAATGTAAAATTGATACCAACATAAAATTTTAAACCAATATTTTATAGCATCATCAGTAAATCAATTTTAATAAAAAATTATAAAGATTTAATATGATTAAACAATTCAATAATATAAATAGTAAAAAAATGTAAAATTTAATTTAATAATATAAATAGTAGATATAAATAAAATTATTACTATTTAGGTTTAAAGATTTTTTGGATGATTTTAATTTTTGATTTGGGGGTAAAATGTGAGAAGTAAAAGTTTAAGGGGAAAATAAAAAATTTTGAGGGTTGAGGGAGTAAAATTTTAGGGGGAAAGTAAATGGGGAGAGTAAAATTTGGGGGGAGGGGGGAATGGGTTTGGGGTAGAAGGGGGTGGGATGAGAGAGGAGTAAAAGTTTTAGGGGGAAAGTGAGAATGAGTAAAATTTTTTGGGGAAAGTAAAGATGCTTCGGAGTTTGGGGTAAAAATGTAAAATATTATAGTTTGGTATTCGATTTATTCGAATTATTCGAGTTATTTGAATTCGAAAACTAAACTTGATTCGAACTCGAAATTCAAAAAAAAGATTCGAGTTGACTCGAATAATTCGATTAATTCGAATAACTCGATTCGTTTAACTCAAAATTTGAATTTTTTTCAATTTTTTCGAGTAGAATCGAGTTTTGCTCACCCTTACCTAGAAATGAATGGAAAAGGCATAATAGCAATAGAGAGTTGTGTTGGAACTAAGTTGATTTCAGATGTTTTGTTTGCACCTGCGATTGATCAAACCTTGCTGAGTGTGGGCAATTGGTAGAGAAGGGATTCAAGGTGATGTTTGAAGAGGGAAAGTGTATGATCATTGAATCTAATGGCAATGAATTGTTTAATATCAAGATACAAAAGAAGAGTTTCTCTTTGAATCCACTTGCGGATGAGCAAGTGGCATCCAAGTGTTAGGAAGGAATGACACCAGATCAAATGGACCTTCTTGCTGAACAAGTTATGGTGCTTGCTGGAGAGATTGCATTTAGCTCTAGTACCCTGAAATACCTGTTGGACCAGTTTGCAAATGACCCTACTAGCTTGAAATCTCAACTTTAAAATTTAGAAAGAGAGATTCAAGAAAAAAGGAATCAAATGAGGGCTTTAGGGAAGCACATAATTAAGATGGGGAAGCTTCAATTTCTAATGCATCATTTATCGAAATGCAACAAACAATTATGAAATTGATGACGTAACGAAAAGAGTTTTGAGCTTGAGATAAAACTGGCAGATAATGGTATACTATAAGAACAACTACAAAACAAGTGTTTTAATGATGAGGAATTGCATGCAAAGGTAACTATCTTGGATCAGCAGTTGGCATCTCTCTCTGATGATAAGTTATCATCTTCTGCACATGAAATATCTGAAGAACATGCTGATGAGCTACGAAAAAAGATTCAACCTCAGCAGATCGAGAGTGAAAAACTAAAACTGGAACAAGTGTAACTTTTAGAAGAGAACAATGAGTTATGTTTCCCAAATCAAAAGTTGGTTGAAGAAGCTTCATATGCGAAAGAATTGACATCTGTAGCTGCTTTTGAGTTTAATAATTTAGTTGGTAAGTTGATCGGGCTTTCAATGCAAAATGCAAAATTGAAAAAAGAATAATTGGCTACGAGAATATCTGTTAATCAAACCATAAATGGTGTTAATCACTAGTATAGTGACAACACAAGACCTTGGAGGAAGGGATGACACTCTAGCTACCCTTATGACTTTTCTAGAGCTGGTGATAATTTTGAATTGTGGAATTTTGATTTAGATGATCTAAAGATGGAATTGCAAGCTAGGAAACAATTAGAGGCAACTCTTGAAGCTACACTAGCTAAGAAGGAATTCATAAAAAATGAATACTGAAAAAGTTAAAGAAACTGGTTTTATTGTAGATCAGAAGATCAGATGATAGATATTTTCACTAAATCTTTTCATGTTAGTTGATTTGAGTTTCTTAGGAATAAACTTGATGTCTACAATACTTGAGTCAAGAGGAAAATGTTAGTGTCTCAAAGGCTGCAAAGTTTTTTATTATGACTAAGTCCTAGGGAGATTTGTTAGCTTGTTACTAGAAGTAGGAAGCTAGGTGTTGTTAGCTTGTTAGTAGGAGTAGGAGACTAAACTTTGGTTGAGTTTGTTACTTGGGACATATATATAATGACTACTTGGTTAATGAATTCAATCATCCTTTCCATTCTTATTTTCTATGCTTCTGTTAGTTCTCTGTTAAACCAACAACCTTTCCTTCAAATTTGGTCTATTTTGTAAGTATAGTTTCAATATTTGCATGGTGAATGAAGATTTGTGTTTCAAATTATTCCATGCATGCAAGCATGTTGGTGCTACAATTGAGTTAGTTACTAGGATTGGTGTTAGCGTAGGGATTTTTATGTATAACCAAACTTTGCATTAAAATTTATAGCCAAAAAAGATGGCAAATACTTTTTGGTTAGAGAAAAATGACAAACGAAACAATACCTGCCATTGCCATTGCTCATCTGCCTAGAATTATCATCTTTCGAGTGTTACAATGACTTAGGGTAATTTGAACCTAAAAAAAAGTCTAAGGTTGCGCGGTTTGCCAAACTTAAGTTCTAGCCGCACGACACTTCCACTTAAGTTTGCAAGTAGCACTCTCTTTGCCACAATGGCTTACATGAGCATAACTTCTCTGAAACTACCATTACTTCCATTATCTTCATAACTTTTCTTCCATTACTTATTACAAGTAACATGAACTGATTTCATTCACGCTCATTATCCATATATTGTAAATTAACCCAGAATCTCTGTTATGTCCTATAAAATATGATACTTGTTTTATAATCGTTCTTTGGTGATAACTATTTGGAAAGAATATAAATAGAAGATTCAAAGTTTCATTGGCGGACTTTTTGATGTTTTGACAAATTTAACTCTCTAAAATTCTTTCTACGACTTTTTTTCTATAATCACAACAACCACAGTAACTCTCGCCCTTCTAAGCTTCTTTTTGTGCCCACCATTATTGCATGCCATCGCACTTGTTTTCTATTGGAACATTTTCAAAATATATACAGTGTTCCAATAGTTGCAAATAAAAATTATAAGTAACCAAATGTTATGTTACTTGATTATAAATAAATTGTCATAATTATTCAAGTAAATATCTATAGAATAATTGTGTTCATTGCTAAAGATATGACTATCCATTTGAGTAGTTATGTCCCTATGAAGAGACATAAGACCTCCTTTAAATAGGAGTGAAGTTTCATTTGCATGATAACCCAAAAATATAAAAAAAAAAGTTTCTTTTTTATGTCCTACCATCTTTTATATTCCTAAATTTTTCTATAAAGAATTACTGTAGAATTATTTTTTTATAGAAATTGATATCCTTGCTATGCTCCGATCAGTGCTCAGTTGATTGCTTTCGTCAGTGCAAAACGTAGACAGTCATTGGGTTTCATTGTATCCTCGAGGTTCATTTGCTAGTAACATTTTAGCGCACTGTAATATAGGTGGGGGCGAATAGAATCTTAAAGAAAGTGATATTGATACACACCTTGAAGCCTTCGTTAATTTCTTATAAGTTTACTTTTATCCCTATATACAAAAAATTTTAAGGTTCTATTTTCGCAATTTATGAGAAATTAAAGAAGGCTTGTCTGTTCACCATACATTTACATGCCACTACAAGCATGTTACTATAAGGATGGATATCGACAAATAGGGTTGCATCAAGGCCAGAGATCTTGTCAAATTTTGATTTAAAATAAATCTTTATCACAATAAAGGATATGCCAAATTTATTATTTTACTATTATTGCATGATTTAAATTTTAATTGTTATGTGTTTATTAGATTACATTATGCAAAATATGTGTGTCTTATGCATTAATTACTTGATGAAAAAATTCAAATGTTAGTTCACTTTATGCATGGTTTTTTGTATAATTTTCATTTTGGTATAAAATTATATAATATATATTATATATCATGCAAAAAAGAAAGAAAGAATGAAAATGTACGTTTGGAAAGGGTCGATTAATGGATCGAAAAGTTACTTTCATTTTGAATGGTGATGGCATTATTCAAAAATTAGTTGAGCATGCTTCTATTCAACAAAAGCATTATGACCATTTGGGTGAGTCTTCCCAAATCCAAAAGTTGCATTACTAGGTCCAACGAATACTTTTAAAAAGTTCGATAAATGGTTTCTTGAAACCAAAAAGTGCAACTTAAAAAGTGACATCTTTTTAAAGAATCACTTAGACACCTATCAATGCTTTATAAATAGAAAGTAAGTTAGAAGAATTGAAATATGACTCGTTCCATCTAATTTGTGAGTGAAACTTTCATTCTTTCTTCTTTTTGATATATATTTAACTTAAGATATGAAATTATTTGTTTATTCAAATCATGATATTAGTAACTAGTATTTGGATGATATTGATGATATATTATTTTCATTGCTAAAAATGAAAGTTTGTATATAAATAATTTTGGTTGTTGTTTTTGTTAAATAACCTTAAGCTAAATGAGTTTTATATATGACTGCACATTTTTTTTCTATGTTATAATATTTGGATTAGAAGTAGTTTTGACTAGAAATGAAATAAGTCATATGCATATGCATGGTTAATTTTTCTAGTCAATGTGGACTAGTGGAAAGCATTGGCATGTATAATAAGATCACTATTCTGGCATGAAATCTTCTAGTGAATATATATATAATGTGATAGTCATATATTTGAAATCGAGATCATACTGTGCATATTTATGATGGTGTAAGTGCTTTTTATATGACTTAGATATGATCTATAAACTCATGATTTTATAAAGTTTTGAGATGTAGTAAATTTTGAAATTTATTTTAGAAGTCATGAATCAAAAATCTTATGAGTATGAAATAATAAGATGAATGTTATTTAACCCATTTAGGTGATGGACATGATTTTGATCATAGTCAGAAAATAATTGATAATGTCCATGGTGAATGGTGAATAAATATGTGATTTTATAGTCGATTGGACAATTGATGGTCCTTTAATATGACTATATATGTTACAACCTTGTATATATAAGGTGTGTTGAGAAAAATAATGTTATTTGACTATGAATGAAAAAAATTTAAAGTTACGTACTGACTTTGAAAAGAAGCTATGACAAGCAGTAAATATGTTGTCTAGTTTGACTAAGAAATTTAAGGCTTCTTTACAACAACTTACTCTGTGAAAAAGACATGATGTATAGTTTCATATATTTGATGATTGTGAAATTAATTTCTTGGATGTTAAGAAATAATTAAAGTAGTCAAATATGAAATCGTCATGATAATAAAATATAAAGTGATCACTGTAATTTGGCAATAGTAGAAAGGATATCCTTGATAGCATTCTTTGGCAAAAGAAAATGTAATTGAACATGGTAAGGATGTTGATCTTGTGAATTTTCAAGACACAAATAAATATAAAGTTTCACCATGTGATATGGATAATTAACACAACTATGTTGAAAATTTAGAAATTTAGGAATGCGGTACAAGCCTATAATATTTGAGTTACCAATGATGGAAACTCAACTCAACGCTTGATATAATGTCAAGTTTTGAGTTCAATGAGACAAAGTACATAATCAGTATGTGACTGCTAGCACTATAAAATAATATATAATATATCATCCCAAGGTATTAAGTGTTAGGTACCCGTAATGATAAGAGGAAGGATGTGTACTATACTCTTAATAGACCCATAACATAAATATGTTAGAGTGTTATAATTACAAAGATACTCTTAATGGGATCTACTTATGTGAGTAGAAGTGTGGCCGCTTCTTGGAGTTTAAGGGCTTGGCTCTGACAGTACTCATGAAAAGAGGTTACAAACACATGACCATAATAGTGGCCCTAGATACTGTGCATTGACTGATTTTGAAATCATTGTGTAGATGTGTTCTGTCAATCAAATGGAATAACTAGTTCAAAGCATAGTCTATCATGTAATTTCAATTAACTTTAATATATTTTCACTAAGTGAAAGTTCAATCGTAAGACACCTTCATTTATGCAATTGATTTTCAAGATGATCAAAATCTAAAATATTTTGAAAATGAGGAGAGATTGTTAGAACATTTTCAATATATATATAGTGTTCCAATAGTTGTAAATGAAAAGTTATAAGTAACCAAAAGTTATGTCACTTGCTTATTAACAAATGGCCATAATTATTCAAGTAATATCTATTAAATAATTATGTTTATTGCTAAAAATATGACTATCTATTTGGGTAGTTATGTTCTTATGAAAAGACATGAGACCTCCTATAAATAGGAGTGAAGTTTCATTTGCATGATAACCTAAAAAAAAATTTCTTTATGATCTTCCACTATATTTTATATTCCTAAATTGTTTTATAAATAATTACTATTTATAAAAATTGATATTCTTATTATACTCCGCTCAGTGCTCATTGTATTGTTTTCGTCAGTGTAAAACGTATACAATCATTGGACTTCATTGTATTCTCAAGGTTCATTTGTCGTTAACTCTTTTGCATACCATAATATAAGTAGGGTGAATAGATCCTTAAAGAAAGCAATATTGATACACGCCTTGAAACCTTCGTTAATTTTTAATCAGTTTATTTTTAGTACCTCGCACCAACATTTTCTAGAACCTACTCTGATTTTCCTCTTCGTCATTTCTCCACGTCTCCTCGTTTTGCTCGATGGTTAGAGGAAAATGACGATGAAGCAATACCTGCCATTGCTAAGGAATGCCTGGCACGAATCACCATTCCCTGACCTGTAGCCAGACGAGTCCTATTTGTGCTTGTTCAATTACAAACGCCGGGAGCCCCATTGCTTGCATCTTAACCAGGCTTCTCTATGCTCTATGTTGCTTGTTTATATTGTCACCATTTTAAAACTTCTAAATTTTCAACTATCAAAACCTGAATTTACGAGTTCTGGCTTCTTTACAGGTTCAGGCAGAGACTTATCCTTAACTACAACTTTAATCCCTCTTAAATATTAATTTTTTCAACAACATTTTTAAAAAAAACTCATTTTAATACAAAATTTTCTTTTAGCTTTGGCTCTCCATCACACAAGAAAATTTTAATAACATGACAAGTGAGATTTGTATCGATAGCAAAGAAGAGATTTTTATGTACAAAATTCACTGGTTCCATTCATCTATTATTTGTTTGATTCTTTGTTTCCTTTTCCATACAGAACAACAACCAAACAGTCACATTCACATTCACATTCACATACTTCCTGGTCATTCTGTGGCTGCCAACTACACTAATATGCGACATTTTTTTTTCTTTACACTTGAGATCTTTCTAGTTTTCTGTCTTCCAAGCTTTATTATTGTATCACCAACTTTATTCCCTGCCTCCAACATCAACATCATCATCATCATTCCGTTGGAAGCCCATTCTGAGTCCACGCCGCGTACCCTCCGGCAATGTCAGTAACTGCAGTAAAGCCCTGCAAAAGGAAATAATGGTACACAAGTTGTAATTAACTTTTATCCATCTTCTACATGTAGATTGAAGGATGATAAATTTTATGTTCTCACAGCAGCTAGAAGCTCGGTGGCCGCCATCAGAGATCGTTTCCCAAGTTGACACCCCTGCCATAACCACCCCATTTTTAACATCAAAATGGACATAGAAAAACAAAAAAAGGTTTTGAGTTAAATTAGAAACAGGAACCCACAACAATAATTTCATCATATTTTCCTAAATGTGATGATACTTCAGCTACAAAACTGGGGTTTTTTGCCATTCCTGCAAGCAAACAACAAAAATTCAGGAGCTAAATCAGTTGAAAGGCAAAAGAAAATCTCATCAAGCCACGCTTGCCACCGTATTAAGCAACCAACCAACCTGATCCAACTTTGTACATGTAAGGGATGTTAATGGCCCCAGGGACATGCCCTGCACTGAACTCTTCAGGAGTCCTACAAAAATATCTCATCATGTGCTAATAAGAATTGAAGCCCTTTGCTCTGTAACAATTGGGAGTTTTTAAGATTCGATTAAAACAGAAAGAAGTACCTGACATCCAAATATCGATGCCCAGCTTGATGAAGCTCGTGTGCTACTCTTACAGGGACAGAAGTAGGAACTCCTGTTACATGCACATTTCCTCCAAGAACTGCCTTTGTACTTCACATGCAGAAAAAAAAAACACTAATCAAATTCAAGTAGTTTCCAAAATAGCAAAGGAAAGAAGAACAAAAAGTTTCATAGGGTGTCGTCCTTACCAGAAGCTCAACTTTCTGCGGACAACAGCTGTTGAACATGTCTGCGGGTTTACAGTAACTGGAAACATGCCCCTGAAGAAAAGAGACCTGTGGTGGAGATCTGGAGAAGAAAGAGGTGAAGGAAGGAAAGAGAGGGCGAAGGAAGAAGATGAAGAAAGAAGTGAGGTTGCTTCCATGGTTGGTATGTGTACAAGGGGAAGTTGCATTGGAATGTAAAATGGGGGATTGGTTTTAAAGGTGAAAGGGTGATTGGGTAATTGATGAAATATGAGGTGAAAAGAGAGGGGAATGGATGCCACGAAAGGTTTGGCGGTTGAGTAATCGGTTGGAAGGGTTCTTAGATAAATACAAAGGGATTGACAAGGTGGCGATGACATAGACCGACATTTGCAATTGCATGGATAAGTTTGAAACCGTCACCAAAAAGAAGTGGTGGTTTCTTTCATTTTCATATATTTTATCCCTTTGCACATATCTCAATGTCTGGCAGTCGCCTTGTACACGTGGGAATATCAACCCAAACTCCAATACCAGATTCTTCTCTCATTGGTTCACAATACAAGCCATCCAAAGGAGGCCACTAGCTAAACCCTAAATTATGAAAAAATACTATATATATTACTAAGAAATAAAATCTTGAAAATTTCGTTTTAAAAAAATAAAATAATTTTATTCAAAAATCTCAACTTTCGAAAGCTCAAACCTAGAAGCACTAGGATTTTATTTAAAATTAGACCAACATTAATGCTAAAGGGGTTGGATCCGAGGACATTAGGCCTCCATCTTGAATGAGTTAGTCATCTTAAATATGTAGTAGGCCCAAATAAGAATACTTGATCATTGTATGCTTTGTTGTACCAAAACTTTGCTTTCTTTTGGATGAAATGAAATTATCAAAAAACAATAGAGTGCCACTCGTATACAAATCAAAATAAGACCAATTTACCAATCCCACCCACCCCCCAAGAAATCAAAGCTGTTCCGAGAAATAGGAATATATCCAAAAAAATGAATTTGAGTAAAAAATAAAGCCCAATTAAGAAAATGTCAGGTTTTAAGTAAAGTTTTTTTTGATTCGATTCAAATTTGTAAAAAAAAACAATTACTTTCTTGTATTCTTTTCATTATTTTGTTGTCATTTTATTATTATATTACTACTATTTTGTTGTTATTATTTAGATATTATATAACTTTTATTTTATTGTTAATTTTGCTACTATGTTAAAGACATTTGCTTGCCAAGTTGCATCTATATTAGTGTTATTTAAGTATACATTTTTAAAATTTATTTTCAATTTGTTGGGAAACATTTATTTTAATATTTTTGATATATTATGATTTTTTAAATTATATAAAAAAATTTAAGATGGGCAGGCCAAATTGAACCCAAATTTTAATATTTTTATCTAACTGAACTTGAATTAACCGAATCAAAAACATATTAATCCAACTTAAAAATTTGTCAATACTTAACCAAAACCCAATTCTACTTGATCCATAAATATATCTATTACCATCAAATGCTCAATTCAAGCACAAACACCCCAAATGCACGAGGAACCAAAAAAAATTTGATGTCTTGCTATATATGTAATCATCTTCTCTTTCTCCAACACCACCCAAGAGTTAAAATCATCACAAAAATTATTTTCTTTTTATAAGATTAAAAAGTTTTTAAATTTGATCAATTTATATAAATAAATTTTATACTTTTCGGGCATATAAACAAGATTTTAATAGTTCTTAAAAATTTTATTTTATAGTATGTTTTGACTCAAAATATAACACCATTAAAAAAATCTGACACTTTGGATAAATAAAATCACCACATGTAATATAATTTGAATATATCATTATTAAAGTGGCTTTTATATTATTCAAATGATAAAAAAATCAACTTTTAAGAAAATGTGTTATAAAAAATTGGAAAAAAAAAATACATTTATTAATTTTCATTACCAAATTCTGAACTTTTTTCATCAAGTGAGTATCTTGGATAATAAGATGAAACACTTGGATCTATATCATAGGATATTCTCTTCTCCAATGGAAATCCAGTTTACCCATGTTACAAGTTAGTGTAACTTACTGTCAGTGAAGTCTTTTATTTTAGGAGTCAAAAGTTAGTTCCTTGATTTGTGTAAATAAAGAGTACGTGAGTTACTCTCCATTTAGTTGAGATATTTTAGGAGATTTTTTAGTTTAAATAGACCATATTCTTGGTTAATTCACTGCACTATTTTTTGTTTTCCTTGTACTCTCTTAATTGATTGAGCAATAAAATTCACCCTTCTCTCCATTTTTGAGGGTCCATATTTCTGTCATTTGGTATCTGAGCCATGTTGGTCACCAAGTGTTTGTTTTTATTACTCAGCTAAGATGAATGGCGGGAGTACTTCTTCGGGTATTGCTGTAGAAAAGCTTGTTGGTAACAATTATAATTACTGGAGGTTGTGTATGGAGGCTTTTCTACAGGGGCAAGATTTGTGGGATTTGTTTGAAGGTGATGACACAATGATCCCAACAGATACTCCACAAAATACTGAATTGCGACGGAAGTGGAAGATCAAGTGTGGCAAAGCTTTATTTGCTTTGCAGACATCGATCAGCAAGGAATACATAGATCATGTTCGTGATTTGAAGTCACCGAAACAAGTGTGGGAGACTCTTCAACAGTTGTTTACTAAGAAAAATACAGCGAGATTGTAATTTCTTGAGAATGAATTAGCCTTGGTAACTCAATGTAATCTTTCTATTGAAGAATATTTTTTGAAAGTTAAAAATTTGTGTTCTGAAATTTTAGAATTGGACGTGGAGGAGCTAGTGAGTGATGCACGGTTGCGTCGCTATCTTATTCGTAGACTGCAAAAAGACCTTATGTCGTTTGTCTCTTCAATACAAGGGTGGGCAAATCAACCTTCAATTTTTGAGTTAGAGAATTTGCTCTCTAATCAAGAAGCCTTGATAAAGCAAGTGACAAACGTTAAGCTTTCTTCCAAGTCAGAGGATGTGTTATCCGTCAAGGATCAAAGGAGGAAAAATTTCTACTCGAAGTCTTCCTCAGGTGACAGAAACCAGTCCAGAAGCGAGGAGCAGCCCAAAAGGTCTTTCAAATCTTGCTACAGAGTGGAAAACTTAGACATATCAAATGAGATTATCGAGTGAAAGTGGCGTGTGATCGATGTGGGAAACCAGGTCATATTAAGGCGAATTGTCGAGTCAAAATGCAAGAGGAAGTAGCAAATGTTGTACTTGACAAAAATGAGTTTCAACAATCAAATTGGGAGCAATGTTTATCTATTGAAGTATTTGATCAGCCAACAAATGTGACTTCTCTTGTGTACCAAGATGAGGCACCAGTTGATGCTCATGCTTTTATCAACTATGACGAAAAGTAGATTGTTGATTCCGATTGTTCTCATCATGCTACTGGAAATGATACTCTTTTATCGAATGTTCGTCCACATTACATGAAAAAGGTTATAGTAACCGCTGATAATACACTACATATTGTGACGGAAGAAGGTGATTTGAATGATGGAGGTGTTTTTCTCGAGGATGTTTATCATGTTCCTGGCTTAAAGAAAAACCTTGCTTCTGTCTCACAAATAACAGATTCAAGAAAGTATGTTCTTTTTGGCCCCAATAATGTTCAAATTCTTTCAAATATAAAACATATTGCTGCTGATGTTTTATTTTGTGGAAGAAGGAAAGAATCTTTGTATGTTCTATCTGCGAGTGATGAATATGTTAAAAGGGCTGGTCATAATACAAGCTCAGCGCTTTGGCATTCTCGTTTGGGTCACGTGGGTTTTCAATTGCTGTAGAAGATATCAAAAAATCAACTTCTTGGGTTTTCCTGTGTTTAAAGACATTTACTATGATAAGGTTTGTCCAGGATGTCAATATGGAAAATCTCACCGCCTTCCTTTCTCCAGTTCAAAGAGTAAAGCATTGACAGCGTTACAATTGGTTCACTCCAATCTTCTGGGACCAACGAGGACACCAAGTTACATTGGTCTTCATTATGTTATGGTGATCGTGGATGATTTCTCTCGTTTCAGTTAGGTATATTTTCTGAAAGACAAAAGTGAGGTTTTTTCTAAGTTTGTTCAGTTCAAGCATGAAGTAGAAAAAGAGTTTAAGCTGAAAATCAAGGGCTTATGCACGGATAATAGAAGGGAATTTCTGTCGGATGAATTTATGGATTTCTGTAGAGAGCATGCAATTCAACATCAAATGACTTGTTCGGACACCCCATAACAAAATGGGGTTGCTGGGCGCAAGTTAGCTCATTTTACAGGAATTTGCTTATGGTGGTTGCACGCAAAGAACCTTCCGAGAGAACTATGGGTAGCAGCTTTTCAAACAGCTTGTCATGTCATAAATCGATTACCTCTATGGCCAGGGACAGAACCATCACTTTTTGAGCGTTTGTACCATCATAAACCCAGTGTGAGTTACTTTCGTATTTTTGGGTCTATTTGTTATGTTCATGTATTAAAACACAATTGAACTAAGCTTGACTCAAAGGCCAAGAAATACATTTTTGTTGGCTATGATGCCTATAGGAAAGCCTGGAGATGTATGGATCCGAAGACTAAGAAGGTCATCATTTCTTACGATGTGGTGTTCGACGAAGTCTCTTGTCATAAAGATGATACTAATGGCAACGAAGGCACAACTAGTCTTCCACTTTTTCTTCATGATGTTTCATCAGTTGAGAAATGACTCAATCTGAGGAAAATGTTGAAGCCACCACAAGTATTGAGGATGCCACACGGAAAAATCCACCAAAATAGAAAAGGCCTCTATCACATTTGTCTGATTATGTGGTTGAGATGAATAATTTTTCCATTATGTCTTTTTTTTTTGTGGAAGATTCATGTGGAAGTGAGCCCAAATTGTACAACGAAGCTAAATGAGTTCTAGAATGAGAAGGTGAGATGGGAGAAGAGATTTCAGCACTTAACAAAAATGACACGTGGGAGCTTGTACCAAAGCCTGTTGATGCTGACTTAATTACTTATAAGTGGGTTTACAAGTTGAAGAAAAAGACTGATGGTACCATCGATAGATTTAAAGCCCGTCTTGTTACTCGTGGATTTTCTCAACAGTACGGCCAAGATTATGATGAAACTTTTAGTCCCGTTGCAAGAATGACAACTGCACAAACAATTATCTCTCTAGCTGCTAGCAGAGGTTAGAATTTATGACAACTAGATGTGAAAAATGATTTCCTTTACGATGAGCTGGATCACGATTTTTTTATGGAATAACTGCAGGGATTTGTATCTAAGGAATATCCTAATCATGTGTGCAGACTTAAGAAAGCGCTATATGGTCTCAAGCAAGCTCCTCGTGCTTGGTTCGGTAAGATTGATCAATATCTTGATTTTTATGGTTTTGAATCTTCAAGTACTGATCCAAGCTTATTTGTTAAGAAAACAACCATTGCGGTACTTTACTTTACTTTATGTGGATGATATGATTATTACGGGTGATGATAGTGCTAAAATTAACAGTTTTCAAGATGCTTTGATATTTTGTTTTGAAATGAAAAGTTTGGGTGAAGCTAGTTGTTTCCTTGGTTTAGAAATTGAAAAATGTGATGCTTATTTTGTCTCTCAAAAAGGGTATACAGCAAGCTTGTTACAAAGGTTTCGCATGGAGGGTTCAAAAGCAAAGTCGGCTCCCATGGAATCTAATCTCAAGTTAGTTAAAAATGAAGGAAAACCTTTAGAAAATGCAACGCTTTTTCGTCAACTTGTCAATAGTTTATTTTATTTAACTATCTCAAGGCCTGATATCACATTTTCTGTTGGAGTTATTTCTCAATTTATGGACCAACCATGTGAGGGTCATTTAATTGCAGCAAAAAGGAGTCTTCGTTACATCAAGGGCACTCTAAGTTATGGTTTAATGTATGAGCAATCTAAGATTTTTTTGTTGAGTGACTTTGTAGATGCAGATTGGGCTGGTGATGTGAATGACAGACGCTCTACAATAGGTTTTTGCTTTACAATTGGTTTCGTTACGATTTCATAGTGTAGTAAGAAACAAACTACTGTGGCTCTTTCAAGTTGCGAAGCAGAATATGTAGCAGCTACAATGACTACCCAGGAATGTTTGTGGCTAAGGAGACTCATTCAAGAAATGACAATTATTTTTAATTATCAAATTTAGATTTATTGTGATAATGAGAGTGCTATAAAGCTTGCTGGAAATCCTGTGTTCCAGGCTCATTTGAAACATATTGAAACTTATTATCATTTTGTTCGAGAGAAAGTGTTATCTCAGGATATTGAGTTGCAGAAAATTCGGACTGATGAACAAGTTGCAGACATCTTTACTAAGGCACTCGCAAAGACTATGTTTGAAGTTTTTCGTGGAGATCTTGGCATTATTGACAAGAAGCTTGCACTAAGGGAGGCTATTACAAGTTAGTGCAACTTACTGTCAGTCAAGTCCTTTATTTTAGGAGGCAAAAGTTAGTTCCTTGACTTGTGCAAATAAAGAGTACGTGAGTTACTCTCCATTTAGTTGAGATATTTTAGGAGATTTTTTAGTTTAAATAGACCATTATTCTTGGTTAATTCACTGCACTGTTTTTTGTTTTCCTTGTCTCTCTTAATTGATTAAGTAATAAAATTCATCATTCTCTCCATTTTTGAGGGTCCATATTTCTGTTAACCCACCACCATTTTCATCTTTTTAAGCATATGTTTTTTTCCTCCATTGTTGCAAATTTCTTGTTGAAATTTGAAGCAATAGACAAAAAACTCTTTGCAATCTTCTTTGTTTGCGAATCATGATCCCTATGATCCTTTATGGGCTTTTAACTCCTCTTCTTCCATAATTTTTTTAACTTTTTTTCTTCAATTTTCTCTTCTTTTTTTTCTTTTTGAGCCTTGAGCAACATATGAAGATGATTCGTGCTTGAAGCTTACTACCATGAAAATGGGAAACTTTTTGCCATTAAAAAAAAGTAATGTACTTAGGTGATGATTTAGTGCGAAAAGGTCGAAGGAGAGTTGTTAGGGGAAGATATTGGCCTACGAATTAGAGCTTTATTTTTTTTAGGGAAATTTTAAGTTTAAAACAACATGTATCTATTACAGTCCATCAGTGGGCAACGCACTCAAGGGTGTGAAGCAGGCCACCTAAGTGCAGGTGATTGTTACTCGCGATAAGTTTTAAAATTTATAATTGATCATACTTGAACTAACTATTATCACGATGAAGGCAAGCGTACCTATCAAACAGTAGTATAGTTTTAGCAAGACCGAATGTTGAACCCAAAGGAACTAAAAGTACTAGTATTAACTTTCTTTTTATTATCTAGCCTAAGAATAATGGGGGTTGTTTTATCTAAACTAATTAACTAACCTAAGAATGCACAGAAAGTAAATTGGGAAAATACTTTTGGAAAATTGATTGATTTAGACAATACCCAATGAAGAATCCACCTAGACTTCACTTGTTATTCGACTCTGAACCAGACGATTTATTCACTTGACTTGATTCGTAGAAATCCCTAAGTTATATTATTATCCCTTTTCAAGACTAATAACGTCTGACCCTAGGTTGATTAATTGAAATCTCTTTCTAATTAAAACCCCTAGTTTTGCATTAACTTGATCTATGGATTCCCTTATTAGATTTGACTCTAATCCGGCAGATTTATGTCGTCCTATCTCTAGGATTGCATGCAACTCCACTTAATTATGAATGATCTACTCTTAGACAGGGACTATTCATCCTCCGAATAAGCACATCAATACTTGAATCAATATCTTGGAATATTCAAACAAGAGTTAAGGTCATAATTAAGAATAAATCAAGTATTTATCATACAGTTCAAAAAATATTAACAAGATCCATCTTAGGTTTCATCCCCCTTAGGTATTTAGGGGATTTAGTTCATAACTATAAAAGAAAACATCTCAGAAGAATAATAACAAAACATAAAAAACCCAAAAACCCCTGAAGGAAATTGAAGGGAGATCTTCAGTCTTGGAGGTGAATTTGGCTTCCGAGATGGATCAATCGGCTTCCTTCAAGTAATTCTTTGCTTCCTACTCTCTATGTCCTCTTTAATCCTCCTCTAGGGTGTTTAAATAGGATTTAGAATGCCTAAAAGCCCTCAAGAATGGCCTTTTCTGAATAGGACTATACTTGGGTTTGACCTAAAAATGAAATAAAAATAGTCTTAAATAAAATTAAAAATATAGATATTAGGGCACACGGCCGTGGGCACGCCTGTGAGCTTTTATTTTAGCCCGTGTTTTTTGTGATTTTCAGCTTTGTGCGTGTTGGTGCACACGGCTGTGTCACACGACTGTGTTCCACTTCGTTCGCTTCTCTCACACCCGTGTATATATGCACACGCCCGTGTTAATTTGACATGTTCGACCACGGGTGGTGAGCACGGGCGTGTCGCACGTCCGTGTTGATTTGGCAGAATTGCCCACGGCCATGTCGCACGATCGTGTCAACTTATCGTATCCTATGTTTTGGGGAAAAATTTTGTTCTGTTTTCACACGGCCGTGTCGCCTTTCGTGTTATGAGCACGACCTAAGGCACGCCCGTGTGCCTGGCCGTGTGGATTTGGGAAACCTATTTTCAAAGACTCAATTAGGAAGTTAGGTGTTAAACAGTAAAATTTAAAAAAGTTAATACCGTTAGTGCTCGGGTTTCCTCCCGAGAAGCACTTATTTATAGTCTAAGCTCGACTTACCTCGATTTCACGTAGTCATGGTGGTTCGAGGAGTTTACAATCCTTATTTCTGCTATCAGTTATATCAACGTAAGGTTAAGACGAGTACTATTTACCTTGAACGTACCAAATTTGGGATGAATTACTTCGATTGTACCGTAAGAGGAATTTCTTCATTCGGTCCAGAAGTGGTAATATGAGGGTTTACTGCTTCTAATAGCACTTTGTCTCTAACCTTAATTTGATTTGGGGAAAAATTTAGCTCGTCATGGCGTGTTTTTGGTTTATCGTGTGTTCTCGGTTTATGTGTCCACCATTCATCTAGCTCCTCAATTTGTAGCCTTCGTTCTTCATGAATAGGTGTTTTGTTATTGTTTGAACATGGCTAATTTATGCTCTTCGAGCGTGTTTCCTGCAAAGAAGGTTGCACCACATGATCAGTATATGTAACATGATTTATACTACCACCCTCGTTACTCGAATTACGAGCTTGAAGAGTGATTATTTCATCACCCATACGAAGTGTGAGTTCACCTGTACCAACATCAATAATGGTTTTCGCAGTTGCTAAAAAGGGCCTTCCTAAAATTAAAAGCACGTCACTGTCCTCTTCTATATCTAGAACAACAAAATCAACTAGGAATATAAATTTATCGATTTTTACTAGTACATCTTCAATGATACCCCTAGGAAATCTAATGGTTTTATCTGCCAATTGAATGCTCATCCTAGTTTGTTTGGGTTTCTCGAGACCTAGTTGTTTAAATATTTTATAGGGCATGGCATTAGTACTAGCCCCTAAATCAGCCAAAGCATTTTCAAAATTTAAATTACCAATTAAACAAGGAATCGTAAAACTCTCTGGGTCTTTCAACTTGTTGGGTAGCTTATTCTGTACAATGGTTGAGCAAACTGCGTTCAATTCCATATGCGACACCTCATCCAACTTCCGCTTATTTACTAAAAGCTCCTTTAAAAACTTCATTGCGTTTGGCACCTGGGAAAGAGCTTCAATAAATGGTAAGTTAATATGTAATTTCTTTAGCAGTTTAAGGAATTTACCAAATTGTTCGTTTGAGCAGTCTTTTCTTGTCGTATTGGGGTATGGCACACGAGGTTTGTATTCTATACTTACCGGTTTCTGCTCACTGTGGTCTACCATATCCTTGCCTTTACTTACCACAATTCCTTGCCTCAGTTCTGGTTCAGGCTCAACTAATCCTTCTTCACCTTGAACGTTAATCGCGTTAAGTTGTTCCCTCGGGTTAGGTTCAGTATTACTTGGCAAGCTACCTTGTGGTCGTTCAAAAATTAATTTGGAAAGCTGACCTATTTGAGTTTCGAGCCCTTAGATCGACGCTTGTTGATTTTTAAATGCTGTCTCAGTATTCTGGAAACTAGTTTCTGACACCGAGATAAATTTTGTTAGCATCTCCTCAAGGTTCGACTTCTTTTCCTATTGATAGTGTGGTTGTTGAAAACCCGAAGGATTTTGTGGCCTTTGATTTCCTTGACCACCCTACGAGAAATTTGGGTGGTTCCTCCAACCTGCATTATACATATTACTGTATGGGTTATTTTGAGGTCTAGAGTTATTATTACCCATATAGTGGACTTGTTCCTCCTCGGTTGTAGGATTGAAGGATTGATATTCTTTGTATATGCCTCCTCCACTTGAATCACACCTCATCAATGGATATACCTGCGCGGAACCCAAGTAAACCGTCAATCTTTTTATTCAAGAGTTCTACCTAATTTGTTAGCATATTAACCGAGTCGACGTTATAAACGTCTGCTGTTTTGGTTGGCTTAGTCCTCATGACTTGCCACTAATAGTTATTCAGTGACATTTCTTCGAAAAATTCGTAAGCCTCTTCAAGTGTTTTGTTGTTGATAGTTCCACCGGCGGCTGCATCAATTATTTGCCTCGTCGAGGGGTTCCCATTATTGTAAAATGTTTGAACTTGCAGCCATAGAGGTAACCCATGGTGAGGGCACCTTCGCAGTAGGTCCTTGTATCTCTCCCATGCATCGTAAAGAGTTTCTAAATCCATCTGCACAAAAGAAGATGTATCATTTCTTAGTTTAGCTGTTTTAGTAGGTGGAAAATATTTAAGTAAGAACTTTTCGGTCATTTGTTCCCAAATAGTGATTAATCCTCATGGTAACGAGTTCAACCACTGTTTAGCTTTATTCCTTAATGAAAAGGGAAATAACAGAAGGCGAATGGCATCATCAGAAACGCCATTGATTTTAAATGTGTCGCAGAGTTCCAGAAAATTGGCCAAATGAGTATTTGGGTTTTCATCCTATAAACCATCAAACTGAACAAACTGTTGTATCATTTGAATTGTGTTAGGTTTCAGTTTAAAATTATTTGTAGCAATAGCAGGCCTAACTATACTCAATTCAGTTCCTGTTAAAGTAGGTTTAGCATAATCATACGTAGTACGAGGAGCAAGATTCTGACTTACTGGATCAGCAGCAATCGCAGGAGGTAGCGAATTTTCCTGATTTTCGGCCATCTCCTCGGTTGTAGTTGGAATATTATCCTCTTGCTCTTCCTCTGTGTATCTTAAGCTTCGCCTTATTTCTTTTCGATTTCTGCGAGCTGTGCAATCGATCTCTCCGTCAAAAGGTAATGGTCCTGACGGGTTTGTTCTAGTCATAACTTATAAGAACTTGCCAGAAAAAGAGAATTTAGTAACGAAAATCAAAACAAAGTTTAAAGTGTAATAAAAGTAAATGGCTAAAGTAATAAAAATCGAGTGTTCCTAATGTCTTAGTTCCCCGGCAACGGCGCCAAAAACTTGATTGTCACTCGCGATAAGTTTTAAAATTTATAATTGATCGTACTTGAACTAACTATTATCACGATAAAGGCAAACGTACCTATCGAACAGTAGTATAGTTTTAGCAAGACCAGATGTCGAAACCAAAAGAACTAAAAGTACTAGTATTAACTTTCTTTTTATTATCTAGCCTAAAAATAATGGGGGTTGTTTTATCTAAACTAATTAACTAACCTAAGAATGCACAGAAAGTAAATTAGGGAAATACTTTTAGAAAACTGATTGATTTAGACAATACCCAAGGAAGAATCCACCTAGACTTCACTTGTTATTCGACTCTGAACCAGGCGATTTATTCACTTGACTTGATCCGTAGAAATCCCTAAGTTAGATTATTATCCCTATTCAAGACTTATAACGTCTAACCCTCGATTGATTAATTGAAATCTCTTTCTAATTAAAGTCCCTAGTTTTGCATTAACTCGATCTATGGATTCCTTTATTAAATTTGACTCTAATCCGACAGATTTATGTCGTTCTATCTCTAGGATTGCATGCAACTCCGCTTAATTATGAATGATCTACTCTTAGACAGGGACTATTCATCCTCCAAATAAGCACATCAATACTTGAATCAATATCTTGGAATATTCAAACAAGAGTTAAGGTCATAATTAAGAAAAAATCAAGTATTTATCTTACAGTTCAGAAAATATTAACAAGATCTGTCTTAAGTTTCATCCCCTTTAGGTATTTAGGGGATTTAGTTCATAACTATAAAAGAAAATATCTCAGAAGAATAATAACAAAACATAAAGAAAACCCAAAAACCCCTGAAGAAAATTGAAGGGAGATCTTCAGTCTTGGAGGTGAATCCGACTTCTGAGATGGATCAATCGTCTTCCTTCAAGTAATTCCTTGCTTCCTACTCTCTGTGTCCTCTTTAATCCTCCTCTAGGGTGTTTAAATAGGCTTTAGAATGCCTAAAAGCCCTCAAGAATGGCCTTTTTCGAATAGGACTATACTTGGGTTCGACAGGGATATGCCCGTATGACACACCCGTGTGCGATTACTTCAGGCCGTGGTCGATTCTGCCAAATAGGAACGGCCATGTGGTCTACCCGTGTGAGGAAATCCTGGCTGTGTTGATTTCCCAAATTGGCCCATTTTCTCTGTTTTCGGCCTGTTTCTTGTTCTTTTTGCTCTCCTGTGCTCACCTAAGTATAAAACATGAAATTAAAGGATTAGGAGCATCGAATTCACCAAATCTAAGGAGAAATCATTCATAAATTTGTTAAGCATGGGATAATAATATGTATAAATTACGGTTTATCAGTAGGAGTTAGCACGTGGGTGTGGACAAATGCCACTAAAGGCGGGAATGATCACCAAGGGTCCAGGGTGGCCCCCTCAGGTAATAAAGACCCGAAATGAGCCCAATTCGAGTGGAAGGTGTCCAACGGTTCCCATATGGTTCTGAAAAGATTTAGAACATGCGAGAAGGTCTCAGAAGCCCCCAAAAAGGCTCTAAAAGTTCAAAGAATGGGCGGATCCTTATAGAATCGTTTAGAAGGTTTCGAAAGTTTTAAGATTTATTTTACTTGGGTCTTATCTGATGTACTGTCAGTCTTGACAATCATATCCATATCTCTATCTTTTATGAGTCATCTGCTCCGATTACCAAGACAATGTATCTCTGTAATTGGACTTGATAGATAACATCATAGTCTTTTAATCATTTTGCTCAATTTCGATTAGACTATGGACCATTTAGATTATCTACTAATATAAATTATTTACTTATTTTGTTTTTCCTAAAATTTGGTAATCAAGATTATTCAAAATTTACAAATACCTTGTTAAAAGTAGGTCGGGCCCATGCAAACATGTATATTTTATGAAAATATCCTGACCCCCTTTATTAACAATTACGGCTTCTCTTTGGCTTCTCTTTTGCTTCCCGTATTATGACCTAACTATATAATACAACTTAATATTAGTTAAATGTTAGATAATCAATGAACTAATATTTGCTTTCATTTTACTTTGTGTGCAAAAACTATTGACGTAACACCCCTAACCCGTATCTGCTGCCAGAATAGGGTTTCGGAGCATTATTACCATTTGCAGATCACTAAAAAAAAATTCACTTAAATACTTACCAATTCAATGCATCAATAAGTATATTACCATTCAATCAATGGCTTGGCACTTGCCTAAGCATCAACAACAACACTTGTTAGTGTACTTACACATATTTCATATAAATTCTTATTTTCTCAATATGTCATATTTGAATTTAATACTCGTCTTAACTTACATATTTTCCTTATGTTAACATATAAAAGATAATCTCATATGTATATGTCATGATACATATCATTCTCTTACCGTTTCTTTAATAACATATATCATTTATTTTATTATATCAACATTTCATGCACCATCATTTCCTTATATCTTAGGTATATTTATTTCGGTAATAGTTCGTATTAAACTTAACATAATTTAAATTCCATGTACCTATACTTATTTCATTTATCTATCTTATTAATTATTTCATACAACTATTTTGTACATTTATTTCCATATGACCGATTCCTGTAAACATTTCACATTACCATTTTGTATAACCAATTCATTTAACCATTTGTTATATTACCTGAATATTAGTTGTTCAACAGATATCTTGGCGTTTCTCTTCCACGATCTTATTTATCTTCGACATGATGCCATAGTGTCTTTCAACTATGGTCTTACACATTTCATGTCACGTTACCATGGTATCTTTCAACCATGGTCTTACACATTTCATATCAGGTTGCCATGGTATCTTTCAACCATGGTCTTACACATTTCATATCAGGTTGCCATGGTATCTTTCAACCATGGTCTTATTCATTTCATATCACGTTGCCATGGTATCTTTCAACCATGGTCTTACACATTTCATATCAGAGAACACACTCCCGCGAACCTCATCCTTACAGTGGGATTACTAGTCCAGGCTAAATCCCCTGTAATATAAACTCATAGAGTATTATCGGGATTACAGGTCGAGCTAAATCCCACGCAACAGCGACAATTACTCTAATGAGCTTGGATCTGAATTACAGTCCAGGCTAAATTCGGACCCTAATTCGGATTACCGTCCAGGCTAAATCCATTTTCCACATATTCTTTGGGAGGGCTATATCGGGATAGGATCACCCGTCAAGGGCTAGATCCTTTTCACCGTCAATTCCTTTTCGAGAGATCCATCGAAATTTTCCTTTCATTCAACCTGATTTCTTCCTCTTTTATCAAATATATCAATGTTTTATCAATTTTCATACAATGAACATCCAAATCATATTCACATTAATTACATACAATCTCAAGCATTTAAGAATATAATTCAAGTTACACGAACTTACCTCATTGCTTGTTTGTGTTTATAATTTCATTAATCCGATATCTTTTCTTTTTCACGATCGAGTCTCATATTTGAGTCGCCCGGATCTCTTTTAAATAAATTTTATCATCATTTTCATTCATTTCATATTCTAATGCATTTAATTAAAGCTCCAAGCAAAATTACCATTTTGCCCCTAAACTTTTAATTAATGAAGATTTCATCCTTAGGGTCAGGAAAATAAAATTCTTGCAATTTAATCCTTATTTCCAACTATTATTCTCATATATATTGATAACAGTCCATGAATTCTATAAAATATCAAAATTTTCCATAATTCCAACACTTTTCAATTTAATCCCTAAAACATGTTTTCCCCCGATCTTGAACTAAATTGATAATTTCGTTAAATTTTGTAATTTAAATAATAAAATAATCTATTTCATGTAATTTAGTCATTTCTGACATTTTTACAAAATTGCCCATAAAGTTTTACTTTTATTCAATTTAGTCCCTGAGCCTAAAACATGCAAATTAGCCATGCTAAATGAATATTCATACATATTTTCCTCCTCCTCCTCTCCATTCCACATCCTTGAATTTATATAATATGCTTATAAGTAACATTATCAATAATTTCACTATTTACTTATATGTATATTCAAAGCTGTCCATTTGAGTCATAGTCACTAAATTACTTATTTCTTGAGTTACAGAACTCCAAATTAAGATATATAAATTTTACCTAAAACTAGGCTCGCATATATTTTTACCATAAAATTTTCAGAATTTTTGGTTTAGCCAATTAGGACAGTTTATTCATTAAAGTCACCCCTATTCTGCTGTCTGACAGTTCTAAACCTTCTTCACTAAAAATTTATTATCTCCTTTTAAAGAATTAAAATGATGTTATAGTTTGTTTCTATTAAAACTAGACTCATTAAGGATTCTATACATATAAATTTAAGTCCCTAATTATTTTTATTCATTTTTTTATGATTTTTCAAAGTCTGAACAGGGGAACCCAAATTCATTCTGAACTTATCTCACAAAATTAATTATATCTCAAAATTTAAAAATCCATTGCTTACACTGTTTGTTCTATGAGAAACTAGATCAAAAATATTTAATTCCATATTTTGTTCATCTTCTAATTCGATTTCTACAATTTATGGTGATTTTTCAAATTTAGACTACTGCTGCTGTCCATAACTGTTTTAGTGCAAGATATTAATTACCATGTTATAACACCCTTATTTTCTTTTTCTACACCATTTCTCATCACTTTCTCTTATTTTCTCTTCACTAACATATCAAGAACATAGGACCTTACGTAAGAAAACTCTACTATAACATTATTTCCATGCTTTATCAACAATAACAAACTTAAAAACATATTGAAATCTTGATGTACTTACCTTGTGCTCTTGATACCAATCTTTAACTTTATTTTCTCTCTCCTTCAGCTTCTATTTCTTGAATCCAACTTGATATTCTAACTCCCCATGCTCTCCTTAACATTTCTCTCTCTTGGTAGCTATGGAAATTCATTTGATTTTTGGGTGAAAATGGTGAATTTTTGGTAAAAGGACCAAATTGTAAAGAAAGTAAAACTTTCTTTCTTCCTCTCTTTCTCTCACGTTAGTGCATGGGAAAATATGGATGAGAATTTCTCATCTTTCTTTCTTTATATACTAATAAAATAATAATTGTAATACCCCGAAAATTTTTACGAAAAGATATTATCCTTAATTTAGTAAAACAAAGAAATAAAGTGACAATAAGAGGAAAATTGAGTTATGTCACTGGGAAGTATATTATGACACATTGATTCAAGAAAGGACTAAATTGTAAAAGTGTGAAAAGTTTTGTGACCTAAGAGTAAATACTCAAAATTTTAGGGATTAAAGTGTAAATACGAAAGATTTGAAGGACTAATAGTGTAAATATTTTAAGGGTGGAATAATCTAGAAACCAAGGAAAATTGATGAATTAGGACCAAATTGAATAGGTGAAGAATTATGAGGGACTAAATTGCAATTTTACCAAATTAAGTGATGACTCAAGAATGAAATTTTCAAATATCACAAGGGCAAAATGGTCAATTGGAAGAGAGAGAAATCTAGAAAGTAATGATGATGTTGGTGATATTTTATAATTTTATAATTATTTAAATATTATTTTATTAATATTTTAATTAGATATTTTATTATTATTTATTTAGTATAAAAGGAAGGAAAGATGAAGAATTTTCATCATCTTTCCTTTCCATGCAAACTAACGTGAGAGAAAGAGAGGAAGAAAGAAAGTTTTACTTTCTTTACAATTTGGTCCTTTTACCAAAAATTCACCATTTTCACCCAAAAATCAAATGAATTTCCATAGCTACCAAGAGAGAAAAATGTTAAGGAGAGCATGGGGAGTTAGAATATCAAGTTGGATTCAAGAAATAGAAGCTGGAGGAGAGAGAAAATCAAGTTAAAGATTGGTATCAAGAGAATAAGGTAAGTACATCAAGATTTCAATATGTTTTTAAGTTTGTTATTGTTGATAAAGCATGGAAATAATGTTATAGTAGAGTTTTCTTATAAAAATTCCTATGTTCTTGATATGTTAGTGAAGAGAAAATAAGAGAAAGTGATGAGAAATGGTGTAGAAAAAGAAAATAAGGGTGTTATAACATGGTAATTAATATATTGCACTAAAACAGTTATGGACAGCAGCAGTAGTCTAAGTTTGAAAAATCACCATAAATTGTATAAACTGAATTAGAAGATGAACAAAACATAGAATTAAATCTTATTGAGTCTAGTTTTTCATAGAAGAAACAGTGTAAGCAATGGATTTGTAAATTTTGAGATATAATGAATTTTGTGAGACAAGGTCAGAATGAATTCGGGTTCCCCTGTTCAGACTTTGAAAAATCATAAAAAAATGAATAAAAATAATTAGAGGCTTAAATTTATATTTATAGAATCCTTAATGAGTCTAGTTTTAATAGAAACAAACTAGAACATCATTTTAATTATGTACAAGGAGATAATAAATTTTTAGTGAAGAAGGGTCAGAACTGTCAGATAGCAGAACAGGGGTGACTTTAATGAATAAACTGTACTAATTGGCTAAACAAAAAATTCTGAAAATTTTATGGTAAAAATATATGTGAGTCTAGTTTCAGATAAAATTTACATATTTTAATTTGTAGTTCTGTAGCTCAAGATATAAATAATTTAGTGACTATGACGCAAATGGACAGTTTTAAATGTACATATAAGTAAATAGTAAAATTATTGATAATGTTACTTGTTGCATGTTATATAAATTAAGGATGTGGAATGGAGAGGAGAAGGAGGAAAATATATATGAATATTCAGCAAGCATGGCTAATTTGCATGTTTTAGGCTTAAGGACTAAATTGAATAAAAAGTAAAACTTTATGGGTAATTTAGTAAAAATGTCAAAATGACCAAATTGCATGAAATGGACTAATTTTATTATTTAAATTACAAAATTGAATGAAATTATTAATTTAGTTCAAGATAGGGGGAAAACATGTTTTAGGGATTAAATTGAAAAGTGTTGGAATTATGGAAAAATTCTGATATTTTATAGAATTCATGGATTTTTATCAATATGTATGAGAATAAATGCTGCAAATAAGGATTAAATTGCAAGAATTTTATTTTCCTAACCCTAAGGATGAAATCGTCATTAATTAAAAGTTTAGGGGCAAAATGGTAATTTTGCTTAGAGCATTAATTAAATGCATTAGAATATGAAATGAATGAAAATGATGATCAAATTTATTTATAAAGATCCGGATGACACAAATACGAGACTTGATCATGGAAAAGAAAATATATCAGAATAATAAAATCATAAACACGAACAATCAATGAGGTAAGTTCATGTAACTTGAATTATATTCTTAAATACTTGAAATGTATGTTATTGATGTGAATATGATTTGAATGTTTATTGTATGAAAATTGATGAAACATTGATATATTTGATGTAAAGGGAAGAAATCCCGTTGAATGAAAGGAAAATTCGATGGATCTCTCGAAAAGGAATTGACGGTAAAAGGATCTAGCCCGACGGGTGATCCTATCCTGATATAGCCCTCCAAAGAATATGTGGAAAATGGATTTAGCCCGGACGGGTAATCCGAATTAGGTCCAATTTAGCTCGGGTGTAATTCGGATCAAGCTCAATAGAGTAATTGTCGTTGCGGGATTTAGCTTTGGACTGGTAATCCCGACAATACTCTATGAGTTTATATTACAGGATTTAGCTCGACCGGTAATCCCACTTTAAGGGATGAGGTTCGCGAGTGTGCTCTCTCGATATGAAATGTGTAAGACCATGGTTGAAAGATACCATGGCAACTCGAAATGAAATGTGTAAGACCATGGTTGAAAGATACCATGGCAACCTAATATGAAATGTGTAAGACCATGGTTGAAAGATACCATGGCAACGTGACATGAAAGGATAAGACCATGGTTGAAAGATACCATGGCAACGTGACATGAAAAGGATAAGACCATGGTTGAAAGATACCATGGCAACGTGATGAGAAAATGAGTAAGACCATAGTTGAAAGACACTATGGCATCATGTCAAAGATAAATAAGACCGTGGATGGGAGACGCTATGATATCTATTGAACAATTGATATTCAGGTAATATGTATTAGATGACGAATGGTTACATAAAATGGTTGTGATGAAGCGTGAAATATTAAAATAATGAAATGATTGATATATACTTATAAAGAAACTAGTAGAATAATATGTTTCATGACATGTACATATATGATTATCTTTGATATGTTGATACAAGGAAATTATGTAAGTAAAGACAATTATTAAACTCAAGTGTGACATGTCGACAAAATAAGTATATCAATGTTGAATTATATGAAATATATGCAAGTATACTAACAATGATGTGGCTTGACACTTAGACAAAGGACAAGCTATTGATTGAATGGTAACATGTTTAATTACAAGAAGCATTGAAATGGTAAGTACTTAGATAAAAATAAAATTTAAAATTTTACGAATTTTTTATGATCCCGATTTAATTTCGATTGGTTTTTAATGTATGTTTGGGATTTCGAAGGCCCAATAAAGAGACGTTATGATTATTTTTAAAATATGAATAATAAATAACTCAGAATTATCAGTAAACTCCGGTAATGCCTAGTACCTATTCCGACAATGGATACGGGTAGGGGTGTTACAATAATAAAATATCTTATTAAAATATTAATAAAATAATATTATCTAATTAAATAATTATAAAATATCAAAATATCTCTAGCATAATTATTACTTTCTAGATTTCTCTCTCTTCCAATTGACCATTTTGCCCTTCATTATCTTTAAAATTCCATCCTTGAGTCATCATTTAATTTGATAAAATTGCAATTTAGTCCCTCATAGTTCTTCATCTATTCAATTTGGTCCTAATTCATCCATTTTCCTTAGTTTCTAGATCATTCCACTCCTAAAATATTTACACTATTGGTCATTCAACTTTTTCATATTTACACTTTAATCCTTTAAATTTTGAGTATTTACTCTTGGGCCACAAAACTTTTCTCACTTTCACAATTTAGTCCTTTCTTGAATTAATATATCATAATATACTTCTCAATATTGACATAACTCAAAATTTTTCTTTTTGTCACTTTATTTCCTTATTTTACTATATTACTGATAATATTTTACTGTAAAAATTTTGGGGTATTACAATTGAAGATATTATATAAAAGATATTAATGAGAATGATGAAATTTACAATTTATTAGAAAAATAACAAGTACATTTGGCAATATTACTATACTAGATCCCAACAAAAGTTTAGGTGTCTGGGAATGAAAATGAATAGATAAAAATTTTGTTTTTTACCAATTTTCTATAAATTACTTTTAAAGCTCCATTTACTATCAATTTTTTGTCTCAATAATATAAAAGCCACCTCAGTGATGACATGCTTAAATTATGTCACATGTCACAATTTTATTTATTAAAAGTGTCACATGTTTTTTTTAAAGCGGTTACATTTTGGGCCAAAACATGTGATGTAATAAAACTCTAGGGACTACTTATGACTAAAAAGACTTTAAGTGAAAATTTAGAATCAGAGTATAGTTTAGGGACCATTTTACTATTAGAGTACATTTGGTTCAAGGAATGTAAGACTACTTTGGTAATAAAATTATGACAATGTTAGGTTTGACGTATAATGTTTACAATTAGAGTGCATTTGGTTCAAGGAATGTAAGACTCCTTTGGTAATAAATTTATGACAATGTTAGATTCAAGGTATAATGTCGGTTATATTACACAATCCTGTTTGATTCATTTGGTTGAAATGTAAATTTTGGTGTTTGGTTGATAGAAGGCTTAAATGAAAAATTAGCTCCCTAACCATAGCGCTTTTCCCACTAATGTACGTAAACTTTTTTTGTCAAAATGTTACCAAAATTATGATTTTATTACACAAAATGATACAATTGTCACTTCAATTTTAAAAAGTTCTTTTAGACAATCATATTGTATAATAAGGATTAAATTGACTAAAAACTATACACATTAAGGTATAAAAAAGTTAGTCTTTTTTATAATTGCAAATTAGACGAAAGGATCAAAATTTTTTAAATAAAAGAGTACTGGAATTCAATTTTAAAAAGTTCTTTTAGACAATCATATTGTATAATAAGGACTAAATTGACTAAAAACTATATACATTAACGTATAAAAAAGTTAGTGTTTTTTATAATTGCAAATTGGACGAAAGGATCAAAATTTTTTAAATAAAAGAGTACAGGAATTTAATGTCTTAAGGTTAAAATTCAAGGACTAAATTTCAAATTTCGAAAGAGTACATGAACTTTTGACAGATTTAAGCCAAAAGATTAACTTACAATTAAATTAACAATTATATATTTTTAAATTATTATATCAAATTAATTAATGTAAGATGTTATAATATCCATATTTTAAATAATCTACATGTAAATTTATGTAGATAAATTTAAAATAGAGAATAACTATAGGTTTATTTTTATTGATATTGTGTTTTAAATTTTTATACATACTAGAAAATGAGCCACGCGTTGTTGCGACATTTGTTTGTTAATTTGTATTAAGATTTTTGAATTATGTGTACCATGATAAAAGAGAAATTAAAAGTTACATGATCTCGAAAGAAAAGAGTTTTCATTTTAAAAGTAGTCCATCACAAAAACACTATATAATTAAAGAAGCTTTCAAGTATGTATTATAGTAGATAGGAATCAAACAATTTTATTTACATCAAAGGTTTGTTTGATTTCCTTCACAAAAGAGAGAAAAAAGTGATTCATTAATCATAAGCCCTGCTTTTAAAATATTTTCAAATTTGTAAAAATAACTTGATTTGTCACTTCAATCTTTACTACTTGTACTTATGCCGGATCAAATTTTGTTTCCTTGCCCCGGGTGGTAATCATATTAATGGTACATTTTATAGGGTTAGTTTTCTTGAAACTTGTTTGGTAACCGGTGATGATGAGATTTCTTGTAAATACCAACTTCTTATGTTAGTGTAGCATGTGTAGAAGAACTGAGATGTATGCTTGTATTTTCATATTGTGATGATGATTTTGGTTGCAATGCTTTAGGTTTCCTTTTCCTATTATCATCACAATCGAACAATTTGAAGTTGATTGTATTAGCCGAGTTAGACCAACTTGAAATGTTCTAGTTTCTCCTTTAAGTTGTGAGATTGGTGTTGGTAAGACCATTTTGTTGTCACTGCTAACATTAATTAATTCTAGAACTATTGTTTCCCAAAAACAACAACATTAAATTTTCCAATTGCATCTTTGATCATCAAATTCAATTTACAACTGTAAACCAAATTTCTTAATCTCATATTATTGTTAGGATAAAATAATAATTCAATAGTTATTTTGTTTTTTTTTTTCAAGTAAAATTTGGGGAAACTTAGTTAAGGTGTAGTGTTTCTTACCATGTTGTTGAGGGCACCGAAATTTTCCAGTAAAGAAGCATAAAGAGGTACCACATTGGTTGCATGCATTATAATACTAGCCATATAGAGCTTCTACATTTTCTATTGAATCAGTTAATTTCAACCTTCCATTCTAAATTACAATCATAATGGTTATTGTGAAAAATAGAACGTCGATAATAACAATGTATCGCAAAGAAAAAGAGAAATAAAAAATAAAGAACACACAAAATTTTTATGTGAAAACCCTTTCGGGAAAAAACCATGAGCAGAGGAGAAGATAATTCACTATGTCGAATTCAAATGATTATAAGAGGAGTAGACTATGTCTATTTATAGGCTTGTAAAACCATATTCTAATAAGAGTGTAATAAGATTAAAGCACCTTATTCTAATCAATATCAAATAGATGGAGTTTAATAAGGTTTAAAAAACTTTATTCTAAAAATAAAATAAAAGAAGTGTAGTTCTATATGGATTTTACTTTTATTTTATTCTACCATTGTATTTTATTTAAATAAGGATTCGAGTTACTCAATTCTAACAATCTCCACCTTACTCTAATCAATATCAAATAGATGGAGTTTAATAAGGTTTAAAAAACCTTATTCTAAAAATAAAATAAAAGAAGTGTAGTTCTATATGAATTTTACGTTTATTTTATTTTACCATTGTATTTTATTTAAATAAGGATTCGAGTCACTCAATTCTAACAATCTCCACCTTGACATGAATTCTCAATGAACAAGTTCTTCATCGTGAACTCTCAACGAACAAGTTTTCCACCTCTTCCATAAGACCCTTTAAGGGTTTAACTTCAACAATGAACACCAACCAAGCCTAAGCAATGCTCAAAATGGTTATAGGAAGTGACTTAGTTATCATATATGCATGATTTTCATGAGTACTAATTTTGCTCACAACAATATCACCATGAGCAATAATATCACGAACAAAATGATACTGAACATCAATGTGCTTTGTTCTTTTATGAAACATTTGGTCTTTTGTAAGGAAGATGGCACTTTGACTGACACAAAATACTATACTGATTTGGAGGTCTTTATTAAGTTCACTAAAAAGCCCCTTTAACCAAATGTCTTCTTTACAAGCCTCAATAATTGCCATGTACTCAGCTTTAGTGGTAGACAAAGCGACTATAGTTTGCAAAGTGGTTTTCCAACTGATTACACAACCTCTGATTGTAAAGACATAACCTATGAGAGATCTTCTTTTATTAAGGTTTCCAGCAAAATTAGCATCAATATACCCAATGACTCCATCTCTAGTTCTTCCAAATTGTAAGCAAACATCAGTAGTACCTCGTAAGTATCTTAAAATCCACTGAACTACTTTCCAGTATTCTTTATCGGGATTCGCCATGTATCTACTAACTACATTGATTGCATATGATAAATCTGGACGTGAACAAACATAGCATACATGAGAGATCCCACTGCACTAGAATATGGAACAGGTGACATGATGGTCGTAAAACTAACTAAAAATTTGACTAAGGCAAGCACACCTATCGAACAGTAGGATAGTTCTGGTGAGACTGGAAATATCGTATCCACGAGGACTAAAAGTACTATTAATTACTCTTTTTCTATTATTTAGCCTGGAAATAAAGAAGAATTGTTTTAATCTAAAATTTAACTAACCTAATTGACTATTTAATGCGACAAAGACAAAAGTTGAAAAAGTCTTTAGGAAAACCGATGAAGAAAACAATATCCAAGAAAGAATCCACCTAGACTTCACTTATTACTTCTGAATCATACGATTTATTCACTTGACTTATTCCGTAGAAATCCCTGATTTATGTTAATATCTCCGTCAAGACTAAAAAAAACTGACTTTAGGTTGACTAATTGAAATCTCTTTCTAATTAAAACCCCTATTGTCACATTAACTCGATCTATAGATTTCCCTATTAGATTTTACTCTAATCCGGCAGACTTATGTCGTCCTATGTCTAGGATTTCATTCAACTCCGCTTAATTATGCTAGACCTACTCTTGAACAGGGACTTTTGCTCTACTGAATAAGCACATCAGACTTGGATTAATATCCTGAAATATTAACACAAGAATCAAGAACACATAATTAAGAATAAGAGCAAGTATTTATCATATAATTCATATATTAATAAGATTCATCTTAGGTTTCATCTCCCTTAGGTATTTAGGGAGTTTAGTTCATAATAATAGGGGAAAACATCTCAAAATTAGGGAAACAACAAAACATAAAAAATCTCAGAAACTTTGCTAGAAATTAAATGGAGATCTTCAGTCTTGATGTAATCCTCCTTCTGAGCTGATTCCTGCGTATCCCTTTAATCCTCTTCTAGGGTGTTTATATAGAATTTGGAATGCCCAAAATAAACCTCTTCCGAGTAGAATTAGACTTGGGCTTGACAGGGACACGGTCGTGTGCCACGCCCATGTGAAGGTGCTCAAGCCGTGTGTAATACTGAGTTAATTTTTAGTCGACACGACCATGTCACACAGGCGTGTGACCTTCCTGTGTGACTCACACAGGCGTGTCGATCACCCGTGTGGACATGCTCAGGCCTTGTGAAACACTGTTTTAAGCCCATTTGGTCTGTTTCTTGCTCTCTTCGCCTTCCTAAGCTCTCCTGAGTATAAAACATGAAATTAAAGGGTTAAGAGCATCAAATTCAATAAAACCAAGAAAAAAATCATCCATAGATATGCCAAGAATGGGGTAAAAATATGTATATATTACGATTTATCATGACATGTACTTAATCTCATCATCTGATTATGGAGACAAAGCTGATGAAAGTTTGAAATGGGCTGCTAAAGGAGTACTAATAGGTTTAGCACTCTGCATATTGAACCTGCAAAGAACTTTCTCAATGTACCCAATCTGACTTGGGTACAATTTACTTACTTTTTTATCTTTGAGAATCTCCATACCAAGTATTTTTTTTGCTGGTCCCGAATCTTTCATCTCAAAATTTTCACTTAGTTGGGCTTTGACCTTTCTTATCTTTCCTTTATCTTTTGCTGCTATCAACATGTTATCAACATAAAAGAGTAGATACACAAAAAAACCATCACTATTTTTCTTAAAGTAAACACAACTGTCAAAGCTACTTCTTTTGAAATTATGAGAAGTCATAAAGGAATCAAACCTCTTGTACCATTGTCTTGCTGACTGTTTCAAACCGTAAAGGGACTTTTTCAGCAAGCAAACATAGTCTTTTTTTTTAAGATTGCAAAACCCTCTAGTTGTTGCATGTAAATATCATCCTCAAGTTCTTCATTCAAAATTACAGTTTTTACATCTAACTACTCAAGCTCCAAATCATGCATGGCCACAATACCGAGCAAAGCTCAAATTGAACTATGCTTCACAACTAGGGAGAACACATCTGTGAAATCCACTCCTAAAGTTCGACTGTAACCTTTTGCAACAAGCCTTACTTTATATCTGGGTTCTTCAACTCCTGAAGTCCCTTCTTTCTTTTTTAACACCCATTTACAATGAACAACCTTTTTACCTTTAAGAAGTTTCACAAGATATCATGTTCTGTTTTTGTGGAGTGATTCCATCTCCTTTTGCATAGCAAACATCCACTTTTCTGAGTCTCATAGCTAACCGCCCAAAAATATTTAGATGGCTCTTGGTTTGCATCTATATCTTTAGCCACATTTAAAGCATAAGCAACTGGATCAGCCTCAATATACTTCTTTGGAGGTTTAATTTTTCTTCTAGTTCTATTTTTGGTGACAAAGCATTGAGGTGAAGAAGTAACTCTATTCTGAATTTTTGTATTGGCTTGAGGAGTCGACTCTATTGTAGATTTTGGATTAATCTGATGTTCCACCTGTTTTTGATGTTCTTTATTGGAATAGTCTTTAAGAGATAAGTTAGGTAGCATAGCAGTTTTATCAAAAACATCTCTGCTATCACAACTTTTCTATTTTCAAGACACCATAACTTATACCCTTTTACACTAGCTTGATAACCAATAAAAACACATTTAATGGATTTCGGTTTCAATTTTCCATTATCAACATGAGCATACGTAGGATACCCAAAGATCTTTGAATCAAAATAATTAGCAGGATTACCAGACCATACCTCTTGTGGAGTCTTTTTCTCAATGGCAATGGATAGAGATCGGTTGATCAAAAAATATGTAGTAGAGGCTGCTTCGGCTCAAAATGACTTTGGTAAGTTAGCATTCGACAACATAGATCAAACTTTCTCCATGATCGTTCTGTTCATTCGTTCTACAACGTTGTTTTCTTGTGGAGTATGACGAACTATCAAGTGTCTCACGATCCCTTCTGACTTGCATAGTTTATTAAACTCATCAGAACAGAAATTTAAGCTATTGTCTGTGTGGAGGTGTTTTATTTGTTTTCCCTTCTATTTTTCAATCATAGTTTTCCAATACTTAAATGCGAAAAACACATTATTTTTTTACTTCAGGAAGAACGACCAAACTTTTCTGAAAAAATCATTAATAAAAGTTAGCATATAATTAGGCCCACCTCTCGAAGGCACTCTAGATGGACCCCACATATCAGAATGAATATACTCTAACATTCCCTTCATGTTATGGATTCTTTTAGTGAATTGAACTCTCTTTTGCTTCCCAAAAAATGCAATGTTTACAGAACTTCAGTTTGCAAATATTTTGCCCATCAAGAAGTCCTCTTTTGCTCAATTCTGCGATGACATTCTCACTCATATTCCCTAGGCACATATGCCAAAGTTTAGTAATATCATCACCTGATAAGGAAGAGGAAGTGACAGCTGCATCACTAGTAACAGTAGAACCCTGCAAAACATATAGCTTGGCAGTCTTTCTCTACCCTTTCATCACAACGAGGGAACCTTTAAAAATCTTTAAAGCCCCACTTTTAGCTGTGTATTTGTACCCTTTTGAATCAAGAGTACTCAACGAAATTAAATTTCTCTTCAATTCTGGAACATGTCACACGTCACTAAGTGTTCTGACAACTCCGTGAAATATCTTAACTTTAATCGTTCCAACACCTGTGATTTTACATGAAGCATTATTTCCTATCAAAACAACATCTTTAGACACTATTTTTTAAGTTATAAACTAATTCCAATTGGGACTCATGTAGAAGGTACAGTCTGGATCAAGGATCCACTCATCGCTCACTTTAGAATTATTGACAGAAGTGACTAGAAGTTCACTATTACTGTAGTCTTCTACAATATCAACTTCACCAGATTTTTCTAGTTGTTTTCCCTTTTGATTCGTAGCCTCTCTTTTGATCTTGTTCTGCAGTTTAAAGCACTCAGATTTAATGTGTTATTTCTTCTTGCAAAAGTTATAAGTTTTACCTCTATTTGAAGACTTCGATCTACCTTAGATTTACCGTGAGGATTCCGTTCCTGTGCCTTTCTACGATCATCATTAGCATTTCGATCTTGCCTCCCACGAACAATGAGATCCTCTCCTTGAAAGTCGAGTTTAACCACTAGATACTTCATCTTATCATATGAGGTCAAAGAATCATAAATCTCATCAACTGTGAGAGACTCGCGGCTATATAAAACCGTGTCTCTAAAGGTTGAATAAGACGAGGCCAACGAACAAAGTAGAATCAACCCTAGATCTTTCTTATCATATTGAACCTCCATGGCCTCCAAGTTTGAGAGAATTTCTTTAAACATTGTTAAGAGTTCGTGCACAGACGCACCTTCCTCCAAACAATGAGCATAAAGACACTGCTTCATATGCAACTTATTGGTTAGAATTTTTGACATATATATTTGTACTAGCCTCTTCCATAATATAGCAGCGGTCTTTTCATTTATCACATCCTGCAAAATTTAGTTAGACAAATGCAGATGTAACTGTGTTAACGCCTTTCGATCTTTACGCTTCTTCTCTTCCTTCGTCAATGTCAAAGGCATTTTATCTATCCCTAGCAGGGCATCCTTCAGATCCATCTGTGCAAGAACTACCTGCATCTTTATCTGCCACAACGTGAATCTAGTGTTCTGATCCAACAGTGGAATTTATACTTCAAATACACCATTACCGTGATTGAGATTAACAACCCGAAAGCTCGGACACCAATTTGTGAAAAATAGAACGTCGATAATGACAATGTATCGCAAAGAAAAAGAGAAAGAAAAAATAAAGAACACACAGATTTTTACGTGGAAACCTTTTCAGGATAAAAACCACGGGCAGAGGAGAAGATAATTCACTATGTCGAATTTGAATGATTACAAGAGAAGTAGACTATGTCTATTTAAAACCATATTCTAATAGGAGTATAATAAGATTGAAATACCTTATTCTAATCAATATCAAATAGATGGAGTTTAATAAGGTTTAAAAAATATTATTCTAAAAATAAAATAAAAGGAGTGTAGTTCTATATGAATTTTACTTTTATTTTATTTTACTATTGTATTTTATTTAAATAATTATTCATGTCACTAAATTCTATGAGTTATTATGTTTTTGATTTTTTTTATCTTATTTATATAAATGAAACGATATGATATTATTTGAGTTACCTTGGTTATTGTTGGATTGGTATTATGTAGTTCAACTATTGTTGTATATTTGACTTGTAGTTGTTCGATATTGTTCTCTTGTTGAATGTATTGGACATTGATTGGTTCATTTTTGTACTTGTAATATTGTTAGTAAACGAATTAGGAATGCATTATGTATATTAGCTAAATATACCGGCTATTTTGCACCTGTTCTTTACTTCAGCAGTTTCTAGGATGTCAATATCTCAGTATATTTTTTTACGTTGAGCCTGAGGCAACATAGAGAACCCGTACAACACCATTTTATTTATTGTTTTTATTGATTTTAATTAGTAAAGAAAATACTTTTGTGATAGAGAAGATTAACATTTATACAATTTAACTATCAATGGATTCACAATAATGTTTCGGATTTGATTTTAATTTATTATTGATGCCAAGTCAGCATAGAGGATAACTTTAGTAATTTGACCACTATTAAAGTTCACAATCATTATATTTTTAAGATCTAGTAATTGAAATTGATGAGAATAATTACATAATGAAAGTTTATTGCTAGAATTTAAGTTTAAGAGTACTCACAGAACATCTTGAATGTAAATGTCACACTTTTGTACTTTATCTATTCTATTGTTTAATTGAAATCTTGTCATGAAGGTCAGAATTTTGATTACATCTATAAAAAAATTAATTATTCAAAATTTGTTAGTAATGAAAGTGAAAGAAATTATTAATTGTAATAAGAAAGCATAATTGCAATTGAAGTTTGTAAATTTTATCAGAGAGCTAGTTGTAAGGTGTGAAATTGAAATGATGTTAAATCCTATTGGATTTTTTCAATGACTGTAGTCCTTTGACAACTAATTAATAGTTTCACAAACTATTGGTTCATTACTTTGAATGCGGTGGTAGCCTCTGTCTCCAATTTTGTTCATTTTTATTGTTGGAAAATTTGAGTAGAGACGATAGATTCGGAGATGATATGGAATTAAAATAGTAAACTTCGAGGCACTGGTAACACATTCCAAAGAGAATAATTTTTCCCCACACAAAGTCATTAGAGAGTTGAGACAAAGGTCCTCTTAGGATACAACAAAGTTTTTTGATTTCCTTTGATTGGAAAAATCGAGAAATTCCCTAACTTTTAGTATAATTTTTGAAATTGAATTGATTGTAATAATTATATTTTGACCACCATATTCTTTCTATTTATATGCACTCAATAGACACTATTGAATAGCCACAACCCTTCGTATTGGACATACTTTTTAAAAGAAACATGTCTTATGGAAATCAAATGTATTCATTGGATCAAGAATTATCACTTTCTAATCCGAATAAGTGCTAATGAATCACACTAAGTGATCCATTAATAATATCTAATGAACTTGCAATCTACAATTTCCAACAACTTCATATTTCAAGATATATCTACAATCTAGGTATGTTCTGATTTCATCAACTTCAGTATCTCGACTCAAGTTGTTTTATATTGCAGTACTACTTTTTACTTCCAAAATAGCTTTGGCTTTGTCTGTTCTTTTATTAATGTGTTTGAACAAATATTTGATAGTTTTAGTCCAGCTACAAATTTCTACATTAATGCTTGACCAACAAATCCACATTATGAGGCACAATAAATCAATTATCTAGCTCGATTCCATTCTTGATTTACACATGTTCGTTATCTCTACTTCTATAAATCAGAAAACCATCATCGTTAATGATTGTTTCAGGCTGGAGAGATGTAGGTGTTTTTGAATCGAGAAACTAGAACAAAGATAATAAGAGATAAAATAAAAAAGAACACTTAGCAGATGGAATAAACTACTTGTATATTCATCATCATTTTTCATTCCAAAAATTACAATATATATGAAAATTTCTTACAAGAAATCAATCAATCCCACTAAACATATTGGGAAGACAAAGATAAAACTTGTACACAAACTAATTAGGTAAAATTAACAGCTAAAAATATCAAATCAGTACTAACTCTGCTTGTTTCTAACAAGTTAACTTAAACAAACAGATTAAACAAAAACATCAATTTTAGCACATGCGAACCCTGCACGCACTTCATCTGGGGGTTCGTCAAAACCCTTAATAGCTCACACTTTGATGAGCTAGCAACTTAGGTTGAGCTCGCATCTTTGATGAGGTCGTGTCTTTGAGAGAGCTCGCAGCTTTCGATGAGCTCACATCTTTTAATGAGCTTGCATCATTTGAGTTCGCAAGTTTAGATGAGCTCGCAACTTCGCAACTTGAGTTTGCCATTGCATGAATAGCCAATTCACAACAAAAGACTTTGGAAAAAAAAAAAAGGAAAATTTTCCTTTACTCAGACAAGGAGTTGTTACATATGTAGCACCACAAGGTCCATGGATCATAAATTCTTTCACAGCATGATGACCAATTCTATCACTATATTGATCTAGAATTTCAACTGATATGATGTTATCAATGTCAGTTGCAATCTTGATTTGCTATCCGGATGTAGTAAAAATAATAAATGTGCATGTGGAAGCCCACATTTTTGGAATTTGATCGTATATGTAGCTGTCAAAAATTGAAGATAACTATAAACAACTAGAAAAAGATGTTGATAAAAAAGAAAGGAAGTTTCATAAGTTTTGCATATTACCAGCTAAAACTAATCCAAAATGTTTCTTCTTTATTATGTCTTGCATGAAGAGCCACAATTTTAGTCTAAAAACTCTTGACAATATATCTGGTCTATCCTTAGCTCATTGTCCTGGTATTTGGCATTGTAGGTAAATATGATAAACAAATCAGGATATATGTAGTACCCACAAATTGCCATTGCATCTTGATAATTCTAAAATGGATACTATGGACCCCTGTGAATGTAGCAGGTAGAATTAGTCTTTTTCTTATTGAGTTTTCTCTAGTGTTTCCATTGTTCATTGGGGGAAAAAAACACAATTATTGAAAGGTTTTTGGAAGGTTTTTTTTTTCTTTTTTAGGGGGGTCAATGGATTGTGAAAGTTTGAGGAACTCCTTGGTAGCATGAAGCTAATCTACTATCATGCACTTCAGTTTGTACTAATTGAAAAAAAAAAGGGAATAGGGGAGTGATTCACTTATAGTTGAGCTTGCATCTTTGATGAGGTCGCGTCTTTGGGAGAGCTCGCAGCTTTCGATGAGCTCATATCTTTCAATGAGTTTGCAAGTTTAGATAAGCTCACAGCTTCGAAACCTGAGTTCACAATTGGATGAATGGCCACTTCGCAATAAGAGACTTTTGAAAAAATTTTGGAACGTTTTCCTTTACTCGTATAAGGAGTTACTGCATATGCAACACCATAAGGTCCATGGATCATAAATTCTTTCACTGCATGATGACCAATTCTGTTACTATATTGATTTGAAATTTCAGTTGATATGATTTTATCAATGTCAACTGCAGTCTTGCATTTGTTATCCGAATGCAACCAAAACAATAAATGTGCATGTGGAAGGCCACGTTTTGAAATCCGTTTCTATATGTGATTGTCAAAAATTGAAGATAACTATAAACAATTAGAAAAAGATGTTGATAAAAAAGAAAGAAAGTTTCACAAGTTTTGCAAATTACTAGCTAAAACTAATCCAAAATGTTTCTTCTTTGTTATGCCTTGCATGAAGAGCTGTAGTTTTAGTCTGAAAACCCTTGACACTATATCTCGTCTATCCTCAGATCGTTAGTATTTGGCATTGTAGGTAAATGTGATGAACAAATTAGGATATCTGTAGTACCCATAAATTGCCATTGCGTCTTGATAATTCTGAAATGGATACCGTGGATGCTTATGAATGTAGCAGATAGAATTATTCTTTTTTGTATTGAGTTTACTTGAGTGTCTCAATTGTTTATTGGGGAAAAAAACAACACAATTATTGAAAGGTTTTTGGAAGGTAATTTTTTTTTTGGGGGGAGGGGGCGACCAATGGATTATGAAAGTTTGAGGAACTCCTTGGCAACATATAGATAATCTGCTATCATGCTCTTAGAATTTTGCTAATCGAAACAAAAAAAAAAGGGGGGGGGGAGAGGGAATAAGGGAGTGATTCACTTATAGGGGTGTAACATTTAAAAAATTGGTTTTACACCATTCTTTAATATTTTTATATGATTGATATTTTAACAATTCAACTTTTATATTTTATGTTTTATTCATATAGATAATGTATGTCAAATTTAACATAAATTTAAAATAATTAACTATTCGTTTTATGTAATAAAAAAAACTTTCAACCGTTAAATATATATAAATATTTTTGATAAATTCAATAATTTTATTATTAAAGTATTAATAGTATAAAAAGTTACAAAATAATCTGAAAGCACTCTAATTTTGAAGCTGTGTAAGTAGATCATTCTATTTTTATAAATTATTAAATAAATTTAATATATTATAATGATAAAATCATCCCACTATTAATATTAGAATGTATATAATAGTTAAAAAATATATATTTCAAAGATTTGCTATAGGCTTGAGTCGGATTGAATCGATCGATTGAATCGGTTGAACTGAGAACAAATCAGAGAATCGGTTCGAAAAGTGATTTTGAACTAATTAGACTGGAAATTGATACAAGTTAATTGAAGTGACTGAAAAATTGGTTGAATCGATAGTTGAACTGACGATTAAATCAAGTTTTTTTATTTAAATTATTTTAATAATCTTTTAATTAAATTGATGGGATCGACAAACCGATAGCTTGATAAAGTTAAAAGCATTGATATATCCAAATCCTTTGCCATGGTGCATTAAAGCTAACTCCAGTTTCGACTTTGTTTGATGCTTTTCTAGATTTGGGAATGTAATCCACCATTTCTGACCAAAATAAGAAAGCAAATCCTTTAGATTTTATATTGGTATATGAAAAAAATATAAATGGGATGATGAAAACGAATGTCGAAAGTGGAAGTGAAGTAAATATCCTACCATCCAACATCTTTTCAAATATTCTCTCAATATTTCAACTCTTTTGGCCTTTTCAATTTCCCCAACTCAACCAATCCAAGGGACGATTTTATTTTAATATCAACATTCAAATTCTCATAAAATATAGAGAATGTATAACTCCATCAACTTCAAGATTAAATAAAAAAAATTCAATGGACGACTTTTGTAAGTTGTATTTTAATATCTACTTAACAATTTTGAATTTCAAATATATATTTTTTATACTCCTCATAAAAATTTTAATCTACATTCCATATAAATAAAAACAATATAAATATCTATACTATTATCTAAATTCGTGATTAAGTTGGTGTCACAAGTCAATCAAACACTTTAATCTTTTTATTTAAAAAATAAAAAATATATATGCTTATAGTGGCATTTGACCAAAGCTTTACTTGAATTTTCTTTATACATTTTAATTTTATTATGTATACTTTATTACCTACATCAATTGTATATTTGTACTTACTATATATAAAGATATTGACTGAGTTAGCGCCACCCATAACCACATCACAATTCAGTCATTAAATTATCAAAATGCTCTTATTTTAACAAAGCAATAAATATTAATTTAGGAGTATTTTTATCTTTTTAGATAAAATCCAGAAAAACATTAATGTTTATAATGGAATTTGAACCAAAACACCAACATACACTCTTCCAACTACACCATTTCGACTAAAACCATTTCAACTAAAGTAACATTTAGTTCTTATGTGAATTCTTAATATATATATATATATATATATATATATATATATATATATTATTTAATTATTTTCACCCATATTGTGGGTATGTCATAATCTTATTGATAATGTCGTCCTTTGAGTTAGTGTCACAATTTAAAAAAAATTATTTTAATTTTGTACATATTGCATACATATTATTATTAGTTTCACATCTTACAATTTATTATTTATTGTATGTTATCTATAAATACACTCATGCATTCTAAATACGTTATTTCACGTGCATATATGTGTGATAGAATTTCAAGCATTTATTATTTTCATTAATTCAAGAATTATGATTTAAATATGATTTATTCATATATTCATCAAATATCGAATTTATTTACAAATAAACTTATTTAAATATTTTAGGGTTAAAGTGCAAATTCACCATCACACTATATGTAAAAATTGAAATTTGCGACTATACTTGATTTTTATTGATATTTGTCATTATATTTTAAAAATATGAGTAAATTTTACATTCAACTCTTATGTAGTTGAATTTTACTGTTAAGCTTTGAATTTTATTAAATTTTACCAACAACTTTAATTTTTTTAATTAAATTTCACCCCTCAATATATAAATTCGATGATTTGAACACATAATTTAATTAAAAAATTCTTTCAAATATTATCTTTTAATATTTAATAAAATAATTTAACTTATAAATATTAAAAATTAATAAATTAAATTATAATTTCTATTTAATGAAATAAAACTTGAAAAATAAAAATATATATATCAAAAGAAAAAATAAATTTATTTTTTTAAAACGATCATTTTTATTTAACTTTATCATTATATTAATTAGCTTATTATTTTAAAATACTAAATTAATATATAAAAATATTTTTATTAAATTTTGTCTTAAAATCATTTTAAATTAAAAATTCAATGGAAAATATAAGTGGCAAAATTTAATTAAATAAAAAGGTAAAAGTATAATGGTAAATTTATGTTCAGGAAAATATAAAGTGCAATGACAAATTTCAAATTAGTGAACAATTTGAACATTATTATTGGTAAATTTAAATATATAAAATTATTATTTACGTAAATAGTTCATGATAAATATTCAAATAATATAAAAGGAAAAAGTCTAACTCATCCAAATAAATAAATTATGGCTTGGCGTGTATGTAGAAAAAAAAGATATTAATTTTAATTCCCTTCCCTTCATATTTCACTTTATTTTTTTCTTTCTCCGCCTATTCATATACGAAACTGCGTCTCATTGAATTCCATATTCCTCAATACTTTTTCTCGTCTACTTTCTTTAAAATTATCACAAAAATCCCAACAATCATGTCATCCCAGATTTCCGAGGCTGATCAAGAACTCCTCCTCCATAAACTCGACATTTTCAAGATCCGCGGCAAAGATAAGCAAGGTCACAAGATTCTTCGGATTATCGGAAAATTCTTCCCTGGTAATTACTGGTCCCCACGCCTCCACCTCCCTTTTTCTTTTTCTTGATTTGCTATTATTATTCTGTTTAAAGAAGATTTGGGTTGATCAGCTCGGTTATTGATCGTTGAGGTTGTGAAGAAGTATTTGGAAGAGCATATATTTCCGAGGCTAGGAAAGATGAGGTTTTCGGTGTTGTACGTGCACACCGGGGTTCAAAGGAGCGACAACTTCCCTGGAATCTCAGGGCTACGGTGGATCTACGAGGCCGTCCCTATCAACGTTAGGGATAATCTCCAAGCCGTATACTTCCTGCACCCTGGCCTCCAGGCCCGTCTCTTCCTCGCCACCTTTGGCCGCTTTCTCTTCAGCGGAGGGTAAACAACCAAACCAAACCTTTTCATTCGTATTCCCTTAAGCATATATTGATTTAGCGTTAATAGAGACGTTGGGGTGGGCGTGGGTGTGGTAGGTTGTACGGGAAACTGAGATACGTGAGCAGGGTGGACTATCTATGGGAGCACGTGAAGAGGAAGGAGGTTGAGATCCCAGAGTTTGTGTATGATCATGATGAAGATTTGGAGTACCGTCCGATGATGGACTACGGATTGGAGAGTGATCACCCTAGGGTTTCCCTTTCTCCATCTGTCTCCAGCTACTCTATGAGGTGCATCTCATAGTTAATAACGTACTATATCATCTTATAGACCTGTACTACTGCTGCTGATGCTGTTTCTCTTATTTTCCTGTAAGGTTGAGATTGATTTGTAAATATATACTAGTATTGTGGAGGCGGGCAGCGTTGAAAGTCTGTTTTAAATTGAATCATAGTTTTATGTGCAGTTAATATAATAATCTTCCCCTGCATTTTCACATGTATTTGAATACCATTAATCTAACAATGTTAAATTGAGAAGAAACTGTGAATATATATATATTCATATAGGAAAAAAGATTACCATAAAGATGATGGAACAGAAAGCATCCTGTTTAGGTTGAAATGGAATTTTGGAATTAGAGGCACAACAGACAGTAAAGGAAGAGGGATATGGGCAGGGTCAGGGTCAGGGAAGCTTCCTATCTCTGTTACTTTATTTTTCTTTTCAAGTCCCTGAGGGAATGGAGAGGGTCAGGAAGCTTCCAACTCAGAATTGAGCAATTAGAATATAGAGGGTCAATTACTGCTGTCTTTTCCTTTACTAGTTTACTAAACAAACAGGAACTACAAAATAGTGTTAGAGCATTGAAAAACCATTTTGTTATATATATAATTTAATGAGATTTTCCAAAAATTTTGGTTAATCTAATTAAAACTTCCAAAAACTTTGGAGGTTTTACATAAATTTTTAAGGATTTTAATTAAAAGTTTTAATATTTTGAAAGATTTAATTAGAAGTTTTAAAAATTTTGAGGGGCTTAAGTAAAATTCTTTTAAAAAATTGAGTATAATGATTTGGGGGCTAAGAACCCTTTTCCCCATTAACCATCGGCCCTGAATATAAAAAGTTTGTATTTATGTTCGAAAATGAAAAACAAGAGTAGGGATGGCAATGGGTTACTCTTAAGAAAAAAAAAATTCACCCAGAACCCAAACTCGAAATTTTATAGAAGACCCAACTCCACCTTGAATTTAATTTAAGTGTTATATTTTTTATTCTGAAGCAAATAAGGTTAAATTTTTTTAGTATAGACTTTTTTTTGAAAAAGACAATTGGCTTGCATTTATTTCAAAAGAATAAAAAAAATAAAAAAACAAGAAATTAAAGCAAACCCTAAAGGAACCCAATCGGTTTCCTAAAACAAAAAGAAAAAGAAAAACCAAACAATCGTCTCTAATCAGAAGCCAGCCTTTCCACGATCGAAACTCCTCTTGAAACATCCAGTACCCAACAGTTCCCGTTCACCGACTGATTGTCCGTTCGTCGATACTCATGTTAGAAACCGGATGCACCTCTCTTAAGAGTCCAAAACTCCTCACAAAGCCGATGTCTTCTTCAACCAGCTTGATTCCGAGGTACCCCCACTGAACCCATCCACTTTGTTCATCGAGAGACCATTTTGACTGAAGTTTCACTCAATAAACCCCTAACTGACAGTAACCCTTTTCAAACTTGATCGATTCTTTTGTTCTATCCACCCTCTTCTATTCCACCATGCAATCCTTATTACGCCACTTACTCTCTCAGAGATGCTCTTCGGCGATCATCCTCTACCTCCATAGCAGTCGACCGAGGAAATCTATTTTGTAGATAAGTACCCCCTGTTCCTTTTAACTCCTCCACTGCTAATGCATGCACCACTTTATTTGCCTATCCCGATGTATTTCTAAACAAGCATGCTTCATAATTAGAGCTTAGCATTCTAACGCTTAGTACATAGGCACTAATTTTAGATTTATTTGTATTCCCTATTTGCACCTTTATTACTGACAACACATTGCCTTCAATTTCAGCCTTTACGATTCCCAAATCCAGCCCTAACTGAACCGCCTGGACACACGCAATTGCCTCTGCAACAAAACCAGTTGGTATGTGCTCATTCAGGCGCATGGTAAAATTCAGAACCCTCCCACTTGGATCCCTGACCACTATCCTCGAACATGAACTTTTGCTTTGTTTGTGAAAAGCAGCATCAAAGTTGATTTTCACATACGACTCCTTCGACGATCTCCAACGCTCTTCCTCCACTCTTCAACCAGGTAACCTCTTGTTAAGTTCCTCCAATTCTTGTATTTAACTCGTGATGAAACATGCTATGTCAGATCCATTTTGTAGTATCCCCTCATGTAGGTATTTGTTCCTAGCTATCCACATGGCCCAAAATGAGCAGGCTATTACTCGACATTTTTGGATTGAGACGCTGTTATAGAGGTATAACACTGACCCTTGTTTAGTTCCTGTGGCCATTCTATACCTAACTTTCCCCAAATTTCTTTTACAGCTAAACAATCCCGGAAAGCATGTTCAACATTTTCTGCTTTGCTTGTACATTTGGGACAGTTCGCAGATCCCACCAATCTCCTTTGGTATAGATTGTATTGAGTAGGCAAGTAACTGTTAAAAATCCTCCAATTCATAATTTTTATTTTAGAAGGCAGATCCAAGAGCCAAAGTCTTTTATAAAAAGGGTTGTAAGCATGTTGTTCATTGTTGAGAGTAGTCGGGTGTATTTCTTGTGTTAGTATTTTGTACCCACTCCTTATCGAGTATTCCCCATGTAACAACCCAATAGTCACAGATGTTAGAAAGTGCATTTCCGAGACTCCATTACCGTAAATCAGATTCGTAAATATTTATTAAAAATATTTACGAAGCTAGTTGTGTAGTTAATTAGGTTTTGGTTAGGTGAATTTGCTTAAATTAGGAGTAATTAGGTAAAATGACTAAATTGCATAAAGGGTGATTGTTAAAAGTCTGGAAACACCGAAGGAACTAGTTTTGGATCCTTCCCTCTCTTAACCGATGAAGCATTAAGAGATAATTGTTAAAAGTCCAGAGTGCTGCTCGTTTCACATCAACTTCATAGAAGAACTTGAACAAAATACTTTTTTCCCCTAGATATGAAATATGTATCCCTCCTCAATGGATGTCATAAATTTGCCATTGTGTTCTGTATTATAAAGAACTGAACCACGCTGGCCGTTAAAAAATACCACACAAGATAGTTAACTGAACCACGCTGGCCGTTAAAAAATACCACACAAGATAGTTAACTGAACCACGCTGGCCGTTAGAAAATACCACACAAGACATAACTAATAAGTCGATTTCTGGGATTTAGATTCCCTAGGAAGTTGTCAAGCCTCTTCCTCTCCATCGCCAATCTTCAACCCCGCTAGATCGTTTTCCATTGAATTCGTACTATCAGATCGCATAAACCTGCAAAGGAACTCTTCGAAAACCTACTTGCCACCTCCCAACCTTTATCTCAAAAAAATAAACCCCAATAAAACAAACCCTTGCCACCTAACAGACAAAACCGTGCTACCTAGAACAAACTTTTAACTTCCATGCTATAGAATAAAAACTAAATAGATTAGTTTTTTTATTTATATATTTATTTATAGAAAGCAAACACTTAATATATGTATTATATTGGGGGCATTTTTGTAAATATTTTGGGGTGGGTGGGACGGATTTACTTCAAACCCGACCTTACTATCTTTCTTATTTCACCCAATATAACCCTTCTTGAACCCGAATTTTTTTTAAAAAAAAATTTAATCCTAACATGTTAGATTGGATCGAAATTTGTCATATTTGAATTTTTTTCACCATCCCTAAACAAGAGCAGAACTACAACTATTTTTTGGATTATAGTAAAGTTTTGTAGCAAATAAGGAAAGTTAACTTAGGTGGTTAGTTATAATTTTTGCAATTGATAACTTTGATTATTTAATATATCATTAATTATAATTTTAAAGTATTAATTAAGATTTGCAATTAATCATAATCTATAATAATGGTATTTATATGATGAAAGTTAAAAAAATTCTAGTGTCATAATTAGTTTCTTCTTCTTTTTTGTATTTTTTAATCACCCCACGATCTTTTTTTATTTTTTTATTAAGGATATAGCTTTTTTTTTTGGTTACAAAAGGATTTTGAACTATAATGCTCAACCGACAATAATAGACTAGTTACTCAGCACTTATCCCTCAACATTGCATCTTGCACCATCAAAGGCGGTTATGGGAAAAAATAAAAACCTGTTTGGCAACACCTTACTGCCTTGTGTATAGGCATTAGCAACCATATTCACTGTTTGTGGTATATGTTGAATCTCTACTTGCTAATCCCTCATCATCTAGTTGCAAACCTCCAATGCTAATCTTAGCGATCCCACCACTTTGGCTCCAAGTATTAGGTTTAGTGCGATCTTACTATCACACTCAATTAATAGCTAACACACCCTCTTCTCCCAAGTCGTTTCTAGCCCATCAACAACTGCTCGAAGTTCTGCCTCTAGGATTGAGTTAAAGCCTATGTTGCAGCCATACCCAAATACCCAGTCGCCTTGGTGACACCTTACTATCCCACCCGCCATTGCACTTCCAGATTGCATGTCAACTCCCCTATCCATATTAAGTTTATACCACCTTTTTTTTATATAAATCATTGTTTAGGTCGTCTTTTTAATCTATTTTTTAATGATACATAATAAGATTATTTTTTAATATTTTCACATTAAGATTATTTATAATTTTTAAATTTTATAATTAAGTCCTTAATTATTTTTATTTTGGTAAACTGCTCAATTGTTGTTAACTCGAACAATCAATCGAAAAAGGCAAGAAGGAAGGTGAATTGGCCTTTTAAAAATTTGTGGAAGCAAGAATGAAAAGATAAGGCAATGAACACAAGAATTTAGAGTGGTTCAGCCCAATTACCTACTCCATTACCTTAGCTTTCCACAACTAAGGATTTTTCCAAATTCTATAATTTGATCAACCTTTAAGGATAAGGTTTAACCTTACAATTCCCTTATGATTTCTACCTAAATCTTAAGACTTAAACCCTCTTAAAAGAGTAAACAAATGAGCAAATAAAGAAACAATCCTTACAAGATTAGGATTTTTGCCAATTAAGCACTCACACAATAAAAACACTTGAGATAATACAAATACAAAGAGTTACTCATAAGTGTTTGTAAGAAAAATATGAAAAATTGAAGTACAAAAGGTTGATAAAAGAATTGTTGATCTTTCTTGATAGCTTATAATCTTTTGTAATCCCTCTTGTTATTGTAGAAGCTTTGAAAGTTGTTATTTATACCTTCTAATTTATTTCCAACCGTTCGGATTGGCAGGAAATAGAATAAAGCCGCTGAAGATGTAAGAACTAGTACATTAATGCCTCTTGCAACAACAAGTATCGATACTTTTAAAAAGGTATCGATACTTTGGGCATTTAATGCCTAAATTCAGTGACCTTAAAGCCTATTGTAACGCCCGTTTTCAGTGAAATCAGAACAGTGGTTTAGGGACCACAAATCCGAAGTCAAAAAATTTATTTTATTATTATTTTATGGTCTATAGTATGATAGAAATACCGTATAAAAATTTCATTAAGAAATTTTACCGTTTACATACTTAATTTGATAAAAGGGACTAAATTGCGTAAAGTGCAAAAGGTGAGATCTAATAGCTAAAGCTATTAAATAGCTATAGAATTTTAAATTGGAGGTCCTTATATAGTAATTAACCATTAAAGTTGTTAGTAGATAAGCTTGAGTAGTCATCATTGGAAATTGAATGAATTATTAAGGTTAATTTTGGAAATTAGTGATTAAAGTTATGATAAATAAAATAAACTATTATCATCATCTTCCATCAAAATTAAAAAAAAAAAAAAGAAAAAAAAAAGAAAAGAAAACCTAACCATGGAAGCTTGAAATTTAGGCAAGCTTAAAATTTAGGCAAGCTTATTTTGCTCAATTAGGTATGTATTTTTGTTCCGTTTTTTATGATTTTTATGTTTTCGGGATCGTTGTAGCTTAATCTAACTAGCTTGGGGATTAATTTGCAAAAATGTTAAAGTATTAGGGTTTTGATATTGATGAACATACTTGAGTTTTGAAGTTTGACTATAGAAAATGAATGGTTGTTGTTAGATAAACAACTTTTGTAAAGAGAATTTTTATAAAATCATCAATTAGTGGCTAAATTGAAAAAGCTGATAAATTTATGGTAAAATTTGTGAATTTTGTGAAATATATGTGATGCTATTAATATGTATAAAAATTGGCTAGGAAGGATTAAATTGAATGAAATTCATTTTTGAGCCTAGAGACTAAATTACAAAAGAATTAAAAATATAGGGCAAAATGGTAATTTTGCCAAAATTCCTTATTGGATTAAATTGAATGAGAATTATATTGAAATGAGTTAAATTTGTTTGTATAGATCCTGTCAGGCCTCGTACAGAGTTAGATTAAGGTAAAGAGAAAATATCAGATTAGTTGCCTCTGTATCTACGTACACTTATCGATGTAAGTTCGTGTAATTAAATTGTATATTTATATGTCTTAAATTGAATTATATGTATGTGATTTGTATAATTATCATTTATAAATACCGATAGCATATCCGATGATTACCGAGTCTCGTTTGAACCTTAGGAATTCGTAGGATACAAATGACATGTCATTAGGGTTACCGATTTGGTTGAGGTCCTGCATGTGTTGCGGACACACTACAGCTCGTATGAACTTACTGATTTGTAGCTCGTGAGAGCTTACTGATTCTCAGCTCGTATGAGCTTACTGATTCACAGCTCGTGAGAGCATACCGATTCATAGCTTGCATGAGCATATATGTACAGAAATTGATGGATTACACTTCAATACACCTCGTGTATACTACCCGTGTATCCAACGATATTTTAAATGGTTCAACGGACAATGTTCTGTTATGAGACAATATGAGTTTGATATGAACTATTATAGGTAAATACATGAATGGAAATGATATTACATGATATATTGAAACATGAAATGGATGATACATGTATATGAAACTTGCTTAGTGGTTATGTTCATCCATGTTTATTGGTTATTATATGTGTTTTACATGGCTAACATGTTAAGGATATGTGTTTAGGCTTTTGGCCAAATTGGTTTGGATATGTTTTGTATGTCTACCTTAAATGTGATTAAATGGTAAGTTAATTTCTTTGTTATATGAACTTACTAAGCTTAAATGCTTACTCTGTGCTATTTTTTGTGTTTTATAGTAATTCAGAAGCTCGTTCAGTTAGGAAGCTTGTTGGAGCTATATCATACTATACATCTGCTTTTTTGGTATTTTCATATATTTAAATTTGATTATAATGGCATGTATAAGTTAATTTGGCCAATATTGGCGTACAAGTGTTTTGTTGAGATGAGCCACTTAAATGGCTTGTGTTTGGTATATTTTGATATATATATATATATGTGATCTTATCATATTGATGTTTGTTAGAATGGTATATTTGGTACCATTTGGGATTATGCATATATGTATTTGGTTATTTAGGTAAGTTTGGATACTTGGTTGACATGTTTTTAAGTTGTCACTTGAGGTGTTTAAGGGCATATTGGTTATATGTGGTGATAACACATATATGTTTAAGACTTGATTTTAGCTTGTTTTGAATGTCTTGTTATGACTTGGTTATATGCAAATTGTTGAGTTTAGGTTGGTACCAAATTAGTTGAGAAATATGGCTTGGAAAATGGCCTACTTTCGTCCACACGGGTAGAGACATGAGCGTGTGTCTCAGCCGTGTTGTGTCCCCTGTAACTTCTTAAGAATGCAAGTCAGTATGCTCACACGGCCTAGCACACGGGCGTGTGACTTGGCCGTGTGACCCAAGTCAGAAAGTTATAGGGCACGAACACGGGCTAAGACACGGCCGTATGTCCCTATTTCGAATGTCCACATGACCTAAGACATGAGCATGTCTCTTGACCGTGTGAATCACACGGTCTGGCCACACGGCCGTGTGACCCCTGCAGCTTTGAAAAATTTCAATGTTTTCATAAAAAAATTTTGAGTACTCGATCTAGTCTCAACTTGTTTCTAACGCGTATTTTGGGCCTCAAGGGCTCGTATAAGGGACAATATGTTTAATTTCGATCGATTTCTGACATGAATGTATATAATATGAAATGTTTGATTATTTGATCTATAAACTTTGGTAATGCTTCGTAACCCTGTTTTAGCGATGGATACGAGTTAGGGGTGTTACACCTATAGTATCGATAAAATAGAGGAAATATCAATACTTGCTATGAGGTATCAACACCTAAGGAAGGGTATCAATACTTGGGCAATTTTCTTTGATTTTCCAGAACATCGAACCTTAAAGTGATATCGGTACCAGGCAGGGTATCGATAAATTTTGAAAGGTATCGATACTTTGTTAAGGGTATTAATACTTTTTATTTTTATTCAATTTTCCAAAACATCGAAGCTCGAATCGATATCGATATCAAGCAGGAGTATCAATAATTTTTGCAAGGTATTGATACTTTGTTCAGAGTATCGATACTTTTGATTTTTGCTCGATATGCTTTTGATTTTTGCTCGATTTTTCTAAATTTCTAAGCTCAAATTGGTATCGATACTTAGTATAAGTATCGATACTTTAGTTCAAGGAGCAGTTTTCACTTGTTAAAAAATGTTTGAAAAATTTGTTACTCAATTTGAACTTGTTCAAAATAATTTCTAACACCCTGTTTGGTTCAATGTAATGGCATAGCCATTACAATTCAATTCCATGGGCCCACCACAAACCCTTGTTTGGTTCAATGAAATGTCTATTACGGATTTTGCTGTTTAGTTTTCTATTCCCACTAAATACTGAATAGAAGCTAAATAGCATTTTTTGCCTCACCCTGTGAATGGCCATTCAGAGCACAATAGGAATGCTGAAAGTTTTTTTTTTTCATTTTTGCCCTCATTGTTTTATCATCATCTCCTTTCTGCATTTTCAAGTACAGCCTCCATGTTCACTACGTTCTCCATTTTCAAAGCCCTAAACACTATTGCCCCTCACCAACTTATGCAGTTCTTTTACTTTGTTTTTCATTTTCTTCTTTCCTAAAGTTTGGTTTAGTAACTCAAGTTTTTCTGGCTGTGATGAATCAAAATCCTCATCTATTTATTTTGTGATCGTCTTTTGATATTGAAGAAAACATTACCTCTTTTTCTTCTTTATTTTAATTTTGTTTATTTTCTATGCTTTAATTTTGGTTTCTTTATCTTTGATCTAAGCCCTAAATCAAAAGCCCTCAGGCCTCAGTACCGCCGATCCCTGTTAATAGCCTGCTTCCCCAAAATATTTAGACCGTGGAACAACAAATATAATTCATTAGCTTAATCAAATTGGGTATCTCTTATATCAACCTAAAATGAAGGTAAAAGTTCTGTGCAGGAAGCTGTATGACTACGTCCGATACGATCTCAAAGAAATAGCTTTCCCTTCTTCATTGCCTGATCCTCCCCACATAAAAATGTGCCGCAAATTGACTTGGCACGAGCGCTTCTTGGTACTTTTCTTTTCCAATTTCTCTTACGCAGTAAGTTTTTGTTTGCTTATTGATTTCTGGGTTTTAATGATGAATGCTGTTAGATTTTGGGTTCCCCCCTTCCTTTATATAATTGTATTTTTTGATGGTTTATGTGATGGAGAAGCTATATTAGAACTGGATTGTAGTTTAGATATTACTTCCAGTTTAAAGAGCATGGCTCTTCCATTTCTCCATCATAGTAAAACATTGTAGTGAGCTTGGTTTGTTTTTTTTTTTTTTTTTTTTTTTTGCGTCGTTGCTATTTGCTGTAAGCAAAACATTTTAGAATTCTGAAGCCTTTTTTTGGAAGAAAAAATGCATGGTTTTTTACTTTAAATTAAGAACGTATGTTTGGAAGTACTTTACTTTTGAACTATTAGCAATTTCTACTCAAATATGATGATTTTGCCACTTCCTTTCTATAATATATATATATATATATTTGCTTTTGTTCCATTTAACAAATTTTAAAGAAGCATAATGGAAATTTGAAATCTCATAGATGCTAGCTGGTGATCAGGGTGGAAATTAGATCATTGGGATATTGAAATGATCTAATGACTTTTATGTACTGTTCTGCTTACTTGATGGTTAACTTAACCACTTGAATGTCAAATAATGCTCAAGAGCCTATTATTTGCCTATGCATTAGGGAATAAGAGGCATTTATTTTTAGTATATAATTAGTAAAAACCTGTCATCCTTCTTTAGGTCTTGAAGGAGGCCTCTAGGCTTTATATTGCAAGTTGGGTAAGGGATATTGGCCCTGATCTTAGACCAAACGATTTTAAGAAGGATGATGGGATTTAGGTAAATCCAATGGAGATAAGAGTAGGAGCACAGAGACAGAACCTTCGACCTTGGAGGATATGGGTGAGGAACTTTACTTTGTGGTTTCTTATCTTGAAATGTTCAAATGTATAAGTTGTCTGTAATGAATCAAGAAGAATATAGCATGACTTGCAAAATATACGGCATATTATATGTGCAATAAACCGTTAAATTTGTGCTTGAGACATCTTATGGAGGTCAAGGGACAAAATCCCGTAATATATAATAGGAATAAATTAGCTTTACAAAGTTGTTGAATTTATTTTTAAAAGGGAAAATATAGAAATTAAATAGAAAAAGAAAGATAGATGTGCCACCTGTCAATAAATTAGCTTTTTCTCTTAAATCTTGTAATATATAATAGGAATAATGACTTATTTAACCCTCTAATTTTAAAAAAAAAAAGAAAAAATCATTGTAGCCTTCTATTTAATTTTTAACTTCTTTTAGCCCTTGAAGTTGCATTGTTTGTCAAATTACTCAAAAATGGATAGATTAAATAACGTCTATTAACTTTGCTGATATGATATCCATGTGACAATTCACGTGTATGTCACGTTAGCAATTAATTAATTTTTTTTAAAATAAATTTTTTTTATAATTTTTAATAATTTAAATAATTTTTAATTCTTTAAAATTTTAAAATATTACTTAATTGTTTTCATGGCATGTCATGCCATCCATGTGGCAATCCATGTGTATGTCACATCAGTAAAATTAACAAATGTTAACTTTTTTATCCATTTTAGGATTATTTGACAAATAGTGTAAATTTAATGGCTAAAAGAGGTGAAAAATTAAATGGAGAGCTAAAATAACTTTTTTTTTTTTGTAAAATTTAAGGGTTAAATAAGTCATTATACATATATAATACTAATTTTCTTACCATGTGTATAAATTAAATTAATTATAGTTTTAAGAACCACATAGACCTCTCAATATTTGAATCTAATAATAAGTTAGTTAATAAGTGAATTTAAATAATTCAATGTGTGCATATGACAATATTAATTAGAGTAATGTTGGTGGAGTAATATAATACTTAAATATAAATGTACAAGTTTATTGTATTTAAATTAATTCATATTATATATTGAACGAAAATTGGGCTAGTATTAAACAAGCTAAACAAAGTCCAACAAAATAACCCATGCAGAAACCAAAACAAAACAAAAGAACAGCTCGAGCAGCAGTCAACAGGCAATAAATCAGACGCAAATCCCAAAAGAGTTGTTTCCCAAAGCTAGCTGGTATGCAACAAAAGAATCCGAAATGCCTCCAAAGCAACTACCAACAAGCATCCTAAATCCAAACCTTCCATCTGCCCGATCGAAAGCCTAACAGCACAAACCGATGCCTAGTAAACTCTTCGAAGTCAAACCCCCGACCCAGAAACCCTACAGAAATAGCTGAAATCCCTTCAGTCCACGCTTCCCTCTCCCCAAACCAAACCCCAACTAGACCAGATCAACAATCCTACCCACTCCCCCCTTTCTCTTCTCGCGTCAGAGACCGACGATCTCTCTCCACCGCCATCATCGCAAAACTAGGCACCCGCCCACTAAGGTATGCATTGATCCCTCCCTCCAAACCCCCGTTAGCCACCAAATGTGCATTGCTTGGACACAGTTTTATTTTAAAACGTTTGGAATAAACTTACGTTTTGAAACAAACTTTTAGTTATTGTCGTTGGATGCCAACGTCTTAATACTATATTGGACAAACAAACTTTTTAGTTATGACCATTGTATGTTAACATCTTAGTTGGATGCTAATGCCTTAGTACTGAATTAGTTTTGTATTAGAATCAATACGTTTGTTATTGTCTTAGTATTGTATTAGACTTAACACCAACACCATTCATTTGCAAAAGTAAGTAAAGTTTTATATTATTTTTAAATCAGTATCATTATTATTTCTCTATATAAATAATTTTAAATTTCAAATCATTTCTCATGAAAATAATTAGAAAATTAACACTTATTTTGAGATACGAGAGTATTGTCTAGTCAACGTTGGATTTACGACACTTACTTTTATCTAAAAAAAATAAAATAATTTTTTAAAAATGTATTATTACCATTTAAATTTAATCACTCCCTAAAATTATATAAATGTAAAGAAAATATTGTTTATTAATAATGACCCCACATCTTATATTAATATGTTTAATAATTTTTTATATATAAATACTTAATATTATTAATTGTTGTATAAAAATATTTGGATCCCAAACAAATATAAGGTAAGGCATCTCGACACAATTTTCTCGTAGTTCTTTTCCCACTGCGTGCAGGACAATAAAAAATAATGTTCCCAAAATATATCACGATTAAAAAAACACTATTCCTAGTATAAAACAAAATATCTTTTTCCTAAACAAAGCATTTATTCTTACACATTTAAACTAAATAATGCCTGAAATCAAAAGTTTATATGATATGCTTTTGCACTTAAATTTTAAATTATTCACCTTTAAAATAGAATAATATCAAAAATCACTCAAGACAAGAACAAATAAAAAAGGAAATTGTTTTTCTTATATTTTTGCACTCAAATTAGAAGCACATATACTCACCACCAAATTAGTAACACATATAATCACCTTCCAAGCGATAAGCTAGTTATAGTAATCGAGAAATATCCCTTAAACTGCCAACTCTTCCTCTCGTAGTCGATCCCAGTATCACCTGCAAATTGACCATTTTCGAATTTCAAACCACGTGGCACATACCTGTAATTTAAGACTTCGACAGGCTTATGATTTGAAAAGCCTAACTGAATTAACGGTTTAAACCGTATGGATTATTTAAATCCGATCACTATCTCCCTTGACGGAACCCAACTAGCTTTTTCCAATTGAACACGCTAATTTCTTTACAAGATTTTAAATACAACACCGTCGACTCAACTTCCTAACTGTATGCCAAACGATTCCAACCCAACACGTGCTTTTAAAATTGAAATCGAATCAACTTTAAAGGACAAATTTGTACCATCCCATATATAGGAGAGATAAAGAATACCATATTACAAAGTATTTAGTGTGGGTTCATATTTCACAATCATTTTGTCGAAGCGATAATCGAACTAAGGCTAAAAAAGGTTTAGTTAGTCATGAGCAATATCATGCTTGAAAACAAATGATTTAAATAGAAATGTGAGAAGTGAGAAGGGGAAAGGCTTGATAGGCAAATAATCAAAAAGTTGAAAGAAAAAGAAAGATTTGAAATGGTAGAATAGAGTATCACGCAAGAATGGAAAAAAAAATAAAGAATTTATTAAATGCCAAAGGTAAAAGTGTGTGTTTAATTTGCTATAGTCACTAGGTATTTATACACACTTTTAGTACTAAATTTTAGCTAAACTTTTCTTAAATGTTATCACTAAATAATTCTAAATATTATCACTAAATAATTTAAAAATCAAATTTAAACTAAAGATTAAGTTTAAACTAATTATATAGTTGTAACAATATAAAAAATCATTCAGCCTTTATTCAACCACTTTAAAAAAAAATCTTCAACCCTTCCATCTTTATTCAGTCATCTTTGTATCTTCAATCTTTTAATCAAGCCCTGCTCTTTGCTTTTTGTTTCAATTTAGCCTCCTTTTGTAAGAGTTTGAATTTAGCACACCAACTTTATTATTGATAAGAAAAAATCCAAATTTAATAGCATTTTATCTGACAATTAGCCAAAAATAAATATATTAAAATATGAATTTATCTTATTATTAAATTCCCCCTACTTAGCCGATGCTTGTTCTCAAGCATGATATCCATTAAAAATAATTTGTCAATCTTTTTCAAAATCAAAACCCCCTTTTCTAGTTAAGCATACTTCCAATAGTTAGGTGAATCAAAAATAAATAATTGTTAAACTTAATCAATAAGCATTTTATAAAATCTCGAATAGTATGTTAAATTCAACTATTTTACTAAATTTAGGCTTAATTAAACATGCGAAACGATCATACCCAACATATATTTTTATTAATTTTTTTTATTTTTTTATTTTCAAATGCAACCAAGTCTTTTGACGCGAAGTGAGATAACAACCCAAGCACCTCACCCTGATTACTCAACTTGACACGTTTCTTTTATTTAATTATTTCCAACGAATTCAAGACATAATCAAACCTTTTTGACACGAACGGAGATGACAACCCAAGCATCTCATCCCGGTTATTCAATTTCATATGCCCCTAATCGATTTATTTCTCAATGTAGCTCGATTATCGGAGTGTTACAAGCTTCGGCTCGTCACCAGACCTTTTGACCCAAAACGAGATAACAACCCAAGCACATCATCCCAGTTACTCAACTTGGTTAAATTTTCAAATCTTTACTCTTAACCAATCTATTCGAAAATTTATTTAAAACAAGTACTTTCATTAGGCAAGTTTAAAAAAACCAACAATTTTCATGAAATATTAACTAAGACATAACATTTTCAATTCTATAAAATATTCATTGATCAAGTAAGCAATAGTTACTTATGATTTACCCACTTATTTAAGTAAACTAAACATAGGAATTAGAGGTTTATTTTCAAAATGAATTAAGAAATTATTCTTAGCAAAACATATGCAAAAAGAAAATATGGCATGATCCCCCTACTTAGCCCATATTTCCCCCAACGTGCAGGAAGAATAATAAAAGTTGAGGCAAAGTGTACTCGTGTATATTCAATAGGTCAGAGGATGGTGGGAGGGACCGCTTTATAGTATGTTGAGGATACTTGAGATGTTGGCTTCTATTGTTTCGAGGCGAGCTTCAATGCGATAAAGTTATTCATCTACAGTAGAAGGTGGTTGCTCCTCTTATTTTCTAGTAGTCAGATCGCATCTTCGTCAAAAAACTTTATTTCTTCAAACAGTTCGTGTACCTAAAATATAACGCGAGAAAATGGATTAAACAATATTTTATTTAACTTTCAAACTAAACTAGAATTCAAAATTAAATTAAGTAAATAAAGATAAATATTGGTTGTCTCCCATAAAGTGCTTTTGTTTAAAGTCGTTAACTCAACGACCTAGAAAATTTTAATCGTTCGGCTCTTTGAAAAGTAAATCCTTTACTACGTGTACATAAAAATTCTCATAAAAAGGTTTTAACCTTTGTCCATTGACTTTCAAATATTTCCCGGACTTCTCGTTTTTAATTTCGACTGCACCATGAGGAAATAGTTTAGTAACAATAAAAGGACCAAACCATTTGATTCGAAGCTTACCTGCAAAAATCCTCAGTGTTGGGTTGTAAAATAACACTTTTTGATCAATTAAGAATTGTTTGCGAGATATCTTTTCATCATGAAATGCCTTGGTTTTGTCTTTATAAATTTGGGCGTTTTCATATGCATCACGATGAATCTCTTCAAGCTCTTGATTATTTAATTTTCGATAATTACTTACGGCGTCTAACACCATGTTACATCTTTTTACGGCCCAAAATGCCTTATGTTCTAACTCTGCTGGAAGGTGACACAGTTTACCGAATATGAGTTGGTAAGGGGACATTCCTATGGGTCCCTTGTAAGTAGTACGGTACACCCACAATGCATTGTTTAAACGTAAACTCCAGTCTTTCCTATTTGGTTTCACGGTCTTTTCCAAAATTGACTTTATTTCGCGGTTTGAAACTTCTGCTCGACCGTTTGTTTGTGGGTGATAAGTCGTGGTCAGACGTTGTATCACCCCATACTTTTTCAGTAGATTATCAATTACCTTGTTACAAAAATAAGTTCCTCGATCGCTGATTAATGCTCTCGGCATGCCAAACTTGGAAAAAATAGAGTTCGTTAGAAAATCCACTATAGTTTTAACATCAGCATGTCGAGTAACTTTAGCTTCTGCCCATTTAGATACATAATCTACAACAAGAATAATATAAACATTATTAAATGATAAAAAAAACCGTCCTATGAAATCAATACCCCATATATCAAAAATTTCGTATACATGTATAGGTGTTAAGGGTATATCATTTTTTTGGCTTAAATTCCCCACTTTTTGATATCTCTCTCAAGTTTTGCAAAATAAATAAGTGTCATGATATATGTGTGGCCAAAATAATCCACATTCAAGTACCTTATGTGCGGTGCATTTAGGACCAAAATGACCTTCACAAGCATAAGAATGACAAAAAGAAAGGATAGATTGTACTTCAGTTTCTACGACACTTCGTCGAATTACCTGATCGGAACAATGTTTCTATAGGTAAGGATCGTCCCAAATATAATATCGTGAGTCTCTTTTGAGCTTGTCCTTTTCAGAACGTGATAAGTTGGAAGAAACAATACCTATAGCAAGGTAATTTACCATATCTGCAAACCATGTGTAAACTGTCTGAGTTGACAGAAGATTTTCATCCAGGAAGTCATCTTTAAGAGGTGTGTTGTCTTTTGAAAAGAGAATTCGACTGAAATGATCAGTTACTAAGTTATTACTTCCTTTTTTGTCCTTAATCTCGAGATTGAATTCTTGTAAGAGAAGAATCCATCGAATCAACATAGGTTTTACCTCTTTTTTCCCGATTAAATATCTCAACACTACATGGTCAAAGAAAACAATAACTTTAGTTCCTAATAATACGATCTAAATTTTTTTCCAAAGCAAAAACAATATTTAATAATTCTTTTTCAGTAGTTGAGTAATTGCTCTAGACAACATCTAGTGTTTAGAGGCGTAGGATACGACGTGAGGTTCCTTCCCAATTCTTTTCCCAAGGACAGCTCGTACACTTTGGTCGCTTGCATCACACATGATCTCAAAAGTAGGGGTGAGCATTCGATCGAATCGAATCGAATCGAATCAAAAATTTTTGAGTTAATCGAGCTTTCGAATCTTATTTTATCATCCTAACTTTATTTGAAATTTTCTCGAATCGAGTCGAGTGAGATGGAATTCAAATCGAATCGAATTGAATATATTTGTTCGAGTTAAATTTTATAAAATAATTTTGGGTCCTTGTAACTACTGTCACCCATCGTGATAAAATTATTCCACCTTAATCAAAATTTTTATTAACTTTCATCACCTTATAATTTATTTTTTAATCTTTTATATACGGGTTAGCTTCTTTGTTTGCTTAGTTGTTTCAATTATCTTCAGATGCTTGTTACTATGTATTTTGGAATTAAAAAATATATTAAATGTAAAAATGTGATTTTTTAATAAAAGTTATTTTAAAGATAAAATGTGAAATTGATACCAATATAGAATTTTAACATGAATATTTAACGGCATAATTAATAATTCAATTTTAATATAAATATTCAATACGACTAAACAATTCAATCATATAAATAATATAAAATGTGAAATTTAATTTAATAATATAAATAATAGATATAAATAAAATTATTACTATTTATGTTTAGTGATTTTTTTTGGATAATTTTAATTTTTTATTTGAGAGTAAAAGGTGAGAAGTAAAAGTTTAGGGAGAAAATAAAATGTTTTGAGGAATGAAAGTTTGAGGGGAAATAAATAGGGGGAGTAAAATTTTGGAGGAAAAATATTAAAAAAAATTGGGGGGTAGATTTGGGGTAGATGGGAGGTGGGATGGGAAGGAAGTAAAAATTTTAGGAGAAAGAGGGAGGGAGTAAAAATTTTAGGAGAAAATAAAAAGTTTTGAGGGTTTTTGGGAGTAAAATTTAAAAAAAAAAAGGTAAATGGGAGAGTAAAATTTTGGTGGGAAATGGATTTTGGGTAGATTGGGGGGTTGGGATGGAAGGGGAGTAAAAGTTTTGGGGGGAAAGTGAGAAGGAGTAAAAGTTTTGAGGGAAAAGTAAAAAGGTTTGGGAGTTTGGGGTAAAAAAGTAAAAATTATAGTTTGATATTCGAATTATTCGAGTTATTTGAATTCGAAAACTCAACTCGATTCGAACTCGAAATTCAAAAAAAAAATCGAGTTGACTCGAATAACTCAATTAACTCGAATAACTCGATTCGTTTAACTCGAAATTCGAATTTTTTTTCGATTTTTTCGAGTCGAATCGAGTTTTGCTCACCCCTACTCAAAAGGGTAGTCCCAATTTGGTGGCTGTACTATAGGAGCTGAAACAAGCTTTTGTTAGAAAGTGTCAAACGCGTCTTTGCACGCTTGACCAAATTCGAACTCTTTATCTTTTTGTAAGAGATTGTAGAGGGGTTACGAAATCCTAGAAAAATCCCTAATAAAGCGCTTGTAAAAACTTGCATGATGAAGAAAGAAGCAAATTTCCCTCACAGTTGTAGGGATAGAAGTGAGTTGATAACATCATTTTTGTCCTTATCGACCGTGATCCCTTCAGCGCAAACAATATGCCTTAAAATCAATCCCTTATCTACCATAAAATATCATTTTTCATAATTAAGAATTAGATTAAATTCTAGGCATCTCTCCAAAATTATGACGAGGTTTGACAGGGATAGAATTTCCATAAGCTATAAAATCGTCCGTAAATACCTCAATTATTTTCTTGATATAATTGAGAAATATACTTACCATACACCTCTGGAATATGGATGGCACATTGCAAAGTCTAAACAACATCTGTCTTTAGGTGAATGTGCCAAAGGGACATGTAAACGTTATTTTCTCTTGGTCCTCTGGTGCCACTGGAATTTGGAAAAAACCTGAATAACCATCAAGACAAAAATAATGAGTTTTTCCCACTAAACATTCTAACATTTAATTAATAAAAGGAAGTGGAAAGTGGTCTTTTCAAGTTAAAGAGTTTAACTTCCTATAATCTATACAGACTCTTCACCCATTTTGGACTTAAGTGGGAACTAAATCTCCTATTGCATTTTTTATTACAATCATACCAGTTTTCTTTGGTACCACATGAATTGGGCTGATCCAATTACTTTCGAAAATTGGATAGGTCATCCCGGCGTCCAGTAGCTTTTAAATTTTCTTTTTGACAACCTCCATCATTGATGGATTAAGGCATCTTTGAGCTTTTCTCTTTGGGCTTGTGTTTTCTTCTGTCAGTATTCTATGCATACAACTCAAGGGACCTAACCCTTTTATGTTGACAATCGTCCATCCGATAGCCCTTTTGTAGTCTCTCAAGACTCAAATTAAATTCTCCTCTTCCAATCCCGAAAGTGTTTTCATTATCTAAATAGGCATACTTCAAGTGTTCTGGTAATGGTTTAAGCTCTATCTCTAGGGCCTGCAAAATAGAAGGCAACAATTTAATTTTAAAAGGAGAAAGTTCAAAGTACTTACCTTAGCCTCTAGGAAATTAAGGAGTCTCCAATAAAACAATGGTTTCCCGAATCGCTTCTCTGAACGTCATTATCTCCTCTAATTTATCCCTTGTATTAAGGTCTAAACTCTTGGAAAGTACAATTTGTAATACATCCCCTTCATGATACTCAAAATAAAATTTTGTTACTGGTTCAATAATATCAACACTAGAAATATTTGATATTATATTGGGTTGGCCCATTGCCTCATAAACATTAAATTTTACCACTTCACCATTGAATTCCATAGTGAGGGTTCCACTTCGAATATCAATCTTTGCATGTGCGGTACTTAGGAATAGTCACCCGAGTAGAATGTTAGAAGCATTTTTTGAGTCGTCGTCCTCCATATTGATGATGTAAAAGTCTGCAGGAAAAATTAGTTCATTTGCCTTTACAAGGACATTTTCCAGCATCCCTTCTAAATATACGCATGACTTATTTGCCAATTGAATAATCACCCATGTTTCTTTCAAAGGACTCGTGTTTAGCAATTTAAAAATAGATAAAGGCATTATGTAACATCCAAAAATTAGCTCCATGAAATTTAGATATATATATATAATAGGGAATTGACCTAATGGTTAGTCATTAAATGTAAAAGCTTGAAAGTTAGTTGAAGGTCCCAAGTTCAAGTCTCAACTCTTACAAAATAAATTATTTTTTTGCAAATTCCTTTATTTTTTTATATGTTGGCAAACCTAGGTATAAATACAATTTTTTTATCAAAATAATCAGCCTTTTAATCCATTTTCTTCTACCTTAGTTGTTCTTAACCCCCTCTCCCTCTCTTCATCTTTATTTTTTTTCCTTTTCCCTTTTTCCTCTATTGTTGTTGTTGCCTACAACTCTAATTTTATCATCATCATCTTCTTCTTCTTCTTTTTGTATCAAGATTGTGCACCATCTCCATTACTATATTACTTAAACTTTTCCTCAATTAAATCAGCCCTAAATCTGAAATTTTGAACACCTAGAAAGTGCCATTCTCGTTTCTTTCGACTAGTTTGTGTAAGATCTCTTTTCTCTTTAATTTATTAATTAATCTTGTCCATTAAAAATCTAAATTTCTAGATCAAGAATTTAAGGGATTTTAAATTTTTTTAAAGGTATTTTTCTAGATTTTAATGATGTCTCAAACCATTTTAAAATTCAACCCCAATTTCGGCCACCATGGGTGGTGATGCGTGCTCACATGTGTAGAATAGGGGGTTGTTTTGTTTCTTGAATCTTGTCCAATTAATTCCAGCCTTAATTTGAGTTCTTGAACCCTCCTAATTAGCTATTAAACCCATGTCAATTAGGGAAAATTGTTCTAGATCCTTTGGGCATTCGAAACTCACAAATCGGGAACCGTAAGTGCAGTTAAGCGTAAAATTAATTGTTGTTTCCACATAGCTGTAGGGTAAATGTTATGGATTGATAAATGAAGAAATTTAATAATTATTAGCTACTAATTTTCCAGTATATTATGGAATTAGGTGCTGACTCAAACGCCCTGAATCAATCGTAAAGCTGAAGAACGATCGTACGTACGGTTCGCATCGAAACAAGGTAAGGAATCAAACTAGTTGAATTCATAAAATAGTTATTAATTCAAAATTTGGTTTAAACCCATAAGTGGGTAATTGGGAGTTGGTTAAGTGGTAAATTGATTGAATTTATACTGAATTTTGGTTTAGGATCGTATAAAGGTTTATTAAGGAAAATTATAAGATTCACTAGGGTGCTGCGAGAAAGCGAAAAATAAGATGTGGGTCCTAAACTTGTAAAATTTGTTTGATAATGATAAATTTCATATTATATTTGATAAATTAATTTGCTGATTGGTTTGGGATAGTAACCAAAATATTAGTTTTGCGAGTGGCTGAACCAGGTATGTTTCGAGCCTTAAATGATTGATGTGTTGGCAAAATTGTTAGTTTGACTGTATGAATATGTAATTGAGATTGTTATGCATAATTATATTATGTGATATGACAATGTTTGATTGAATGGTATGAAATGTTGAGATATTAGGGTTGTGCATGATTTAAATGCATGAAATATTTACTATGGTATTTATACATGAGGTTGCTATTGGTGCACAATGAAATTCATAAAGTATGTGAGTTGAATGATATTGGTAGATACCATCTCAATGGTAACTTGAAAATGGGAACACTACTTCCTTTTTCTGAAAATATGTGATTATTGAGGACATGTTGAACAAGTCGAATAAATGTGAAAAGTATTGAAATATGATTATGCATGAAATTGTATAACATATTGCATGTGTATTGGGATGGGTTTTTGTAGTTGACGGAGGAGTTTCATAGAGTATCGACGGCATATTAATTACGCATATATTTGTAGTCAGTGCACTGCATTTGGAGTACCGAGGGGATTGGCAATTATATCAAATTATTTATTTGACAATTTCACCGTATTATTGATTATTGGTGGTTTTACCATATCGAACTTTGCTCACATACATTGGAATTCGGCAGATGGGTTCTGGGGAACTCGTGGTGTGTAGCGGATCTCACATGTAAAATTTTCACGATCATGTGCATTTGAAATTATTATTGATAATGTTTGATTGTGCTATTGGTACCTCTATGAAATGGATTGTATAAATGCTTAATACTTGTTTAGTCCCACACTGAACCTGTTAAGTTCACCCCATTAACTCAACTTCTCAAGTAACGATCGAACTTAGGATCAGAATTGATAAGTGGACGTACGGCGGACTTCGGACTTTACTTTGTCATATTATTTTAATTTAATTATATTTTTAGGTTATTTTATTATTATTCGGTATTAGATTGTAAATTTTATTTAAACTGTGGTTTGGGAGTGTTCAAGATTTTAGGGTTTTCATGCATGCATAACACGTATATTTGGTATAGATACATGATTTTTATAAATATGTTGAAATGAATTATGCATTATATACGACTAAATTAACAATTTGACTAATAATGGTACATTTCCGCTGCTAAAAAGATAACAAAATGATTTTTTAAAAGGCAACGCTGTTAGTAAGGTTTTACAAAAATTCACCTAATTCGCTAATTTGGCCTAAGCATGGTTGGACTAAGTAAATGGACGTTTTCCAAAGCTAACAATAGAAACCATGGTTTTATAAAAAGGAGTACTTGAAGGTTTTTAACTATCGTTAAGCTATGTTCGACACTAAGGTGTCCAATGTGGCCTTCTTGATTCGACCATAACATCAAGGCTGGGTTTGGGGGGTTACACATTACATTAATAGATGCTTTCAAATCACACATGGCTTTCTTTATGCTAATATTACCTATTTTGCGGGATATAGAAAACATACATTGGTTCTAACACTTAAGCGGGATTTTCCTTTGTAGCACTACAGAAACATTTTCTCTCACATTCACCTATTCGTTTTCTTGGATTTTTTTTACCAATGCACAGTTCTTTCAAAAATTTTGCATAATGTGGAACCTATTTAATTTCATCAAGTAAAGGAATATTAATTTCTACCTTCTAAAATGTCTCAAGGATTTCTTTTTCCTTTCACTCCTTTTTAACTTGGGCGAGCCTTCCAGGGTATGGGAGAGGTACAACAAATGGTTTATAAGGCACTGACTCAGTGGAAGCTACTGGTTTAGCTTCTTGTTCAATGTCGTGGTCACGACTCGTTCCAAGCACTAGTTTTGACTCTGTTCCATCTTTTACGGTTATAGTACTTGCATTTTGACGTGGGTTTGGCTCAGTTTGAGATGACAATTTTCCTTGGTTCTCCAAGCAACTAACTGTAAGTGCTAACTTACTTATTTGTTGATCAATTTCTTGGAAGTGCACCTAAGACTTTCTTTGGAACTTTTCAATGCTAATGGCTAACCTCTCTACTATGGTTTCAAGAAACAACTTTGGAGGTTGATATTGCTGAGGCAGAGGTGGTCTTGGTTGATACGATTAATTGTATTGAGGGTTCAATCCATAGCTCAAGTTTGGGTGATCCCTCCACCCTATATTGTACATGTTTAAATATAGATCGTAATGCCTTTGAGGTGGCCTTGGGAAGTTTCCAATGGTATCTACTTGTGTAGTTGTGTCCCCAAGTAAAATCGAGCACGAGTCGGTTGGATGATCAGGCCTGGCACAATCCCGCACAACCAAGTTGGGTTCATTTTTCCTGCAAGCGTATTTTTAACCACATTAGTAAGTTCATCAATCTTATCTACTAAGGAATGAGTACTTAGCTCGTGAACCCTTCTCATAGGTTCCATAGGTGGTCGATACTGTTGAGAATTTACAGCCATGGTCGAAATTAATTCCCTAGCTCTTTGAGGAGTCATGTTTACAAGAGCCCCTCCACTTGCGGCATTGATCATTTTCATTTTCATTAGGAGTAACCCATCATAGAAATACTGTAAAAGCAACTATTCAGACCGGCCATATTGTCAGTAACTTGCGCACAACTTCTTGTATCACTCCTAATATTCATAAAGTGACTCTGCTTCCTTTTGTTGTATTCTGACTATACTCTTCATTAATTCGATTGCTCGAGTTGTTGGGAAAAACCTGTCAAGAAATAATCGAAACATATCAATCTAATTATTAACAGATCCTGGAGGTAAATAAAACAGTCATTCTCTAGTAGAGTCGTCTAACGAAAAAGGAAAAGCTCGTAGTTTTGTTTGATCTTTAGTTACTCCTTCTAGTTTCATGCTTAAACAAACCATGTGGAACTCTTTTAGATGAGTATGTGGGTTCTCATTTTTCAAACCACGGAAAGTAGGCAATAAATGTATTAATCACGACTTTAACTCGAACAGTCTTTCACTTGCCATATAAGTTATGCATAGTGGGTGTTGTTCATCTGGTACAGCTGTAAGTTGGCGTATAGTTTGATTTGTCATTTTATCTGAATCTTCGGTGTAAGATATGTAACACCCCTATAAACCGTATCCATCGCCGGAGTAGGTTATGAAGAGTTACCAATCCAAAACACTACGTTTGTACATTCACATTTACATAAGTTCACTAGCAATTATAAGCATAGCCAAACAAAATGAAATATCCAAATTCAGACTTATACCGACATTCAAAAGTTACCATATTCACATGGCTTATATACAACAATATCTCAAAATATCATTCACTTAAGTCTATTCTATACATGCCATACTAGATCCAAAACATAATAGTACCAAAACGATAGATAGTGTGACGAGTTGCTGACGATCCCTGAGCAAGTGGCTGGAGTCAACGATCTATAAAACAGAGAAACATAACAAACAGAGTAAGCTTTTATAAGCTTAGTAAGTTTTAAGAATGCAAACAAATATACTCAATTATAAATCGATCATTCAATTTATCAAATAACATTTTCTAAGTATATTGCCATTTGGACGAATATACACTAGCACATATTGTACATTTAGCATTTTTATTTTACTAGAATCTGAACTCATATAACATAGGTAAATCAAATACCATCACATAATTTCACATCTTGATCGGATGTATCATGATCATACATATAGTCATAACTCTTATTCACATATGCATTACAGTATACACTTATGGTTTATTTTAAGTCAAACTCACATATAAGTACATGATACGTACCTGGGCAACTTAATGTAATGAATGTATTCAATTGTCGTTCAATCACGAAGTATCATAGTCTTAGACTGTTATCAAATCACCGAAAATTATCCTGCTAGGTTTTAAACCCGAATTCATCACCGGCACGAAGCCTGCTAGACTTTAAGTCTGAATTCATTCACCGGTATTTCGCCTGCTAGGCTCGAAGCCCGATATTATTTCACCAGCATTAAAGCCTGCTAGGCTCAAGGCCCGATATTATTTCACCGGTATTATAGCCTGCTAGGCTCGAAGCCCGAATACATCATACGATAATCAATTCACCAAGTTTCATGCATATTAAATCATATGTTACTTGATTTCACATAGCACAAACACACTAATAATTTATTTCCTTCATTCGAATAAATACACATATCACACACCTTATCATCATGTCATAATTCTCCTATTATACATTTTTATTTCATATTACATTTGATTATAAACTATGTTTGATTACTCAAAACTTACCTCGAATATTTTCAACAATCATGATCGGATCGTACATTCATTACTTTAGCTTTTCCTTATCCGAATTTGCCTTCTATGCTCTTGAGTTAAAATCAACAAATTTAACTTCTCAATCAAACACATATGTATGGCAACCATATACATTTCAAAAGCTAATTCATTCGCATCATTTGTCCACTTAAGTCTATCACCATTTCATTTCAATTTCATGTACTTTGCAATTCACATTCAAACACTCAATTATACCTTAACTTATCCATTTCTTTCATTTAAACAACCCACATAACTCATTTATTCATGAACACATTCGGCACTATGCATCTTTACAAATATTTCATTTAAACAATTTTGGCCACCTTAAAAATCAATTCATGTACTCACAATTTAAATAGATTCACTACTCCACAATCGGTCAATTAATTATACAATTAACCATAGCCGAATACCAATCAAGTAGATATTTGTTCACATTTCTTTAACACATATTTATCAACTAATCTATGTATTAGCTTTTAGCATATTCGATCATTAGAGCAACCTATTTAATTTTCATGTATTCTTTTCTAAGGTTACCAAGACCATCCTATGATTAAATATATACATCATCTTTCATAATACACAAAATTCCTATTAAAACTCTCATACATATACATTTGGCCTAATATACTTCACAAAGTTCTCAAAAACATAATTTGCTCAACTTCCAAGCCAAGTTATCTAAATAGACCATCTATACATAAGTAGCAAGCCTCAAACTTAATTTATAACTATCTAAATCATTTAAAACATCCAACACCAAAATTTTCTTTACATTTCATACTATAGCCGAATGCCCGTTCCAAGTAATTGAGCCACACATAATTCAAATTTCAAAATTTAAACTTATAAACTTATAATCACATGAATTTTAACATTATAGTCCATCAAACTTTCATTCATCAATTTCTATCATCAAATACAATTTTTTTTTGCAATTTCCTATCATGACCGAATGCACAATTAACCAATATTTAACAAATCAATTCATGGGTTTAAAGTGGAACCAAGAGAGAAACTCAAAAACATGAATTTTCAACCAAACTACCATGAACTTACCTTGAATTTATCTCCCCAAATGACCGAATATTCAAGAGCTTCACTTCTCTTTTTTATTTTCTTTAATTTCGGCTATGAAGAACAAAGATGAACAAGGCTTTTTTTTTCTTTTCATTATTTTGTTATTTTATTTATCTTTATTATATAATATAAAGCCTTTAAAATTTTATAATGCTAATTTAAAATACATATATTGTTTATCAACATCATCATGGCCGGCCACTAAAAATTAAAGTGGGAAATTTGACATGCAAATCCACCTATTCTAAACCATAATATACTTGGCCACTACAAATTAACCTATCACATTTTCAAAATTTCTCACATAAGTCCTATTTAATAATTTCACATACAAATGACAAAATCAAAGCATGAAATTTTCACACATGCACTTCCACATATAATAAGCATAGAATATAACATTTCATTATTTTTGTGACCCGGTTTTGTGGTCCCGAAACCACTTTTCGACTAGGGTCAAATTAGGGTTGTCACAATTCTCCCCCCTTAGAAATTTTCGTCCCCGAAAATCTTACCAGCAAATAAATTAGGGTATCATTCTTTCATGGAGTCTTCAAGCTCCCAAGGAGCTTCTTCAACCCCGTGTTTGACCCACAACACTTTTACTAATGAAATTGTCTTATTCCGCAATTCTTTCACTTCGTGAGCCAAAATACGAACCGGTTCCTCATAGCTCAAATCAGACCAAATTTCTATCTCTGATGGACTAATCACATGAGAAGGATCAGATTTGTACCAACGGAGCATCGAAACATGAAAAACGTCGTGAATCTTTTCATGTTCAAGTGGCAAAAGTAGTCTATAAGCAACCAGCCCAATCCGTTCTGTAATTTCGTATGGTCCGATAAATCTAGGGCTCAATTTGCCTTTACGGCCAAATCTGAGTACCTTTTTCCACGGTGAAACTTTAAAAAACACTTTATCTCCGACTTGATACTCTATATCTTTCCGTCTCAAGTCAGCATACGATTTCTGACGATCTGATGCTGCTTTCAGACTTTCACGGATCACTTTTACTTTCTGTTCGGCCTCTTTAATTAAATCAACTCCGTAAATCTTATTCTCACTAAGTTCAGTCCAAAACAAAGGTGTACGACATTTACTACTATACAAAGCCTCGTAAGGTGCCATCTTGATGCTCGATTGAAAACTATTGTTATATGCGAATTCAACCAAAGGCAAGTATCGTTCCCACGAGGCACTAAACTCAAGGATACAACATCTCAACATATCCTCAAGTATCTGAATAATTCGCTTAGATTGACTATCGGTCTGGGGATGAAAAGCGGTGCTAAAATGCAACTTAGTACCCAATGCTTCTTGCAATTTCTTCCAAAATCGCGATGTGAATCTCGAATCTCTATCTGACACAATAGAAGTAGGTACCCCTGTAACCTTACAATATGAGAAACATACAGTTCTGCTAACTTATCAAGTGAATAATCCGTACGTACGGGAATAAAATGAGCCGACTTTGTCAATCTATCAACCACAACCCAGATCGCATCTTTCTTGCTTGGTGACAATGACAACCCAGATACAAAATCCATCGTGATTCGATCCCACTTCCATTCAGGTATCATGATCGGCTGAAGTAATCCCGAAGGCACTTGATGTTCCGCTTTCACTTGTTGACATATCAAACACTTCGAAACAAAGTCAAAAATGTCTCGTTTCATAACGTGCCAACAGTATTGTTGTTTCAGATCGTTGTACATTTTCGTACTACCCGGGTGAACTGACATTCGGCTACTATGAGCCTCGCTCAAAATCATCAGAACAAGCTCTGAATTTCTCGGAACACATAATCGATTTCTAAACCTCAAACAATTATTGCTATCAATTAAAAATTTTGAATCCTCTTTCGAAACACATAGTGCTCATTTTGCAACTAATTCATCAACTTTTTGAGCTTCATGGATTTGTTGCATCAATAACGGTTTTACTTTTAACTCCGCTACTAACACATCATCAGTAGACACAAACAGGTGCACATTCATTGCTCCCAAAATAAACAGTGATTTACAGCTTAAAGCATCAGCAACCACGTTAGCCTTTCCCGGATGGTAGTCAATGACAAGCTCGTAATCTTTCAATAATTCTAGCCAACGTCTTTGTCTCAAATTCAAATCTCTCTGAGTCATCAAGTACTTGAGACTTTTGTGATTGGAATAAACGTGACATTTTTCCCCGAATAAGTAATGGCGTCAAATTTTTAAAGCAAAAACGATAGCCACTAACTCGAGATCATGAGTCGAATAGTTTTTCTCATGTGGCTTCAATTTTCTCGAAGCGTACGCTACAACTCTACCCTCTTGCATCAACACACAGCCCAAACTATTCAGAGACGCATCACTATAGATCACAAATTCTTTACCGGATTCTAGCTAAACTAACACTGGAGCTTCGGTCAAAAGAGTTTTCAAATTATCAAAACTTTTCTGGCACTTTTCTGACCACTCAAATTTGATATCTTTCTGAAGCAACTTTGTCATCGGTGTTGCTATCACCGAGAAACCTTTCACAAACTATTTGTAGTACCCGGCAAGTCCCAAAAAGCTTCGAACTTCTGAAACATTTCTCGGAGGCTTCCAATCGAGTATAGCTGAAATTTTACTCGGATCAACTCGGATACCCGATGCGGATACAACATGCCCCAACAAGCTTTCTCTCAACCAGAATTCACATTTACTGAACTTCGCATATAATTCCTTGTCTCAGAAAATCTGCAATACTAACTTCAAGTGCTCGGCATGTTCAGTTTCATCGCGTGAATAGATCAAAATGTCATCTATAAACACGACTACAAACTGATCTAAATACTATCTAAAAATCTGATTCATTAAATCCATGAAAACTGGAGAGGCATTAGTGAGCCCAAACGGTATCACTAAGAACTCATAATGTTCGTATCTCATTCTGAAAGTAGTTTTAGGCACGTCAGAGTCTCTAACTCGCAACTGATAATAACCCGATCTCAAGTCTATCTTCGAAAATATTGAGGCTCTTTTCAGTTGATCAAACAAATCATCAATTCGTGGCAACGGATATTTGTTCTTTATTGTTACCTTATTAAGTTGACGATAATCAATACACATTCTCATAGTTCCATCTTTCTTTTTCACAAATAATACTGGCGTACCCCAGGGAGAAAAACTCAGTCGATCAAAACCTCTATTTGTCAACTCTTGCAACTGAGATTTCAATTCTTTTAGTTCAGTTGGTGCCATACGATACGAAGTTATCGAAATAGGTGTAGTCCCTGGTACTAGTTCAATACCGAACTCTACCTCCCGAACAGGTGGTAATCCAGGTAATTCTTCGGGAAATATATCGAAAACTCACAAACTATCGACACTGTCTCAAGTTTCTTTTCTGATACTTTACTATCCAGTACATACACAAGATAAGCTTCACACCCCTTTTTCACATATTTCTCAGCTAACATCGAAGATATTACTGTCGGTAATCCTTTTAAATCAGTAGACTCAACTTGGATTATCTCATCATTCGAACATCTCAAGTCAATTGTCTTTCGCTTGTAATTCACTACCGCATCATGCACAGTTAACCAATCTATACCGAGAATGATATCAAACTCGTCAAATGGTAATAGCATTAGATCAGCCGGAAAGCAAGAATCTTGGATCTTCAGGGGAAATTTTTTACACACTTTATCAACTAGCAAATAATTAAAACACGGTTTGTTGAACGCGTGTACGTTTCAGATTGATTGAACGGCTTTACTCATTTGTTATTTGCTGCCACACACATATAAAAACCCATGGGCTTGCCGTATGCTTATTCTTGAAACCGTCCTTTAGCTTTAGCATTAGACAAGTTGTTTTACTTTTAGCTTTTATCTTGAAGGTTGGGACACGAAACTTGATGATTCCACTTTGCAAAGAAGCGAAAATGCCGGGAGCTAGAAGCATAGGGGTGGCTATGGATTTCTCCGCTAGCAGCAAGAACGCTCTTAAATGGGCTATAGACAACTATTTACCCCTATTAACAAGACTCGGACTCTGATAGATACGTGGATTCCGCCCAAACACACCAGAATATCCAACCCAAACACACCTGGAATATTATAAATCCTCCATAACACACCAGTATATCATATCCTCCCAAACACACCAATAAGGCATTAAATGCCTCTTCGGATAAACCGAAGTATATAATAACAGAAATATCTTCTCGGCCGAACTACAAATCTCCTCATCACATCATAAATCCAATGGCATGCCATTTGTATCCAATCTGGTCCGATACTGTTAATAGGGTATTTGATTCACTTTCTCAATTTAATAAATCTTTCATCAATATACCATTCTAATAATCACATATATTCACACATTTTCATAATTTCATACATTTTCATTCAATTCAACAAATATATTTCAATTATTCACATTAATTCATAATTCAATACAACTCAATTCACTTTTCAATATCAAATATTCAATTATCACAAATCTCATATATTCATATCAATTCCCTCATATTCCAATCAATATAATTTTTCAATATAACATTCATTCAATATTCAAATTTTTACATAAATCATATATATATAATATATATTTCAATCAATATAAATTCAATCAAAATGATTTCAATCAATATAAATTTGATAAATTCATCACATACCAAAATCAATTTAACCCCTAATTCATCTTTTTATTCAACATGAACAATATTTAGAAATCTAATAACTTTCAAAATATCAACTTAATTTTATCAAAACTTTGTTCTAAAGCTTTTAAAACATCAAAATTAAGTAAAAAGGGCTAAATTGACTTACCTATTAAACTTCCAAGCTTTAAAATCCCTATTTCCCCTATTTCCTTTCTTTCCTTTCTTTTTCTCCTTCTTTCTCCCCTGTTTCATTTCTTCTTTGTTTCTTTTGTTATGTTTCTTTAATTCTTTTATGTTATATTTTATATTTAATTAATTTAATAAATATCTATTTTAATAACAAATACTAATATTACAATTGGATACATATTAAATTTTACATTTGTACCAATAATTTTATTACAATTGTCATTATTTAATTTGTTTCTTAAACAAAAAATCTCATAATTTAATAATTTAATTATTTAATTAACAAATATCTTTTTACTTAAATTATAAGTAATTTAGGATTTAAATTACAAATGTACCAATACAATTCTTACACATGTATATTTTATTACCATACAATTGTTTTCTATTTAATTTATTTATAATATATTATCAATTAAGTAATCATAATAATTTAATATAAAACTATAATAATAATCATTATAATATATATATATATAATTTAATATATAAAACCTAAATAAAATCTTTGATTTTATTTCAATATGCCGCCTCAATTTATGTAAATGGCTTAATTGTCATTTTGATCCTTTTTATTTTCTATTACTTTAGAATAATTAGCAAAAAGAACTAAATTGATTCGACACTCGAATCACAAACTCAGTAGACGCAACAGATAGAATCTTACTGGATACCAAAGTTTCACACACATACGAATGAGTAGAACCGGGATCAATCAAAGCAATAACATCAGTATCAAAAAGAGTAAAAGTACCGGTAATAACATCTGGTGAAGAAGCATCCTCGCGCGCTCGTATAGCATAGGCTCTGGCAGGAGTACGAGCCTCAGAATGTACAGCAGTATCTTTGGTCCCTTTCTGATTTTCACTAGCATTACCCCCATGTCTAGTGGTCTACCTCGTGTTGCAGTGTTACCAGGTCTCCGACTCGGATCAGTATTCTGTTCAGCTAATTTCGGACAGTCTCTGATAAAGTGATCAGCTGATCCACACTTGAAACATGAGCGGTCACGAAATCTACAGCTTCCTAAATGCCATTTGCCACAATACTTGCACTCAGATTTGTCCTGACGATCATTGCCAACACTGGCAACAGAGGTGGCTCGTGTACTCACAGGAGGCCGATCACGGTCTTGTCTGGAAAACCCGAAAGTATTCTTGGATCGTCTTGAATCATCTCGAAATTTTTTCGATGACTGATGAAATAATTTTCCCGAAGATCTTTTACAGAACTCTCTAGCTCCATCGTCAGCTTTTCTTTTCTCTTTACCGAGCTCTTCAGCTTTACAAGCTTACTTGGCAAGCACTACAAACTCTTTGATTTCCAAAATACCCACCAACAGTTTGATGTCTTCATTCAACCCGTCCTCGAAATGTTTACACATGATAGCCTCCGACGAAACACATTCCCAAGCATATCTACTAAGTTTGACAAACTTTACTCATGTCGATAAATCGACATAGAGAGCCTGTTTGAGCTCGAAAAATTCCTTCCGTTTCTGATCGATAAATCTTCTACTGATATATTTCTTGCGGAACTCGGTTTGAAAGAATTCCCAAGTAACCCGTTCTCTCGGTACAACTAAAATCAAGGTATTCCACCAATAATAGGCAGAATCACGTAACAGAGATATAACACATTTTAAGCACTCATCGGGTGTGCATGATAATTCATCAAACACACGAATGGTATTATCGAGCCAAAACTCAGCCTGCTCGGCATCATCACTGTCAGTAGCCTTGAACTCAGTAGCTCCGTGCTTTCGAATTCTATCAACCAGGGGCTTGCTCAACCTCAACGGGTCAACTACAGGAGGTACCACAGGTGCAGAGGTTGTATTATTCGGGGGTGGGGGATGTGAAACAGCTGGATTAGTTCGAACATATTGGGTAAACCAATCGTTCATCAAAGCATAGAAGGCTTACTTAGCATCATCATTCTGATTACTAGCATTTGGTTGAGAGTCCAACGGCGCTGTCCCGTGTGCGGCAGCAGGCGCTACGCTCTCAACATCATCAGCTACCGCTCGATCGGGATTGAAATTCATTACTATACGAAAAACACATTTCAACAGTCAGAAATCATCACACTATTGTATTAACACTTCATGGCATGTATAGCTAAACTCACACGCGCTACGTTAGTCCTAGAATCGACTAAACCGTAGCTCTGATACCAATAAAATGTAACACCCCTATAACCCGTATCCATCACCGGAGTGGGTTATGAAGAGTTACCAATCCAAAACACTACATTTGTACATTCACATTTACATAAGTTCACTAGCAATTATAAGCATAGCCAAACAAAATGAAAGATCCAAATTCAGACTTATACCGACATTCAAAAGTTACCATATTCACATGGCTTATATACAACAATATCTCAAAATATCATTCACTTAAGTCTATTCTATACATGCCATACTAGATCCAAAACATAATAGTACCAAAACGATAGATAGTGTGACGAGTTCTTGACGATCCTCGAGCAAGTGGTGAGTCGATCTATAAAACAGAGAAACATAACAAACGGAGTAAGCTTTTATAAGCTTAGTAAGTTTTAAGCAATGCAAACAAATATACTCAATTATAAATCGATCATTCAATTTATCAAATAACATTTTCTAAGTATATTGCCATTTGGACGAATATACACTAGCACATATTGTACATTTAGTATTTTTATTTTACTAGAATCTGAACTCATATAACATAGGTAAATCAAATACCATCACATAATTTCACATCTTGATCGGATGTATCATGATCATATATATAGTCATAACTCTTATTCACATATGCATTACAGTATACACTTATGGTTTATTTTAAGTCAAACCCACATATAAGTACATGATACGTACCTGGGCAACTTAATGTAATGAATGTATTCAATTGTCGTTCAATCACGAAGTATCATAGTCTTAGACTGTTATCAAATCACCGAAAATTATCCTGCTAGGTTTTAAACCCGAATTCATCACCGGCACGAAGCTTGCTAGACTTTAAGTCTGAATTCATTCACCGGTATTTCGTCTGCTAGGCTCGAAGCCCGATATTATTTCACCAGCATTAAAGCCTGCTAGGCTCAAGGCCCGATATTATTTCACCGGTATTATAGCCCGCTAGGCTCGAAGCTCGAATACATACATCATCGATAATCAATTCACCAAGTTTCATGCATATTAAATCATATGTTACTTGATTTCACATAGCACAAACACACTAATAATTTATTTCCTTCATTCGAATAAATACACATATCACACACCTTATCATCATGTCATAATTCTCTTATTATACATTTTTATTTCATATTACATTCGATTATAAACTATGTTTGATTACTTAAAACTTACCTCGAATATTTTCAACAGTCGCGGATCGGCTATTCAGTTACTTTAGCTTTTCCCTTATCCGAATTTGCCCTTCTATGCTCTTGAGTTAAAATCAACAAATTTAACTTCTCAATCAAACACATATGTATGGCAACCATATACATTTCAAAAGCTAATTCATTCGCATCATTTGTCCACTTAAGTCTATCACCATTTCATTTCAATTTCATGTACTTTGTAATTCACATTCAAACACTCAATTATACCTTAACTTATCCATTTCTTTCATTTAAACAACCCACATAACTCATTTATTCATGAACACATTCGGCACTATGCATCTTTACAAATATTTCATTTAAACAATTTTGCCCACCTTAAAAATCAATTCATGTACCCACAATTTAAATAGATTCACTACTCCACAATCGGTCAATTAATTATACAATTAACCATAGCCGAATACCAATCAAGTAGATATTTGTTCACATTTCTTTAACACATATTTATCAACTAATCTATGTATTAGCTTTTAGCATATTCGATCATTAGAGCAACCTATTTAATTTTCATGTATTCTTTTCTAAGGTTACCAAGACCATCCTATGATTAAATATATACATCATCTTTCATAATACACAAAATTCCTATTAAAACTCTCATACATATACATTTGGCCTAATATACTTCACAAAGTTCTCAAAAACATAATTTGCTCAACTTCCAAGCCAAGTTATCTAAATAGACCATCTATACATAAGTAGCAAGCCTCAAACTTAATTTATAACTATCTAAATCATTTAAAACATCCAACACCAAAATTTTCTTTGCATTTCATACTATAGCCGAATGCCCGTTCCAAGCAATTGAGCCACACATAATTCAAATTTCAAAATTTAAACTTATAAACTTACAATCACATGAATTTTAACATTATAGTCCATCAAACTTTCATTCATCAATTTCTATCATCAAATACAATTTTTTTTTGCAATTTCCTATCATGACCAAATGCACAATTAACCAATATTTAACAAATCAATTCATGGGTTTAAAGTGGAACCAAGAGAGAAACTCAAAAACATGAATTTTCAACCAAACTACCATGAACTTACCTTGAATTTATCTCCCCAAATGACCGAATATTCAAGAGCTTCACTTCTCTTTTTTGTTTTCTTTAATTTCGGCTATGAAGAACAAAGATGAACAAGCCTTTTTTTTTCTTTTCATTATTTTGTTATTTTATTTATCTTTATTATATAATATAAAGCCTTTAAAATTTTATAATGCTAATTTAAAATACATATATTGTTTATCAACATCATCATGGCCGGCCACTAAAAATTAAAGTGGGAAATTTGACATGCAAATCCACCTATTCTAAACCATAATATACTTGGCCACTACAAATTAACCTATCACATTTCCAAAATTTCTCACATAAGTCCTATTTAATAATTTCACATACAAATGACAAAATCAAAGCATGAAATTTTCACACATGCACTTCCACATATAATAAGCATAGAATATAACATTTCATTATTTTTGTGACCCGGTTTTGTGGTCCCGAAACCACTTTTCGACTAGGGTCAAATTAGGGCTGTCACAAGATACTTCTTCAAAGTCGAATTGTGGTTGTTTATCGAGCTGAATAGCTTCTCTTCAAGGTGTTTGAACCAACTTTTCTATTTTCGATTCAAATGCTAGAGCACCGATTCTGACCTGGTCATAAAGAAAAAAAACAAAAATTAGAAATTTTTACCAATCCGTGGCAATGGCGTCAAAATTTTATGGGTGTCAAAACTACCAAATATAAATTCCTATGATAAGAATAATAGTAATAGCAGTATAGAGTAGTAGGGTCAAATCCACAAAGACTAGTTATCTAATTTTGCCTTTTTTCGTAACCAAAATCGTTGTCGCAGTCACAATCATGCCCATGACCTTTGCATAGCAAAGCTAAAAAATAAAAATAAAAATAAAAATGACAGGTTTAAATTGATAAAGATAATAAAATAAGGAAATACGAAGTGTAATATAATACAATAAAAACAGATTCAAAATTGCAAAAAGAAAAAGTTTAAAGAGATGAAGTAAATTGGTAAATATAATATTTTTAAGCTTAGCATTTGCCTCGGTGTACTCCAATCTTGAATCGATCCCCGAAATAAATTTTCTCTTCCAAGCAATAAGCTAGTTATAGCAATCGAGGATCCCTCAAATCGCCAACTTTTCCTCTCGCATTCAATCTCGGTATCACCTGCAAATCGACTCTTGTCGAATTTCCAACCACGTGGCACATACCCATAATTTAAGACTTTGACAACCTTACAGTCTGAAAATCCCAACTCGAATTAACAGCCTCAACCGTGTGGGTCATTTAAATCTGAACACTATCTCCCTTGACAGAATCCAACTAGCTTTTTCCAATTGAACATGTCAATTTGTTCGCAGGATTTTAAATACAACGCCGCCAACTCAACTTCCCAATTGTACGCCAAACGATTCTAATCCAATGCACGCTTTTCGAATGGAAATCAAATAAATTTTAAGGGACAAATTTGTACTATCCTATATACTGGAGATATAGCGAATACCGAATTGCAAAATATTTAGTGTGGGTTCATATCTCACGATTATTTTGTCGAAGCGATAACTAGGCTAAAGCTAAAAAGGATTTAGTTAATCATGAAAAGTATCATGCTTGACAATAAATGGTTTAAATGGAATTGTAGAAAGTGGGAATGAGAAGGGGAAGGGAAAGGGCTTGGTAGGTAAATAATCAAAAAGTTGAAAGTAAAAGAAAAATAGTTGAAATGGTAGAATAGAGTATCACGCAGGAATGGAAAAAAATAAAGAATTTATTAAATGCCAAAAGTAAAAGTGTGTGTTTAATTAGTTGCAGTCACTAGGTATTTATACACAGTTTTAGTGCTAAAATTTAGCTGGATTTTTCCTAAATCCTAAATATTATCACTAAATAATTTAAAATTTAAAAATCAAATTTAAACTAAAGATTAAATTTAAACTAACTACAGAGTTGTAACAATATAAAAAATCTTTCAATCTTTATCTAGCCACTTTAAAAAAAATCTTCAACCCTTTAATTTTTATCTAGTCATCTTTGTATCTTCAATCTTTCAATCAAGCCCTCCTTTTTGCTTTTTGCTTCAATTTAGCCTCTTTTTGTTAGAGTTTGAATTCAACACACCAACTTTATTCTTGATAAGAAAAAACCAAATTTAATAGCCTTTTATCCGATAATTAGCCAAGAATAACTATATTAAAATACGAATTTATCTGGCTATCACCTTTTCATCTAAAAAGCTAAAAAAAAAAGTTATCTAAATTTGATTGGAAATATATAAAAGATAGAAACACCCAAATATACAATATAATAATTTTTCATATTTTCTAATTCCTTTAAAATTAACCCTCAATGTCGCAATAAAAAAGTGCAAATATTGAAGGTTAAATTTTTTTAGAACCAAGACTAAATTAATACAATGTATAAATATTAAGGGTTAAAGTTACTATTATATCAATTTTAAAAGTTGCTACTACAACTAATGCTCAAAAAATACAAAATTAAATGGTTAAGCAATAAAAAAGAAATTTATTAATAATTCAGTGATCATTTTATAATTTTTACTAATTAAGTGACCGGAAAACAAAATTTAACAGTTGAGTTATTACTAGTTTAGTCTTTTTAAATATAAGTCAAGAATGCATTATCCTAACATTTAATTATTAAAAGTTGGCAAGTTGCATTATCCTAACATTTTTGGGCTCACTATGCCCCCTGAGATCTGTAAATTTGGTATATATTAAAATCGTTTTTGTTGAATCTGCAAGTCCCCAACGCTTCAATGCCTCACTCAAATTCTGATTCGGGTATTCCATCTCCTGCTCCTCATCCAAAAAAGAGACTATGCCCCTTCCCTCTTCTTTTATCTACTTTGTTTCCCGTACTGGCAGCTGTGCTTGTCTACCAGCTTGATCCATTCGATCCAGCTCCTTTGCCCATCCACGAGTTGGGTCAGGCAGCCATGTCTGTGTCGTTGCGCAACGATCGCATGCTGCAAGGTGCAGAGTTCGTGGGCGCAGGGGAGTTGCTAGGACCAGAAGACATTGCATATGATTCCAAGTCGCACCTCATTTACACCGGCTGTCAGGATGGGTGGATCAAGCGAGTTAGATTGCACCACGCAGATTCAGCAGTGGAAAAATGGGTTAACACCCACGGTAGACCGCTAGGAGTGGCTCTTGGCCACAATGGGGAAGCTATCGTGGCTGATGGTTATAAGGTTAGTTGCTCACAGACCTGGAAGCAGCAAGCAGCCAAAACACGTTTTCGTTTTTAAACTGACAATCAATGTGACAGGGATTGCTGAATATAAGCAGAGATGGTGAGGTGGAGGTGCTAACGGAGGAGGCTGATGGGTTGAAATTCAAGCTTGCAGATGGAGTAGATATAGCTGACAATGGTATGATATACTTCACCGACGCTTCCTACAAATATAGCATGGAAGATAGCGTTTGGGACGTGCTAGAGGGTAAGCCACATGGGCGGCTTATGAGCTTCGATCCGGTTACCAGAAAAACCAGGGTGTTAGTCACCCATCTTTACTTTGCTAATGGAGTTGCTGTGTCACCACGTCAAGATTCTCTAATCTTATGTGAAACCACAATGTATGTTCCCTTCCCTAAAAGGCTTCTCATAATCCCGACAGTGACATGCTAATAACAATGATAATCAATTTAATTGCAGGAGAAGATGTAGAAAATATTACATAGAGGGCAACAAACAGGGAGAGCTAGAGAAATTTGTGGATAACTTGCCTGGTCTGCCTGATAATATTAAATATGATGGAGAGGGCCACTACTGGATTGCATTAGCCACGGTAAATTAATAGAAGTTAATACTATTTGATGCATTGATATTCTATACACTGGCTATGCATAGTTGTAAAATATATTTAATTGGGCAGGGAAATTCGGTTGTTTTGGACTTGGCATTGAGATATGCTTTCATCCGAAAGGCCATGGGACTGATGGAGAAGTACATTGGAGGATTGTCAAAGGGGAACAATGCAGGTGTCTTAGTAGTTGATTTGGAAGGAAAACCGGTTGCCCACTACTATGATCACAAATTATGTTCGGTTACAAGCGCAATCAAGATTGGAAATCGTTTATACTGTGGCTCTTTTGTTTATCCCCACATTACCAGCCTCGATCTGAATCAGCATCCTGCCAGACCAACCGTGTCTGTGTGAGCAACAAAACTAGATTTACTACATTATCCCCTGCCCCTGCTGCTGCAGAATCAAATTACAGACATTAATTAATGGCTTGCCTTCTGCTAATTTGATTATCAATAACCACCTGTGGATTTTAAACGCTTCCCAACTTATTGAACTATACGATGGCAAAACAGCGATAAATTTACTAAATACATGACACACAAAGGGCGCAGAAATGAGATCTCAGGAAAACTGATATACTGACTTTGAATGCAAATTACATCCAATGATACAATAAAATCGCGATTAACAGACCCACAATTTTATTTAAATATAAGGTGGAACAGTGATTATTTTATACTATTATTAGTGGACATTCCAATCAAAGGAATAGTAGTTTGTGTTGTAGTAGTCCAAGTATCAAAAGCATTGATCTCTATCATGGTATTTTTGGGCTGTTAAATGCAGGTTTCATGAATATTTCAGAGTTTGATAGCACCAAAAGTGGTCAGGATTGGTTGCCTGGTCATAACTTGCGTTGGGTGTAATTGCCCTATAACTTGCGGGTAAATGGTAAAGCCGTGATTAGTCGGTTATCTTCTTGCTCAGTCTAATGCAGCTATGACTGCATCAACGACTTCTTGAGTAGTACTAGTTCCTCCAAGGTCCTTTGTACGGTACTTGCCATCCGATATAACCTGTTCCACAGCAGTTTCCAATCGATCTGCAAATGAGGGAAACTGCAGATGTCTTAACATCATAGCAGACGACAGAAGCAGGGCCACAGGGTTTGCTTTCTTCTGTTCCACCAGATTCTCATTGCCCACATTTCCTGCAGAAGCCCCTTGCTCGAAAACAGCATGATCAGCCCCAACATTGCCTGCAAAAACAGCACCCCAGAAATTGAACAAAATGTTAGTCATACATTCATGATTCAGTGAGATCCCAACACTATACCACAACTGGTGGTACCTTTTCTGCCAACAATATCTTATAACCTAACCATTAGAAAACTGAATAAAGTGGAGTGAAAATTCACTTGGCTTTCAATGTAAAGATACATGTCCAGTGTTGAAAAGTATTTAAGGAAACAAGATTACTAAAACAGAGAGAAGAGTACATGGTTCAAAATTCCTCTCATGGCAATTACACATCTTCATTACATGCTCTACTAAAACATGAGCATTTGCTATTGCTCAATACACAGTTTTCATTGCTCTTATTGAAAGGAAAAACAAAAAAAATAAAATGGATAGGCATGAATATTTGATTTTTAATGATTTCAGAATCACCACTTTCTACTTTTGGTCAAGAGAACCAAAGCTATATTCATCAATGATCCAACAAAACAATGTAGCCCATTCCAGAAAAGGTCAGGGTAGCAAATATTTAACAAACAGAAGAAAACATTACAAAAGACCATCAAGTGTCAATAGATGTACCTCCAGGCATAACTCCAGTGCCCCCAGCAATACCAGCAGCTGTATTTGCAACTAAATTGCCATAAAGATTGGGTGTTACCTACAAAAAAAAAAAAAAAAATAGCCAACATAATTTATCATTAACTATAATAAGAAAATAGAGCAAAAACCAAGTTAGAGAGTTGAACAATAATAACCTATTTTCTACCAAGTTAGTATAGCCTCTTAGAATAATCTACTTTCATTGGCATTGCCAGGACCATGCAATCTCCAGTAAAACAGAGATATCCCGACAGTATGGTAGTGGAATACCATATCGTAGTGTCTAATTTCATTATTTTTAGCACCACTTGCTCTAGGTTGTTGCTCTAGGGACTAGAAGATAAAATTCTGAATTTAAGCAGTGCATATGAAATTCTCAAATTAATAGCAGCGAGGGAAGGATATGAATACCATGACATCAAACTGCTCAGGCTTGGAAACAAGCTGCATACAGCAATTGTCCACGATTATTTCATTGTACTTAATCCCTGGATACTTGGTAGAAACCTCTCGGCAAGATTCCAAGAACAATCCATCAGCAAGCTTCATGATGTTGGCTTTATGCACGGCGGTCACTTTCTTTCTATTGTTTAAATAAGCATATTCAAATGCATATTTTGCAATGCGCTCCGAACAGAACTTTGTTATCAACTAGCAATAGAGTAATATCAGTATGAGACACATAACATAAAAATAGAATAATTCTAAATTTTATTCAGAATTAGCAGCACAAGACAAAGAGTAGAGAGTGGAGTCAAACGGAGTACCTTAAGACTCTCGACGACTCCAGGGACGACCTCGTGTTCAAGGCCAGAGTACTCGCCTTCGGTGTTCTCTCTGATCACCACAATATCAACATCCTGATGTCTTGTGGGCAAGCCAGGCAAATTGAAGCAATTGACGAGCGAAGCGTACAAATCCAGCTCTCTTCTCAGCTGCACATTAAGCGAGCTCACACCCCCTCCCATCGGCGTAGCCAATCCTCCTTTCAAACAGACTTTGTTCTTCTTAATTGATTGGATCACTTTTTCAGGCACGCGCTCCATGTCGCCGTGAACCTCGTATCGCTCGAAATATAGAGGCGCGTGCATCGCTTCCATCACTTGCTCCACAGCACCCGTCACAAGAGGTCCGATCCCGTCACCAGGGATCAAGGTAACGGCTCGCGGCGCACCGTCGCCTGGGCGGGGCATGTAGGTGACGGATCGAGTTGGTGTCAGATTAAAAGAGGGTAAGGTCCAGAGTTGTCTGAGGAGGGGAATGGATCTTCGGGCCATGGGGGTTGAGTTTTAGCCTCTGGGAAGGGAGAGATTGCGTTTGTTTAGCCTCTACTTTCAGCGAAGCAATACAGCCATTGAAAGAGCATAGCAAAGCAGAGAATAATTGGAAACAATAAAATAATATTAATTAATTAATTAATTGCAAGACAAGAGCAGCTTTCCCTTTGACTTTTCCAAGTTGTATGTGGACCTGCTCTGGTGTAGATATTTAGAAGATGTTTATAGGTTTTTTATTTTTTTATTTTCATCATACCTTTTTTAACGGTTGAACTGAATATTTAATTAATTAATCAGGGGTATGATGGGGATTATGGATGTAAAATATTTCCAACCCTTAGATTTTTTAAAAATTAATTTAGGTTATTAAGTTGAGATTCAGCTTCAGCTTGAGCTTGAGATAAAGTTGCACGGTCAATTTTAGAATATTTATAAAAAATACTCTTAATATATATATATATATATATATATATATATATTAGATTTTTGTTTTTAATAAATAAATATATAAATAAATAAATTACATTAAATTTTAAGTTTTTATTCAAAAAATTAACCTTATTTATTTTAAAATAGAAAAGTAAAAAATATAATTTTATTTACTTCAAAAATAAAAAATAAAATAATTAAATTAAATTCAGTTTCAAGTTAAAAATCGAGGTCAATGCGGAGTCGGAATAAATTAATCAAGTTTCAAGTAGGCTGTGATGGATAGATGCAGTCAGCTCTCGGCCTTGTTTGTTTCATTCAGTTGGGAGAAGTTTACTCCTATATTGCTTAAACGTACTATGGAGTAATGTTTTCCACCATAACTCAAAGGGGCAACCTTTCATATTTAGATATTCCATCTGTTTTAAGTGTTTAATGTATACTTTACTAAAAAAAAAAAAAAAAGCACAGTATAAAGGTAACAAAAACAAAATGTCAGCAAATGTAATTAGTTAAAGCACCGGTTTCAGTTACATCGATTGTTGTATCATTTTAGTAATAAATCGAAATAATTTTTTTATATCGATTAAATTTTGATTCATACTGATTACATCAGCTTGTTCCGGTCAATTTCGATTATATTGATTAGAATATTGTTCACCTATTGGTGTATGAATAATATTAAAAAATAGATAAAATTATTTTTTATCCGACTTTTAAAGAAAAATATTAATCATTTAAACTTTAACTAAAGGAAAGGAGTAATTTTAAAATTTAAAGTAAAAATTTAATAATAAAAAATAATTTATATAACAAAAAAAAAAACTAAAGAAAAAAAACAAATTTTCTAAAAGCTTCACGAACACATTTTTATGTGTATGTTTTTATTAAACTTTCAGATGATTTTATTGTAGATTTTCTTAAATAATGTCGTGGATAATTTTGTTGTTTAATTTGTGAAATGCTTTTTTTCTTGTTTTCTTTAAATTTATTAAATGAAGAAATTTTATTTGTGAAGTTTATTGATGAGTATTTTATATAATCAATTAATGTTTTTATATTTAAAACTATTTAATCTAATTCATTTAAAATATTTAAATATTCTATATATTAAATATTTTTTAAAAATATTAATAAATTAAAAAAGATACACGGAAACAAATTGATACCAATACATATCAATTCCATTAAAAAAATTTGGTATGCCCACGAATATGGCCAAGAATACGATAAACAAAACCAAAACAGTGTTTTCTTTAATCGCGTGGTTTCAATGAAAAGATCCTACCCGCTTTATTTCAAGCCCCTCCTTATAGTCCACAACCATGTATCACACACATCAATACACCATGATTTCATAACACTTGAGAATAGGAAGTCAAACCAGTTCAAAAGGAAAGGACTGAATATTCAATAATGTATAATTATTCCATATAACCAAAGTCCACCGATCATTGATGGTAAGCTGTGGCTTCTATTTCATTAGTTTGCTTCCATAGGAACCCCATCACATGATTTACTAATTAATATTATCCAGCATACCAAATTTTCTTGCATGGGAGAGCACTTGACAAAGAGGATAAGAGAGAAGATGCTTTCAAAGGTGTTGACTTTTGAAGTTGGGTGGTTTGACCAAGATGAGAATTCCAGTGGCAGTGTTTGTGCTAGGTTAGGAAAAGATGCTACTGTGGTATGTTTTGCATTTTCTTACCTTCTTTATGACTATATATAATTGATTGAGATGATAAATTTGTAATACTTGATTATGGTCTTGTATGTTTCCAGGTGAAATCTTTGTTTGGTGATGGAGTGTCGCTTGTTGTGCAAACCATCTCGGGTGTAACTCTAGCTTGTGTGATGGGCCTATTCATTGCGTGGAGACTTGCCATTGTCATGATTGTTGTCCAACCGCTCATTATCCTTAGCATGTACACTCTAATGGTCATACCTAAAAGAATGTCTGTGAAAGCCATAAAAAGGACAACAAGAGAGCAGCAAGCATGCTGCAGAGGCAGTTTCCACCCATAGAACTATTACTGCCTTGTCATCTCAAGACCAAATCATGAAAATGTTGCAAACAGCCCAAGAAGTTCCAAGAAAAGAGAATGTTAGACAATCTTGGTTTGCAGGTCTTGGACTTGGTTCAGCTCAATTGCTTACTGCTTGTATTATTGCCTTTGATTTTTGGTATGGTGGAAAACTCATATCGCAAGGATATATCACTGCGAAAGCCTTATTGAAACATTCCTCGTTTTGTTTAGCACCGGCGTTGTCATTGCTCAAGCTGCAGGCATGACATCGGACTTAGGGTGTGTTCTCTATTGCTTTTGAGATGAACTTTTTCTAAAAAAAATACTTTTCTCTTAAAAGCAATGAAGAACACATATTATTGGGGCAATTTTTTTAACTTTTGGGATAAGCTTTTTTAGAGATGAAAAAGCAGTAAATTTTAACTTTTTCAGCCAAAAAGCACTTTTAGCTGTTATTTTACCTTTTTAACCTTACTTTTTGACTTAAAATGTGTTTGATAATATTATTTTGTGTTTTCTTTCTTGGTTATTTAATATGAGTTTTACAAATGTGTTAAAAGCATTAATTAAAAATAAAAAATATTTTTTAAAATAATACAATTGTGTCAATATCTAATTACAAATATTTAATTATTATATTTAAATATTTAAATATAGTTTATATATCCTAATTAAATTTAATAAATAATTAATATTAATTACTTAGAAATATTTAAAATTAATATTATATATTAAAATATTAACAATAAGTTATAATAAATTATTTTTTTATATTTTTGCTAAAATATCATAATATTAACTAATTTGAACATTATTTAAATAATATTTGTTACTTTATAATATCATGTCTAAAATGAACATTTTATTTCTCAAAAGTACTTTTTGACAGCAATATCAAACACTTAAATTTTTTCAAAGCACTTCTCAAAAGTACTTCTCAAAAGCACTTTTCCACAGCACTTTTCAAAAGCACTTTTCAAAAGCATTGCCAAACTGGCCCATAGCCAAGAGCGCTGAGGTTGTTGGATCTTTGTTTGCGATATTTGATCGTTGCACAAGGATAGGACCTGATGAATGTCTGCGACATTCATTTTGTGACAGTTAAGACTTATCAATCAGCATAGAAGCCGGGAAATCAACAGCATTGGTGGGACAAAGTGGATCTGGTAAATCAACCATCGTTAGTTTAATTGAGAGATTTTATGATCCTGTCAAAGGAGTAGTGAAGATTGATGGTCGAGATATAAAGGAATACAACCTAAGGTCATTGAGGAAACACAATAGCACTTGTTAGTCAAGAACCAACACTATTTTCTGGCACAATAAGGGAAAACATATCCGGAGCATCAAATAAAATCAATGAGTCCGAAATCATTGAAGTAACTAGAGCAGCAAATGCACATTATTTCATAGCAGGTCTAGTAGATGGTTATGATACCTGGTGTGGAGACAGAGGTGTGCAACTATCTGGGGGCCAAAAGCAACGAATCGCCATAGCCCGAGCCATATTGAAGAACCCAGCAATGTTATTGTTAGATAAAGCAACCAGTGCACTTGACAGTTACTCTGAGGAAGTGGTGCAAGAGGCATTGGAGGGAATGATGGTGAGGAGAACTAGTGTTATCGTTGCACATAGGCTAAGCACCATTAAAAATTGTCATCTTATTGCTGTGTTAGACAAAGGGAAGGTGATGGAGAAAGGCATCCATTCATCTTTGTTGGCCAAAGGGCCAACAGGAGCTTACTACTCTTTGATTAATCTTCAGAGTAGATCACATAATTCTACTTAGTCATTCAAATAAGTTGTGTATTTTTAGATGATAGATCATTTTTTGAGCTTTAGTGGGTGATAAAATGCCCCTTAGCTTTCACTATGAGCTTAATCATTTCATGGAAGCTGGTGAATGTCCAATAACATTCTAATCATCATCACCCATCATTTCGTATGTAGATAATTTTTGACATAATGATTTATTTCGTCCTCTAACTTTATAAAAAAATCATTTTAGCCCTCTATTTAATTTTTCGTTTTTTTAACTCTTGAACTTGCATAATTTATCAAATCATCCTAAAATTAATGGAATAGTCAACATTGTTAACTTTGCTAACGTGACATCCACATGGCAGTCCGCGTATATACCATGTTAGCAATTAATTAATTTTTTAAAATTTAAAATTAATAAAAAATATTTTTTTATACTTTTTAATAATTTTTAATTTTTAAAAATATTTTTTTATTAGTTTTTTTATTTTTTTAATTTAAGGGATAATGACAAAATTTACCCCTATACTTTATCAAAATTGTCAATATAATTTTTGTACTTTAAAATTTATTTATTTTGATATTTGTACTTTAATTTCATTTATTAAAATAGCACTTGCCCTTAAAACTATTAATCAGATGACATCATACCAATAAAAAGATTAGACGTGAAAATTTTACCAATGTCATTGAATATGTTTCTATCTCTTATGCCACCATAGATGGCTTAAAGCTAATTTACCTAATATTTATTATAATTAAAATACAATTTTAATTATGACTAAAATAATTGTACTCGCCTCTTCAAGCTTCTTTTCTAGAACAAAATAAAGAAGACTGAGCCACATCTTTTCACTGTCAATGCCAATACTCGCCAGTGTCTTCTCTGACCGGGAAACATTCAATGAAGTTTATGAGTTCATCTCCTAATTTCAACCTTCTTCAACCCTGGGTTAAAATCTTCAATTATGGGCTTATATATATAATGTATAATACTATTATAAAGTATGATACAAAATTAAGTGACCAATTATGTTATATGCACAGGTATTAAAGTGTCATAGAAATAATGTGTAGATACCATAAGTGTCATAGAAAGGTATAATTCTTACTCCGGTCTATTCTGAGGTTAATTTAGCTTCAGTACCTAGAAACACTTGGTGGATAGATTTAGGTGGTACTACTCACATAAGTGTTTCTATGCAGGGTTGCCTAAGCTACCGAAAGCCAAGTGATGGTGAAAGACACATTTTCGTAGGCAAAGGAAAATCAATGGAAGTGGAATCAATTGGGCATTTTAGGTTGTTATTCAGAACTGGTTTTTATTTAGATTTAAAAGAAACTTTTATAGTACTATCTTTTTAACTTACTGATGGATAACATTTGTACATATGTTCATTTCCATTGCCTCTACATCTAGTGACATTTTAACTTAGTGAACTAATTATGTTTACATTAGAAATAAAAAAGTTAATTAGATATCACTCTTAAGTTGCATGTGAGGTATTTATCGTACGAGTTTGATATTCTACTGCCATGTGACTTAATTGTCTGATTTAGTCTAAGAGTCATCTTTTTTTTCGCATGTTTGGTATGTTTGCTTTAGGACAAACAAAGAGTTAAGTGTGGGAGAGTTTAATCTTCCATAATTTGATATGAAAAATTAGGTTTTCTTGATATACTTAAAGAGCATATTCTCAAGCAAAGTATCGTCTTTTTCGTAGTTTTTAGATTTTAAGTTAATAAGTGTAAATGTCTCGGTTTTACTCATTTTGTGACCCAGTTTGACCAATAGTGCCATTGGGGGCCAAATATGTGGTTGAGTGGTGTAGAGACGTGTTGAAGGTTGAAAGCGAAAGAAAATGGTACCAAAGCAAAGAGTATCATGATATCCTTGCCTTAGAATTGCAACACGTCCAACAGGTTTAAAGATTGAAGACCACCCTTTAGTGGTATCACAATATCCACCCTCAAAGAAGACCCCTAATGTAACACCCCTAACCCTATCCATCACCAGAACTAGGTTACGGAGAATTAACGAAGTTTACAGATCAAACAAACAAAAATTTCAAACATTTTATATAATATAATATTCATGTCAGAAACCAATCGAAATCATACATATTGTCCCTTATACGAGCCCTCGAGGCCCAAAATATGCGTTAGAAATAAGTCGAGACTAAATCGGAAACTCAAAAAATTTTTCAGAATACATTGAAAATTTTCAAAGCTGCAAGGGTCACACAGCCGTGCAGCCAGGCCGTGTGGGCATTCAAAAATAGGGACACACGGCCATGTCTCAGCCCTTGTCTTTGCCCGTGTAACTCACTAACTTGGGTCACACGCCCGCGTGCCAAGCTGTGTACCCTTTCGAAGTAACCTCACACGCTCGTGTGCCAGGCCATGTGCTAGGCCATGTAACAGCCTGACTTGCAAACCTTTAATAAGCTATAGGGGACACACAGCCATGTCACCTGGCCGTGTGTGACACAAGGCTGAGACACATTGATGCGTCGTTGAAAACACCAAAAATATTCTATTTCTTATAAAATAACGAAAAAGAAATAGTAAATGGGAAGTAGGGTCGAATCCTCAGGGACCGGATTATATGAATGCTTGTTTCTCGAAATCTTGGGCAGAATCGTGCCCAAGAAAACCTGCGTTCTTGAAAAAAATAAAAAAACAGAATTTAAGAATTGATTTTGGAAGCGAAAATAAAATAAAAACAGAATTTAAAGTTTACTGAAATTATGATTATGAAAATAATAAAAATGATAAAGAGAGTTTTAAGAGAAAAGAAATTCTTATGGGAAAGTTCCAGCCTCCGGTTGTCTCATTCCGCCTTGGGTTCAATCCTTGGCTTTTGGATGATCCTTCTCGACTCAAGTAAGCCAGTTATAGTGGAAGAGGACGCCTACGACCACCAGCTCCAAAGATTAGACTTACGATTTTTAGGGAACCTGACTCTAGCCAGTAATCTATGCTAGATCAACGTTTCTCAATGGCGAATCCCACGCCATTTTGTCTCTTTGGCTCGCTCAAACCTCTCACGCAGATAAGTTAACGAACCGATGTGTGCAATCCTTCCAAAACATACAAAGCGGCCGCCTTTGCATATGCTGAAAAGTTCACTTCTTAAGGGCCATGGACGGAAGCGTCAGCCCGTAGTGCGGAGAAACGATGAATACTTGGCGAGAAGGCTAAGTACGGATTCTAAGCCTTAAGAACCCTTTTTGGGAAATATTGACAACTTTTGGTTAAAAGGGTTTTAGTGGCTCATGATAATGGTTGGAAAGTAAATAAAATTATGGAAAAAGAAATTTTATTGAAAGAAAAAAATATGGAAAGAACAAAAGACTAGACTTTTAGGGGGAGAGTGTTTACAGAAAAAGATGAACCCAAATAGAGTCACTTCACCCCCTATTTATAGTGCTAGGAAGATAGTCTAATTTAACTTAAATTTTAAAAGACAAATACATTTAATTAAAGATAATTAAAATAAAATCCTAAAATTAAATAATCCTAATATTTATCTTAATATTAATTATCCTAATATAAATAAAATAAAATAAAATAGAGTCTTCCAAAATAAAATCTCTTCTATTTTCTTTTAAGTCCTTGTGCCTTCCATGTTCGCACTTTTGGCACCATATTTGTCTCACGTTGCATATTGGCCCATTTAATCTCCAAATTGACGCTTTTTCCCTTAAATTTATTTTTCGCTTTCAATTTAGTCCCTAAAAGATAAAAAGACATAAATAGCTCAAATTAGTAGGCTCAAGCTCAAAATAAACACATGATTAATATATAAAAACACGTCATTTTAGAGTATTATCACAGATGTCTGTGTCTCTGCCCATGTGGACGAAAATAGGCCATTTTACAAGCCACATTTCTCACCCAAATTGGCATTGCATATACACAAGTCATAAATAAGCATCCAAAACAAGCCAAAATCAAGCCTTAAACATGTGATATCTTCACATACAACCAATATGCTCTTAGGCACCTCAAATGACAATTTATAATATGTATATCTAAACATTCAATATGTCCAACTGTTTAACTAACTTATATGCATATTTGTACCAAAACTTACCATGTAGGTCATTAATCAAAACATACCATTTAGTACCATTTATGTGCTTGATATCTAATATCAAATGGTCATATAAGTCACTTGTCACTTGTACACTAGAAACACCAATACAAACCATTCAAAACTAACATCATTATACATATGTGCTTTCCGCAACAAGCACTAAATCACTCCAAATTATAATACATATCTATATGCATATTCAACTAACATTTAATTTTCATCCATCAAACATAAATCAATTCACATATTGACCATACCAACCCACACATCTAACATGATAAGGCTATTTATATATACATAGCAAAATATACCAAAACACAAGTCAAAGCATATGGCCACAACCACAACATCACACATAGGCCAACATTAGCCGAAATAACCTATACATGCCATTATAATAGAAATTAAACAAATGAAAGTACCAAAAGAGCCGATGGATAGTGCTATAGCTTCGACAAGCTTCCAACTCGGACGAGCTTCCAAATCACTATAAAACACGAAAAATAACACAGAGTAAGCATTTAAGCTTAGTAAGTTCGTATAACTTAAAATTTAACTTACCATTTTAAATCACAATTAAGGTAAGCTAACATAGCATATCCCAACCAATTTGGCCAAAAGCCTAAACACATGATCACCAACATATTAGCCATGTAAATCATATATAAAATCCAATACGCATGGATGAATTCAACAAGAAATCACATTTCATATACATAAATTATTCATTTCATATATCAATGTATCATGTAACATCACTTTCAATTATTTCATGTAAATACCTATAATAGTTCATATTGAACTCATATAATCTCGTAACAGAAATGTACTCGTTGAACCATTTAGAATATTGTTGGATACGCGGGTAGTACAAACGAGGTGTACTGAACTGTAATCCGTCAATTTCTGTAATGTATGCTCATATGAGCTCTGAATCAGTATGCTCTTACGAGCTGTAAACAGTAAGCTCCTCCGAGCTGAATAACGGTAAGTTCATATGAGCTGAGTCTCGGTAAGCTCATACGAGCTGAAATCAGTAACTCTAATGACGTGTCATTTGTATCCTACGAATTCCTAAGGTTCAAACGGGGCTCGGTAGTCATTGTACGTCGTCGGATATGCTATCAGTATCTATACATGGCAATTACACAACTCACATACATATAAATCAATTGAAACATATAAATGTATAGTTTAATTACACAAACTTACCTCGACGAGTGTACATAAATATGGAGGCAACGAATCCGAGATTTTCTCTTTGCCTCGATCTAACTCCGTACGAGGTCTGACAGGATCTATACGAATGAATTTAACTCAATTCAATATAATTCATATTTGATTTAGCCGAACACACATTTTTGGCAAAATTACCATTTTACCCTTATACTTTTAATTCTTTGTAATTTAGTCTTTAGGCTCGAAAAATAAAATTCATTCAATTTTATCCCTACCCAAGCCTAGCCGAATTATAAACATACTAATAACAGCACATATATTTCACAATTTCACCACATAATAATTTATATTTTTCAATTTAGTCCCTATTTGACAATTTCATCAAAAATTCCTTTACAAAAGTTGTTTATCTAACAACAACCATTCATTTTCTATCATCAAAATTCAAAGCTCATGCATATTCATCAATGGCAAAACCCTAATAGTTAGAAATTTTGCAAATTAGTCCCTGATTTAGCTAGATTAGCTACAACGATCCTGGAAATATAAAAATCATTAAAAACGAAACAAAATTGCATACCTAATTGAAGGATTAAAGATGGCCAAATTTTAAGGATGAAAATGGCTTCCTTTCCTCTTGAAAATTGGTAGAAGAAGATGGAGAAAGATGATAGCAAATTAAATTTTATTTTAACTTATCATTTATTATTTAATTACTTAATTAACCTTTAAAATTAATTCAAATTACAAAATTGCCAAGCCATTATCATCCACTAACATACTAATGGGCTAATTACCATATAAGGACCTCTACATTAATATTCTATAGCTATATAATACCTTTAGCTATTAGAACTCAACTTTTGCACTTTATGCGATTTAGTCCTTTTTATCAAATTGAACATGTAAATAATAAAATTTCTTAACGAAATTTTTATACGGTATTTCTATCATGCTGTAGACCATAAAATAATAATAAAATAAGTTTTTTATATTCAAATTTTTGGTCTTGAAACCACTTTTCTGATTTCACTAAAAACGAGTTGTTACACCTAAGTTTGAAGTTGACTTGGTATAGCGATATCCTTTTCTGGGTATCACGACATCAATATCATGAGGGGGACAAAATTAGACAAAAAGGGTAGTCTTTGTGCACCCGATGCACCAATCACGCAAGGCCTGTGTAGGGAAAATTTTGGCAATAAAATTTCATCAACATTCAGCCTAAAACAATCAATTTTGACTGAGGAGGAGAGACACACAAATTAGTTTAGTTTTTAGCTTTAGTTTCTCTAGGTTTTCTCTTAGTTTTTCTGCAACTTTTCTAATATTTTTATTTTCTCTTCTTCTTTCTTAGTTTTAGAGTTTATCTTTCTGTATTTGCTTCTTGTTCTTAGTATTCTTAGTGTTAGTTAAGTTAGTTACCACTGTAGCTTAGGTTTATTTGCACTTTCAGTCCCTGTACCTTGGTTGTAAGACATTTTTAGTTTTATTTTAATGTATTTCAATTTCTTTTACTTTAAATCAACTAAAGATTGTTCCTTTTATGTTTATTACTTTAGATTTTCTTTTTGAATGCTTTTAGTTTCATGTTCTTTAAGTTTTCTTGCATAAAAATCCAAACTTTTATATTTTTGTTAAGCTTGACTCTAGTGGTTTCTTTATTTTTCATTTTCATGTCCATTATCTTTATTTTCAGCATGAGTAGACCTCAAAGGGGGTTGGTTGATGGAGATGCGGGTAAGTTAATTTTTTTACAAGGGACAAAATCGTAATAAATTAAACTAAATTGAATAGACCTAAAAACTTAGGAATTGACGCCCCTAAGGGAATACGTAGACAAATGAGACTGAGAGATAATCTTGTTGTGCACCAATTCATTAGTCCCGAATTAACCGGTGAGATCGAGAGATAAACTAGATTAATTTTTCTAAGTTGGCAAAATTGAGATCGAGAGATAAAATGAAGCCACTTAGTATTTTAAGCGATTTAGTTACCTCCTTCGAAGATCAGCGAGCCATGTCGAAATCAACCAGCCAACGTTAGTCATTTATTATTTAATCTCGTAGTTTTGTACTCTTTACAATTTGGTCCCTAGATTAGCATATTTAATTTCCTTGCAAAACTTTCTTGTTATGATTTGCTGTACTATAAAATCATACCAGTAGCTAGTTAAACTCTATAGTGTACGTTATCTATCACTCAATCACCATCTCCTTTGGGTTTGACCTTTTGGAATACTTCGTGTTCCATCAAAACTATAAATATTACAACTGACCTATACACTTGCAATAAAACTGCGCTTTAAATTTGTAATACCCCAAAAATTTTTACAGTAAAATATTATCCGTAATATAGTAAAATAAGAAAATAAAGTGAAAAAAGGGAAATTTTGAGTTATGTCAATATTGGGAAGTATATTATGATATATTAATTCAAGAAAGGACTAAATTGTAAAAGTGAGAAAAATTTTGTTGCACAAGAGTAAATACTCAAAATTTGAGGGGTTAAAGTGTAAATATAAAAAAGTTAAAGGACCAATAATGTAAATATTTTAAGGGTGGAATGATCTAGAAACTAAGGAAAATGGATGAATTAGGACCAAATTGAATAGGTGAAGAACTATGAGGGACTAAATTGCAATTTTACCAAATTAAATGATGACTCAAGGATGAAATTTTAAAAGATAATAAAGGGCAAAATGGTCAATTGGAAGAGAGAGAAATCTAGAAAGTAATAATGATGATAGAGATATTTTGATATTTTATAATTATTTAATTAGATAAATATTATTTTATTAATATTTTAATAAGATATTTTATTATTATTTTATTAGTATATAAAGAAAGAAAGATGAGGAATTCTCATCCACCCTTCTCATGCAACTAACGTGAGAATAAGAAGAAGAAAGAAAGTTTTCCTTTTTTTACAATTTGGTCCTTCCACCAAAAATTTACCATTTTCACCTAGAAATCAAAAGAATTTCTATTGCCATCAAGAGAGAAAGATGACAAGAAGACTATCGGGAGTTAGAATATCAAGTTAGATTCAAGAAATAGAAGCTAGAGGAGAGAGAAAATCAAGTTAAAGATTGAAGTCAATGAAACAAGGTAAGAACATTAAGATTTCAATATATTTTTAAGATTAATATTATTGAAAAAGCATGAAATTGATATTAATGTGGATTTTTCTTATATATGGTCTTATGTTCTTGATATGTTAATGAAGAGAAAATAAGAGAAAGTAATGAGAAATAGTGTAGAGAAAGAAAATAAGGGTGTTATAAACATGGTAAATAAACATCTTGCACTAAAACAACTTTGGACAGCAGCAGTAGGCTAAATTTGAAAAATCACCATAAATTTTGAAAATCTAATTAGAGTATGAAAAAAATATGTAATTAAATCTTATTGAGTCTAGTTTCTTATAGAAGAAACGGTGTAGGCAATGAAATTGTGAATTGTGAGATATAATAAATTTAGTGAGACAAGGTCAGAATAATTTTGGGTTCCCCTGTTCTGACTTTGGAAAATCATCAAAAATTGGAGAAAAATAATTAAGGGCTTAAATTTATATGTTTAAAATCCCTAATGAGTATATTTTCAATATAAATAAGTGGAAACATCATCCAAATATCGTACGATGAGATAATTAATTCTTAGTGAAGAAGGGTCGGAACTGTCAGATAGCAGAACAGGGGAAACTTTAAAGAATAAACTGTACTTATTGGCTAAACCAAAAATTCTGAAAATTTTATGGTAAGAAGATATATGAGTCTAGTTTCAGGGAAAATTATCGGATCTTAATTTGGAATTCTATAGCTCTAGATATAAATAATTTAGTGACTATGACACGGATGGATAGCTTTGAATATACATATAAGTCAATAGTGAAATTATTGATAATGTTACTTGTAAGCATGATATATACATTAAGGATGTGGAATGGAGAGGAGGAGGAGGAAAATATATATGAATATTCAGCTAGCATGGCTAATTTGCATGTTTTAGGGTTAGGGACTAAATTGAACAAAAGTAAAACTTTAGGGGGTAATTTTATAAAAATGTCAAAAATGACCAAATTGAAGGGAATGAATTTTTTTATTATTATCTAAATTAATAAATTGAATGAAATTATCAATTTAAGATTGGGTGAATATTGGGAAAATGGTAAATTACCAATATGCCCCTAAATCTTGGTATTTCTGCAATTTAGTCAGGTAGGTTCGTATAACTTGAATGAGCATGTAAATATGACAATTTAAATATTGTATCATATTTTATATGATGTTTGAATTGAATATGTGAAAAGGATGTTACATGAAACAAGAAAATGAATACTAAAGAATATAAATTAATTGAAATTATTCTGAAAATCTCGGTAATGCCTCGTATCCTATCCCGATCTCAGGTACGGGTATGGGGTATTACAAAATTTGTTTTATAAAACCATTTGTTTTATGCGCATACGCACACACAGTCAATAACACACTTATGACAAGGTCATTAGACGAGTACTAATCAGTTGCTTTCGTAATGGTATGCCGTTGGGGAGAGCTCAATCACGATACTATAGTGGAATGACTTCGTGACTAAATGAGTTTATAATTAATAGGCGAAAAGTTGAAACTTAATTATAAACTATTTCAGCCTTAATTGCATATGTCCAATCGATCCCTCCGCTAGCTCGTTAAAACCATAATCGAATCAAATGAATATAAATGAATGAAAATGGTGAAATGGAGAAATAAAAAACATTTAGAAATTATTAAGGTTTTCTCCAAAATGAAAATGAAAATGGAGAAATGAAATATTTGGAAATGAATATGGTATTCTCCAAAATTAAAAAGAAAAATGAAAATGACCTAAAAAATGAATTTATATTTTTCGAATTAAATGAAGTTCAAAAATGGAAATAAACCATTTGGTTATAATGAACCGTTGAATGTAGAAATATTAAATATATTTTGTTATAAATTTTTTTACGGTAAAGTCGTCATGATTTTAACTGAATTAGAATTGGGTTGAGAAAATTATTTGATTGGAAATGTATTTAAAATTAATTTTGAGAAATAAAAAAATAAATATTGGGTTGGATCAAATTATAAACTATTGGGTTAAAAAATCAGGAAGTACTTGTACTTGGACCCAATGTGGAAGAGGCCCAAAACCCTTTATGTAATAAAGGGAGACGACAAACCCTAGTATTATTAACTTGGGTTGCCGCCCCCTACATCCTAGTAGAATTAGAATTTCATTTTTCTAATTGAAATACACTTCTACAATTTAGCAAGGGTTTTACTTTCTTTTCCTATAAATAGATGGCACGGTAAGGTTATTTACACAACTCTAAAATATTATTACTCTGCCAAAAAATAGAGAATTTATTCTCAACTATTAAATATATTTTTCTGAAATAACAATTTTCTCAGTTTCTATTTGAGAAGAGAATTTTCGTTTTCACCTAAAAGAAAAGAAAACTATTTCTAGTTTCTTTGTTTGATTCGATTTGTTCGAACCCACACGTAAAGCAATTCGTGGTATGAAAATAGCGGAGAAGATCATTTGGTTGAAAGTCGGGAACAAGGATCTGTCTATTCGAAAACAAAGGTACAATTTCGGTCTAGGGTTTATTGCTATAAATATCACAAACTGGGTCGATTTTCAAAATTTTTATTTTCCGCTGTACAAGAAAATCATTTTCAAACTGAATTTTTTTGACAGTTTAAAACCATTGCATTCAATCAAACCTAGTGCAATTTGTAATCAAATTTCATATAGTTTCATACCAAATACTTTCATTACCATATTAACATGCATATGATCATCTTTACATACCAAATCACTCGTATCTATTGACTTATTATTACTCAATTGGCCCCCAGGGCTCGTTTTCAGCTTATTTCATTTCATATATTATATTGTCGCATCATGTTTATTTTATAACCTTACTAACCAGACACGAACTCAAAACGAATATGTGGATTCGTCACCCTGGTTGCCTGACAACGATGGTTTTCAAAATCTGAATATTCTATCACGCTGGATTACCCGACAACAATGACTCTATATATGCAATTTACCACCCTGGGTTGCTTGATAATGATGGTTTTCAATCAATATTCTAACCCTATAGCATGTAAATTATATTTGACCCTATTCGAACAGCTAACAGGGTAACCAACTTTCCAATTTCAGTATACGATTCAATTAATACTTTATCATATCCAATTCACCATTAAGTCATCATGTAATATAACATGTTTCAACTCAATTTCATACCAATTATCATATATCAATTAAATCATACTACTTTCTATTCTATTTAATTTAGACATTGTCTCAATATTCAATCTCAACCAGAGCAATTCAATTCAAATAACCATTGAAAACTCACATCAACATTATATAATGCAAAATGTCATGAATATGCAGTAATTAAAGTGATCCCGAATCATAGAAATACAAACGAAAGTTCGAGTCACTTGTCGTCGACTCTTGCATTTCCTTTCCCTCTCGATGACTCAACGTCGTTTTTAACAACAAATAATAATTAAATAGTAACATAATATCAAATTCCATCCAAATCACATTCAAATATAAAAACAAACATATTTTGTAATTTATTCAATTTAGTCCTTAAATTTGGGACAAGCATAACTTTCGATCTACAGTTTTGGATTAAAATCTGATTTCACATTTACACATTAGGGACCTTTTACTTTCTATTCCTACCAAATTTTTATAATAATTTTACATTTTATTCAATTTGGTCCTTAATGTACAAAACTAAAACTAACAATTAAGCTTTATAATTTAGTCATTTTTATAAACTAAGCTTAATTTCTATCAATTTCACACCTAATTCTTCAAGAAATCAACAATGACAACTTTCTAAAACTTTAACAGTTTCACAAATTAGTACATAGGCTAGCTAAATCAAGCTCTCATGATTCAATTTCCAAAAAAATCAAAGAAAAATAGCTAGGGAGTTACTTGAAATTGAATGGTCGAATATAAGAAAACCTATAGCTTTTGTCATTTTATTTTCTTTGGTTTCGGCGGTTGATGATGAATATGATAAAATTTTTATCTTTCTTTCCACTTTGTTTACTGTTTATACACTAATTTGCTTTTAATTAATCTTAGTTAACATATTTAATTAAGTTTTATTTATTTAATCTCTAGTTACTTAAGTTAAAAGACATACATTATTACCATCCAATAACACTTTTTAAAAAATGGTTTATTAACCATTTTGGCCCTTTGGATATTTTCTATCTAAGTCCTTAAGCTTTTTCCTAATTAAAAATTTATAACAGTTAAAAATTTACAATTTAATCCCTATGCCTTAATTAACCACAATTTTAACTCAATTACTTAGCCGAATTTCAATTCAATTATATAGTAACTCTGTAAATATCTCTATTTAATATTTATAAACTCAGTTACGGAAACGAGGTCTCGAAACTGCAATTTCTAACACCACTAGAAATCGGGTCATTACAATTGTAAAAATATCAAAAGCTTCAAATGCTTACTACTAAGTTTGAGAATCTAAGAATGCAAGAGAATGAAACTATAGGAGAATTCTAAAGTTATGCTACCTGTCTAATTAAGCCTTTACATTTGGTAAGGAGTATATCAATGCTAAGTTGGTAAGGAACGTTCTTCGATCTTTGCCTGATAGGTTCAACATCAAGTCTACTACCATTGAAGAAGCCAAAGACATTGATATTATGCATATTAATGAACTGATTGGATTCTCAAGACCTTTGAGATCAATCTTGATGAAGCTAAGATGAGTAGATCTAAAGAGAAAAAATATTGCTCTGCAAGTGGCAAAGATAGTGCCCACTAAGTTTGGCACAACCATTGAAGACTTACAAGAATAGATTGGTCTACTCACCAAGAACTTCAACAAAGTTTTCAAATCCAAACGAAGTAAAAGATTTGACAAATTCAAGTACACTCAACAAGAAAGTCTAAAGGGTTTATCATCAACAAGGATGCAACCAAAAACAAAAACAAAGGAATTCGGTGCCATGAACATCATGGTTTTAGCCACATTCAAGCAGAGTGTGCAAATACCTTGAAGAAGAAGAAGAAGAAGTCTTTTTGTGTCACTTGGAGTGATGAAGAATCTAGTAATGAATCAATCTCTGATTAGGAGTTATTTAGAATATTTAATAATTTAAAATCTGTAATTAATGTCAATGGAAAAAAATCATATTTAAAAATTTACTGATTATTATCCTATACACGATCAATGGAATAAAAAAAATTCCGCAAGCGGATTTAAGATGATGACACTTATTTTAGGGTATAATAAAATAATTAAGAAGGACACTTAGCATTATCCTAAACCCAATTGTAGAGTTTTTGTACTCCATCCCCAGTGGATAGAATAATTATCCAGACTTTATTTTCAAAACGAGACCACTCTAAATATAACTAAAAAATAGAAATATTTTGAAGCTCAAATAAGTAACTTAAAACTAATGTATGTTTGGTTTGTTCTAATGAAATAGGAAATGAATAGAGTTATAATAGAATAAAACGAATGTAAAAATAATTTAGCTAAATGAATGGTATGATAATAAAATTAATATATTTGATATAAGGGAATAGACGTAGTAATAGCATAAGGAAAATACTTAATGACAAATATAACCATTAAAAATATTAAAAGAAAAAACAACGCAAATATTAATGCACGTAAATTAGCAAAGTATAGATGCAAATGTAAAAGCCTATCATCCATGTGAACTGTTTTCATATCCACTTGCATTCTTCTCTCAATCGACTCAGTAGCTTGTATTTATGAAAATCAAGCTAAACAAGTCTTTTTTTTAATAATTTTATTATAGGTTTATATCTGCTCTTTTTAACATAATCTGTAAAATTATCCATAGCCTCTCGATAACCCATAAATAAGAGGATAATGTGCTTTAATGCACTCGAACCGGCATCCTCCTGCATTGACAACAATATTTATTCTAATCGAGCTAAAACTCAATCATCAACTTATCCAAAACAAATTCAATCAATTTTACTTATATTTCAAATCAATCATTTAAAATTTTAAAATAAAATTCGATGAACTTCAATTTCACCTCAAAAAGACTTAACATGAAATTCAATCCAGAAATGTTTTTTTCTTCCTTTTAATTAAAAGAAGATCACATGCCTAAAAACCGTAATTCACCAAAATCAACCCAAATCATAATAGGGAAAAAAAAAAAAAAAAACCCTCATTCGGCCTGCAGTTTAATTTCGAACCGAAAAAGAAAAAGCCCACGAAGAGCTCAAAAACAAAGAACGAAACACAACTAAAATCTTGTTCATGTTTTTCCAAATTTAGAACACTAACTAAAACTCTCACAAAATCCCATTGCAAAACAAAACAAAAGGAACCAAACATAATCCATTTCAGATTTTGACTCTCCTTTTTACTTCCTCTCTTGCTCCTATATATTCTACTATCTCTTCAATTTTGTTTCTTTTTCCCCTTAAATCTCATACACAACCGAAACAATATAGACAAAACATATAGGATCAGAAAAGAAAAAAGTAACTGGTTTGGTTTCTTTGTCTTTCCCCCCCTCTTGTAAGATCTGTTTCAGAGGAAAGTAAGTTCTTTTAACTATATTGTTAAAATGGGTTTCTTTTTATTTCTTCAAGGATTACTAAAAAAATTCACTTTTCTTTTCTATTTACAGGATGAAGCGACTAAGAGATGATATATATTCTGGTTCCCAATTTAAACGTCCCTTTGGTTCTTCAAAAGCTGAATCGTAAGAAGTTTTCTTTTTCTTTTATTTGCTTTTTTTTTTCTAATCTGTTTAAAGTTGTTTGCTTTTAATGAGGGTTTTGTGTGGTTCGGTTCATTTATATGAAACTTCGATGTGGGTTTGTTTTGTTTACCACATGAATTGAGTGGCTTGTCATGTTTTAATTTGCGTAATGCTGGATTTTCTCAATTCTGGGATCATTACACTGAATAGGGTATATCACTTGGTTTTGCAATATGTTGTAAATTTGCTTCTAAATTTGATGAAAATTTCAGGTTCTTTTTAACAGTAATCATCTGCTGAAAGCGTATGACGTTTATCACAAAATTTTATTGTTGTTTATCAGTGTTGGCTGAATTGTTGTGGTTCTGAAAATTTTTATTTTATTTTTCTATTTTCTACCTATGAAGCAATGGGCAAAACCAGATTCCAGGTGGAGGTGGAAGTGGAGGTGGAAGTGGAGGACGGGGAAGTGGAGGTGGAGCAGTTGGAGGGGAAGGGGAAGTTGCGGTGCAGAAACTGACTACAAATGATGCCTTATCGTATCTAAAGGAAGTCAAGGAGATGTTTCAGGATCAAAAAGAGAAGTACGACATGTTCCTTGAAGTCATGAAGGATTTCAAGGCTCAAAGGTATCCTCTTTTGAAATGGCAACCTTTTGTCGATGAAGATGGATTCGTGCTTTAAACTACTAAATGTTCAATGTGTCTTTTGTATGCCACAGGACTGACACAGTTGGTGTCATTGCCCGAGTAAAGGAATTATTCCGAGGGCATAACAACTTGATTTACGGATTTAATACCTTTCTGCCAAAGGGATATGAAATAACCCTTGATGAGGAAGCGGCTCCACTGAAAAAGACTGTTGAATTTGATGAAGCAATCAGTTTTGTAAACAAAATAAAGGTGAAATTATTGTGCCATAATCTTCCACCTTACTCTTGTCCAAGTTTAACCATCTAATTTATCCATTTTACTAAGCAGAAACGTTTCCAAAATGACGAGCATGTTTATAAGTCATTCCTGGATATCTTGAATATGTACCGGAAGGAGCACAAGGACATAGATGAGGTCTACAGAGAGGTAACATGTCTTATTAGGGTTGTTACCAATGTTCATTGGCTCTTTGGTATTTACCGGGTCTTAATTTCTTGGAAACTTCTTTTTTCAAAATACTTTACATGTTTTTGGTCTCATTATTTTCAGGTTGCTTCTCTTTTCGTGGGCCATCCAGATCTGCTTGAGGAGTTCGCTAGATTTTTACCCGATGCATCAGCAGCACCTTTGACTCAACAAGTACCAAATGGTCGAAACTCAACTCATCGTTATAACGAGCGAAGCTCTGCTACACCCACCTTGCGGCATATACAAATGGACAAGGTAACTCTTCTTTTCAATTTGGTACTTTTCATGTCTGTTTTACGGTCCATGTTTGGGGTTTGGGGTTGCCCCTCCCAACAATGTTGTCTTCAAGGTTCGAACCTTGTTCTCCCCTTGGGAGTGCAATGTGCCTTGCTACTGCACCCCAACACTTGTTGGTTTTAATGTTAATATTTTTGTTAGATGCTATTTCAACAATTATCTTTTCTTTTCCAGCAACGTCGGAGGGATAGGATTATTACTTCCCATACTGATCGGGATCTCAGTGTTGGTCGTCCAGACCTGGAAGATGACAAAGCTATGGTGAAAATGCAAAAGGAGCAGAGAAAGCGCGTGGAAAAGGAAATTAGGGATCGGAGAACTTGTGATCAGGATGACCCTGAGCATGAAAACAATAGGGATTTTAACATGCAGCATTTTCCTGATAAAAAAAGAACTGGAAGGAAGATTGAAGGATTTGCTTCTTATGATGAAAAGGATACTTTAAAAAGTGAGTCCAGAAACCTCTTTGACAGCTTTTATATAATTATAATATGCAAGTTGTCACTTTTACGTCCCTTTTTTAAAGCATATTATTGGTATATGTATTTACGGTGTTTAGGATGAAAAATTTTGTTCTTTTTCTATATGTTGCTAGTAAATAATTTTAACATATTCTTCTCAATGCTTCTCTTCATCAACCATTAGCATGATTTACTGGTGAAAATGTGCTTGTAGTTTTATTTAGGCGTATCAGGCGGTATGACATGTGCTTACCTCATGCTGGGTGCAATTATAAATGATGCTTTTGACTGAAGGAATTTGCATAGGAATATAACATATGTTTCATGTTATTTTGAAGCAATCAATGTCTGTGAGAAGCAATATTAGGTTAGTTTGTCTGTCATGAATTTGCATCTTAATCTTCTTAGCAAAACCAGTTCTAATAAATTTTTTTGTCCAAAAAAGAAAAATCAGTTCTAATAATTTTCTATGTGGGCATTCTCATATATATAGAAATGGCCTTTTTTTTTTTAACCTGAGGGAAATATTTTTGGTAGTCCTTTCGAATGTGTTTCTCCAAATGGTTTTTAATCCCATTTCAGCCTGTTTTTTGAAGTTTTTAAACATTTTCGTTGCTTGTGTAATGAGATTGGGTGTGCACATCTTGTCTTTCATATATCAATCTTTTGAGTTTTAGGTTTTTCTATTCAAACCTCAGGCATGTGCAACCAAGGGCTCGTATTCTGTGAGAAAGTTAAGGAAAGGCTATGCAGCTCAGATGACTACCAAGTGTTCTTAAAGTGCCTTAATATTTACAGCAACGGAATAATCAAACGAAATGATTTGCAAAATTTGGTATGTTTTACAACATCTCCAGTAGTTATCTTCGACTTTTCATATCATTCAATCTACTTGTCTTCATAGAATTATCAAAAAGCACATCTCTCACCTTTTATCAGCTGGTAGTTCAGTTATATCGTTACCTTGCTTTATGCATATTAGGTGACTGATTTACTTGGCAAGTATCCTGATCTTATGATTGAGTTCAACCAGTTCTTGGAGCGTTGTGAGAACACTGGTAATTGATGAAGTTTCATCTTTGAGTTGTTTTATTTGATTATTTGTCGGTATGGCTGTTTCTAATCTAAATATCTCCTGCAGATGGGCTCCTGGCTGGTGTCATTAGTAAAAGTATGTAATTCATAGCCTCATCTATTTGTTATTTGTTATTCATTTTCTTATTCTTCTTTGCTCTTCTCTAATTTTCCATCAACTTGAGTGTGCATGGTTTAATCATATAATATGCAAAAGTATATGTATATGTATAATGCAATGATGTTTACCTCTTGATTGTAGAATCACTTAATGGTAATGGACATGCATCAAGGCTATTCAAGTCAGAGGAAAAAGATAGAGAGCAGAAACGGGAAACAGACAGCGCTAAGGAAAAGGAGAGATACAGGGAAAAGTACATGGACAAATCAATACAAGAGCTTGACCTTTCTAACTGCCAACGTTGTACTCCAAGCTATCGGCTTCTGCCTGATGATGTATTAACTTTTGATTAAATTTTTCACTTGCAAACTATGCATGATTTAGTATTAATTTCGATTTTTTTTGTTGTTTGACTCAGTATCCGATACCTATAGCAAGTCAGAGATCAGAACTTGGTGCTCAAGTGCTGAATGATCATTGGGTATCCGCTACTTCAGGAAGTGAGGACTATTCTTTTAAGCACATGCGCCGAAATCAGTATGAAGAGAGTTTGTTCAGATGCGAGGACGATAGGTAAAATATGCTGGTCTTCCTTTATTAGTGCGGGTACCGTGTACCATGGACGCAATAAATATCTATGTTACACGGACTCTTCATTTGTTTTGAAGTACTTGTGTCCAGTGCACATTCGGATATGGATATGGGAATATGATCCTCTAAGGACCTTCCAAATACATAGGAAAAATTTGGACATACCTGTGTCAGACGCATACCTGTAATCGAAACTCAAATCAAAGTCCGTGTAACATGGATGAATTCATTCTCTCTATAGTAATTTGATTGTTCTGTTAATCTGTATGCAATATTTTATACTGCATGTGAAGGTGAGATGAGTTTTGTGGGTAAAAAATCAATGTGCACTGATTAGTTGTTATGTTTCCTATTCCGTTTGAAATTCTTGATATTATCTCCTAGACATAATAGACTTCTTGTTTCATGGTCTTAGATTTGAGCTGGATATGTTGTTAGAATCCGTTAGTTCAACTGCCAAGCGTGTCGAGGATTTGCTGAACAGCATTAATGAAAATGAAATCAGTTTGGAGTCTCCATTTTGTGTAGAAGACCACTTTACTGGTTCGTATTTCTTGCTAGATTGTTTAGATTATGTGTGAGTCTCTGCTTTTTGTACATTTCTCGTCCTTTTAACTTTTGCTTCTTCTGAACCACTTACTGCAGTTCTAAATTTAAGGTGCATTGAGCGTTTATATGGTGACCATGGTCTCGATGTAATGGAAATATTACGTAAAACTCCTACTCTTGCTTTACCTGTCATTTTAACTCGCTTGAAGCAGAAGCAAGAAGAGTGGACAAAGTGCCGTTTAGATTTTAACAAGGTTTGGGCTGAAATTTATTCGAGAAACCATTACAAATCACTTGATCACCGCAGTTTCTATTTCAAGCAGCAGGATTCAAAGAACTTGAGTGCAAAATGTAAGTGAAATTTCCTTATCAAAACATCATGCTACATTTTCCTATGTTTCAAAATTAGATTCAAAGATTGATGGATGATTCTTAACAACTTGTTCTAACATTTTGTCTTAAAGAGTAGATTTAGAAACCATTTAACTACATCTTTAATATGAGTCTTTTGTTGCAATATCTAGCTGAAGAGTTCATGGAATATTTTCATTTGTACTGAATTAGAAAGTTTGTTAGATTCTAAATGTATGGGCATGCTATTCCATGGTCTCTTGAAGATATTGTGTTCATTTCTATGCTGCTCTATATTCTATTACTTTCTTGTCTATCCTTGTTGATTGCTTTTCCTAATTGCAGCTTTAGTGGCTGAAATCAAGGAGTTGAAAGAGAAGAACCAGAAAGAGGATGATGTTCTTGTGGCTAGCGTTGCAGGTCACAGACAACCCCTAGCTCCGCACCTTGAATATGACTATTTGGATGTCAGCATTCATGAAGACCTATATAAACTTATAGAATATTCATGCGAAGAGATTTGCTCGACCAGAGAAGAGTTAAATAAAGTCATGAGGCTATGGACCAGTTTCTTGGAGATGATGTTGGGTGTTCCTCCTCGACCTAGTGGCAGAGAGGGTACTGATGATGCTGGTAAAGCTCAAAGTCCTGCTGTAAACTGCACTGCATCTAGCATTGCTGAAAGTGATGGAAATCCCAGAGCTGTTGGTGCGCAACAGAAAGCCACTAGTGATGGGGATGGGAACAGTTTTCCAGAACTAACTAATTCTTGCAGAAATAGCTTGACAAATGGGGAAACTAGAGTGGAAGAACGCTCAGATCATGTCTATAGTGATGATTCAAAGCTAGAGAAAGAGATCAATTTTATAGCTGATAAAAGGCCTGTAATTAACAAGCTTGCAACTGGACTTGCCACCCTTGCAATTGAAGCACAAAATAATCACATTGGAAACAGTGTTGAAGGGGCATTAGGTGTGTATGACAGAAAAATTTAACGCGGAAATCATTTCCATGATTTTCTTCTTTTCTAACCTAGTTTTGTTATTACTTTTTTTTCTAATTATTCCTTCCTTTCCAAAATCATGCTGCGATACTGAGATTAGTTTGAATTTCAAGGGTGTGGTGCAACAGCATCTAGACCTAGCATTTCTGCCAGTGAGGATCATGAACCTGAAGCTAATGCTGATCTAGCACATTCATTAGAGGTACGAATTTATGCATATTGGCTACTGTATTCCTATGTCACTTGGATGTGGGTTGGATGTGTGTGTCTACCACAGGAATACTCAATTTTACCAGTTTTTTTCACATATTTGGAGGGTCCTTGAAAGGTCATATCCCCTCACCCATGTGTGAATATGTGTCAGACATGGATACTTTAATAAAAATGAACTTTGACGTGGAAAAGCAAGGAGCTTCTCTCTTTGATCTCTTGTTGTAATATGCTTACACAAACTTGTTTGGTACTTTAGGGTGGTGATGTAACAAAACATGGTTTAGTAGCAGCAAATGGAGTGCCTACTGATGGATCCAATGCGAGTAGATACCATGAACCTGCTGGTCCTTCGAGAACTGAGAAAGAAGAAGGTGAATTATCACCCAATGGTGATTTTGAGGAGGATAATTTTGTTTCTTATGGTGATAATGGTGTAAAGGCAACTTCAAAGTCAAATCATGGTGGTGAAACCAGACAGTACCGGTCTGGAAACAGGAAAAAGTTGCATTACGAGGATGCTGGAGGAGAAAATGATGCTGATGATGACAATAGTGAAAATGCCTTGGAGGCCGGTGATGATGCATCAGGAAGTGAGTCTGCAGGTGATGAGTGCTCTCATGAAGAGGAGGAAGAGGTAGAATGCGATGAAGTTGATGTTAAAGCCGAGAGTGAAGGGGAAGCTGAAGGGACGGCCGATACACATGTGGGAGGAGATGGCGCATTCTTGTCAGTTCCGGAACGGTTTCTTTTTACAGTGAAGCCTCTTGCAAAGCAAGTACCTGTTCTTTTACCCAAAGAAGCTAGAAACAGTTCTCGCATTTTTTATGCAAATGATGATTTCTATGTTCTTTTCAGACTTCATCAAGTATGTCGAACATCTAAAGCTTTTTAGTTATTGCTTCTAATATTTTTGTTAACATTTTAATAAGTATTCTTCAATGTTTGATTTTCATTAGATCCTGTATGAAAGAATACTGTCTGCGAAAACAAATTCAACAGGTTCTGAAATAAAGTGGAAAATTCCAACAGAGGCGACTCCTGCAGAATTATATGCCAGGTGATTTACATATAAATGTTATTTTCAAACAAGATGAAGGATCCAATGCATACTAATTTTGAAAACATCATCTCTGCGCTATACAGATTTATGAGTGAACTGTACAGTCTGCTTGATGGATCTGCTGATAATGCTAAGTTTGAAGACGAATGTCGAGCTGTAATAGGAAACCAATCATACGTGTTATTCACATTGGACAAGTTATTATATAAATTGGTTAAGCAGGTTTGCTTTATTCAGTCATTTGCCCTTCATTATTTCGTTATCATTTCACCTGCAACTGCTCTGAATTATAGTTTTCATGGCAGCTTCAAGCTGTCTCAGCAGATGATATGGATAATAAGCTTCTCCAGTTGTTTGAGTATGAAAAATCCCGGAAACATGGGAAGACAATGGATTCTGTTTATTATGAGAATGCACGTGTCCTCCTTCACGAAGAGAATGTTTATCGATTGAAATGTGTAAGTTTGCATGCTCTGCTATCTTTCAAACTCTTGATGTATGTTTATGCAAATTTTTTTATCCCTTTTCTTTGCAGTCGTCTTTGCCGCCTCGTTTGTCTATCCAGCTGATGGACAATGTCATTGAAAAGCCAGAGGCATTTGCTGTTTCCATGGAACCTAACTTTTCAGCTTTTTTGCACAATGATTTTCTGACGGTGTTTCCTGGCAAAAAGGAGCCACATGGCATTACACTAAAGAGGTAATAACTGATGGCATATAAATGTTAGGTTCAACAAAAAGGGAAGATTTGGAATCTGAGTCTCATACATATTTGGACATGACTATAGCACTTATTACCTGTATCTTAGACTCCTCCTAGTCTGAGTAACATATGCTTAAATCTGCTTTTGTTTAATGATATTTGCAGAAACAAGAAAAAATATGCAACCTTGGATGAATACGGTGCTACATGCATGGCCATGGAAGGTGTTGAAGTGGTTAATGGTTTAGAGAACAAGATAGCTTGCAACTCATTCAAGGTATTTTGCTGTTATTAATATCTGGTTTAATCTTTTACGTTTCCTTCTTACATGACCTGCCACAGAGCATGCGTATCACTAATAAATCACTTACGCCATGCAATGTATGTTTGGCAGATTTCATATGTGTTGGACACAGAAGATTTCTTCTTTCGTAGAAGGAAATCACCACAACACAAATCTTCAAATATTTATCAGGCAAAAGTACAAAGGTTCCATAGATTTTTATCTGCTTCACAGTAATATACCATTCTTTGTCTCCGACCAGCACAAATGGTAAATGCAACAACATAATTATGATTCTTAAATCTTCATAACCATCATTTCTCTTTGAGAGTTTTCCAGTGATGGTACTGAACCCGTTGTTTCTTCTTTGTAGAAGCCGTTGGTGCAATGAAACCTTGACAGGCTTCAGAAACCGGAGATGATGTTTCATGTATGTTCATATATGGTGCTGGTTGGCCATAGTAGTAGTGAAACAAGGAGAGGATGGTTAGGAAATGTAGCATATTGGTTATATCATATGAGCAAAAGGTCTGGGTCATTATTGTGTAAATAGAGTTTGTTCTTTTTATAAAAGGAAAAAAAAAAAAAAATCTGTTTATTAACGTTGCTTCATTACAAGGGTTGCATGCACACCAAATAGTGTTGGCTTTCCATGGATAGGCTTGGCTCGATTTAGGTTGGGTTCGGACAAGGTAAGTTTTGGGCTGGTCCAGTTCAATTTAATTTAAAATAATAAAATTTTTAAAATTTAAAATTAATTTAAAAAATGATTTTATTAATTTTTAAACAGTATGAGCTGGTTGGGGCGGATTAAAATTGAAATTTTTTTTGAAGTAGTTGGGCCAATGAATGTTTATTATTACATGGCAAATAACTAAAAACATGACGCAGAATATACAAATATTACATATGAATATTCTAACATCTTAAAATTTATAAAATAAAATAAATATAAATATAATATAAGAAACATATAAATTACATAAATGTAAAATAATGTTTTTATGTACTAATAAAATCATCACCCTTATTCTCTTTTGTTATTTTGTCTAAATCAAAGTAGTTAGTATTATATTGATAGGTGTATCATTTTTGTCTTGGTACAAGTACGTACTAGTACCGACGTGTTTCGGTGTATTGTTTTGAATTTATTGTTATTTTTAATTTTTTTTTGCATATATATATATATATATATATATATATAGTCTAATTTTTAGTTTCTTGATAAATTGTATATATTTAAATATTTTAAAGATATATATTTATAGCCCAATTTTTAGCTTCTTCATAAATTGTATGTTATTTTGATTAAAAAGTAAATTATATTATATATATATATATATATACATGCAAATATATCAATATAAATTATTTATATCTAAATATATGTTATAAAATTATTAATTATGTTGAATAATTTAATCTGATAACTTTTCACTTTATATGTAATTTTACAAAAAATAAAAATTAGTTTAAAATGTTAAAATTTTATATCAATTGGTACAATTTGGTATGCATTGGTATTGACTGAAACATAACAAAATTTTGATCAGAATGAAACATAAACTATTTGGTACCGATTTAGGATCAAAACTTTACATGCTAGTTAACATTAGTACGATAACAATTACCATGGTCTAAATTATTATATATATATATATATATATATATATATCATCTAAAATATAGTTTTACACGCCTTTTAAGTAAAATAGATATGTTACTATTACAAAAGTAGTAGAGTTGTTAGCTTTTACATACCTTATGGATCCATTTTAGACATTTCAACCAACATTTATTGCATTAAAGATTAGTTAAGGAAGTCAATTACATATATGAATTCAGTAAATTTGGTAAATACAATTTCAACGTGAACTGATTATGAAAATAACATATTCATTAAGTCAATGATTAATATGGTAAATTTCATCAGTAATTATTAAATTTTAAACATCAATCATGAATACAAGCGTTTGTGGACCGCCATTACTAATATTTCTTTTCCTTTCCCAATCTAATATAGGCCGCTATCGAGCCCCTGAACAAGACCCAATCTAATACAGGCTGCTGACGAGCCCCTCAAATACAAAGTTTGAACAAATACAATCAAATATTATATATATCCAAACAACTAGAACTAAATTATTATAACACAAATGAATTGAAAACATGAAAAAAATCGAATTAAAACTCACACATCTAATCACGTATGATAATTTTCAACTTAAGCACTCAAGATTTAGAACCTTCACCTTAATTAATAACTAAAAATTCTATCACACATGTATGCGTGTGAAAACCACATATTTAACAGAGATGATTGTAGCATATAATAAAACATATGGTTTAAAACTAATTATATAACTAATGAAAGTAATAAAGTGTGCATAATAAATTAAAATGTATAAATATATTAAAATAAAGCTTTCATTAAATGGTAAATTAAAGATTTTTTCTAATGTAATTTATTTGGATTCAAATTTCATTATATACATGTTTTTTAAAAAAAAAAAATTAAAATACCCTCAAATTATATAATTTATTTTACTTGTAAAAATACATTTCTATAAAATTTTAAATTTTTTAACTGAATTGATGACCTAATTGAAAATGAAATCAACCGAATCAAGAGTTTTATTAATAATATAAATTTTGCACACTAAAAGCATGTCTTGTGTTAATTATATCTAGATGAGTTTTATTACGAACTAAAATTTATACTGGGAACATAAATGGAAAAAAAAATTATTTCTCGTGAGTGCTTGTATCATTTTATATCTTCTATTTTACTTATTCTTTTAATTAATGCTCGTGTAATTTTAAAATTTTGAAAGGTTAATGAAACACAAAGGTCTGGTTTGTGCTGTTACAGTTATTTCTATATTCCCTTCTAGGAAATCAACAATAATAACACAAGACAAGAAAAAAGAATAACAAGAACAAGATACCAATATTAAGGTTAGAGTTCGATTAAATCGAAGAAAAATATTTCGAATTAATCAAATTAATAAATTTAATTTTATCATCTTAATTTGATTTCATATTACAACAAATAAATTTAAAACTATATATGACAACTTTCTCAAAGCAAAATAAGAAAAATAATTTAATATAATAAACTTAAATCGTTAATTAACTTATCTCTCCAAATTATTATTTTAGAAAATTTTAAAACTTTTTAACTTTATATATTCTTTAATTTTTTTAATTTTCAAAAAAAATATAAATTTTTAAAATTTTTATTTTCTTTTTGTAATTTTTGTTGAGAGAGAACAATTTGCTCATTTTTAAAATTGACGGGATTAATGATATTTACACCAATTTATTATGTGTCATTCAAATTATAAAATTCAACTCAACTTAAACTCAAATTACTCATTCGAGTCTACTCGAAAAAATAGAATAACTCTATTTCATTAACTCAAAATTCAAATTTTTTTTTTCAAATCGAACCGAGTTTTGCTCACCCTTAACCGGTATAGATACATACTAATATTTATATAAATACGAATTATTAATATTTCAACTTCCTACTTATATAAACATATAACACCTTAAACAAGTAATAAGATAAAAATATATGAATTGCAAGGTGTAAACACAAGTAAGCTTTTTTTTTATTTTTTATTTTTACATATGCTGCCTGCCTGCCTCAGATAGGAAAATAATCTGAATGAGGTTTTGAAATCTGACTTTTTCATTTTTTTTTTCTTGAAGTACTAGTGTCAAAAAATGGATGCTGAGCAGGTATGAAAATATGACCCTCAAAATATAAGGGAAGGAGTAAACATACCCGCATCCAGCACATATTTGTATCCGACACAGCTGCATATAGGTTGGTTACTTCATCCTAAGATTTTTCAAGTTCTCACAATGAATCAATAATTCATGTTAAAGCAGGCAGAAGAAAATGTTGATGCGATAAACATTAGCACCTTCAATGTAAATGAATGTATATTATCGGATTAACCAAAACTGTAACAAAAAGGACCAAAAACGAAAAGAATATACATATGTCATACGTAACTTACTTTACAGTAATCCAACAACACAACTTAGATGCAATCTGTTTTCCAAGCCTCTCAAATGATGACCTAATAGCATACACCTGCCGAAAGAAACTGGCTTTAATCTCATAATAGTATCACTGCATTTGATATATTGCAACTAAAAAGTAGTTATCGATCTTTTTTCTTTGAAACCAATTATTTGCGAGTTATGTTATGAATGACAACCCAGAATCTCTTTCAAATTAAAATCCTCATAGACTTTCTTATTTACCCCCTTCTCAACAACTACAATGCGCATGCGTAGAGGTACACAGGTGTCTGTGCATTACAGGGTCCTTGAGTGAAAGAAAAGGGTGAAACTACTTATCAAGTCCCTCTATTATAGGGACGGGATCAAATTAGTTCCCATACTGTTAAATGGATTAATTTAATCTTTGCACTATTAAAAGAATCAAATAAATCTAAATTGCAAGAAAGTTAACATTTACTGTTTAAAAATAACATGAAAATTAATTTATTCCATTTATAGCTCAACTCCAATCAAATTTTTTTTTTTGCAGAACCATCAAATGCTTTCAAAATATTAAATATTAAACAATAAATGATATTGTTTTAACAGTAAATGTTAGCTCTGCTGAAACTTGACGTTATTTGATTCTTTTTTAATAATACAAGGACTAAATTGATTCATTTAATAGTAGATGGACTAATTTGATCCGGTGCTTGTAATAGAGGGACCTACCAGATACGTTCACTGAAAGAAAAGCTTAATGTGCCTGCTTTTACGAAACATTCGAACCTAACTTGTAAAAAGCAAGAGCATAAAAACATACCAGAAAAGCAGCTTTGCAAGGTAATCACGTGAAGTGCCACAAGTTTCATCAGCAGCATCTTGAAGATTTCCCGTGTTTACTATCCCTGAATCTCTCATACAGGCATCCTTGAAGAACCTTTGCAATATATTCTGAACAAGCTGATGGATCATTTCCTCCACTTGTACCGATGATGGTTGGGATAATTCTGTCACCTGAAAAATAAAAAGTACAAACAATGAGAAAGTTTCAAGTTAATTGTAGGATCAAACAAAGTTAATTCAGTTTCAAAACATGACAATCTACTAAGAAACACTTTCCAGCTCTTACCATGTCAGCATCCAAGGATCGTAAATACTCTAACAAATCATTCATGTTTTCCCTGCCACACTCCATTCGCACATTTTCCTTCTTTTGAGCGCTCAGTTCCTGAAACGACATAAATCTTATATAGAGGGAACTCGGAGAACACATTATATCGAGCTATTGACAATGAGTTAGGTACCATGATCCATCAAATGGAGGAACGAAGGATTCACCATTACAGGAAAGCTCGGATATGTATATAAACATTCTTTATAGCACATAACAAGAAAGAAAAGAGCAGTATAAAATTGATTGCCAAAACATGTTTGTTGCTAGAGCACCTTAATAACCAGAGACACAGTCAGGAAGAAGAAATGCAATCACGACAAACCGGAATTCAAATAACCAATTGGTATGTTTAAAGTCAAGAAAAATCCAGAGTTAAATTTTCTCAAAGACAACTACTTCCAAATTGACCAAGAATCATCTAACTTCATTTCTCTTTCATTAATTTACATATTAAGCAAGTATAACAAATTTTTCATAATTTCTAAAAAGAATTTTTCATAATTTCTAAAAAGAAAAGAACATGAGCTTCAAATTTTGGCATCTTTTAACCCTCAATCGCATTATTTGTAAATATAGTATATGTATGTGTGTGAGAGAGACTGATTTTATAATTAATTACAAAATTTATAATTACATAAAAAGTCCCAAATCCTCACCTCCTCCATATCAGATAACTCAGCTTGCAGCTTCTCAATATAATTCAAAGCCTCCGGCGACAAATCCTCAAAAACCCTCGGACTTAACTTCTCCAGTTCTTCATATTCACCATTTCCACCCTTTCCCTCCTCAATATTATTCTCCACCACCTCTCTGTGCCGCTGACTAACGCCCTCCTCCGTCTCCTTCACTAGGTCCTCCGCCGGGGCCGCTCTTTCCAGATTTCTCATCAATGAAACCCTATACTCCGCGTTCCACAAGGTATACCTAAAAAAAAGTACAATTTTTTTTAATTGCAGTAAAAAAAAACTTTTTGAAGAAGAAAATAAGATATATTACCCTGTGATGATCGATGAGAAGAGGAGACGATGAAGAGGAGGTTTCGAGAGGGAAACCAAAACGGAGAACTGATCAGAAGGGAGAATTCCGAGCATAGTGGAGATAGTTCGCTTCATAGCTTCCTTGGCGGAATCAGAAACCCCTTTGGAAATAACGGAAGTGTCGAGTGGTTCAATGTGCTTTAACATGTTAGCTATTACTATGAATCCACGATCTAAATTCGATTTCTGCGTCGAAACGGAGTAGTCGTCATAGGCTCCGCCGTCCTTTAAGCAGCAGCTCACGGTCAAGGCGGAAGGAGGACGGTTGCGAGGGCTAGGGAGGAAGCGAGAGATAGAAGGTGATAGAGGTTTGACTGAAAGGGCGGCGATGCGGGAGAAGATGACAGCTCGGGCCGTGGCTGCCGATGCCATCGAAGATGAGAGTTTCTGGAGCTCTTTCGTTTCTTTCCTTCTAGTTTTCTCGCTTTCTTACCCGTTTTTGGAGCAGCTAAGCCTAAGCTTGATTTTTTTTTTCTTTAATATTTAAGAATGGAACTGCCAACTGGCCGAACCGGGCTGATTCATGCCCTGATATTTTCTTCTTTTTTTTTTAAGTAAAAATTGGATACAATCAATTACAAACTAATAAAGACACTACTAGAATTAGATAACAATGATAGACTCTTTTATTAATCCTGCCACAATGTACGAGCAAAATTTGTTTATCTGGGAATTTGCTTACTGACCACCCGCCATTTACATCTACACAGTTCTTAGATTTGTAAAATTAAGTTTGTATTATTGACTTTATATCATGTCGAATGTATATTTTAATTGAATTTTAATTATGGACTACTATGAATTGTTTGTGTTTCAATCGTAGTTGTTTCGTCAACGAATGTGACATCTCGTAACTCGAACTTGGTGAGCGGGTCGAGTACTTGGGTGTTACAAATTGAACATATGTGATTAAGATTCAAATAATTTATAATTAAGTTTCAGCTCTTCACCTATTAATTATAAACTCATATAGTCACGAAGTCATTCAAATATAGTATCGTGACTTAGCTCTCCCTAATGACATACCATTATGAAATCAACTCGATCAGTGTTCGTCCAATGAACTTGTTATAAGTGTGTTACCCTCATAGGATATCCTTAATCTCTTTAGGATAAATTCGTTCTCTTAATATGATTCTATTTTATCTCATGGTAACCATTACATTTTCCTTCATGAAAAGTCAATTACTATCAAATAGTAATCAAGTCATTAATCAAAAAGATGAACAACCTGTGACCTCATTTACTTTTCATCTAACATGTCCCAATGAGAAGATATCATTTACCAATATCTCGAACTATGAATTTTACTATTGTGAATGACGCTATATACTACAGAAGTCATATACATAATGTACCAGCTTTCGGTTCCTTATCTATTTGAACTAAGGCTTTTACTTACATCAAAGTATACTAGTCATGCATACATAATTTGTTATCCACTCAAGATTAAGGTAAATCACACTATGAACGTCACAATTGAATAAATCCATAAATGAATTTAGGATTTGTTCTTCTTGGATCCAGTCCTATGTACTATCAGTCTAGTTAGTCGCATATATGTCTCTATCTTTTAGGAGTAATTCGTTCCGATGTCCAAGATAAGACATTTCCCCAATTAGAATTGTTAGATGACATATTAGTCTTTCAATCGATTTGTTCATTTCCTATTAGACTAAGGTTTTGTTTAGGTTCGTCTACTAATATAAGCTGTCTTTTTATATTACGATCTAACCACATAATACCGCCTAGTATTAGTTTAAACATCAGACAACTAGTGAGCCAATATTTGCTTCTATTTTTCTTTACATGCAAAAATCACGTGAGGATAATATACAAAGGAAATTAATGCAATTCATGAATAATTTTATTAATTAACTTGTTCGATAAAATTACGAGTGTACGTAAAAGAAAATATTACACTTAGGGCACTAGATTCAACATCCTACCATTGGAATCCTCAATCTCTCCCCCAGACTTGTTGTCATTAGCTAGAAAACATCACCTACACAAAATAGACAATGTAAAGGTTTGCATTGACTTAGCATATTCGACATCATAAGGCATAATAAACTTTGATACCCAAACCATTATCAGGAGAATTCATGTCAGAGTTAGAGGAATCTGTTGAATAAAGATGGTAATCCCTTAAAAGCTAAAGCATTTTTGCGAGTGTACCAGCCGAGACTTGCCACTTCCGATCCGGTTGACTGAAATAGTGAGTAATGTAATCCAGAGGTTCCTTTTTTTACCCACAGGAGGCACTTTGTTACTCCAAATTTGAGTAGAAAGGAAAAGCATATGCAGCTTGTGGCCAACTCCTGTTATTTCGGAAGCCTTCTGTAAAATCTCGTGTCATGTACTCACAAGCTCCTTTGTCTTGAAGACAAAATTTAAACACACTTTGTAGATTGATATCAAGTGGGGCCACTAGTATCCCCTATTGATTCATGATATTGTATTGTTGAGTGGCACTTGGACTATTTATCAGCGTCAAACGAAAGGTGCACTTAATTGTAAAAAGTCGTTTCCACTCGATTGGGAAGTCAAACTTTCTACCAAACTTCAGCTCTACAAGAATATACTTGCTATAGTCAATATTGATCGTAGTTGTCCCCCAAAGAAAATATTCTGTCTTTGGGTGGGTTTCTCACGGGTAGATTTCAAACATTCCCAAAAGTCTCTCGTCATCTATTTCCCTCAAGTAATACATATATTGGAAGATGTGCTTGCAACATTAAATAAAATACCCAACTATCAGCCACCAAGAAATGTTTTGTCAGTTGCTCGAGCACTACATTGTAATCATTAAGCAAGTCTCGTATGAATTCAGAAAGAGGGAATGTGAACCCTGCTTCAAGTAAAAATAGTGGGAGGTAGAAGTCAGGCTTCGCACTAGTAGTTGGGACCAAATATTTTACTCAAATGGTGAGTGCCTTCTGAGATGCTAGAATCATATTTATAATGTCTATCAATCAACCCAAGACACATTAACAACCTCTGCATCTCCAATTTGGTTGTGCTATACAAGTAGCTAAAACTTGTTATTGGTTCATCTTTTGTTATTTCGGGTTGCTTGATAATAACCCTTTGTTCTTTCACCGCCTCTCTTGATGGCACATTATTAGACCGGCCACCACCTCTGGCCATATTTTCCTAAAACACCAAAAATCACTAGAATAAAGTCAAAAATGAAGTATTGTTCCAGAAATCAAAATAGAAAAGACTCAAAATAAGAAACCACTACAAAAATCACAAAAAAATTCAGAGAACAAGAAACTTAAAAAGAAAGAACACAACAATAAAAAAATAACAACAAAGGGATTTCAACAATCACAGAAGCAAAATGACCTCAAAGAAGAACAATTGAAGAATATATAGAGGCTTCCTAAAAAAAACAGTTCTACTACCAGTCTGAAAACCAATGGCAACTCAACACATGTCTATAGAAGCTATCAGTCATCAGTGCCTCGATTCTCCAGAAACAATTCCCAGTGGGCATTTATAGAAAAATTTAGAAGCTTTCACAACGAATTTTCACTTTCCGTTGCAAGTCACACCAACGTTTCTCACCATCCGCTATTATGATTCTCGCAGAAAGTGCAAAAACAATTTGTCTTGAGAAAGGCCACTTTATAACCTCTCTCTCTCTCTCATCTTCAGGGGGAATATTGTTATACCTCCACCAACTTAAGACATGTGGCAACATGATAGGCCACCTGAGAAGTGACCTCCATCTATTACAAACCGGGTGGTTATTAGAAGTTTTGTCTCCCAATTTGACTATCCGACCAAGTAGGATGTAGGCGTTCAAAGAAGCTAGCTGGCCGTTTCCCAAAAGGATAGCACCACTCGTTCCCCTTGGCATCCGATCTCCTATTGAGAATTCTTTTGGCCACCAAAGCCCACGTAGGTTTAACCACTCCGTACCATAATTTAAAAGGAATGACAGAACACGTTCTATCACGGACAGCCTCCTCACACATCCAATAATGATGGCCTGATAACGGATCCGCCATTGTTAATGCTATCTAACATGGGACCTCGCCTATAAATAACCTTCAGGACGATGAAGAATGGATCAACTCTCCAACATCCTAGTCTACACTTTGCCACCTTGCTCTCAGTTTGTCTTCACCACTATCACCTTTATTCTCAATATTCTTAGACTCTTAACCCAAATAAAATTAATTGACCTTCATCATCTCCACCACTCCTTCCTTGTAGATATGCTATCTTATCTTTGTTCATCCTAATCATCAACAACATTTAATGACAATTTATGAAACATCATAATATTCACCAAACGAAATTTGCGGAGCAGTCACAAACTTTGGTGAAACGGAATATATTTATTTTAAAATAAAAATTTGAATTTAAAACACCATTTTCTGTTAAACGGCCATTTTTGTTTTCTTTTTAAGGACCAAAACATTTTTTTTTCGTGCTTTCTCATGTTATATACATATACTCATGCATTCAAGTAATATGATAAATTGCATTAAACAATTATAAAATATATATATAGAGAGAGAGAAATAATGTTTTTCAAATAAGCGCATATTGAGTTAACTAGCAATGCATCATGATTTATTAGCATGCATTGTATCATATTTTATAAACAATACCATATATCACAAGCAAATAAATAATTTGTGATGTTATTTGGGTATGAAATAAATAATCCGTGTACAATTGTAGTGATTTTTGCTTAAAAGAAAATCTTTGCACTTAACGTTAATTATTGAATCCGTTGAATTGATCGAATCTTTTAATATTAATAATTAGTATTTTGTGTATTTACAATATGGGAATTTGTATATAATAAATAATTATTCTTAATTACGGTATAAAAATTGAATATAAAATTATAAAATTATAAAATCCAAATTTTATAAGATTTTAATTATAAACTAAAATTAAAAATACGAGAATATTAAAAGAACAAATAGCTTAAGAATAAAGAAAAAAAATAAATTATTTAAACCAAAGAGAAAGATAAAAGAAATCACATTGGTGTGTGAATGGAGAGATAGTTTGAGTGGAGAAACAAATTAGGAGGTTGGTTTGACAGGTTTAGAGTAGAATGGTTTTAGGGGCATTTTTTTTGGTTAAATTCCTTTATTTGGTATCACTTCATAAAAGCAATAATATTTACTTTTAAAGTTCCAATACTATGTGTATGGTACGTCGAATGAATAGAATTACACCTTATTGGTTGGTACTAGAGGTGATCATGGGCCGGGCCGGGCTCAAACAAAATTTTAGGCCCGTCTACTAGGCTCGGGCCCGGCCCGGCCCGAAATATGGGCCTAAAATTTTACCCAAGTCCGGCCCAAAATAAAATTACTAAGCCCGAGCCCGGCCCGGCCCGGCCCATATTAAATTTTTTTTATTATTTCATTAAATAAAAAATTTAAAAATATAATAAATCAAATATATTTAAAAACATAAAAATAATATTAAAACAAATAAAAATAATACTAAAACAATTCTTAAAACAATACACAAATTAACAATATAATAAAAAATAATTACATTAAAAATTTAAAATAATTAAAAATAAAATAAAAAATATATATTAATATATAATTCGGGCCTGGTCGGGCCGGGCCCGGGTAAAAAAACTCTTACCCGAGCCCGGCCCATTTTCTAAACGGGCCTCTTTTTTTGCCCAAGCCCATTTTTCGGGCCTATATTTTTACCCAAACACTCCCATTTTTTGGGCGAGCCTTCGGGCCAGGCCGGGCTGCCCAGCCCATGATCAGCTCTAGTTGGTACGCTTTTAATTGTCGAAAAAAGAGAGGTTAAAATATTAAATAAATCCTCCAAAAATAATTAAATTCTTCATTGAAAAGTGTACCCAATTGAATTATTTGAATAATGGTAGTTTTGCATTAAAAAAATCATGATTTGTATTTAATTAAATCTCTTGAATTCATTTTTTCGTTAAAGTTCTTAACAAGTCGTTAAGTGTTGACATGACAAATTAATGTGGTTGTTGAGATAAAAATGATGATGTGGCAAGTTGACGTGAAAAAAATGATGATATAGACTTAATTGATTTTTTATTATTTTACGAGGACTATTTAAGTAAAAATATTATAATTCTAAAAGTTCTATTTTTTAAAAGTATAAATTATTATAAAATAATAAAAAATTAAATGTTATAAAGTTGTTTTTAGAAAAAATATATAAAATTTAACAAACTTATTAAAAATTTAAAATTTAAAAATTACTACACTTTTTGTTTTCACATACAACCTCAACTTATCTCTATCAACTTTCCTCACATTTATCCTTCTTCAACTAAAACATTACCCATAGCTTGAGGTGTTTATGCGCCTAACCAAGCTTAGGCTCAATTTAAAAAAAAAAAAATTCACGCTTGAGTTCAAATAGACTTGGCTTACCAAAATAATTTGTTTTCACTATTTTAAAAATAATAAAAATATTTTTATTTAAATTTAATTATAAAATATATAAATTATTACTATAAATTTATTTTTATATAATTTTTTTAACAGTAAATCAAATCAACAGATGAACACCTTTACCCATCAATCACCTTTAAGTCATCAACCACTATCCTCACTTCAATCTTCCCATTTCCTTGTTCTAGAAACCAAAACTCCAAACAACAAAATAACAATTTTTTTCTTTTATAAATTTTATAACTTTTTAATATTTTAAAGAATTTTTAAAGAATTTTTTATTTATAAAATTTTATAAAATTTTAATAATTTTTGTAACTTTAATAATTTGCTAGTTTCTTTTTGTAATTTTTTAAATAATTTCTAAATTTTATAATATTTTAATATATTATTTTTAAAAATTAAGATTAAATGGTTGATTAAGCTCTTGTATAATATAAAAAATTAATTAAGTCCAACATGCCAACTTGCATTGTCAGCTGCTACGTCATAATATGGGTGAATCCAAATTTAAAATTTGTTGTCAAATTGTTGATTGAGTCTTAGTTCGGATAATATCGATATTATTACTAATGTAAGAGAATGTGGGTTCGAGCACGAGCATGAACATAAGTATGCTGAAGCGCGTTTATCCTCTTATTTAAGAGTTAGAGGTTATAGGTAATTCTAGTTATTGTATCAAAAAGTTGTTGTCAAATTTCTTTGGTAAAAAGACTTTTCCTGTTCCTCTCAATTTCGAAATTGAGCAAATTGGCCCTTCTAAAAAAATTGAAGCAATATAATCCCTGTTAATATCGAAAGTGAGCAATTAAAGACAATTAATTTCAGTGTTAATGTCTATCAATTGTACATAATTTTGATTGGTAACATAATGAATTTAGCTTTCGATGTTTACATATTTGGTCATTTTGGCCTTAATTCTAAAAAATTCAATAAATTCAGTCTCAACATTTAGACATTTAAACAAATGGTGCGAGATAAATTCCATTGATAGAGATTAAATTGCTCTAATTTTTAAGAGGAACTAATTAATTCAATTTCAAAATTGAGAAATGCCGAAGAGAGTTTTTACAGATTTCTTCAAATTCAATTGGAATTTATTTTTTTCAAGGTAAATATACAGATACAACCATAAATATATGTTTGGATTATTAAAAAATAGAATTAAATTAATATAAAATATAAATATATAAAAGAAAATCAGAATATACCAAACAAAATACACCAATAACAATTACCATGATAGGATTTATAACTTAAAAACTCAAAACCTCAAATTTTGCCCATAATACCATAACTTTATTTAAAAAAGTGAAGAGATAACTCATGTCAAAGCTCTAATCCAAAAATGAAAAAAAGGAATGAGTAATGAAATGGGTAAATCACAAATCTGAACAGGTAGGACAATAAACAAGTGGAGGTAGTCCATATGGCTCTCAATGGTTTCCCATCAAAGGCTTAGAACCACAAAAATCTATGATTTTGATCCTCCAAATTGCAACTTTGCCACAAAATAGAAAGAAAAACGAATGTTGATGATGCACTGCAATTTGTTTAGGTTTGAGACGATACGGATTTCTTATTAATGTTATCAAAAACAATGAATAATGGCTTTTATAAGGGCCACCCTGTAATTTATTTAAATTTTATTTAAGCATATAAAATATATAAGGATTTTTTTTTTGTCTAAACTTAAACTTTGTTCAAATGCCCTCAAACTATTTATATAAAATTATTTTTTATTAAAATTAAATAATAATATATAAGTTAAAAAGTCTTTAAAGCTCTTCAACGTGTCAAAAAAAAAATCATTTAAGCCCTTAATATTTTTTTCGCATTTAATTGAGCTCTTAAACATTAAAATTTCAATTAACCAAGTCTTTTGACCTTTAAAATTAATGGTCAACTATTAAAGAGCAACAATAACTGTTATGGGTGGTTACTTGTCACGTGGCATGTTAGGATTGTGCCAATGACGAAATATAATGTTTTATATTTAAAATAATTAAAAAATCATAAAAATATAAAAAACCATAAAAAAATTACGAAAATTACAAAATATATAAAATGTGAAATTGAATTATAAAAATTAAAATGACACAAAATTTATATAAATTATAAAAAATATTATAAATATTATAAATTACAAAAAATAAAAAAAAATTATAAAAATATGAAAATATAGAAAATTATTAAAAATATTATAAAAATATAGAAAAGTGAAAAAATTATAAAATATGGAAAAATATAAAATTACAAAAAAATATTACAAAATATTCAAAAATAATATAAAATTAAAAAATTTTATGAAATTAAAAAAAATAATATAAAAAAATATAAAATATTATTATGAACTAAGAGAGTTATAACAAGAGAGAAGAGTAGAAAATGAAAGGATGATTCAACTTTCACTTTAGGATGCAAAAAAGCTTATACATGCCCTCTATTTATATGGCTTCAATCAAGTTACAAAGCTATAATAAAGATAATTAATGTACCCTGTAAATTTTTAAAGGTTACAAGAGTTGTAAGAAAATGATTTCTTAGGGGTTATGAGAGTTATATGGACATCCATTTTACAACACACCCCCTTGGATATCCATTAACAAAAAGCGTGCTTCATTAAAACCTTATTAGAAAAAACCCTATGGGATAAAAATCTAATGATAGAAAAAGAGTACACAATCTTCTATTACTAGCTATCTCCTTAAAAACCTTCACCAGGAAAACCTAGTGAGACAAAAACCTTGATTAAAGGACAAGAGTACAACATGTTTTAGATTCCCCCTAATGGCAACATCGCAATACATTTTTGAGCCAACACATTCCAATATTATATACTAGTCTTTCAAATGTTGTGGTTGACAATGCCTTGGTAAAAGGATCAACCAAATTATCACTAGAACGAATTTTTGAACTTCTATATCACTGAACTTCTTAAGATCATGAGTGAAGAATAATTTTGGTGAAATATGTTTCGTTTTGTCACCTTTTATGTAACCACCCTTCAATTGAGTTATACATGTTGCATTATCTTCATATAAGATAGTTGACATCTTTTCTTGCAAAGGCAAATCACATATCTTCTGGATATATTGGGTTAACAACCTTAGCCAAACACACTCTCAACTTGCCTCATGCATTGCAATTACTTTTACATAATTTGAAGAGGCAGAAACTAATGTTTGTTTTGTTAAATGCCATGGTATGGTTGTACCTCCTCATGTAAATAAATATCCCATTTAAGATTGACATTTATGTGGATTTGATAAATATTCTGCATCAACATAGCCAACAAATAAAGATCTTGAATCATTTGAATAAAATAACCCCATACCAATAGTTCCTTCTAACATATCTAAATACATGTTTAATTCCATTCTAATGTCTATGAGTTAGAGAGGAACTAAATCTTGCTTACAAGTCCACAGTAAATGTTATATCAATTCGTGTGTTGTTTTCAAGATACAACAATGCCCCTATGACACTTAGATATGGTACTTCAAGTCTAAGAAACTCTTCACCATTTCCGCAAGGATGAAATGAGCCTTTATTCACATCCAATGATCTTACAACTATTGGGATACTCAATGGATGTGTTTTATCCATGTAAAAATTTTTAAGATCTTTTTTGTATAAACTGAATAATGGACATGAAATTTTTTTCTATAAGATTGCGAAGCATCCTGTTCTTGTTTTTACTGATTGGTGTGTCCATCTTTATTCTTTGTAAAAAAGAAAAATTGGATGGTTGTGTGGGAAGGGTGTCCCAAATTACGGTGGGCCTAGTGTTTGAAGCGGTGGTGGGTTTTCTGAGAGAGTATGGCTGTGAAACGTGGATGGATGTGGTCTCTCTAGCCAATAGGAGGTCCTGCATGATGAAAAATTTGTAACAGCCCGATTTAGACCCTATTCAGAATGGTGATTTCGGGACCACGAATCTGAGTCAGAAAAATATTTAAAAATTATTTTCTATATTTATTATGTGTAAATTTATATGTGTGAAATTTTCGTGCTTTAATTTTATCGTTTGAATGCCCGATTAAATAAAATGACTTAATCGCGTAAAATGAAAACTTGATAGTTTAATGTGTAAGGGCCGAATTGTTGTTGTATTTTTAAATGGAGGCATTTATGTTGCAATTATGCCATTGATTTTATGTATGGACGGCATTAGATATATAATATATAGTTTTATTATAAAATTATTAAGGTTAAATAAGTAAACTTATTAATATGTTAATATTTATATCATAAAACATAAAAAAAAAGAATTAATAAAAGCCATTTTGTGTTCATGCTTTGTTCTTACCAAAACAAAAGAAAAGAAAAATAAAACTTAGGTTCGGCCATTCTCAAGCTTGATTCAAGGTAAGTTCTAGCTCGATTTTCGATAATTTTTACGTTTTTGAGATCGTTGCTAAGTTATCTACAAGACCCATGCTTGAATTTTTTATTTTGATAAATATTTTCAGTTATGCCATTGTTGAAAGCTTGTGATTTTTGTTGTTTGATGGTAGAAAATAAAAGATATGTGATAGATTAACATGTTTTGTATTGGAATTTTTGATGATTTTGAGTAATTAGGACTAAATTACAAAAATAATAAATTGAGGGACTAAAATGTGAAATAAATGAAATATATGAACTTGTATGAACATGGGTAAAATTCGGCCTAACATGGTTGTATTCAAATTTTGAATATTTTGTGTTTTGTGAAATAGGGACTAAATTGTGAAAAGTGTAAAATTTTAGGGGTAAAATGGTAATTTGCCCATTTATGTGTTTCTAGATGAATTTGATTGAATATTTGATTAAATAAGTTTAATTTATATTAATTTAGATCAAGAAAAGAGAAAATCGAATTTGGATCGGGGGAAAACTAAAGTTGTCGACTAGCCGTCCTGTTCCGTTTTTCATCGTCCGAGGTAAGTTTATAAGCAAATAGATGTTGTTAATTTTAATTAAATGTGAATTATATATATGCTGGAATGAAATATGTGAATATATATATATATATATATATGTTAACCGAATGTGTATAGGCTTGGCAGCTATGTTTACGAGTTCGTTTCGACTGAATTACAATGTTTGAAAGTCCCTATGAACCTTAGGAATAGCTAGGATACATATGTCATGACATATGATTCCATTATGTGATGTACGAGTAAGACCATGGCATCGATATATATGTGCGAGTAAGACCACATTTTATACGTTGGCATCGATATGTGACTCCGATATATGTGTGCGAGTAAGACCCTGTCTGGGATAGTGGCATCGATATGTGATTACATGTAAGACCACATCTGGGACATTGGCATTGTACGATATATGTGATTATCCGAGTGTCCTATCCAATTCCGAATGGTTCATTAAGCAATGATAAGTTATGATCGAAAGGTAAAATGAGCTAAAATGACCAGGTATGAGTTAGTTGATTACCTATTTGAAAAATAAGGTAAGTTGTTATTATGTATATGATATCAATTTCATAAGTTACTTATGTGAACATATGTGTTTTGTGAAGTATATTCGGCCATTGCTATGTAAAGGCATATGATATTATATTTTGATTCATGAGTATATGTAAATGTGTATAAGTGTAATTGGTCACATAATGATATTTAACTTTGAATTCGAAAAATACTTTGTTGATACATATATATGTATTTATCCATAAATAGGTTTATATGTAAGAGTACATGATATACGTGAAATTATAAGATTATGGAATAATATGATTATAATAGTATAATTTGTTTTAGTTTAAATGACTTGATTATGTTTTTGAATTGTTTATTTGCTTATGACTTACTAAGCTAAAATAGCTTACTGTGGGTGTTTATGTTTGCCTCTGTTTTATAGATTTTGGAGATTAGTTACGAGCTCGGGGATTATAGTCAAAGTCTATCACACTATCAAATGTTTCTCGGTATTTTATAAGCTAAATTTTCGAACTTATGACATGTATAGGCTGGATTATATTTTGAAATGTTGAATTTTGGTTTATGTATAATTTAAGCCATACAAAAATGGCTTAACTTCTATGTTTGATTTCGATTGTGTTTGAATATGGTTTAAGTTCATTTTGGTTATAATGCTACCTGCTATGAATGAATGGTATTTATGATAGGTGTTATATGCTTTAGAAATGGCTTGATAATGATATTAGTTATGATGTGTAATCGGTCATGTATTTAGCTCATTTGGAAATTATGCTCATGGTTTATGTGCGTGCTGTGCTTGGCTATATGAATCGGCTTGAGTAAAGATTTAGTTAATGGATGTGTTTTTTCCATAATATATATATGTATGTATTTACAAGTTATGTTATGTATATGTGATTGTTCGTGAAGTTGGTCATTTGAGTAAGAAAAATATAATTATTTAATAATTTTAATTCGCTAAACATGTCCAAAGATAATGTATGTCTTAATGATATATAAAAAAAATGTGTGTGATATGCATGTTATCAAGAATGGATGTATTCGGCAATTACATTTGAAAATAGATTAATACGTTATATGTGTATTATATGTTTTGATAAACTATGAAATGACTTTGCTATATTATGAATTTGATTATTGGAGTATTTTATTATTGATATAAAATTTGATATATAATTTGTTGTATAAACTTTGCTTAGAACTAGTAAAATGATAAGTATGCATATTCAGTTATTGATAGATATATTAGATATGTATGCATATGACATATATGTAGTAGTTGGATATTTATGTGACAAGTTGATACATATATTTGAATATTATATGGTTAGTTTAACTTAAAAGTAACGGTGGAATTGGCATGACTAAATTGGTTGAGTTTGATAGTTAAATAGATGAACAAGTGAATAGGTTGTGTATTTGTAATTTGGTCATTATGCTAGTATATACATTTGGTATGTTTTGATTTGGTAACTATGTTTAAAAATGGTTAAAAGATTGTTTGAATAAATAATGGTTATACATGTTATTAGCTTGCGAATTTAGGTGTTATTATCATGTTTAAATTTGGCTTTTATATCTTATATTATTAGGTAAATGTTTGTTATGTTAATTTGAATGATGTAATTATTGTTCATATGATTTAGCTATTGGAGTAATATTATATATGTAATATGATATGATGTTTGTTAGTTGGATCGAATAAAATAAAATAAAAATTATTATGTATGTGATTATGATTTACATAATTAAACAGATGGTTACTAATCTAGTTTTATAATTATTATAGATAATTTGGTATAATTTTTATGCATGTTTTGACTTGAATGATTGTATTGAACTATGTTATGTTCGGTAATGCCTTGTAACCCTATTCCGGCGACGGATACGGGTTAGGGGTGTTACAAAATTCATTGGTTTCGTAAAGGTTTTGTCGTTTATTTCAAATTTTATATTGTTCTCATTAAAGATTTGTAGAGATGTATGGTTTTTTATGTCTTTTTGCATGGTTTTTTGTTCTACGATGCATGGCATACCATCAATGAAAGATTCTGATTTTGACTTTATGATGACTTATTAAATAGATTTTCCTTTGTTTTGGTTGGCATTAAAAAATTGTAAGTAGGGTATATATTTTCTTTTTGTTATTTCCATTATATTAGTGTTTTACTGATCTTTCTTGTTTTTAGAAGTTGCTTTGTTTTTTGAGTTTTTGTCTTTCGCTTGTGTGGGTGGTTTTCTTGAATTTTTTTTTTTGCCTGGGTGTGGGGTTTTTTTGGAGTTTATCTTGGTGAGTGGGGTTCGTGTTTATTGGTATTTGGATTTCTGTTTATTTCTTGTGTTTCGCAGCTGGGTTTTCTTTGTTTGTTGTTGTACAGAGCTTTCTTGAATTATTTTTTGTGTTCCTAGGAGTCTACTCTCTTCTAAAGGATGGAACCGTTGGCTCCACATTTTTTGTGCACTCGGGGAAGGGGAATCTTTGTGGAGTCAAAGATCAAAATGGCTGAAGAAATCAATGCAATGTTAGAAAGATTGAAATTCTCGTAAGAAGAGTCGACTAGGGTTATAAGCACCAACACCAAAAACAATCTTCAAGGTTTTGAAGCATGGGCGGTGGGAAAAATAATGGCGGTGGAAAAACCCAATAGAGAGGTGATGTACAGGGTTCTAAAATCGTTATGGTTTACTAAAGAAGCTGCACATTTTGTAGCCCTTAATGAAGGAGCAAAACTAGTCAAATTTGGATGCCTGGAAAATAGAAATAGAATCCTCAACCTTATGCCATAGTTGTTTCATAACTGCCTTTTCGCCATGATGCCATTCATAAAGGGTAAAGAAATTGATACTTACGCCTTCAACCTTTCTTTTTTTAGCTGCGTATTTAAAATATTCCTTTGAAATATATGAATCACCAAACTGCTCTGGATATCGGAAATGCTATAGGTGAACTAGTGGCGATCGATGGAAAGATAGGAATGGGGATTAGACCGAATTATTGAGGTTAAAAATGAAAATCAATGTGTTATGTCCACTGTGAAGAGTTGTGAGGTGGGTGGAAATAGATGGGTTGAAGTTATCTGTGCTCTAAAATACTAACGATTACTGGCATTCTGTTATGTGTGAGGACTTATCAGACATACACAGGAAAATGTCCAAACAAAGAGGAAACCATCGATTCTAACAGTCTGAACTTACAATATGGAATTTGGCTAAAAGTAAATACAGTGGCTCAAAACCAAGATAGAAGCATATGGAGAAATGGGATCGAGATAGTGGCAACTAATAGATTTCTGAATGAGGCAAATGATGAAAGTAAGACGGACACAAAGGATGAAAGTGAGCAAATATTGCAAAAAGGCAAAAGAAAAATCAGAGATTAGGACTCGACATCCAACTCACCCATGGAGAAAAAAGCTCATAAGTCAGCTAGTGATGGCCTGGGTTGATTCAGAAGTAAAAGAAAGAGGCAGGGAAGCTTGAATAGAGACCTTACGAAGGAAAGCCCATCCAAAATAGTGAAGCAAAAGTTATTGGATAATATCTCACCATGCAAGGCGGCGACTGGCGATCAGCCCCGCCAATGAAAATCCTTAGTTAGAATTGTTGTGGGATTGGGAACCCTGCAACAGTTCGCGAGTTGAATCAACTCCTTGTTGCTAACAATCCAGATGTTATCTTTTTATGCAAAACTAAAGTTCATTCTAATAAGTTGTCTCGTAGTCATAGCTTGTGTAGGATGGATAGCTGCCTGGCAGTTAATGCGGTTGGCAAAAGCAAGGGTCTAGCGATGCTTTGGAAAGAAGGCATAAGAGTTGAAATCACGAACTACTCTAGGAACCATATTGAGTCCCTGATCCACTTTGACAATGACAACCCCATTAGGTTCACTGGGTTCTATGGGAATGCTGTTCTGAATAATAGAAAAAGTTCCTTGGAACTGTTGAAGAGGGTAGGGAGACATGTGAAGGAAACATGGATTATAGGGGGGATTTTAATGCAATCCTTAACAACTCAAAAAAGGAGGGTGGTAGGAGGAAGCCGAAAGCCTTGATGGATGACTTTGGTGAGATTGTGGATGAGTTATCTTTGGTTGATTTGAAGACTGACAATAGGTGGTTCACTTAGGTCAATAATAGGGAAGGCATGACTATTGTTAAAGAAAGACTCGACCGCTTCATGATTTTGGCCAATGATGTTACCAAATTCCCTTTTCATCGAGACTAAAGTGATCCGTCAGTCGAATTCAGACCATGACATTATTTTACTGGATATCAAAGGCCGTAAGCCAAAAGTTTGGCCGAGAGATCCTAGGCTTATGTTTAGGTATGATTCTTGATGGGCGAAAAAAATGAAGCTAAAAATATTATTAAAAATGGTTGGTATGATGACACAAAATATATTATGGATAGAATCGAAAAGGTGGGCCAGGACCTTAGAGTTTGGCAGTATAAGAAATACAAAGAGATGAGCAGGCAGATTGGTAAGCTTAAATCCAAGATAAATAATGTCATTGATAATCTTGGAAGGCTTTATGATGGTAACGGCTCAAAGCCATGAGGAAAAAGCTTGGGAATTTGATGGATAAAGAAGATAAATATTGGGCTCAGAGATCAAGAGTAAATTGGTTGAAAGAGGGTGATAGGAACACCCATTTCTTTCATGTGAGAGCTTCCAATAGAAGGAAAAAAAATAATATTGAGAGGCTGAAAGATATTCATGTGTATTAGAAGAACAACACCAAAGATATATGTGCGGTGGCCAGAGAGTATTTTCAAAATTTATTTGGATCAACTTTACAAACAAATGATGATCTAAATGTTGACTTTAATTAAAATTGCATTTCAAAGGAGATGAATGAGAAGTTGCTGGAGGAGTTCAAAGATGAGGAAATTAAGAGAGCTTTCAACCAAATGGACCCGAAGAAAGCCCCGTGCATTGATGGTTTGTCTGGTAATTTCTACAAAGAGCATTGGGATGTGGTGGGAGCTGATATTTTAAAATTGTGCCATGAGATTTTAAGAGGGGATAAAAATGTAGACAGTCTCAATGAGACGATTATTTTTCTTATTCCTAAAGTAAAAAATCCTATTGATATGACTAATTTCCGGTCGATTAGTCCATGCAGGGTGGTATACAAAATTATTGCTAAAGTTCTTGCTAACCGGTTGAAAGATACTCTTCCGAAGAGCATTAGCCAAAACTAGAGTGCCTTTGTGCCCGGATGAATGATCCACGACAACATATTGATCTCCCACGAGCTAGTCAATTACCTTCAAAGTGCTAAGAATTGTCCAAACAAGGGATTTGTAATCAAACTCGACATGAGCAAAGCATATGATCGGGTTGAGTGGAAATTCATTGAAGCGGATATGATAAAAATGGGCTATGCGGAGGCTTGGGTGGAAAAAGTTATGAGCTATATTCGTTCAGTTTGATATGTCTTAAAATGCAACTCTACCCTCTCTGAGACCATTGTGCTGGAAAGAGGCCTCAGACAAGGAGACCCTCTCTCTCCCTATCTTTTTTAATTCTACATAGAAGCCTTTTCTAAATTACTTATCCGAGCTCAGAATAAAAATATGTTAAAATGAATTCAGGATAGTATTAATGGGCCACATATTAATCACCTTTTTTTTGCCAATGGCACACTCCTTTTCATTTGTAATAGAAAAAAAAAAAGGATGTTGAGGAGATCATTAATATTTTAAAAAGGTTTACAAGTATATCGGGACAAAAGATTAACAATGATAAATCTATGATCATGTTTTACCCTAAAACTCCTTTGGATCAAAGACGAAATTTTAGTTCTATGCTCGAAATGCGTATGGTAGAGACTCTTGACAGCTACTTAGGTTTACCTTTACCCATTAATAGAAAAAAATCAATTGCTTTTACTAATATTATTAATCGGTGCACTTGCAGGGTTAATAGTTGGTCAAAACGATTGCTGTCCGATGGTGGGAAAGAGGTGTTCCTTAAAGCCATTCTTCAATTTATACCTACATACACTTTCTCTGTTTTTCTTGCCCCAAAAGGAACCATTGAGGAGCTTTATTCGAAAATGAATCAGATGTGGTAGACGAGTAACGAGAAGACTCGCAGTTGGGCTATGATGGCCTGGAATCTTTATGCTATCCAAAAGGGATGGGAGGCATGGACTTTTGGGATATGCACTTGTTTAATTTGGCCCTCCGAGGAAGAAAAGTGTGGAGGCTCGTTAATTTTAAAGATACGTTATGTTTTAAAGCCTTGAGCACTAATACTTTTCTGAGGGAGATGTTTTTTGGCCCAAACGCTGCAATAAATCATCGTTTACCTGGATGAGCATTGCTAAAGCGGTGGTAGCGTTAAAGGATGGTTTTTTGTGGCAAGTCAAGGATGGCAGTATGATAAATATTCGGCGGGACCAATGAGGCATCGAGGGGCTTAATAGGAACTCTCTTGATAGGTCTCTACTGACCAACGATGAAAGAAGAGTTAATGATTTGTGGGACCAGCATAACAAGCGGTGGAAAAGGGAAAGGGTCATTAAGCTTTATGGCAAAATTATGGGGGAGGTATTTGCAATTTACCCATTCTCATAATGGTATAAATGACAGCATAACGTGGATACAAAAACCCAATGGGTTCTATACATCGAAGTCAACCTACACCTGGCTATCGATCAAAAGAATCGGTTATGGCCCTCACAGACTCATCTAGAGAATTATTTGGAAGCTCAAAATGCTTCCTAAGATTAAAGTTTTTAGCTGGAGAATTGGCCATGACATTTTACCAACCTACAACAACATTGCTCGCATCCACTAGAATTTTTCCACAGCCTGCCTGAGATGTAAAAACAGTGCAGAGAGTGCCTCAAGGTCCGTGAAGTTCTTATTATTAGGGGTTTAAATAACAGACTTCTTGACGGTAGCTACAATCGCTGCATAGATTGGTTGGAAGATACCCTTCGCGAGCTCAACTCAAAGGTTGCAGCTGATTTTTTTACTCTTCTCTTGAATTGTTGGAACAACAGGAATAAGATGGTGTTCCAGGGCAAGGAGAATCCTGCTATAATGGTGTGTGAGAGGGCGCAGGCTCTTAGCAATGAGTTCAGAATTTTCAACTTAAACGATCCCCCTGTGATTCCCCCTACTCTGGTATGTAAAGGATGAAGAAGCTCCTGAATAATTTTATTAAGGTTAACATTGATGCCGCGATCCTAGATGGGTGTGTTGGTTATGGGGTAATTGTGAGAGATGCTGATGGTTTTGTTTTGAGCGGTTGTTATGGCTTTGCTTATATGAGTCTCGATGTAATTTGGGCAGAACTGGAAGCCTTGTCTATAGGTTTGAAGCTGGCTGAAACTATGAAAATATCCAAGCTAATAATGGAGTCTGGCAATGGAACCTTAACTAACACAGTAAAAAAGTGTGAAAATGACGTTACTATTTTGGGCCGATGTGTTAAAAATGAGTGTATGGTCCTTAGGAATTTTGAGTCAGTCCATTTTAATTGGGTTGACCGTAGAAATAATGAAGTTGCTGATTTACTTTGTAAGCTAGCTATTAAGAACAAATGTGATTTGTACTTTAAAATGGATTATCCGTTGGAAATCCACAATGTTATTATTCGTGAAGCAATAAAAAGAGGTTGACCTTCGGGTTGTTTTTATCAAAAAAAATAATAGACATGAGTTTCATCCTTTAGATTTTTGATCTGCAAGCCGAGAAAGAACTATGTTTTTCCAAGATCTTTCATCTCAAATTCTTTTTTTAAATAATTTACCGTATTTTGAAGCTCTTCGAGAGTTCCAATAATATTTAAATTGTCAAAATAAACAACAATCATCACAAAATTTGATCCAAACCTTTTTATAAAAACACATAGACAAATTAAATCATTTTTATAACATTCTTTCAACAAATATTCATTAAGACGATTGTACCACATACGTCTAAATTATTTTAATCTATATAAGGATTTTTTTAATTTGATCATACAATTTTCCTAAGGAACTCTATATCCTTCTGGTATTTTAAACCCTTCATTGATATTTTTTTTTGTGGTTAGAAGTACTACCATTATGATGACCATGATCTCGACCACATCATAGTTACATCCACAACCACAATCATGATTGTGACCACTATAGTTGCTTAATATGATTAATTGATTATAAATGTTAATATGTTGAACGATAACATCTGAAAGATCATATGAATTGGATATTACTAGCCTAAAGGGTCGATGTTGATATAAGACGAGTTGAAGTACTCATTTGGTGAATTGAGACAAAAATAATGATATTATAATGTCATATGTATATAAATGATATTGAGATAGTATTGATTTTATTATATGATTTGATTAAAAATGTAGATGCTAAATATGATAATGTAAAACTTTGAAGGCATTTGATAAGATGACATATGGAACTTAAGCCGAATGATGAATTATATGAAGACACTAATGAAATGAATCATGAGACAATAATAGATATTATAAGCATATATATAGATGATTTAATAACTAATGTACGTACTTGATTTGATTATGCATTGTTTTTAAATTATGTTAGCACCACTAAGCTGCTTTGCTCAACGTACGAATTTGTTTATTTTAGTGTGCACGTATCGAATAGGTCTCAAGGATTCAAGAAGGTTGACAGCATCCATTACTCACATCTTGACTTAGGAAAGTTTTTATAGCCTTTTGTATTTTGTGTTTCAAGTTGGTATGTACCTAGTGTCAAGACTTAGCTTTAGAGTCCCTTTTGATGTTTTGGCATTTGAAATACAAGGAACTTGTAATTTTAAGCGTGATTTTATATGTATGAAGATGTGTAATATGTATTTATATGAATATGATGGTATGTATGACCTTATTGCAATGTTTATGCCATGTTTCAAGTGTTGCTTGCTGCCAAGTAAGTGAACTTAATGTTTGAATTTCGAAATGTTGTGATCATGATATTATCCATGTATTTGAATGTGTTTAAATAGGGATGTATGATGTTGAGATATGCATTTAAAGTCTTAAAATATTTGGAAATGAATTGGTGTTTTAGGTCAAAATAAGTAACTTTAGGGGTCATTTTTAGGTCTTGACAAACTTGTTTCGGTACAATGGGTTAGATGTATTGGTACAAGTAAGTCAATAGCCAGAAATGAGTAGTAACAAAGTATTTGTATTGGTACAAGTACCCACTTGTGCTGATACAACTGGGTTAGACAGGGGTTCCCATTGGATTTAATGCCCTTAGTGTAGTATTTTTTTCTTTGTGTACTTGTATTTTTTGAACAAATTGGTTTGATTAAGTATCCATTAATTACATTAATATCCTTTGTATACTGTCCTCAATGATTTTTTTCACACAAAGCTAAATGAAAGCAAATTTTTTCTTATTGATTATCTAATGTTTAAGTAATACTAAGTGGTATTATGTGGTTGGATTGTAATACAAAAAAAACATCTTATAGTAGTAGATAATTTAAACGTGTCCTTAGTTTAATCACAAACGAGTAAATCGATTGAAAGACTAATATGTCGTTTATCAAGTCCAATTTGGGAGATAACTTGTATTAGGTATTGGAGCATATGACTCCCAGAAGATAGAGACATAAACATGATTGACTAAATTGATAGTACATCGGGTAGGGCCCAAGTAGAATAGATCCTAGATTTATTTATGGATTTATTCATTTGTGATATTCAGAGTGTGACATACCTTAATCTTGAGCGGATGATGGACTATGTATGCATGACTCATATACTTTAATGTAAATGAAAGCCTGAGTTCAAATAGATAAGGAACCAAAAGCTAGTACGTTGGGTATATGACTTCTACCGTATCTAGCATCATTCCACAATAGTGAAATTCATGACCCAACATAAGGGTAAACGGTATCTTTTCATTAGCATTACATGATAGATGAAAAGTAAACGTGACCACTGATCATTTGTCTTTATAATTAACTTTTCATGAAGGAAGATTTAATGGTTACCGTGAGATAAAATATGATCATGTTGGGAGAACTTATTTATCTTAAAGAGATTAAGGATATCCTATGAGGATAACACACTTATGAGAAGGTCATTGGACGATCACTTATTAAGTAGCTTTCATAATGGTATATAATAAGAGAGAACTCAATAATGACTTTATAACTAAATAAGTTTATAATTAATAAGTGAAAAGTCAAAACTTAATTATAAATTATTTGAGCCTTAATTATATATGTCCAATCGATCCCTCCGCTAACTCGAAATAACCAGAAATGAATTGCATATAGAATCAATAGATAGAAATAAATGGAAACAATAAAGTGAGGAAAATAAATTGCATGTATTACTATCTGCAGTGAAAGCTTCTTTTTTTTTGCTAAATACAAAAATGACTTAAGGATTGACTTAAGGATTAATTTAAGGTTCTTCGAATTGTTATTTTATTAAATATAATAAAATAATTGGAGTTCCAAAATTAAATAAAATTAATCAGTCTTTATGAATTTATTGAATAAGAAAATTAAATATATTTCCTCATAAATTCTATTATGATAAAGTTGTTATGACTTTAATGGAATTAAAATTGAGTTGAGAAATTTATTTAATTAAGAATATTAATTTGATTAAATAATATTTATTTTAGAAAATAGAAAATAAATATTAGGTTGGATTAAATTATAAAGTGTTGGATTAAAAGTCCAAGAAGCATATATAATTGGACCCAATACATGGGAGGCCCTAACCTATCTCTCACGTAACATGAGGGCCAGCAACCCTAGTAAAAATAAAGGCACACCCTTTCATCGACTCTCACACACTTAGAGTAAGACTGTATTTTCTATTTAAATAATATTATTTATCAAAGAATTATTCAACTAGAACTCTTGTACTTCCCTCTATAAATAAGGAGCAATGGTTGACCTAAAAATATACTTCACATGATACTCATACATCGTTATTCTACCAGAAATTAGTGGAAATTTATTTACTAAGAATAAATTCTATTGTCTGGGAATTACGAGTTTTATCGATTTATAAAGAGAACTTACTTTCTTACTGAAAATAAGTAAATCATTTATTTTTTTTGTGTTTTTGGTTTGTGTTGCTCAAGCCCACACTTGACGTGATTTGTGGTACGAGGATAGCGGAGAAGGTCGTTCGATTGAAAGCCAGGACTGACTTGAGTCCACCTTACACAAAGCACATGTAACATACGCGTTATGCCTTGAAGCTAGGTACAGTGCCATGTCAGGTTATGAATATTAGAGAATTTTAGAAACGGACTAAATAAGAAATTTTGAGCGTTAATATAGAAAGTTACAATATTGCAATCAACAAATTTCATTGTTCTTCCTATGTAATCAACAATAGATTCACCCGGTTTCATATGCAAATTCTCAAATTCAATTCGAAGTGCTTGGAGCAACACACGTTTGGCCTTTGCATTCCCTTGATACTTCTTCTTCATAACATCCCAAATATGCTTAGAGGTATCTTTACAACGAATTGTCTTCGAGGTTTACTCGATCAATGGCTTGAAACAAGTAGTTCTTGGCCTTGAGATCTTTCAACTTCAAAAACTCCATTTCAGCTTTTTCTGTCGTTGACAACGTGACTCTCGTTTTTGGTTCTTGCACACCAAACTCAACAACTTGCCAATAATCCTTGGGCATAAGGAAATTCTCCATCAAGATGTTCCAATGGTCATAATGACCATCAAAGCAAGGAATTGTAGGTTGAACAAAATATTCGAAAGCGATTGATATTGATGCCATTGGAATTCTCAAACAACTACCCAATACAACTTTAACACCTCGCTCACAACTTAATCTAGCTCTAATACCATTGTTATAGATAGAAGGCTAATAACAAAGTTTATAAAGAAAATGATTTGAGAGAATAATTTGAAGAAATTTCTACCATTAATCCACTATTATAGCTAGAAAATATGAACAAATAATTAACCACTAACAAAGTGCCTAAAAACAAGGTCAACAAAATCATAACAATTTCCTTAAATTTTCAACTACAACAATAAAACCCCCCATTGAAGGAGAATATATCTGATTGTTGGGGGATCGATTAACTATCTGACGGATAACACTTTCGAATACTTCTTTTGAAGGTACCAACCTCCTTAACAATTTTAAATCCAACTCTTTTTAATTATAAAACATTTATATTTATTATGCAATTTATATATAGAAAATTAAATATATAATCTTAAAAAATAACAGGTTTGATTTAATAATTGTTTCTCAAAGTAAAAAAAAAAAAAATCAATAAAAAAAAATTTCTTAATTTAATGGTACAAGAAGTCTTCGATTATTCTTTTAAAAAAAAGAGATTTTCGATTTTTTATAATATAAATTAAAAAATAAGATGAATTTTAATTTAATATTTAATATTCTAATTTCTCATTTCTATTTTTATTAATTTTTTTAGAAATTAAATATTATTAATTTTAATCATTGCATTGCATAATTGAAAAAAAAAATTATGACTTTAACTAAAGTCACACGTAGCATGATTTTATATAAGGGGCATAGATAGGGATAGAAGATTTGCATTCAACACTATAATGAGTATATATAATCTTTTTAATGGTTGGGTGTATAGGAATTGAGCTTTGATTCTAAAACAAAATAATATTATTAAAAGTGGATATGGGATGGGGGGAGTTAAATATTTTTTTTATTATCTTTTTTAATTTCTTATAGAAGTTACAAATTTTAAAATTTACCTATTATAACAACATAAATTGCTTTAAATATAAAATAAAAAAACATATAAAAATTGAAAGGATTTTTCTGATAGAATGGTGCACATGACTTTAGTAATAAGTATTTTTTTTTGCAACATTTAATAAATTAAATTCATAAAAATAAATGAGCAACAAATTGTTAAAAATATTTTTTAAAATTTTCCTTTTATGTTAATATTAATTATTATAAAATATTAAATGACTTTACATAAATATTATTATAATTTTTTTTTGCAACTAAAAACCTTTTAACTATATAAATCACATAACTCCTTAAAATTTTCTACCGTAAAATATTTATCTTTGTTACAATATCACAGTTTAGTTTTCAAAATTAAGTTTTAAGTGAGTTATGTTATTTAGCTTATAATTTTTATATTTTAAAAAAAGTATATATATTAAATTACCAAAAATAAATTTCGCAACGCGAGGTTATATTTTTAATGATATTTATATTGAATAAATTTTCTTAATTGTAATTATTTTGTTTAGATAAATAAATAAATTATAAAAATTTTACAAGAGAAAAAGTTTGGTACACTGCTAGTGGAGTTTTTAAACTCTACAACTAGGGTCAATAGGTTGATAAGTGTTTTATAGGAGTATAATAAAATGTTTTGAAAAAAGAGACAGTGCAATTTTTAAAAGTTGTTTGTGGAATAAAAACAATAAACTGTCAGTATATTAAATACTAACCCATTTTATAAATTGAAAAAATAAATGTATTAAAAATAAATAATATAAAAATATACAGTATAAACATCATTATATTTGTAAAATTTTATAAAATAAAATAAATTCTTAAAAATATATATTAAAATTAAATAAGAAGTTTAAATTTTTATCTTATAGTAAAAGAATTTGTATTAAATTAAATAAAATTATAAAAAAGTTGAAAAATCAACTCTTCCATAAAATTTGAAAATCAAAAACAGAAACTAGGCTAATCTTGAAATTACTAACAAATTTTTAATTTCTTTAATACATTTATCCAAACAAGTAATTTCATTTTTAAAATTTTAAAAACATATCTATAAATTCCTCACCTAGAGACATTATCAATATTATCTTCATTTAGAATTTTCTTTTTTCTTTTTTTTTTCTAATTAAATGTACATGGAACTAAAACACTCACTAATTTGCCGGTAAACCTACAGTATAGGTCCTAGTCAGATAATTTAATTACAACTATCTCAAAAGAAAATTTAGGGGTGAAATCATGAAATGAAAAAGAGAGTTTTGATTCTCCACTTTCCTGGATTTTAGTACTCTGAAAGCATTAGGAATAATAAAGAAATGACCTGGAACTGCATTTGATGCAATTACAGCACACCCTCAAAAGGACCTTTGAAATCCATAGTCGTATTAACAGAGTACAAGATGCAATTAGTTTGAAGAAATTCTAAGTAATAAGCCACTTTAACCACAAAGCATTCCCGTGTCAACGTCCATTATAAACCTTTTTGGGTAGCTAGGCCAGCCTTGGAACTTGCAGATTGCACAAGGCAAAAGGTTGGTTAGCATAAAAGACAACCTTAATGTATTTTAGTATTGATTGCAGAATTTAATAACAAAGAAACTAGTTATTCTGTTTCGAAACTTCAGCTTCAGCCCTTACCATTGGATCATCCTTCATCTCTGTTTCATCCTCTTTCTCCCCTTGTCGTTCCTCTGCCATTTTCTTCCTATGCAACTCCTCTGCAGCACGCATTGCTGCTTGGTTCTCTGCCTGAATACGCTGCATTTCTTCTTCTTGTTGCTGCCGCTCAAACCATGTGTCAGCATCAGCCCAAACTGCATTTTGTACAAAATGGGTTGTTAATCTCGGGAGCAAGCGACCAAGAAAATGTTCTACAATGAAAAGCCTAAAAGCAAACATTTACGATAAAAAGAAAAGAATTGACTATATTGCATCACAGTTACAAATCTCTAATCATAGCCAAAACATTCCCCAGACTCGATAGGATGAGCGTCAAAAAAATTCCTTGGAGGCCACAAATACAGTATAAGAAACTAATACAAAATTACAGTCTTAGTTCAATTGGCACGATTGCTATTGCAATAACAAGGAAGACGTCCGATTTAAGGGTAGAAACGAGCATGGTACCAAAAAGAAAGTGTCAAAATTCCCATCTTTTAAGGCTAGGAATGTAGATTCAAATAAACCCATGAAGAACCAAAGACAAACTTAATGCTACTATGAAAAGCTATTTCGTTTCAGATTTCTATGCCTCTCTTGATCTCTTTTGAGTCAACCCAAACCTCATTTATTCCATTTTTTTCCTACGCACCCACAAGTTCAAATTGCTGCATATTCAGGGATCAAAAGACGTCCACATTCAAATCAAACCAACAAATTCTTTAGTTGGACCAGAAGTTGCCAAAACATAATCCTAACTGTTTTTGCCTAAAGGGTATTTAACATATCTCTATGTAACCCCTTTACAGAAACCAAACTAAAACCAGAGGTAGAGCTTGAAACAGAATCCGACCGCCCGATAGAAATAAGCACCTTTCGAATCACAGATAAAGAGAAATACATGGAGATAAAAGAAAGGAAAGGTAAGGGGATTAGAGGACGTACTGGGTTGAGCAGCCCAGCCCTGCTCACCACCCTTGATCCGCTCAGGGAGGGCGTAGTTGACAGTGAGGACTCGACCATAGAGCTCAGCCCCATCCATGTTGTCCATGGCAGCAGCAGCATCCTCTTTCTCCAAGAAGGTAACGAAGCCAAAGGAGCGGTGCTTTTGAGTGGCCTGATCTAACGGAGTCTTGACGTCCTTTATGTCTCCAAAGGGGATAAAAGCTGCATGGAGGATTGTTTCATTCACTTCCTCTGCTAGTCCTCCCACGTACAACGTGTTCTTCTGCACTGCTTGCTGTGCCATTGTTTTAAATTCTTCCTCGATTCTTTTTTGCTTTGCTTTTTTTTTTCCCACAAAGCGCAGGGAAAGAATAAAAAAGAACAATCGGGGTAAAGAAAAAGGAAGGAGATAAGGTTGTCACCAGCGGCGGATTTCGCAGCGGCCGTTTTACAACCAGAGGATAATGAGACGGCAGAGTTTTAAGAAGGAAAGCAGATGTTTGTAATGGTAAATGTAGGGTTCTTTTTAGGTTTAAAAGCACCGTCAAAACGGTGCCGTTTCACTCTAAGTAATAGACTGTCCTTTTAGATGAGTATAGTCTCTCGTTACCTTTTAGATGAGTATAGTCTCTCGTTAGACCTATATATTGCCAGTAAGTTTGGTCTTTGGTTGGAATTTGGATAAAGGTTTTTGTGTAAGATTTGGTTTTGCTTGAATTTAAATTTCAATAATAAAATTATATTTAAATTTAAATTAATTGTAAGAATACATAAATATTAATATAAAAATGTATTTATAATAAGAGTGAGCAAAACTCGATTCAACTCGAAAAAATAAAAAAAAATTCGAATTTTGAGTTAAATGAATCGAGTTATTCGAGTCAACTCGAATTTTTTTTCAAATTTCGAGTTCGAATCGAGTTGAGTTTTCGAATTCGAATAACTCAAATAATTCGAATAATTCGAATATCAAACTATAATATTTTACATTTTTACTCTAAACTTCCAAACCTTTTTACTTTTCCCTCAAAACTTTTACTCCTTCCTACTTTTTCCCCAAAATTTTTACTCCCCTTCCATCCCAACCCCCAAATCTATCCAAAATCCATTTCCCACCAAAATTTTACTACCCCATATACTTTTTATCAAAATTTTACTCTCAAAAACCCTCAAAACTTTTATTTTCCCCCAAAATTTTTACTCCCTCCCACTTTCCCCCTAAAATTTTTACTTTCTTCACATCCCACCTCCCATCTACCCCAAACTCATCCCCCCCCAACCCAATTTTTTTTAATATTTTCCCTTCAAAATTTTACTCCTTATTTTACTTTCCCTCAAACTTTTATTCCTTAAAACTTTTTATTTTCTCCCTAAACTTTTACTTCTCACCCTTTACTCTCAAATAAAAAATCTAAATTATCCAAAAAAAAATCACTAAACATAAATAATAATAATTTTATTTATATCTACTATTTATATTATTAAATTAAATTTCACATTTTATATTATTTATATTATTGAATTGATTAGTCATATTAAATATTTATATTAAAATTGAATTATTAATTATGCCATTAAATATTCATGTTAAAATTTTATATTGGTATCAATTTCATATTTTATCTTTAAAATAACTTTTATTAAAAAATCACATTTTTTCATTTAATATATTTTTTTAATTTCAAAATACATAGTGACAAGAATTTGAAGATAATTGAAACAACTAAGCAAGCAAAGAAGCTAACCCGTATATAAAAGTTTAATAAATAAATTATGAGGTGATAAAAGTTAATAAAATTTTTGATTAAGGTGGACAAATTTTATTACGATAGGTGACAATGGTTACAAGGACCCAAAATTATTTTTTAAAATTTAACTCGAACAAATATATTCGATTCGAATTCCATCTCACTCGACTCGATTCGAGGAAATTTCAAATCAAATTAGGATGATAAAATATGATTCGTCAGCTCGATTAACTCAAAATTTTTTCATTCGATTCTATTTGATTTGATCGAATACTCACCCCTAATTTATAATATTTTTGTTGAGTCAAAATGTGTTGAATGAGATGAATGACATTTGATAGTGCCCACTGCAAGTTTCCATTAAAGCAATTAAATCACTTGTTTTATTTAAATTGACAATTTAACAGCCTGTTTTTAGTAGTATCGAAAAAAGTAGTTTCAAAATTCTATTTTTTGAGATTCGAGTAGGTAAATATTATTTATTAATATTTATTAGTTTATTATAGAGATATATTAAATTTCAGTATGATAATTTTGTCAATGAAGTGGTTAATTAGAAAAAAAAATTAAATCGTAAAAATCGTAAAAGACAATAGCTATTAATTTATATTAGTTAAAAAGGTTTAAAAAATAAATGGTTAAGAATTTAAGTGGCAAATTATCCTTTTTAGTTATTATGGACGGCTAGTGCATCACTTTTATTAATTTATATGTTAAAATATAAGTTAAAATAAAAGATTAAAAAGTAATAAAACATAAAATAAGGAAGAAAAACATCATCATCTTCATTTTCTTTCTTTCTTTTTTCAACACTAAAACCCCATTGAAGGGAGCTTGGAGAATTCGATTAATTTTTTTCCTTGCATATCAATATTTGAACCAACCGATAGATAATTGAGGATAAGAAAAAAATGTAAATTAGTCCCCGACACTTCAGTTATTGTTGTTTGTACCTGGTAAGTTTATAGGATAAACTTTTATATATAACTGTGATGTTTGTGGTTGTAATGAATATTTTATGTTTATCGATTGTTATGCAAATTGGTACGAATGAAAGGAACAGATTGAACTAAATTGAATTGTATAGATATGTAAATTGTGCCCAGATGAACAAGAGGATAGGATACAGTTGGCAAGCCAATAGGGTTAGTCACGCGTGTATACAAGATTTGCAATGCGATGCCTACTAATTTGCACTACGATGCCTATTGCTCTACACTTCGGTGCCTACTAATTTGCACTACGGTGCCTACTATTTTGTACTACAGTACCTTCTAATTTGTACTACAGTGCCTACTGTACTGCATTTCGGTGCCTATTGATTTACACTATGGTGCCTACTAGTGTGGTGTAGTTACCCGCATATTCGTATCTATTCATTTAGTTTATTCGGCTGACTGTTTAAAGGAAAATGTATTTTCTGATTTTGTATAGTGATTGGAATGAATGTGTTCACATGGTTGTAGGAACACTTATGGTTGAATTGAATAAAATGGTACATTTGTTTGATAGTTCTGATGAAATGGTATTTAGTTGATTTATGCGAATGAATGGATGATTTATATAGTTGTATATTAAATGCTCACCTTTCTGTTGTGATATATTGTGACAGGAAAATTAGTTAATTTTTTTATTTTGATATGTTAATTCTAATATGAGGTAAGTTTACGGTTTTAACACCTATGAGCTTACTAAGCATATATAATGTTTACTCTATTATTTTTTCTACCTTGTAGATATATTTTGCAAAGCGTGAGGATCAGATCAACTAGGAGCTCACACTATTCAACTTCTAACTTGATATACCTTTTGTAGTCCAAGAATCAGTCTTTCGACATGTATATAGACTTAATATGTATAATGTCATCTAGAATGATAATGATAATGATATGTGTGTCAAATGTTTGAGTTTGATCATGATATGGTATGTTTTTAAGTCTTGCTAAATGGTTGAGTCATTTTGAATGATTTGACTAATTTCAATGGAATTAGTATGAAATGCACAAATGTGTGAACTTATAACAAGGCAATTTGGTATGTTATAAGCTTTGATAAATGTTTACGTTTTTGAATGGCTAAGTGCTTAATTGATAAATGTAGGGAATGCAATGAATGTTGATGTATGATTGGTATTAGATGGAATGATTATATGGTATTAAATGTTTAAATGAAGTGAGAGGTTTCACTTAGTGTTTGAATGTGATTGAGGTGCCTTGAGGCATATTGGTTAAAGTTAGGAAAATGGTACATTTTGGTATGCTTCTGGTGCATTTTGAATAGGTTAAAAGAATGGATAAGTGACTAATTTTGGCATAAGTAATTGTTGAATCGGCAACTTGCACACTAAGGCATTATTTCGGTATACACGGGCTCACACACGACTATGTGTCACACACGGGCAAGTGACACAACCTTGTTCTCTATATTATCAGGGTGGTTTTGGTTAAACACGGTCACAATCTCTCATACGGTCTGATGACATGGTCGTGTAAATGTTTGTAAGATTTTACATATAGGTCTACATGCCCTCAGTTTGTTACACAGCCTGGCGACACAACCATGCGACCCTGCTTTACACGGCCTCAGCCTATCACACGACCTGGTGACACGATTATGTGACTCTATTTTACACTTTTGCCCAATATTTTTTGAAATGTTTTAAATTATCCCTATTTGTTTTTAAATTGATTTTAGAGCTTTAATAAGCTCGAATTAAGTTCAAATTTTGTATGCAAGACATGATTTGTTTGATGAATTGATTATTCAAGATTGTTTTGGTTCTGTTAATTACTGTACCATCCCGTAGCTTAGGTCTGGAGACTGGGCCGAGTGAGGGGTGTTATAGACAATTTAATGTAGAAAATCTTTAGATCTGTTAATATGTTATTATATTGAAGATACTATTTTCCAACTATGGAAACCAACCCTTGGCTATTAAAGACTAGATTAGATTTGAGTATGTAACAGCTCGTTTTTGGGCCAAATCAGAACAATGGTTTCGAGACCAAAATCTGAAGTAGAAATGTTAATTTTATTATTAATTTAAGGTCTACAGTATGATTGAATGATTGTGTAAAAATTTCGTTAAGAAATTTTATCGATAGAGTGTCCAATTTGACTAATAGGACTAAATTGCAATAGGTGCAAAATATGTGTTCTAGAAGCTAGAGCTGTCTAATTGCTATGAAATTTTAAATTGTAGGTCCTTAAATGGTAATTAGACCATTATACTCTAAGTTGGACAAAAATGGACATGGTTAGGTAAAATTTTAAAGTTATGCATTAAGGGCATTTTGGTTATTTGGTAAATAAAGACAAAATAAATCAAATAAAAGTGTCCATCTTCTCAATTTAGTCCCCCCTTAGCCGAAAATTGAAGAGTCTCCATAGCTAGGGTTTTGGCCAAGCTTCCAAGCTCGATTGTAAGTCCGTTCTTGCCTTTTTTTCATAATTTTTATGTTTTTGAAGTTGTCTCAACCTAATCTAGCTATTTCAATAACTAATTTGAAAGAAAGATGAAGTCTAAAATTTTACCCATGTTGAATATTTGTGTATTATGATGTTTAATGGTAGAAAATACATGTTTGGTGCTAGATAAACAACATTTACTAAATGATTTTTTTATGAAAATGTCAAATAGGGACCTATTTGTTAAAGTTGTAAAATATGTGATGAAATTGAATGAAAATCATTTTACGCGCCTAGAGACTAAAATGTAAAAAGTTAAAAATTTAGGGGCAAAATAAGGTGTTTTTGGGATTAAATTGAATAATGTGATGATTGAATGAGTTAAACGTGGTATCATAGATCAAGAAAGACGAGGTTCTGACCTAGCCCGGGGAAAGAACAAGATTGTGGACTAAATCGAACTATTAGCCATTTTGTATCGAGGTAAGTTCGTATGTTAAAAATAAGCTTTAGAATAATTATACTTAAATGCTTTAATATTGCATGAATTTTATGTTTGATTATGTGAATGAGTATAATTCTACGAACGAGTTCGACGATGATTCGATAAGCAAGAAATCCCGTTTGAACCTTAGGAATAGATTAGGATACAAGTGACATGTCACTAAGGTCATTATGTGTTATGTGATTATGTGAACCGAGTGCTGGTCTTGTATGTCCTACCGGTGGCTAAGTATACCGGCATATGTTACGGATACTTGACAGTTTGTGTGAGTAGCATCGCGTAGCTACGTCTTGACTGATAGCTTGTGTGAGCAGACCCGTCTATAGTTCGAGAGCGAGTGATTATGTGATATGAGATTGAGGTAGCATTGGCTACGTGTGAGGCACTTAATGTGCAAAATTTCTCGAGTATCCAGCATTATTATTCCGAGTGGTTCATGGGTATGTCAAAGATGAGAATATGTGTAAATTCATTTCAAGATGGTTTCAGGTATCTAGATAAAGCCCATGTTTATTAAATGCTTGAAACGATGAATATGAGGTAAGTTTGTGGTGGATTGAGTTATGATCATTAGACTATGATAAATTTACATTTAATTATGTTATATTATTTGAATGTAATATGAATGGTAAGGTTGCTTATTTCTTGCATACGAGTTTACTAAGCTATATAGCTTACTCTGTTTATTTTCAATGTTTTATAATGTTGCCAAGCTAAATCGGATCAGAGATTGTCGGAGATTCGAATCACATTATCAAACTCTCATTTTTTTGGTATTGATAATGTTAGTATTTTGGAAGTATGGCATGTATAGGGACTTGGTCATTTTGTTATATGTGTCATTTGATTTGGCCAAATGCATTGGCTCATATTTGTATAAGGTGATTTGGTATTTAGTCATGTAATTAGCTTATTTTGGCTAAAATGATTGTAAGCCCATTTATATAAGTATATGTGTTAATGCCTTCTTGTTTTTGTGTTTTGTAATGGGTTGTTATATGTTTATTATGGTTAAATGACTTGTTGTGAAATGGATGAGATGAGTCTTTTGGTGTGCTCGGAAATCCAAGTAGAATTATGCACGATGAAAGTTTTCATGTTGATACTTGCTAATGTGAGTTTCGTATGAATTGATTTGGTAAATCATGCTATAGTAAATATGTTAATTGTTGGTAATGAATGATATGATTTAGCCTTGATTTTGGATGTTTTGATTGCTTAAACATGCCATGGATTATGCCATTGATCTTGTGTGTGTGTAGGTGTAAATGAGAGTGAGAAATGGCTTGATAGATAGCTTTTATTTTGTCCACACGGGCGTGTGTCTAGGCCATGTGTGACACATGGTCTGCCCCATGGGCATGTGTACTGGTCGTGTGTCCCCTACACCTTAATTTTGAGAAACAAAATGCTCAGAATTAAGCACACAGGTGGAGACACGAGCATGTGTCTCAGCCGTGTGGAAGGCACGGCCTCGAACACGGGCATGCGCCCTGGCCGTGTGAAGTCTGCACCTATTTTATGAAAAATTAATTTTCCACACGGTCTAGCACACGGGCGTGTGACTTGGCCGTGTGATCTCAATTTGTTCATGAGTTACAAGTCAATGAGTTACACAGGGTGGGGACACGGGCGTGTGTGACTACACAACCTGCCCACACGAGAGTGTGACCCTTGTTTAAGGGAAAAATTTTCTAAGTTTTGTAAAAATTAATAAAGTTCTCGGTTTAGTCCCGGACCACTCCCAAAGCATGTTTAGGGCCTCGTAGGCTTGTATTAGGGACTTTATGATTAATTGCAAATAGTTTTAATTTGGACGTAAAATTTATAGCTCGGAATTGTATGATTGTTTGTGTGGTAAGTCCGGTAACGCCTCGGATCCTGTTTCAGCTTTGAATACTGGTAAGGGGTGTTACAGAGTAAGTCAATTAAGTCCTTGGAATGGGGAGATTTGATCGATACCGTGATGCTAATCTTGGGGAATATATCTTTTGTTGATTATGCTTTGAATGTGGACATTGTAATAGCTATTTTCAAGTAGTTATTTTGTATTCACTTAAATTCCATGTTAGCATGTCGAAATTGATATATGATTTGAGGCTTGTGCAGTTTATGTATGAAAGCTTATTGAGAGCACTTGAATCTGTTCATTGAGGAACTATTTTTGTAACACTCCTAACCCATATCCATCACCGGAACCGGGTTACGGAGCATTACTGGAGTTTACAGATCAAACGATAAAAATTTCAAACATTTCATATCATATAATATTCAGGTCAAAAACCAATCAAACTCATACATACTGTCCCTTATTCGAGCCCTCGACGCCCAAAATACGCGTTAGAAACAAGTTAGGACTAATTTGGAAACTCAGAGAATTTTTCAGAATACATTAAAAATTTTTAAATTTATAATGGTCACACAGCCAAGTCACACGCCCGTGTGTCTGGCCGTGTGGGCATTCGAAGTAGGGACACACAACCGTGTCCCAGCCCGTGTAACTCTTTGACTTGGGCCACACGGCCAAGCCACACACCCGTGTGCTAGATCGTATACCCATTTAAAATGCCCTCGTATGCCTGTGTGCTAGCTGTGTGTCTCACACGGCCAAGTCACACGCCCGTGTGTCTGGCTGTGTGGACCTAAAAGGTGCCTTAAATAACCAGTTTAACATTTTCTACATACTCAGACATTAAACAACTCAAAAACTATTTGTTTAACCAGTTCAAAACATGATCAAATACGTTCAAAACATACCAAAACAATCATCCTAGGTGCCTAACCAATTTACCCTCATTGGTACCACATTTATATCATCAAAACATAGCATCAAAGCATCATTCAAATCCAAATTATAAACATACCAAATTCAATCCATTTTGCCTAGTTCATAAGCACTTAAAACACTAACTTAAACTCACATGCACATAACTAAATTTGGTTCAACTTATCATGCTATAATATGGCTTCAAAAACAAACACATGCTGATATATATACCAAACCAACATTAAACGTATAACCTCATTTACAATCAGTCCACAAAATAACTATTATTTAGACACCCTAGGTACATGCCACACAAAAGATAGACATCACCACATTTGAGTTTAGGATCGTGTTGGATGCTGAATCGACAATCAAAAAGTTAAGTACCTAACCTTCACACAGAAAGCAAAACCGTACGCTAAATAAAACTCAATGGTATTTCTATAATCCGAATATTTAAAGACATAAGAATATAATATGCACATATTGTTTATAAGCACAATTAAATATTTAAAACCACATCTATTCATACAATGACATTGGTCATTTAATACTCAATACATAAATACTATACTCTATTCTCATCACTTGCTATATAATAGCTTTTTACAATTTGAACCACATATCATTTAAACAATGACACTATCTATTCCATATTCAATTCATGAGTATATAACTCATGTATTCCATGTGTTTACAACATATTTCACATTCTATTTTCAATTCACTATATCACTTCCATTTCTCATACTATGCCATATCAATATCAAGTATAGAAATTTATTATTTATTTACCCCTATTAACACGACTCAGACTCGAACAGATATACGGATCCAACCAACACACCAATTTGGCACCCAGTGCCTCATTGAATAAATCCAAAGTAGTAACTGCGCCCAGCACTATATAAATTTGACACCCAGTGTCTCATTGATTAAACCGAAGTAAATTGGCACCCAGTGCCTCATCGACTCAAAGTCGAAGAAATCCCTGAACTCTTCCTATCCTATGGCATGCCATTTATATCCGACTCAGCCCAATACAGTTAGTAGGGTTTAATTTCACATTTCATATGCAACCAATATCCAATATTAAGTTTTCATATAATCACATATACACATGAATTCAACTCAATCTATAACAATCAATATCCAACTTTCACAATATCACATATATTCATTTCACTCAACTGTCAAAATGTCAAATACTCACCTTAACACTTACCATATGTATTAAATTGAATTACAACAATAAACAACTAAATTCGGATTATAGAAATACAAACCAGGAATTCCGAGCTATTCAATGTCGACTTTATCTTTCCTCTTTTTAGTCGAGGATTCCGGTACAACATTAGCTACGAAATTAAAACAATTAAAATTCATCAATATAACACAATTCAATTTCATATTGAATATTTCAATTTTTACTCAATATTTGCCTAAATTTCAATTTAGTTTCAAAACTGAGACTAATTTTTATTCTTCACATTTAATTCTTTATTTTTGTACAAATTCCACTTTAAACTAAATTTAATTCCCTATTTTCACTTAAACCTCTAAATTTTGAATTTTTTACAATTTCGTCCCTATTACTCAAAATTTACAATTTATTCTACAATTTAATCTCTTTTCACTTCTAGGTTAAAAATCAATCAATTTAATCCCTAATAGTAAAATTATTCAACATTAACAACACTTAAAAACTTAATAATTGTTAAAATTTTGACATGGATCGAGTAATACTTAACACCGAGATTCCAAAAACATACAAATTACAAAAAAGAGACTAAATTGACTAAACAATTGAACTTGGAAACTTTTTAAACCCTTAGGCCGTGCGTCTGCTTCTTTCCTTCTTTCTTTTTTTCTTTCTTTCTTTTCTTTCTAATTTTGGTTTGGCCTTATCTTACTTTATATATTTTTCTTTTAATACTTATTTGTTTTATTATTATATAATATATATATATATACTTAATTAAGATTTCATGTTATAATATAATATATAAATTAAATTTACATATAATATATATATCACTAACCGTCCCACTTAAAGAAACAATAGTAAAATTGCTTCTTTAGTCCTTTTAATTAGTCTTTAATCTATAATTCAACTTTCATCCTATATGCAATTTAGTCTTTATACCTAATTACTTTTAATTTATACAAATTCACTTAACCGAAATCTAATTTAGTCTTTATACCTGATTACTTTTAATTTACGAGTCTAATTTACGGGAACGGAGTCTCGGGAATGAACTTTTTTTTTCAAATTGGTCCTTTTTAATTAATTAACTATCGAAACGTTACAATATTTCAACAAAAATTTAATACCACCTTAATGACATGGTAAATATTTTTATAAGCATTTACGGCTCTATTTATAAAAACAAGGTCTTGATACCTTATTTTCTAAAACCAGTTGAACTTAATAAATCACTTATATAACATAAATTATCAAATCAAAAACCTTTTTAAAAAATCACATTTGACTCGTAAATATTAAATAATAATATTTACGAACTTCCTCGTCCGATTTGGTGGCCCTAAAATCACTAGTTTCGACACCACTGAAAAACGGGCTGCTACAATTTTTTAGAGTAAGTGCAAACTTAATTGCAAACATTGAGTGCTTACTGCCCAAGTTTTCATTGGGAGAATTTGGAGATGAGTCGTAACACCCTTTCTCTAACCCGATTTACCGGATCTGAATATAAGATGTCACAATACTTACATACTTAATTAAATTTCTCAATTTACAAAAAAAAACTATACTGAATATACCTCTTATTTACTTAAAATCCTTTATAAGACAATAGGTTTGAATAATACATTTATCATTTGTCACGAAATTTTAAAGGTAAAATAAAACCTTACGACAAATAATTTGATAAAGTAGACATATTCGTGGCGTGTATTACTATTTTTCAGTTGGAAAACATATTTCTATACATGTCCCTCTATATGCAAAATATTACCCTCGATCTACCACCATGGAGCTTCCCTGGCTTGGTCCCACCCGGCTCACTAGTTCAATTCACAGACCTGTACACCAATAGACATATATAAATTCAAAGGAACTTAGTGGGTCTCATTCATTATTACCTTTTTATATAATCGTAGAATCTTTCGACTTAAGAGTTTGGTTGGCGGATAAACGTAAGTCAATCTCTGCATTTAACCGTCTTATATTCATTTTACTCGACTGGCGGATCTCAGACTTTACATCATATTTTGAGTCTCATTGCACGACGTAGTTAGATTCGCTTCTCATAACGATACCTATCGGATACTACACTTTACAGATTCTTTTACAGGACCCAATATAATCCCACGTTTGGTGGGTACCTTCATTACCCTATATTCTAATACGTAAGGTTCCCTATCATGGTAGTTCACTAAGGCAGATGCATCAGTTAATTACATTATCGTGTGTTCTATCAGAAAATGCCTTACAAGCATACCCAGATCTCACTCTACAAAGGCTTTCTACAAATTAGCCATAAAGGCTTTCTACAAATTAGCCACAAAGGCTTTCTAATTGATTCACCACAAAGGCCTTTCAGATGATACGCCACAAAGGCTTTCCACAAATTAGCCACAATCTAGATGATACGCCACAAAGGCTTTCCGCAAATTAGCCACAAAGGTCTTCTAGATGATACGCCACAAAGACCTTCTAGATGATATGTGATAAGTCCTCATCATATGATTATTTTGGACTATATCTTATTTACTTTGCCTAGTTTCTTAAGTATTTTTATATATTTTAAGTTCATGTTAGTGATTTGACTTTTTTTAATTTGTATTGTAAATATTGTGTATTTTTAGTATTTTTCACACATTTAGTTTCAATAAAATATTCTATGTGCAATTTGTAGGTAAAACAGGTTTGGGAAAAAGATGTCAATACATGGAACCATGAGATTAAATGCACTGAGCCTAAAGTTGATCCAAGATGATGAGTGAAAGTGTAAAGATCAAATATTCAAATTTTGTAATTTGGACACTTTTAGAACTTTCAGTTAGAACACTTTTTAGTGTTTCGATCATGTCTCGAGCTTCAGGATTCCATTTTGGGTGTACCTTATGTCGTTAAAAAGGGGATTCCATAAGTCCATTAATAGTTCCCCTCTCCTTTAATCTGATTCTAATATGGATAACAAGTTCACTAGGTCTTTTGGCTTGTAACATTAGGCTAGGGCTAAGGTAGGATGAAAAGTCAATTTAGGCTCAAATCTTAAGCATTAGTTACTTACAAATCATAAAAAAGCTTAAAGTATCATTCCCTGCTTCCCCAATATGAACACTAATTGTATTTTTAACTCTATTTTTTTAGATATCTCCTTATTTCTCCATCCTTCAAATAAAGCATGGATAAAAGAAGTAAAAAAAAAATGCTTTTCTTTTGACCTTTTTAAAAAATTTTCATGATGTATATACAAAGGATAGTGAAATTATGCTTTATTCATTCTCTCGAGCTAAAGTATCCACCTTAATATTTCAACTTATCCCATTTAATACTTAAGCTGAAGGAATATGTCCAGTAAGCACTAAATAATTAAGGTAGACAAAAGGATTGTGATTTAGCAATTAAGGCTTTATAGGCTAAGATAACAACATTAAACGAGGGAAAATAATCTTAAAAGGCTCAAAATCAGGGTACTAAGAAAAATTATGCAAGGGTTGGCTCGAAAGGCTTAAACGATCCAAAGAAATTGCCTAGGTTTTCCCTCATCATGCATTGAAACTACTCATCATATTTAAAGGTAATGATTAAGATATTACTTACAACCCATTACAAGTCATGATATCCATTACAAGTCATGCATATCATCTAAGACAGGTAATGTATCAAAGAAAAATTCAAAACAAGATATTGTCAAAGGAAGTTTAAAGAGGAAAAATACGAAGTCCTCATAAAACCTAATTACACAAAACCCATGAAACACATTCTATAATAGTTTAGCAGTTAATCTTTTGGTAATCATCAATTATTCAAGCTTACATACTTTAGTACTTTGCAAGCATGCCAAAATCTCAAAAGTACTAGATATCTTAAATGATCATGCAAAATATTTACTAACATCACATATAAACAAAATTGACAAAGGAATTTTTTTAAAGAGAGTAAGAAGAAAAAAATGAAAAATAGGTTTCAAGATTACTCCTTATCCCATTTTAACATAAAATGATGCAATTCAAGAATGTTATTCACTCCTTACTTGCATTTTACTAAATAAAATAAAATAAGGGTAGGCGTTCTAATAATGTGCAGTCTCAATATTATTTTCCATACTCTGTCACCTTGTTTACAATAACAACCCCTATTTATTTTTTTTTAAAGCAAACCTAGAATTTTCACAAAATTATCCCCTACCCTTGCCAAATTAAAACATTGTCCTCAATGTCAAAATCATGAGTGAAGTTTAGAGGATATCACTCGTGATAGTTGGGCAAGATTTCTATAACTGAAACACAACAATCTAAATATATATATATATAGAAATATAGAAATATAAGTTAAACCCAAAAGTTGGAATAATGTCACAAAAACAAAGTTAAATCCAATTCTTGCTTGTCAGTATATGATTTCCTTTTTCTTGATTCAACAATCTGTTAAGTGATTAGATCTGGATGGTACTTTAAAACTTGAAACTTAATGAATAGTTCATCAACAATTGCAGTAGCAATCAAGAAATTCCTTACCTCTGAAAACACAAATCCACTTTCCACAACATTATCTAAAAATGAGAGCAAATTATTATAATAACCATTAACATTAAGCAAACCAATGAGCTTTTTATATTTGAAGAAAGATGACCAAGAGGTTATGCAAAATATTTCCTCTAATGTACCAAAACTTCCAGGTAAGGCAATGAATGCATCAACATTGTCAAACATAAGCGCTAACCGTTTAGGAATACTCCAAACTGGTAATTCTTTACCGATGGTTGGTCCACATTGTGCATTTTCTTTGAAAACTCTTGGGATTATTCCCAAAACTAAACTCATTTTAACATATGTTGTTGTAGCCACTGATCCCATTAAACCCATACTTCCCCTTCCATAGATTAGCTTAATTTTTTCATTGTTTAGCACTTTGCCCAATTTTATAGCCTTATATGTAAAAGTTTTATTTTTTCCTAGATAAGATCAACGAAAAACACAAATCTATTCATACTTTTGAGTTGAAGTACTTGCCATGTTTTTTTTAGTGTCTGAATATGAATGAGGGAGTAGTGAATTATATAAGATTTAGACTCTACATAATAATAAAATAGAAAGAGAAAATAAGATGTCATGAAAACAAACCAAACATGTCAGAGTCAAATATTTCTTGAGAAGAAAAATTCAAAAAGGAACAAAAAGGAACATGGCATAATTAATTATCAAGTACTAAAAAAACATAAATATCGAGACAATAATATGGGAAAGAAAATTTATCACGCGCGACAGAAAGTCTAAAAACAGACAATAATAAAATAACAATATTAATAACCCTTTTTTTATTTTTTTAAAAAATTATTTTTTAAAATAGTTGAGATCGAGATAAATAACATAGATACAAACATAATGTAAAATGCAAGAAGCATATGATTTTTGCAAATGAAGATTAAATGATGAGAATTATTTAAAGTAGTTGTGATTGTGGCTTACATCTTTGTCCGATTTTACGTCCAATAACGACTTAAATGCCTTATATGAGTCGAGGATCAACTTCCCATCTAGTTTTCTTATAAGCTGGAAAATAGGGTCTTTTACCGTTAGATTCCCAAGACGATTCCATTCATAGTGGAACTAAGACTATAAATCAAGAAGTTCTTTTTGCACAACTCCACTAGGATGGGTCTTAAGAGAAATTCAGATATCTCCAAAGTTCTCCTTACACAATCCGTCCTTAATGAATGTTGTTTTATCTACTCGATTTACAGATGTCATCCCAATAGATTGACATTTCCGTTACAGGTCCATCTAGAACACTTGTGACAAATCACTCCAAAGCGCATTTCTCTTTGCTTTCTTGCACAATTGCTCCTACTTATACCAAGTAAATAAAAAAAAAGGAAGATATTCCTCAAATCTTACCTTTCTTTCAATGATCAATCATATGTTTGTAGGCATATGCATGAGCATCCTTAATTTTTTGCACCAGACCTTGTAAAGCTTCACTATCGTATTTCAAGGGAGACAAGAAAATATTTTGTGCAACTTTGAAGCAACATTATCCATTTTGAAAACAAAGAAAGTTTGAAAAAAACATTGAAAGCAAAGAAAACGAGGGGAGAGAAGAGTAAAAGGTTTTGAATTGGAGAAGATTCAAAAGTAAAAATATGCAATATCAGTTTTATGGGTAGATGATGAGACCGATTATAAAGTCATGAAGTACGGTTATCCACAATTTAACTGGGGTAAAAAAAAACAAGAGAGAATTAAAATAAATAGTAACAATAACAACGATAATAATATTTATAATAATATGAACTCCTAATTAGTAAAATATATATTTACTCTTAAACATTCTTGTAACAAGGATCGGAAAGATAAGGAATTTCATCTTAATCAAATTGGTTTTCTAAGAATAAATTAAGTGTTTGTCCAGTTACCTTGCATACATTACCATTCTTTGGATTCTCAATGTCGACTGCCCCATAAGGTTGCACATGCTTTATAACAAATGGACCACTCCACCTTAATCTTAAGTGAAGTCGGGAGTTATAGAGCAAAACCTTTTGTCCAACATCAAATGTCTTTCTTAACACAGTTATGTCACAAAAAGCTTTGGTTCTTTCTTTATTTATTTTTGAACTCTCATAAGAATCATTTCTAAGTTTTTCAAGTTCATTAATTTGAAGATTTCTCAACTTAGAAGCATCATCAAGATTGGAGTTAAGCATTTTAATTGCCTAATATGCCTTAAGTTAAAGTTACATAGGTAAATGAAAAAGTTTTCCATAAACTAATTCATAGGGAGACATGTCCGATTATGTTTTAAAAGTAGTTCGATAAGCTCATAATGCATCATTAAGTCTCAGAGACCAATCTATGCGATTTGGATTAACCATTTTTTTTCCAAAATGTTCTTAACCTCCTTATTTGCATGTTCTACCTGACCATTTATCTGAGGGTGATAAGGGGTTGCAACTTGGTATGTAATGGTATATTTCTTCATTAATGATTCAAAAATTTTATTGCAAAAATGTATGCCCCCTCACTTATAATAGATCGAGGAATCCCAAATGACTTAAAATATTTTCTTTTAAAAACTTAATCAATGTTTTGTGATCATCATTTCGACATGGAATTGCCTCTATCCATTTTGAAACATAATCTATTACAACCAAAATGTATAATAAACCAAATGATGATGGAAAAGGTCCCATGAAGTCAAATACCCCAACAATAAAAAAATTCAATCACTAAAATTAGATTAAAAGGCATCATGTTTCATTTTGAAATGGATCCATATTTTTTGTAATTTTCACATGATTTGCAAAAATTATAAGCGTCCTTGAATAAGGTTGGCCAATAAAATCCATATTGTAAAAAATTTTCAGTAGTTTTCTTGGATGAAAAATGACCATCATATGTCTCAGAATGACAAAAATTAATGACATTATGTACCTCATTGTCAGGTATGCATCTTCGAAAAATTTGATCAGGGCAGTATTTGAAGAAATACGAATTATCCCAATATTTTTTTTTTTTTACTTTAGAATAAAATTTCCTTTTATCTTGTAAACTCCATTAAGAAGGAATTTTTCCTATGGCAAGAAAATTAGCAATGTTAGCAAACCACGGTGTAACAAAGATATTTAAAAGTTGTTCATCAGGAAAACTATCATTAATTGGGGAAGTTTCAAAAGATTTATCACAAACAAGTCTTGAAAAATGGTTAGCCACAACATTTTCTATTCCTTTATTATCTCGATCGGTGATGTCGAATTCATAAAGAAGAATCCACCTAATCAACTTGGGTTTGCCATCTTTCTTGGAGAGAAGATATTTTAAAGTTGCATGATCACTAGAGACAATAGTAGATGATCCAAAAAGGTAAGATCTGAATCTTTCCAATGCAAAAACTACTGCAAGTAATTCTTTTTCAGTAGTAGAATAATTCATTTGAGCACTATTTAAAGTTTTACTTGTATAATAAATGACATATGATTTATTATCTTTCCTTTGTCCTAGCACAACACCAATAGCATAATCATTGGCATCACACATTACTTCAAATGGGAAAGACCAATCAAGGGGTTTCATAATAGGAGTAGAAGTGAGCATACTTTTTAAGTTTTCTAAAAGCCATTTCACACTCTAATATATTCAAACAGATTATCTTTTAATAAAAGATTACACAAAGGCTAGACATAATACTAATTTTCTTTATGAATCTTTTATAAAATCCTACATGTCTTAAAAATGACCTAATGTCCTTTATAGTTTGTGGTGCTGGCAAATTGGAAATTAACTCAATTTTTGACTTGTCTACCTCAATCCCTTTTGAAGAAACTATGTGTCCCCAAACAATTCTTTTAGTGGCCATGAAATGACATTTTTCCCAATTAAGAATAATATTTTTTTTCTTTACATCTGATTAAAACCTTTTCTAAATTGGATAAGCAATCATCAAATGAATCACCAAAAGCAGGAAAATGATCCTAGAATTCTAAAATGTGTTTAAACATATCACTAAAAATACTAAGCATGCATCTCTGAAACATAGGTGGTGCATTACATAGTCCAAAAGGCATGCTTCGATATGCAAAAGCGCCAAAAGGACATGTAAAAGTGGTTTTCTCTTGATCCTCAAGTGAAATTGCAATTTGGTTATACCCTAAATATCCATATAGAAAATAATAAAATTCATGCTCCGTAACTCTTTCTATTATTTGATCCATGAAAGGTAAAGGGAAATGATCTTTTCTGGTCACTGAATTTGGTTTCATGTATTCAATGCACATGTGCCAACCAGTAATAGTCCTAATTGGGACAAATCCATTATTTTCATTTTTGAATACAGCAACCCTAGATCTCTTGCGTACAACTTTAGTAGGACTTACCCATTTGCTATTAGAAATAGGATAAATGATTCCATTATCCAATAGTTTAATAACTTCATCTCTCACCACTTCTGTCATATTAGGACTAAGCCTTCGTTTCATTTGTCTAAAAGGTTTCACATTTTCCTCTAAATAAATGTTATGTGTGCAAATCAATGGGTTAATTCCTTTTATGTCAGTTATGGTCCATCCTAATACATTTTTATGCAATTTTCAAAATTTTCAGTAGCTTACCTTCTTGGTGAGCATCAAGTTTTGTGGAAATTATGACTGGAAAAGATTCATTCTCACCCAAAAATGAATATTTTAGATCATATGGTAGTTGTTTCAAATCAAGCTTGGGTGGTTGATCAACTGATGGTATCAAAACATTCGTAGTTGCTAGAAGTTCCTCAAACTTTTGTTTCCAATAAAAGTTCTTAGAAAAGAATTTAAAATAGAATCAATGCATGGATTTTTTGTTTCTCATCAATTTCAAATTTAGTTAAATAATTTTCCAAATGATTGAATAATTTTGAATTGATGTACTGTTTATGGACAAGCTGTTCAATAAAGTCCACTTTATGTACATTAAAATCTTCAGCAGGTTGCTTACAAACATTAAACACATTGAATTCTAATGTCATGTTTCCAAAAGACAAGTTTAGAACACTGTTCTTACAATTAATCAAAGCATTAGAATTTGCAAGGAATGGACGACCTAAAATTATAGGGATTTGTACAGTAGAATCTGAGACAGGATGTGTGTCCAAAATAATAAAATCATCTGGAAAATAAAATTTGTCAATTTGAACCGACATATCTTCTACTATCCCTCGAGGAATTTTGACAGATCGATTAGCTAACTGAAGTGTGAAAGATGTGGCTTAAGTTCACCTAAACCTAACTTCTGATAAATAGAGAAAGGAAAAAGATTAACACTAGCACCAAGGTCAAGCAAAGCACGCTCCATTTTAATGTTCCCAATAATGCATGAAATTGTAGGGAAACTAGGATCTTTATATTTAGGTGGAGTGATATGTTGATTGATTGAACTCATACGTATAGTTAAAAAGCTTTCTTTTGCACATTATGTTTCCTTTTAATTATGCACATATCTTTCAAAAACTTAGCACATGACGGAACTTGTTTAATTGCATCCAATAAAGGAATATTAATTTTGAATTGTTTGAAAATTTCTAAAATTTTAGCATTTTGATCCAAATTCCTTATTGGTTGCAATCTTTGAGGGAAAGGAATAAAAATCCCACATTTTTCCTTGTCTAGGTTGTTAGAACTTTTAGGCTTACTGTCATCCTTACCACTACTTTGCGAAATGAGATAGGGCTCTTGGACTTTGGAAGGAATGCTCTTGTCAATGGCCTTTCTATTTCAAAGAGTTGTGATAGAATTCAAATCTTCTTTTTGGATTTCTTTGGGATAAGAAACATGACATTAAGTAGAATGATTAGTTTGAGGTTGAGTAGGAAACTTACCTTTTTCTTGAATGCGCAATAAGGCTATCAACATAGAAAGTGTGCTCTTGATTTCATTGATATCTTGTAAAATTTGATTGTTGACATTTGTTTGTGTCTGCATGAATTCTTACAATGTATCCTCTAAACTTTTAACATGCGAAGATGGTTAGGTCAGAGTGTTGAGAGGTTTTAGAGGCTGGGGAAAATGAGCATGATTATTATCCTTCCAACTGAAGTTAGGGCGGTCTCTCCATTGAGGGTTGTAAGTTCTTAAATATAGAGAATTAAAAGGTTTTTCTGAATTTTTCCATAACATTTGCTTGATCATGCAAAATTTCTTTGAAAAGTGAAATGTTTGGGCATTCCACAGTATAATTTCTCATGATTTCACAAATACCACAAATTTCTTCAGTTTTTTCCAGTTTAACTTCTTGTACTTTCCTAAGCTCTATGGCTTTAACCTTTCTAGTTAAACTAGCCATCTTAGCACTTAGATCATCTTCTTGACTAATATGATATTTTCCTTTATTTTTAGCAAGATTTGATCTGATGGAACCTTCAGAAGGGTTAACTATGTGCCAAGATTGGGAATTTTCTACCAAATGATCTAGGTAATTAAATGCCTCTTCAGGTTCTTTATTAAGGAAAACTCTCTTACACATTATCTCAACAAATTGTTTACTTTTAGGAGTTAAACCTTCATAAAAGAAACCTAACGTTTGCCAATTTTCAAAACCATGATGCTGGCAAGAACTTAACAAATCTTTGAAACGTTCCCAACATTGAAAAATAGTTCAGTTGAATTTTTCAAGAAATTTTGAATCTGTCTTTTAAAAGCATTGGTCTTTTGTGTTAGAATAGATTTCTTTAAAAATTCAGTTTGCATTTCTTGCCAAGTACCAATTGATCTTGGTTTTAAATTATTAAACTAAATTTTCACCTTTTCTTTTAAAGAAAAAGGAAATAATTTAATTTTATCAATTTCATTAGCACACGGTGGATCATTAAAGGTGGCACATACTTCATCAAAATCTTTAAGATGTAAGTAAGGACTTTCAGACTCTAAACCATGAAAATTAGGAAGCAAAGTTATCATCCTAGGTTTGAATTGATAGTTATTTGCATTCAAAGGTAAAAGAAAGCAAGAGGGTGTTGAGTTTCGAGGAGGTTGTAAGTAATCACGCATGGTGCGCACTTGTCAAATCTCATTTTCAATAAGAGCTTTTTCAATTTCATCCACGATCAATGAATGTGGAATTTGTAGGTAAAACAGGTTTGCGAAAAAGATGTCAATACATGGAATTGTGAGATTAAATGCACTAAGCCTAAATTTGATCCAAGATGATGAGTGAAATTCAAACCTCAAAGATTCAAAATTTGTAATTTGGACACTTTTAGAACTTTCAATTGGAACACTTTTTAGTGTTTTGATCATATCTCGAGCTTCAGGATTCTATTTTGGGTGTACCTTATGTCATCAAAAATGGGATTTGAAAATCTATTCAAATATTGGAACACCAACACCAAAATTCATCATGAAGAAATCCAAAAGTAAAGATAAAGTTACAAGTTTCACATTGATGGACAATTTTGACGCATTTTCGTGTTTGACTCATATCTCCTAACACAATTGGAGTTTGAATTTGAAATTTTTACAGTAAATAGACAAAACATAAACCATAAATCAACTTTCTTGGACTTTTCCTATTGAGAGACATTAACTTGAACAAAAGGAGTCATCTTTTAACCTGTGAAAATTGACTCATAAGATGACAAAGAAGTAGACCTAGAAATTTATTATTGGCAAGTCCTTTGTATTGTCATTTTCCTCTTCACAAATATTTATAAATAGCCTTTGGTTTCAACATAGGAGGCATCTTGTAGTTGAGATCAAGATCATTTTCTTGTTAAGTGTTTGTTTGTTTCATTATTCGTGTAAAATTTCAAGTTTCTTATATCTAATATGTCTTTTTCATATAAGTTTGAGTTGTTTAATTTTGTTTTGTTATTCTACGTTTTCAATGCTGAGGTGAAAGGGCTAAACTCTTGGAAAATATTAAGGTAAATTTCATACTCATCATTTGAGCTAAAATTAATTATCAATCACTTGTTATAATCATACTTGTAAAGTAATTTATTTGTTATAGACAATATATGCCACAATGAATGCTTGGATATATTAACCTTTATTTGTTGTAGACATAAAAATTGGCATAATAAATATTTGAAATCTTTTTATAAGTCTTGAAGTTATCACGTGATTATAATACCATATGGTTAGATTGAACTTAAATAGTTGAACTGTCATATTGCACCATCCTTTGCTTATAGATTCATTTGCTAAACTCTTGGACTTATTGGAAAATCATATTGGACACTCCTTTAATGGACGTACCTTTGCTCATGGATTCACATGCATAATTATTGGATGTATAATACTAGATGATGGGCGTCGAAACCACCAAATATAAATTCCTACGACAACATAATACTAAATAGCAGTATAGAGCAGTAGGGTCGAATCCACAAGGACTGGTTATCCAATTTTTCCTTTTTCTCGTGACCAGAATTATTGTCACGATACAGTTGTGCCCACGACTTGTGCGTTGCTAGCTGAAAAATAAAAGGGGGGTTTAAGTTGATAGAGAAAATAAAATAAATAAATATGTAATGTAATAAAATGAAAACAGATTTGAAATTGCAAAAATAAATTTAAGCAAATAAAATAAATGGGTAAATATAATATTTTAAAGCTTAGCCTTAGCCTCGGTATACTCCGAACTTGAACCTATCCTTGAAAAATAGATTTTCTCTTCTAAGCAATAAGCTGGTTATATTGACCAAGATCGACCGCCAACTTTTCCTTGTCTAGTAAATCCCAATACGACCTGCAAACCGACCCTTGCCAAATTTCTAACCGTGATACACATGTTCACAATTCAATATTTTGACAGCCTTGAGATCTAAAATGCCTAACTCAAATCAACGGCCTCAACCACGTGGGTCGTTTAGATCTGATCACTTTCTCCCTTAACAGAGTCCAACTGGTCATTTCCTACTTGGACACGCCAATTTATTTGCAAGAGTTCGAATACAGCACGACTGACTTAGCTTCCCAATTGTACGCCAAACAACTCTAACCCAATGTGCACTTTTTTAATCGAAGTTGAATCAACTTTAATGGAGAAATTTGTACTATCACATATACTGGAGAGATAGTGAATATTGCGTTGAAAGGTTTTATAGAGGGTTTGTATCTCACGATTGTTTCGTTGGAGCGTTTACCGGGCCAAGGCTAAAGGGAATTAGTTAAACATGAAATTAATCATGCTTAGATGAAGTATGAAAATTATCTTGAATGGAATAGGTGAAAGGTGAAAGGGGCTTAGAAAGCAAATTGCCCAAAAATGTTAAAACGGACAAATAATGGCAGTATGCCAAAAGGAACCACTGGCGCAGAGATGAAGGAAAAAAAAATAAAAGAATTGTTTTTATTTAAAAATCCAAGCTTGCCCAGTAGTTATAGCCACCAGGTATTTATACATACTTCTAATGCTAAAACTTAGTTAGATTTTTCCTAAACATTATCACTAGATAAAACAAAATTTAAAAATCAAATTTAAACTAAAGATAAAATTTAAATTAATTACAAAATTTTAACAATATCAAAAATAATTTGATTTTTGTCCAGCCACTTTTTTTAATCTTCAACCCTTCAATCTTTATCCAACCAACTTCAAATATTTAACCTTTCAATCTAGCCCTCTTCTTTGCTTTTTGTTCCAATTTAGCCCCTTTTTAGTATGAATTTGATCTTTGGTACACCAATTTCATTCATGATAAGAAAATCCAAGTTTAGTAGCATCTTATTCGATAATTAGTCAAAAATAAATGTATTAAAAATACGAATTTATCTTACTATCACTAGATTATTCGATTGGGACCTCCATTTATGTGTGGGATTCTAATTGAGTAATAACATTGAGTAATAAAATTTAATCCTAATATGACACCAAGAGTTGATCCTTTAACATCAGCATATTTTCTTCCAGGTATTTATTTTTATTATTTTTAGTTAATTTCTTACCTTGACTTTTATTTTTATTATTTCTTGCTACTACTAGGGGCGAGTATTCGATCAAGTCTAGTCGAATCGAGTAAAAAAAATTTGAATTAGTCGAGTTGACGAATCTTGTTTTAGCAATTGAACTTGATTTGAAATTTTTTCAAATTGAATCGAATTGAGTCAAAACATTTCGAGTCAAGTCGAGTCGAGTTAATGAATCCTATTATTTATACTCAATGTTGCATTTACATGGACCTATTATTTAACTAGTAGACGAAGTACAAGATTATTTAACTATATAAATAATAAAATGATTGTGTCTTTTAACTTAATGGTTTTAACTTTTAACTTTATGGTTTTGAATTTTAACTAGTAGACGAAGTACAAGATTATTTAACTACATAAAATGACGTAGTTTTGCCTTTTAACATAATGGTTTTGACTTTTAACTTTAGAGAAGGTAAACATTTATCAAAACGACGTATTTTGTCTTTTTTTATTTGAATTTTTATATAACTCGAATTGTGTAATTCATATTCAAGTTAAATAGAAAAACTTCATTTTTTATTTGAGTTGATCCGAATACCTTGATTAAATCAAATAATTCGAACTATTAAAAACAAATTTTAAATTTTTTATCGAGTTTTTCGAATTGAATTGGATTTTGCTCACCCTTAGTTAAGTGTTAACTTTTTGTTCCAACATAATACTTGTAATCTTGTAAGTTCTAATCAACTTCTTTGTGGATCAACCTCGGACTCCCGAGATTTTATTACTTGAATATAACCTGCACTTGGGTTGTAGACTTAGAAAGTCCTTGTCAATATGCCACAAAGGCTTTCCACAAATTAGCGAAAAAGGCTTTCTAGAGAATTCTTAAGTTTACAGTCCTAACAGACCTCATGTTTACGTTCCCGACGAGCTATATCTTTGCCATACTTGCTTTTGTGTTTATTTTCCCAGCAAACCAACACAATGGATGCCATGGAGCCTCACTCACATGGTTTTACCTCATCTCGCCATCTTGGCGTATTATAATATCATGCCATGGCCATAGGCTTTCCACGGATTTATTATGTGATCTATCAATCCAGTTAGCAATATATCTGCCCTATCGAAGGCTACACAATAAATCTCCATTTCACAGTGATCTGCCTATCCGATTGGCAATATATCTGCCCTACCGGAGTCTACACAATATATCTCATCTTCACATTTAATCATACAAATATTTTCTCAATAAAACATAAATATCTACAAAGGCATTAACCATTTATTCGAATTAAAATGATATATAGGGGCCAGTTCTAGAGATTCATTAGAGATTTACCTTTACTTCGACTTGGAGTTTCTGTTTCGATTGCCTTTGTAACACTCCTAACCCGTATCCAACGCCGGAATAGGGTTAAGGAGCATTATCGATCTTATACAACACACAATCATACATTTCATATTCATTTTCCATTCTAAATTAAAACCATTCAATGTCAATCATATAGTCCCTAATACGAGCCTTCTAGGCCTAAAGCAAGCATTAAAAGTGATTTGGGACTAAACCGAGTACTTAAGAGATTTTTAAAAAAAATGGAAAATTTTCAAAGTATAGGGGACATACGCCCGTGTTACAGGCCGTGTGGACATTCAAAATGGGATCACATGGCCATGTCCCAGCCAATGTCTGACCCCGTGTAACTCACTAACTTGGGTCACACGGCCAGACCACACTCCTGTGTGCCAGCCGTGTACCCTTCGAAGTGTCCTCACACGCCCGTGTGTTAGGCCATGTGCTATGCTGTGTGAAAACTGGAGGGTATACTGACTTGTGCCACACGTCCAAGCCATATGCCCGTGTTCCAAGCCGTGTGAAGCTACTGATTTGTTTTCTAAATAAGTATCAGGGGACACACGGCCGTGTCATTTGGCCATGTGTCATGCACGGCTGAGACACACGCCCGTGTCTTTGCTCGTATGGACAAAAATAGGCCATTTTCCAAGCCTTATTCCTCACCCAAAGTGGTACCAACCTACACATACCAAATAACATATACCCATATCATCAATAGGTATTCAAACCAATCACAACCAAGTCTATATCATGCAATTTCATTACCAACAATCCTAAGCTCTTAGGCATCTCAAATGATCATTTTAAAACATACCAAAATCACCTCCAAAAGCTACCTGAATGGTCAATTATATAAATGCACTATCTTGCCTAAATATAACATGCATACCATTTATCAAGTTCACCTATTAAGTACCAATCTACCAATACACAATCAAAACATTCCCATGGCAATCATAAATCATAAAAGATGAAACTAACCACACATATATATACATACTAACATATACCAAATCAAGCCACATTAAATGGCTAGTTACAAAACAAAATATATAGGCTTTCATTAGCCAAATGAACTATACATGCCATATAACCAAAATACATTAAGTCCAAAAATACCAAAATGAGAGCTTGATAGTGTGATGCAATCTCCGACAACTTCCAAACTGAGCGAACTTTCAAAACACTATAAAACACGTAAAAATAAATAGAGTAAGCAATTAAGCTTAGCAAGTTCGTATAACCTAAAACTTAGCTTACTATTTAATCACATTTTAAATAAATAAACATAGCTTAATGCAACTCCATTTAATCCATAAGTCTAACACATATTCATCCACAAAGTTAGACATGAAATCACAAATCTCATGGATTCAATTATCACATGATTCACGTACATACCTGTAGTGGTTCATATTAAACTCATACACTCTCGTAACATAACTGTGCCCGTTGAACCATTTGGAATAATATCGAATACTCAAGTATCTTGCACACTAAGTGTCAATACATAGCCGAAACCATCTCTATCTCATTTCTCATATAGATGCTCACTCTCAAGCCATCACTGGCTCTGCTCACACAAGCTGACGGTTAAGACGTAGCTACACGATGCTGCTCACACAAGCCGACGAGTAATTGCAACACATGCCAGAAAACTCAGCCATCGGTAGAACGTACGAAACCAGCACCCAAAACACGGTAACCCCTAATGATATGTCATTTGTATCCTACCTATTCCTAAGGTTCAACTGGGATATCATACGTTGCCAAATCTTCGTCAAGCATATCCGTGAAATCGTATTCATCAAGAACGCAATATTAAAGCATTTAACACACAATTATTTAATTCTTATTAACATATGAACTTACTTAGAATTAATACGGAAAAAATCGACCGATCAATCCACTACTTTGTTCTTCCCCCGATCTAATTCCGAACGTGTCTTTTCTTGATCTGTATAATAAAATTTAACTACTTTAATATTTGTTCTATTTAATTCAATCCAATTTCATAATTTAGAAAAATTACTATTTTTCCCCTAGACTTTTGACTTATTTACAATTTAGTCCTTAGCTCCTAAAAATGCAAATTCATGCAATTTAATCCACACCCATGCTAGCCGAATATCAACTAAGCTTAAAGGAGCCCATCTCTTTTATTAATTCACACATTTCACCACAAAATTTTCACATTTTACAAACAAATCCCTATTTGACATTTTCAACAAAAATCATTTTACAAAACTTGTTTATCTAACAACAATCATTCATTTTCTACCATTAAAATTCAAAAAACATACACATTCATCAATGGTAAAACCCCAATATTTTATCAGTTTCACAAATTAGTCCATGGGCTAGCTAGCTTAAGCTACAACGACTCCAAAAACATAGAAATCATGCAAAATTGCACTTACATGCATAGAAAAACTCTAGCCAAATGCTCAAGCTCCTTCAATGGAGCTTTTGTCTCTTATTTTTGGTGGTAAAAATGGACAAACAAGATGACATCTTTTGTTTTCATTATTTTACTAAGTTTATTTATTAAATTACTAATTTAACCTTAGTAATTAACCTTTGAAAACATCTATTTAGTGTCCATAAATGTCCACTCACTATAATAATGGTCTAATTACTATAAAAGGACCTACACTTTAAAGTTCCATAGCTATTAGGCACCTTTGGCTATTAGAACACAACTTTTGCACTTTACGCGATTTAGTCCTTTTTCACAAATTGAGCATACAAACTGTAAAATTTCTTAACGAAATTTTCATATGGCTCTACTATCACGGTGTAGACATTAAAATAATAATAAAATAAATATTTTTACTTCGAATTTGTGGTTTCAAAACCACTATTTTGATTTAACTGAAAACGGGCTATTACAGCCTTTTCTAACCCAGTAGCAGCAACTACTTAAAAGATCATAAGATTTCCATTGGAATTCCCATTACAGACATTTACTAACATTTCAACTACATGCAACCACCCCATGCAAGGTCTTTCTGTAATACTCTTCCCTTTATAATCGTAACATGTAAAGCTAAAAGACTTACCAAAATGCAAAATCATCTACTAATTAAACTAGATCTTTGTTCGATCTTAACGAAAAAGAAAATGTTGAGGTTAGAGAGAACAACTTGAATATTAAGTAGAAAGAAAAACCATTTAAAATGGTCTCCTCCTTTAAACATACTCTAGGACCTCCTGATTTCCCTACCAAATCCATGGTAAGTAAAAGAAACTTTGACGAAGGTTAATTTCACTGTTGACCAGTCATGGAAAATGTCAAATCAGCTCATTTAACTCATATTGATAAATGGTAAACTATGTTTCTTGTGATGATTTGATTAGTTGGCTTGTTTTAGTATAAAACAATCTTTCATACATCTTGTTACTCTACTCTTTACTCTAATCTCTACTTTTTTGTTGCAAAGTCCCAACAACTCCCAACCAAACTTGATACAAGATCCAACTAAATACTGCTTATACAAATCGAGCATACTATATCTTGGCGGAGACTTACGTTTGGCGTAGTATTAAAAATAATTAAGTCTCCTACAGCTTCTTCATACACTTGATAGGTTCTTAATGTTCAAACACAATTCAAGGGCGTACTCCTTCATAGGTGCACACTTTCTCGGGTGAAATCCTTTTTCACTTGAAAGCATCTTGTGACTAATTCCTTAGTTACCACCAACGAGTGGATGCTTTAATGCTAGTATGCGTCGATATTCTAACTCACCATTAGGCCAACAGGGTGGCAGATTACCTTACCACAGTGCGCCTAATAGTTTACCTACCAACCTTACTCATCTTCTCGGATTCACCGCTTTTCGGGGCGTGACATGAGTATTCTAGTCTTTAGGTATAAATGTGAGATCTCTATACTTGGGGTGGGATAGAGTGTACTTCACTTGTTGTATAGTGGACTAAAGAGAGTGTAATTACTCATTAAACTAGGCTCTGCAGACATAGGGAAGTCGAACTGTGTAAAAAAATCTTTGGTATTCTTTATTTTTGTTTGCACATTTTTCAGCAATGCGAAGCCATAATAGTGGCCACCAAGTTTGAGACTTTGAGAATGTAAGATTTTGAGACAATTGGTGAGTTTTATACTAAATTGTGTAACCTATCTAACCATGTATTTGCTCTTGGTGAAGAGTATTCCAACTCAAAATTGGTGAGAAAAGTCTTATGGTCACTTCTTGAAAAGTTCTCAATTAAGGTGACTGCAATTGAGGAGGCTAAAGATCTAAAGAGCTTGAATATTGATGACTTGATAGGGTTCTTACAAACTTCTAAGTTGAACTTGGATGAATCCAAGAATAGTAGTCTAAGGAGAAAAGAGCATTGCACTCCAATTTGCTGATGATGTGTCAAGTTCCAATGCCTCTGAAATAGAAGAACTCCAAGAACATGTTGCTTTGCATACTCAGAACTTCAATAAAGCCCTTAAGAAGTAAGCTAGGAGGTTTAAGAATTTCAAAACATTAAAAAACACTTTTAAGCCCAGGAGCAAATCTATTGTTGTTAAAGAGGAGATTGAGAAAGAAAAGAAGGACATCCAGTATCATGAATACCTTGGATATGGTAATATTTAAGTTGAGTGTGTTAACACTCTAAAGAAGAAAGAAGTTTTTATATACTACATGGAGTGATGAAGACACATCTAATAATGTTGAAATTGATGAGGGCTAAGTGAACAATTACATTGGAAAAACTCTAAATTTACCACTTAACCATCACTTTATTTTACTTTATTTATACAATTTAATTTTGTTATGCACACTTTATTACCTTCATTAATTGTATATTTATATTATTATTTAAACTCCTAACTGAATTGGTATCACGAGCTAACTAGGCAACAACTCAGTTAGAGAAATTACATAAATGTCATTCCGTAATTAAAATAAGATATATTATTCGAAGGTAATTTGGTTTTTTTATTTAATAAAAAACCAATAAAAACTTGCACATGATCACAACACAATTATAAACAATTTAATCTAATTTTTTTAATTTTAATATCGTGCATATTTCATGTGTTATTATTAATTAGTTTCAAATTATATATTTCATTATTTATTGTCTGCTATTTTTAAACATACATTTATGTTCTAAACTTGTGGTTTCCACACACATAGTATTTTTATTTTTTTTAATTAAAAATATTAAAGTACCCTCACATAATATAACTTCTTTTAAATACGAAAGACCATTTTTTGTAATTTACTAACCGAGTTGGTGTCTGTTGACTTGTGACACGAACTCAGTCAGTGATTTTATTAATAGTATAGATATACAAATATACAACAAAGTTAAATAATAAATATACTTATTACCGCTTTTTATAAAACTAAAAATTGATTTAGTTCAAATGGTAAAAGGATAAAAATATTAAAAAAATCTCACATAATCATATAATTTACTTTGTAAATAAATTAATTTTTTTAATAATTCCTTAACTAAGTTAGGATTTAATTGATGTGTCACACTAGCTTAATAATTTTTTTTATAAATAGTATAAATATTATAGATGATAAATTCAAAATTTAAGATCACATAATGAAAAAAAAAATTTTTTTTCATAAACTAAGATTGATAAATTTTTTTAATACGTATGATTACATGAAAACTAAGGTTTTGTATACTAAATTAGATTGAAATTGAAATTTTATTGCATTGCATAAAATTAAAGTTTTAGTTTTAGTTTTAGTTTAGTTGGTATTAATATTATTGTCAGTGCAGGAAGACGTCGGTTTGAGTGCACTAAAGTGCATTATCTTCCTATTTAAGGGTTGGAGAAGGATTATTCTAGATATAATATAATAAAAAAAGTAGATATAATAAAAGAACCCATAATGAAATTAATGTTAAAAATATTTAAAAAAAACATTAATCATTATGGACGAGATATTACTCATGTATCAAATTACACATTGAACACAAACTCAAGTACTGAATTAGAATAAAAAAGTTTCATATAAAATTGAACATTAAAACTAAATTTAAGTATCAAATATAATATATATATATATGGATTTTCTCTCTCATCCAATCTTTCAAAAAGGTTTAATTTTGTTTACTGTGTTTGTATTTTTCAAACATTTGAAATTTAGTTAGTTTGCTTTTCGAAATTTAATTATTTTTATTTTTGATTTGAAAAATTAAAATTCAATTGATGATATATTTAACCAATTTTCATTAAATTTAATTGTATAACATCTTAATACTCAGTGTAGATTTATAAAATTTAATTAATCACACATTTAAATTTAACAAAAATTAATTAACATTACCCTGGGTTCGACCTTAAAAGTTTTTTTTGTCGGATAATTGAGGGATTCAAAAGAACCACAACAAAATCAACCTAAATCAGACCAAGAAGTGTCATGCTGGTGCCTATACTGCAACATGTCAAAAAACACATCCGGTGGATGCTCCAACAAACATAGCCCTCCCATCATCAAATGTCCCGTCTTTGCTAGTCTATCAATGCAAGAATTCTACTCTCTATTTATTTGCTTGAATTCAATCAACCACTGCCTCTTACTAAGTTAGTTGATAAGTGGAATTTCCGCAAGACAATTCTTAGAAGTATAATTACTACAAAGGACTTGAATCAATGCATTATCACTCTCACTCTCAACCTCAATCTTTCGGTATCTCCTATCTCATGCAAGAGAAAGACCTTTTAGCACTGCCCATACCTCTATTTGAAAGATTGTGATTGATTTTAGGTTCTACACAAATTCACCTACTGTTAGAATTTCGAAGTAGACCTCTAATTGCGGCTACTCTCTAATTAGGTTATAAATTTATCTATATTAAGCATCATCCATCTTTTTGACAGGCTTTCAAAATTTCTCACTCACCAAAATAAAAACCTATTAATCTAATTGTTGGTCATAAAAAACAACTTTGACCCACGAGATGCTAGCAAAAGCACTTCTCTATTGCTATTATGCCCATCATTAAAAATAAAATCATTTTTGTATTTCCATGATTTTCAAATGCAAATAGCAAATAAAAAAATGACAATCCATTTATTTGACTACCATATTATCTTTATTCGTTAAATTTTAAGTCAATCAATAGTAAAGAAAAGAAATTAGGTTAAATTTTAATTTTTAAATTAGAAATGTAGGGAGATTAAATTAATGTAATTATAAATAAAATATTAAATTTAAAAAATGAGTACTTGGGGTAGAATTAGGCTTTTTTTTAATTATTGAGAAAAAAACATATAAAACACTTACTAATCCTAGGCATCGCCAATCACGCCCGAGACCAACTAATTAACTGCTCCACCCATCTAAGATCCGGCCACGTCACAATTCTATTACATGGCACAATCTCCACAATCCACGTAGTCCTTACCACCCAATTAACAAATTTGGAAAATTTTATACTTTTTATTATTTAACCGTTAAAATTCCTTCCGCTTCTCCTGAAAAGAGGTTAAAGATAAATCTCAGACAGAAAGCGGGACAGAGAAAAAAGAAAAAAGCGAAAAGAATAATAAATGATTTTATAAAAAGGGAGACTAATCGGATCATAGCCATTGGTTTAGCTTCTCATCGTTGAATCTCTACCGTTTATTCTCATTAGCGGCGGTAGCTCTTTCTCGATCGCTGCTCCGCCGTCCATTTCTTTATCGCTGGTGAGTCTTTCATCCTCACTTTCCCTATGATTTTTCTAGTTGTTTTTAAAATTATGAAGAGTGGAATTGAACTTTTTTTTTCTTTCTGTTTCTTTTTCTCTTGAAATTGAGCTGGTTATTAGCGTATTGAAAAATAAAAAAAATGAAGCAATTTTGTTTTTTTTTGGTTAATATAACGATTTGGTAAATCATATAAACTATCAGGAAAAAAATTTCTTTGAATGAAGTGTTGATATTCTCTTTTTTCTTGGAACTTATATCTTGAAAATTATTGAAGATAAAAGTTTCCCGTTGTTGGTTTTTCTATTTGATTGATACTTTTTTGAAAGCAAAAGTGAACGCAAAAACGCTTTCGGATGGAAAAGCAAACAATATTCTCGATGAATAATTGTCTTAGAAAACCAAAATGAATGTTTTACTCCTAATATAAACTATGGATTGTAATGATAATTTATAGAAATTAATATTATTCTTCGAGTTCTGCTTCTTTCCGTTCTAATTCACAGTCCTGGTTTAGCATTTAATTTCTAGCATGGCTACATCTTTGCTCAGTTTTACAGAATTAAGTGTATTTATTCAAATTCGATTGGCATCTAAGTTGATTAAAGGTACGTTTGAGGACGAAACATGTAGCTCTTTTTATAGGTTGGAATGGATAAGCGGTCTGTTATTATATTTTTCCTTTACAGTATTTAGATTTCATGACAAAGGGGTTTTTATTTTAATTTTTAACTTGATATGTATTAGATCAAGTAAGCATGGGTGATATTTCTGTTCTTTAAATCTATTTTATGAAGCAAATTAAGTTTACTTCAGCTTTGGTTCTTTTGGTGTCTTCCATAGACAGTTGTTATTTAAACATTGAATTTACTTCATAAATACTCTAGTAATACGTTTATAGTGTGCTTTTTCTTTTTGGTTCAAAAGACTTTGATTCATTGGTTCTTTCCTCTGATTACCTTACTTGATGTATTTAGTCCTTGAAATTTCTTTTTGATCTTTGAAAATGGAATTTTCAGCTTTTACTTCCTTTTTCTTTAAATAAATTGAACTAGCTTCTCTTGTGATTCTTCTAATGATTTTTTATCTTTCCTTTGGTTAACGAATCAGGTTTTCTTTTGATTCTTTTAATGAATCAGTTTTTCTTGTGATTCTTCTAATAGTTCTTTTATCTTTCCTTCGGTTAATGGTATTGGCTTGCTTCCTCAATGTAGCAGTTTCACTATATTTTATATCTGCTTTTGCTTTACAGAATCGGTTACAATGTAAAACAAAGAGTCACCAAATTGAATTCATCTTGGTGATTATGAACACTTACAACACAAACATTTCCATTCAAGTCTTACCAGCATTTGAGTTTGGCGTCTGCTTGAGAGAAAAGCTCTCTGCTGCCGCCATCTTCACTGCTGGCACTGAACTCTGCCAGTTCTCCCCTTCATTTCACATATCTTGATCTGAACTGCTCCATTGTAACTGGATGGCTGTTGCAGCATCTAAGGGACTCTTTAATAGTGAATTTCATGGAAATAAGATGATGGAAAGGAAATCTTCTGGAAGAAGACGTGTATTTGTGCAGACTGAAACAGGCTCTGTTCTTGGTATAGAGTTAGATAGGAGTGACAATGCCCATACTGTGAAAAGGAAACTACAGATTGCTCTTAATGTTCCAATAGAGGAGAGGTCTCTCATATTTGGGGATGTAGTGCTGAAGAATGATCTAAGTAATGTCAGAAATGATTCTCCACTTCTTCTCACGAAAAACTTTATGCACAGAAGCTCATCTACACCATGTCTCTCACCTACTGGAAAGGATGTACAGCAGACAGACCAGAGTGGTCCCATTGAGATATTAGTATGTTCAGATAACTTTTCCAGGATAAGAAAACTTGTAAGAGAAATTGTGGAAGCAATTAAGTTTGGGATTGATCCCATCCCTGTTTGTGGTGGTCTAGGCGGTGCCTACTATTTTCGAGATTGCCAGGGTGAAAACTGTGCAATTGTTAAACCAACTGATGAAGAACCTTATGCTCCAAACAACCCAAAAGGTTTTATTGGCAAAGCCCTTGGGCAGCCAGGACTGAAACGCTCAGTACGGGTTGGGGAGACTGGCTTTAGGGAGGTAGCAGCTTATCTTCTTGATTATGATCACTTTGCCAATGTGCCCTCTACTGCTCTTGTGAAGGTTACACACTCCATTTTTAATGTCAATGGTGAAGTGAATGGAACCAAGCAGCAAGAGCGAAAGGAGTTTAGCAAGATTGCTTCTCTGCAGCAGTTTATCCCTCATGATTTTGATGCCAGTGATTATGGGACTTCAAGCTTTCCAGTTGCTGCTGTACATAAGATAGGGATATTGGATATCCGCATCTTGAACACTGATAGGCATGCTGGAAATCTTCTGGTCAGGAAAATTGATGGAGGAGGAGGACTTGATCAAGTGGAGCTTGTTCCAATTGATCATGGCCTATGCCTTCCAGAAAACCTGGAGGACCCTTACTTTGAGTGGATCCATTGGCCTCAGGCATCAATTCCTTTCTCAGAGGATGAGCTTGAATATATATCTCATCTTGATCCATTTCGAGACTCTGAACTGCTCAGAATGGAGCTTCCAATGATTCGAGAGGCATGTCTTCGTGTCTTGGTTGTTTGCACTATTTTCCTCAAGGAAGCAGCAATTTCTGGTCTGTGTTTAGCTGAGATAGGTGAGATGATGAGTAGGGAGTTTCGAGGCCAGCAGGAGGAGCCAAGTGAACTTGAGTTCATATGTATTGAGGCGAGGAGACTTTTAGAGGAAAGGAATATGCTTTCTGAAAACGTGAGAGCTGTCGAGAATGAATTCCAGTTTGAAATTGACTGTGAGGAGGAGTCAGATATAACTTGTAATCTAGAAAAGAAATTGGCACCACAGGCTTGTTGGCCACTCGGTGGAAATATCCGGAACCCACTTTCCAAGGTAGAAGAGAATGTAGAGGAATGGACAGAGGAGGATGGGAATATAATACCCCCAAGGTCAGATGAATATGCTTTTACTGCCCAAGAAAAGGCTCCAACTGTTCCAAGACTGTCAATGTCCATGAAAAATGTTAGCATTGGAGACAAGAGTTGGAAGCATGAAATCGTAATGCAGAAAAATGGCTATTTGTCTGGGACGTCATCTGGAAACAGAAGTGTGAATGAACAGCTTGCTGGAAGCACCAGATTTGTGAAACTAGCTGATATGAGTGAAGAGGAGTGGGTACAGTATCTTGAGAATTTCCAGCATTTGGTTTACCTGGCATTTTCTAATCGTAAATCGGGGAGTGTAGGCCAGAGACAGAGACAGAGACAGAGGCTTGGAACGTCATGCCAGTTTTGATTTAGTTAATCTTTTCAATGCTAAAGTTAGAAGGTTTGAGGGTTGTTGGAACCAGAAAGCAATACTGTAGGTTACTTGAAGGTTTTCCTGTTAAGGATGGACATTGACCGGGTTGACCTTACTCTTATTGGAGATAGGGTACTACTTTTAGATCATGAAAGGTGAGGACTACTGTTTACTTTTCTTCGGCCTTTTAACTATCACCATTTCCATTTGCTTTGTGTTTTTTGGTTCTGTTTCTTTTTCCTTTGGTGTCCATATATAAATAATCTGGTTGAACTGCTCTTTGTTCCTGAATGTTGAATATAATAAGGAATTTGCAAGAAAAATAATGCTACGATATTGGAGATTCAAATAATGTGAAGTTTATTGGGTTTGTCCACCTCCTGTGATTTAAAGTTTTGCAAGTATCTTTTTTATTATGGTTATAGCATATGGGCCAGTATTTCATACCAGTTTATATGATATTCCTTGACTATATATTGAAGTTTTAAGTTTAAACTCGCGCTACTAATTGTTTAACCCCTTTAGTTGGGCGACTTTTGGATTCTCTTTTGTTATTTTATTTTCTTCAATCGAGATCATAGTATCTCTGATTCTGTCTTTAGAAATTACCATCTTCTTTGCAGGGATTGATTTCTCGAGTTTCATATATTTTTGGCAATTTGAGATTGATACCTGCGTGTAAACGTACATGTCGTAGGATGCATAGTGTTATCGTGAAATACTACGCATTAAGAAATTTCACTGCATTCAAATTTGGATGATTTTGCATTTTCAAGGATGTTGAACTTGTACAATACCACCATCCTATGTCTTACAGCCGTAACTATTTCACCTCATTCTATTAATCACTTTTTGTTGGTGTATATATAGTTGCCTAGAATGCACACTATAAGATTACATGCAACATTTTATCTATAAAACTAAATAAGGATAAGAAAGAGATAAATATATATATATATATATATATATTAAGCCCCAAACTAGAAAGAATTTGAATCCAAATAATCCAACCTAAGCCCCTCCATTTTGCTAACTGCCACCACTAAGGGCAATCCCTTGTCAAGATCATAAAACCAAAAAGAAGAGAGGGGTAGAAAGGCTTGTGAGATTTTTCAGATGATATTTACCAGTCAGAGCCCACTACTAAGTATAGAAGATAAAATAATAGTACTTGTGAAGTTTGTTTTTTAATCTTCTATTATTAATTTAGTTATTAAAAAACCAGATATTATTATTTTCTAATTTACAGTTTAACATGAAATAAAATATCACAAAAATTTTCAATATATTTGATTATTTTTAATAATATAAAAGTTAAATTCATCAATTTAATAGTAAATTTAATTTGATCCGATCGAAATGCTAGGTACGTTTACCTTCCTTTGATCACCACTGTATACTACACATGAAGGGATAGAAATGTTTAAACACCCTATTTCTCCGTAACTCTTTCAATTGTATGTTGTTACTATCTTTGCCATCAGTTGCAAAAAGTTGGACTTTTTTTTTCTGGGGGGGTGGGGAGCGAAGGGGGTAAAAACAGAAATTTAGGTGAACTAAAACTGGAACAGAAAAAAGGGGAAGCTGCGGCTCAATTGACCTAGCTAGCCAATTTGGTCAGCTCAATATGCTGCTCCTGTATCCTGCTCATAATTCGTGAAAAATCCCCTTCAGCCATGGACATCATGTCTTCTTTACCGAGGCGCCTCTGCTTTATCTTCAGTATAGCCGGTGTTACTTCGCCCATTGAAGGACGCTTTCTAGGTGATTTATGCAAGCATTTATGAGCAATTTTAGCAAGCTGCCTCACTTCTTCGATGTTGCATTTTCCAACCAGTTGTTTATCAAGGATTTCATCGACTCCATCTGGACTCATAGCGGCCTTGTAAAGGAAGTTTATGTTAAGAAAAGATTGATGTATGAATTACTAACAAGCAAGACTTCACTACATAGGGAGAAGAGACTCTCACAAGATTAACGTATTCCATTAAGTTCTGGTGCGGGTGGATAGCTGTAATTAGCTCAAAGATTATGACGCCAAAACTGTATACATCGCTCTTCATTGTGAACTTGTTTGTGGATATATACTCAGGGTCTATATACCCGTATGTACCTTTAATGCCAGAGTTTCCGCCATCAAAAGCCTCCTCCTTTGACAACCCAAAATCAGCAACCTGGCAAAAGAAACAGTATGTGGAGTCATGCCATTTAGAGTGCATTATAGTTATCTTCAATCAACTAAAAAGAAAGGGTCTGAAAAATATCAGCCTTTATATGCTTGCGCACCTTGGCTCTCATTGATTGGTCCAACAATATATTAGCTGACTTCAAATCACGATGTATTACCGGAGGGACTGCCTGTCCAAGAATGGGTGATGTTAAAGTAAAGTAACAAGTTCCACTAACAATGGTGAAAATCAACTTTGAATCATTTTATCATTACCCCTTCATGAAGATATTCTACGCCATGTGAAACATCAAGAGCAATTTGAAGTCTTTCGTCCCAACTCAGACTCTGCTCCCCCTCATCTGAGTACACGTAGACCAGGCTGGTTATAGTTATTGTTAGGGAATCACAATATTAGCAACACAGTGCCAGTTGGGGTCCAAATAACATTAAAATATCGATGCATTCAAAAGCTTGGTAGCAGGTAACACTTAACAGAATTGAACTTGGTGGAACGTGCTCACCGTACAACATTAACCATCACAGAAATGGGCTTATCATTGATAAACACATAGACAAAAGATGCTAGTAGTCCATCAATTTAAATAATTTGACATGTCATTGGCACTACTCAAATTCCCCTAGCTGGCTCTAATTGCAGAATATTGGATATCCATATAATAAATAGACGATGGCATTAGCATACAAGTAGTATAGGAATGCTAAAGAAGATGATGGAAATTTTGGCCTATATTACAGGTTAAAACAGAAAAGGACAGTAACTGCAAGTCAGACCAGTGACCATGGTTCTAGGTTACAAGCTACTGTAACATTATGATTTTACATAAACAGGTATGTTCTAGCACAACACACATCTACAATGGAAAATATAAGATGAGAGGTGCAACAAAGAAGTGGTTTCCAAGCTTACCATATAGTATGGTTGCCAAGCTTCCGTTGCTCATGAACTCATAAATTAACATGTATTGCCCTTTATCCACGCAATATCCTATCAAGTTCACAAGATTCCGATGATGCAGCCTTCCTAGTAGACAAACCTGAAAACAAAATGGTTTAATAGTTAAAATGCTTTAGTTACCAATAGTAAATTAATATAAAATATTTTCAGAAGGAACTTCATTTCCACCCCTTCGAGGAATAGAATTGCAACCTCAGCAGCTGTCTTGAGAGAATTATTGATGAATAGTAAAATAAGATATCAGAATGCAGGTTGCACCTACCTAGATAGAATTAAGAACCATAGTCCATTTTAACCTACTTGTACAGGCTACTGAAAGATAATCCGACATCCATTAATGGATCTTTGCTCTAAATACTTTGATATAAAACAAAATAAAAAATTTATCTTTTATAATTTTATTTCAATTGATAGAAACCAGTTCCTCATATAGTCAGATTAATCCAGGCAATACCATAAGAAGGAAAAAGAAAAAAGAAACTGCTGGAAATCAACCTATTCCCTAATTAATGGGAGGCCTCTTTTTGAATGGTTAGTGCTGCTTACCTCTGTGTGGAACTCTTTCTCCCCCTGATGAGAACCAGAAGCAAGCACCTTTATGGCAGCTACTCCACCAGTAGGCATTGTAGCTTTATAGACAGGACCAAATGATCCTTCTCCTAAAATAGTTGTAAAATTTTGTGTAGCTTTCTGGACATCCCTGTAAAGCATAATGAATAAGATAAACGCATTGCTTATTTCACAAATAAACATTGAACATTAATCATTTAGCTTTATTTAGTAAGAGAGGTAAACTGAAATTTTCATATCGATTTTTATCATTATAGGAAATGTGAATTTGGTAAGCCTCTAAACATGAATTGCTTCGATATTATTCCACTTAAGTATAATGCCTATACTCAAACTAGAAATGAACTTACTTATAGGAATACTTTGGCAAACCAGAAGCAGAAGCAAACCGATCTTTACTATGAAGACTCCACCAAGGACTTGGAGAACTTTTCTGATGATATTCTGGTGCCTGAACAGCTATAGAATTCGAGAGAGATGCACTGAAGTCGGTGCTTGTATCAAAGCCATTTGTTCTTATTGGAAGAACTGTAACACTACGTTCATTTGAACCTCTTTTCAGTTTTGCATGCCTTCTGTACCACCTTATTCCGAAAAATACCAGTGAAGCTATCAATATACCAATGGCCAAGCCAACAGAGATGCCAAGGACAACTAAGTCACCACTATGACCCATGTTTTGGTCTCTTTAAGCACTCAGGCAATGAAAACATCTTGCAGTACACAAATTAAGTAGGCTCGCTGCATGAGATGAATCTATTCAAATTAGAAAGCCTTTGATAGCCCAATTCTTTTGAAGGCAGGCAGAGAGCAAGCTTACACCAAAAAAACAAAAAAGGGGGGGGTTGGAATGATGAACAAAAAATCATACCATGTAATATAATAAAGTAAAACTCGAAAGTGAAAATTTGTTGTTTAATAGGAACTTTAACCAGCTCTCTAAAAACGGAAGATTGCAAGAAACCATACAATCAATCAAGCTCCCATTTTTACATCCAAAAACCAATTATGAGGTATTAGAAAGACTTTAAATTGTATATCATTAGTTGCAAAAATTAGTGAGGCACCCAGGCTATGTTTCCATTGCTATAAGATCAATTCAACTCTTCTGCTATGTAGTTCCTTGAGAGTTGAAACAATCAGTCAAACAGTTTTCAACTATCAGCCCCTACAAAAAAGAACATCTAAAGAATAAACCTTTAATCCAAAGTCTCACTTGCCTCCACAATCTTTGGGTTTTCACATATGACATTGCCAAATCATTACCCCTATTTTTTAACAGAACCAATTTTTCTGAAGAAAAGTTCATAAATCAGAATAAAAAATAGATCATCAAAACCTTCATATATCAAATTTCTGTTATATATATAATCAAAAACCCAAAGGTAATGAATGATGAAGAAAAAAGATCAAAACAAACCCAAGAGCAAAAGGCAGCCACCAAAAAAGAAAAGAGAAGATATTTTAAAGCAAATATATGAAAATTAGCAAAATTGCACAAGAACCCATACCTAATCAAAAGATGATCAGTAAGTGAAAAGGCAAAACATGATAATTCCTTGCCACGGCTTTTGATAATTTGATGATCCTTTGATTAGTAAAGACTCCAGAGTTGACATAACAAAACAGGATAACACGAAAAACTGAAGTTAAAAAGAGAAAGAGTCTCGGTTGGAGGCTTTCAAGTTGCAACTTATGAAAATGGAATTTCCATTAAAGGGCTGATAGGCCAATATTATATTAAAAAATAAATAAATCAAACTGACTGTTTAGCCGGTAAAAATAGGCTTCATTCAGTGCTTGGTGATAGCCCGACTTTTACGATGTTCCAATCTGCGTTTAAAAATTTTTATTTAAATAATGGAAAATTGTAAAAATAGTTACTTTTGTTTGCTTTAGATTATATTTTAGTCACTTATATTTAAAATATTACATTTTAGTCACTTATATTATCGTTTTGTTACGATATCTCCTTTATGGCAATCCTACATGGTAATCCAAATGAGTTTTAAATGTCACATTAAATGTTTAGTTGTTGAGATAAAAATAGTTTTTTAATTAAATAAATTTAATTTGGACTGTCACATAGGACATCCAAGTTGGCATTTAAAACCTATTTGGAGTACCACGTAGAACCGCCGTTAGAGAGGTAACAGAGCTTAACGGTGGAATGACCACTTCATAACAAAATGATAATATAAGTGATTAAAACATAACATTTTAAGTATAAATGATTAAAATGTAATCTAAAACAAACAAAAATGACTATTTTTATAATTTACCCTTTAAATTAATAGATTATTAATTTTTTTTAAAGGTTTAGCTAATAAGTTACGAGCAACGATTTAATGATTAATATGATAGATTTGTATCCGTCAACAAAGAGAATAACGTACCTCAGATCCAAACTGTAAATTTGTGAAGTTTAAAGAAGTTTCATGAAAATAAAACAAAATTGTAACAGGAAAGGAGAATAAGAGTTTGGTGTGAATATAGAGAATGCCAAACAATAGAAAATTTAATAGCTCAATTATTTAAAAGAAATTTTTCAAATAATTTAATGAAAATTTTGTAACTTTTAAAAGTTATATGAATAGAATATAAATTTATTAATAGTTTAATGACATTAAATTTAGGGTGGGTTTAGATGAGTGGTGAGTTTACCTGCAGTTAGTGTAAAAATAGCAGTGGTAGTGAGATTAAATACTATAACAATACTGTAGCGTGAGACAAAAAGTAACTTAAATTCACTACACTGTACCGCACCGCACCTTACCGCTCATTCAAACCCATCCTTAGTTTACCAATAAAAAAGGATTAATTGGGATGCTTTGTACTTTCGTCATATTTGTCGTCCGTCTTTTTTATTTTATTGAGTGGGATGAGCGGATGAGACGTATTCTAAGGCATAGAAATTTCAGATGTATGCTATTTTATGTTCGTTTAGTTTTATATGCCTAAGCATAAATTATGAATATTTTGTTATCAAAACAATATTGGGAGAGGATGGAAATTTATTATGTTTGAACATATACAAGAGTTTTAATAATTATTACGGTAAATTATAAAAATAGTCACTTTTATTTGCTTCAGATTATATTTTAATTATTTATATTTGAAATGTTACATTTTAGACACTTACGTTATTATTTTGTAACATTTTAGTCATTGAGCTATTAATTGTCGCCAATGGTGTAACGATAAGCTAACGTGGCACGTTGAATAATCATTTCAAACAAAAAATTTAGGTTAAATTCTACAATTGGTCCCTATAATTTTTTTATTTTGAGCAATTTAATTTTTTTCTTTTATGTTTTTTTAACTTTCATTTTTTTCCCATTCTCTTCTGCTTCTCCCTCTGTTTTCCTCCCTTCTTCGTTTCTTTTAACGTAGTTTTTCTATAATTTTTTATTTGTTAAAACTAGTCCACAAGCTCGACTCACTCAGAAAAATTAAATTATTCAAAAAAAATAAAAGTATAGGGACTAGTTTTAACAAATGGAAAATATAAAAAAACTACGTTGAAAGAAACGGAGAAGGGAGGAAAACAGAGGGAGAAGCAGAAGAGAATGAAAAATAAAGGAAAAAAAAAGAAAGTTAAAAAAACATAAAAGAAAAAAATAAATTGCTTAAAACGAAAAAATATGGGGACCAATTGTAAAATTAACCTAAATTTTTTGTTTGAAATGATGATTTAATGTGCCAGGTCAACTTACTATTACACCGTTAACGGCAATTAACAGTTCGGTGACTAAAATGTTACAACGCGATAACATAAGTGACTAAAACGTAACATTTCAAACATATGTGGCTAAAATGTAACCTGAGATAAACAAAAGTGACTATTTTAATATTTACCCTAACTATTATTACAAATACCTTTTAAAAAGTTGCTACAAATAAGTCATGAGGAAAATGGTTAATGAAATATTTTCCCATTTTTTAATTCTATAAATAAGGTTAAATATTGGATTTATCATGTGTTTTTATTATTATTATCTAAATAGAACACAAATTATTGTTAAAATTTTATTTGTGGATTTAAAATCTTCACCTATATCATATCAAATATTTTTTTTAAATAAAAAAAAAGACTTCAACAAATATATACAGAACAATTTGAAATTATTAAAATTTAATATTCTTTTTCTATAACTTAAAAAAAAATTATTATTGGGTTCTTAAGGTGGGCACGTTGAAAGCGTGGCACACAAGGGGTCACAATTGGATGAAACTCTTCAAGTTAATGACATGGTGGATGGGAATGGTAATTGGGATTGGCCTATTTGATGAGTTTACTTCCTGATCACATTGTATTACAAATAATCGCAGCAGTTCCACCCTTGATAAATGTTGGTTCTGATCGTCTTGCATAGAAATAGGCAACTAGAAGAGTATTTTCTTCGTCTGAAACTTATAAAGGACTCCATCAGTTTGACTTGGGTGTGAACGCAAATATTTGGACATTGATATGGAAAGAAAATGTGCCTCAAAGGGTTAGAATGTTCTTATGGACATTATGGCAAGGGAGAATTTTGATTAATGATGAAAGGGCAATGAGACACATGACGAATGACAGTAGCTGTGCGAGATGTACCCATGTGGGTGAATCAGGGATCCATGCTTTACGTGATTATACTTTTTCTAAGGCGATGTGGGCATCAATAGTGCTGAACCATAATCAAGTACAACTTTTCTCCTTATCACTTCAAGACTGGTTGCTATGGAATCTGCAAAATATAGAAGGTTATGGATATCATGATATTGAGTGGCAAATGTTTTTCCCAATAATTTGTTGGTTATTATGGAAGAATAGGAACATGTATTTGTTTTCGACAGGTCATAGTTGTGTTCAAGAAATTGTGGATACATACATAAGTTAGATAAGAAGTTACAAGCTATTCAATACAAAAAGTTTGCATGCAAACCCGATGGTGACAACCAAATAGTGGGTAGGCTCGGTTAGAGGATGAGTTAAGCTTAACACGGATGGAGCTGTGTCGCAAAATGGCTCATTTGCAGCCATTGGGGGAGTGTTTAGAGATGCTGACGCAAAATGGTTAGGTAGATTTTCGATGCAATTAGGTAATGATTCAATTTTTAAGATTGAAGCAAGAGCCATACTCAAAAGTCTACTCCTATCGTGGGGAAAGGGTTATTGACAGTTGGAAGTTGAATGTGATAATGCATTATTAGTAGAGTTAATCTTAGCTGGTGGTGCTGCGGATAGTATCTTACTGGAACTACGTCTTTTTCATCGTTTGTTAAATCAAAACTGGGAAGTCTTTATTCCTCATATTTTGAGATCCCAAAATACTATTGTTGCTCATATGACCAAGTGTATGGCGACAACTTTCACAGAAACCCAATGGTTTGGAGAACCCCCCGCAATCAGCTCGAAGCTTAGTTGAGGCGGATTATGTTACCGCTTTGAGAATCTAGTGTAATATTTGGTTTTCGCTTTAGGCTATCTTTATCTACCAAAATTTTTTATTATTGTACTTCAAATAGGACATATGTTACCCACAAGATTAAAATTCGAAATGCTAACTCAAACATGTTACTTCAACTTGGAACTATATTATATTTAAGCTATTAACTGAGTTGGTATCACGAGTCAATCAAGCATTAAATTTTCTATATATTAAGTTATACTATTATGAGAATGTTTTTGCTTTTTTTTTTTTGTATAAAATTGATAAAAAAACTTATACAAGTGGGATTTGAATCTATGACATAAACAAATTTTAAACATTGAACTTTATCGTTTCATCTAAATTTTTTTTTTTTGTATAATTTTTTAATAAATATAACCAATAAATTAATCCTCATTTGCTAGCTTAGTGATACACACTTTGCATCACAAATGTTCTTTTACATGCTTTTTGTATGTCTAATTCTTGTTATCCATGATATTGATACGCCCACGGGATTTTACATTCTGATTTCAAGTATCAAGCATATCGATCTATTTTTTATAATATTATTCTCTTATAAATTTCATATTCAAAGTATATGTATCTATAAAACACTATGTATTTTAACCACATTACATTAATGTTTTAGCCCTTATTAATCGGGTATGGACTAAAAGACGGATACGCGGATTATTTCTCTATCAAATCAATATACACTCACAGAAACCCAATGTTGAGGAGCTAATGATACGTTTACACAAACACCAAGTGCTCAAGAGAAACTATCGATATGTTCTCACGGACACCCAGTGTTCCACAGAACTAGGGATGTTTTAAAATCAGATTAATCGACCAAACACGTCCAGTTCGATTAATCAATTGGTTAACTGACCTAATTCGGTTGGAGGTCGATTAATGATTTTTTGGAAGTTCTGTTATCGGTTAATTTGGTTCAAAAATTGAGTAATTAACCTAATTAACCAAACTTAATAATTAATAATACAAATTATATGTAATTTTAATTCGATTAATTCGGTCAAATGAACATTATCAATTTATTTATTTTATATATTTTATACTTGTTTTAACCAAAAAACAAACAAATAAATAAATTTTGGTTAATTTAGTTAACCGACCGAATTAACTGAAATATTTCGATTCGATTAATGATTAAAGGATTAAAAAGTTCAGTTATTTCGATTAATATAGTTCGTTTAAGTTAACCGTTTGAACAACCCTATAGAGAACTATCTAGTAAAAATCTACCGGTGTAAAGTGGTACGTTCCCACGAACACCTAGTATCTTGGAGAATTATCGAAATTATATGCGCCTGCGGTAAAAATAACTCCGATAAAACAAATCCTACAATATGTCAACTATACTCGTAATTCTATCCAATCAATTTCCTAATCCCATTTCAATATGAAAAATATTTTTTACAAAAATATAAGTAAATAAAATTACTTTTATTTTTAAATATTAAAAAAAAATTAGTAAGTATATAAATCCAGCCCCCAAATTCGTTGAAGTTGATAATAATTTAGTCAAACAACTATTATGAGAAATATCTATCTAGCCCCCAAACTTCTGTAAGAATCACAAATTAATCCTGCCGTCAACATCGAAAGGAGGAGTAGACCTGATCATGAGTTGGGCCACCGGCCCGACCCGAAGGCCCACCCAAAATATGAGAAGGTTTGGACAAAAATATAGGCCCAAAAAATGGGCTTGGACAAAAAAATAAGGTATGTTTAAAAAACGGGCCGGGCCTCTGGTAAGGTATTTTTGGCCTGGGCTCGGCCCGAATTCACTAAAAGACAAAAAAAAGCTCTCTTTTTTTAATGTTATTTTCTTGTTGTTTTCTTCTTATTTTGCTACCATTTTACTATTATGTTGCTATTATTTTATTATTATTGTTTGGATATTATATAAAAATTATTTTATTGTTAATTTTGTTATTATTTTAGAGGCATTTGCTTGTTAAGTTGTATTTATCTTAGCGTTATTTAATTGTACATATTTTTTAAAATTTATTTTCAATTTGTTAGAAAATATTTATTTTGATATTTTTAGTATTTTTGATGTATTATATATATCTAAAAAGTATATAAAAGAATATAAAAAATTAATACGGGTGGGCTGAGTCGGGCCCAAATTTTAGTATTTTTATCCGAGTCGGACTCGGGTAAAATTTTAGGCCCATTTTTTAGGCCAATTTGGGCCTAGGCCTAGTAAATGAGCTTAAAATTTTAGTTGAATCAAGCCTAAGCCCAGCCCATGAACACCTAGGGACCAACATGAATATCGAAAAACTTGTAATAATTTTAAGCCATGAATATACTACTTTGCATTATGGCCTTGTAAAAATATATATTTAAGAATAAATAAATAAACAAATAAAAAAATAATCAGCCACGTTCTTTTTCTTTTCATTCTAATTATTTCTGATTTTTACGAGATTTCACTTTTCAGAACTTCCCCTTTTCTTCTAACTTAGAAAGCCCAATCGTTAAAAGCCGGCGAACAGGAACTACGGTAAGCTTTCCGTTTCTTCTCTGACATCGAACTGAGCCAAGGGTATATTCCCTTTTCTGTTGTTGTGATTTGATTTTATCATTTAATTAGAAACTTCTTTTACTTTTTGTAATTTGATTTTACATTTGTAAGCTCCTTTTGATTCAGTTCATGTGAAATTGTCTGAAGTTTGCGGTTGGATTTCAAGTTCGTTCAGTTTTGCGGTTATACTTTCATTTTTGTTGATTTTTGGACTAAAACTAATGAAAATCACTAAATTGGTCAATCACATTAACAAATTGTTCCATGAAATATTCTAATCCTGTTAAATTTTTTATTTATAAATCAATGAAATGGAATGTGCAGTAGCAAAATTCCATATTTAAATATAGTGAAAGTATAAATTTGACTCTAATCCGAAGTACCAAATTCCTCAATGATGAACAGTTTCAAATCAGTAAGCCTTGGCAAGCAATTTTTTGTATTAGACTTTATACTTGATGCATGGGATGGAATTTAAATATGGATTTGGGAAATGGAATAATGGGATTTCTATTTTCAATGTTTAAATCTTCAATAATGGCATATTTTGATTAAAGATAGAGATGAGACAAAAATTATGCTGGGAAGAGACAAAATTGAGGTCTATATTAGTGTGGGTGTGCTTTTGTTTCAGAAATGAATGAATTTTTTTTTGAAATTCTATTTTTAGTTTTATATTTTTGTTTGGCCGTTTGAGTTTGACTTACTTTGATATATGAATCCGGCTTCTGGCCCTAACGCATTTTGATTTGATTGCATCATTGTACTGATAGTTTCTACATTCTAGTATTCTTTCTTTGTCTGCAGGACCTTCAAGTTTTGGCATCATTGACAGCAAATTCCAGTAATCTGTCTGAAGTCTGAACGTATTCAGTATGAAGTTCTTAGAATACACTCCGCTTGACCGGTAATTTTCAATTATCCGTCTGAACATATTCTGTATGAAGTTCTTAGAGTATACTCTGCGTGACTGGTAATTTTCAATTATTAGAAAATGGAATGGTAACAAATTTTCCTCGCCCTTCTTAGATTCATGATCTTTGTCTGCCTTTTGATTTAAAGTCCGACTTAATTTGTATCTTATTTTCTAGAATAAATGATTTCTTGAGTGAACTAAACCTCGGTGAGCGTACCATCAAAGGAAAACTTGAAGCATACTCTTGTAAGTTCAACTACATAAGTTGTCCCAAACATTTGGAGATGTTGGTTCAAACTCAATTTTTTCATGCTTCCAGGCAAACACACAGGAACAGATAAAAAACTCTCTCTCAGTTTGGAGAATGAGGTTTGAGAACATTCAACATATCATGTTTTTGGCTCCATTTTCTTTAGAATTTTATTATTATTGGGATTGAGGGTTTCTGATGCTTGTTTCATATCAGATCCTTGACTATCTGGGGAAATCCTCAGATACTGACTCCACCTCACCAGTTGAATTCCTGTTGAGCAGATCAAGGTTGTAAATATTATATTCAGTTTTAAATAGTTTGATTCATGTTCATTCATGACTTTTGACCAGTTTTTTATCGTGCATTTCAGTCGGAAGACATTGATTTATCTGGTGCTTACCCTCTATCACATGTATCCTGATTATGACTTCAGGTATCTCTGTATATGTTTCATCAGCACATTTTCATTTCAAAGAGAGTTTAAAAGGAGGATTATGGGGTAATGCCACTGTCAGCTTATTTGGCGACTTGACAACCCACTATATAATCCTCTTTTTATTGCAATGGGAGTGTTGTCAAAAGGTTTTGACAGACAGTTAAGCATACTGTCGCTCTTGGAGGAGCTGAGAGTTCAATTCTCTCCATTTCCCAAATCTAATTCTTCTGGTTATATGGGTTTGATTGTGTCTGACTCAAGTCTTATTTGTTCTATTGAATGCTTTATACTGAAATTCATGTGTGTCTTATATGGTTCTCTTATATTATGATATTGCATGTGCTGATGTGGTTCCAGTGCAGTTAAAGCACACCAGTTCTTAACAGAGGAAAGCTGGGATACCTTTAAACAGATTTTTGATACCAACATGCTTGAAGCGTCAAAGGTATTGGCATAAGTATTCATTTATTCACTTGACATTGGATATCAAAAGATTATTGGGCACATTTGTGAGAGATGGAATATGCATTTCCTTTAATATTAACTTGCAGTTACTCTTGTTGCACTCTCCTATCTCCTGTTCTTGTGGTATTTATGCTGGTTATGAATATAACTTAAGTGATTTTAGTCTAGAATTTGCGTGTTCATCAGTTTTTTTGGGAGTTAGTCAGACTCATGACACTTTGGGCCAATGGTGTGTTGTGTTCATGTCATTCGGGGTTAAAGAGATGGATTTGGGGGAAGATGCTGATGCTGTTGATGGTGGTTTGTAGTATGTGAGAAGAGCGATATCTAGTATTCATTCAATTGTGGTATGTTTTATCCTTAAATAAGTCACTGTGCCTGGCATTTAAGTTTCCTGCTTGACATCATTGACAGGAATGGATCGAGGCATATGGGGGCAGTTCACTCCTGGAAACGATTTATAAGGCTCTAGATGAGGTGAGTGTAAGTTCAAAATGACTAAATGCAAGTCTCAGCAGCTGGTAATTTTAAATACCTGGTTATTCAGGTTGTGAAACTCTCGGAGTGCGAAATTTATAGTTATAATCCAGACTCTGATGCAGATCCCTTTCTGGAGAAAGGAGCAATGTAAGTGTGTATTATATTAATACTTTAGTGAGTTGTCAGTGGGCCATAATTGATCAGTAACTGTTGTGGAGTTATATTTCAGATGGTCATTCAGTTTCTTTTTCTACAATAGGAAACTAAAGCGTGTAGTGAGTTTAAGCTTTTGCTGCTTAAGGTGGGTTTAATTGTGTTCTGTGATATTTATACTTATGTACAAGCTTCCATGATTATCGTTAAGCCTCATTACCATATATTGTCTCTCGCAGTAACTTGGTGGCTGATGGTTTTGCTGCTAACAACTTGTGTTACGAGGAAGATGGTGAAATATTTGATAACATGGATATATGATCACTTACATACTTCTTGTACAATTTGTCAATACCTTTTGACATCAGTCTGCACTTAGTTATGTTCTGTAGCATATTTTCTACTTTGCTGTGTATATGTAGTCTATGTTACCCAGACTCAGGTGCGTTCTAACTGAATATGTTGTCTTTTAAGTGTTTTTTTATGTTTGGAGGATTACGTCTCTCTATATCAATGGTAGAACAGGACCAATGTCGGGCGTGGTATTTTAAGAAAATAAAGAATCCCAAGCACATACTATGTAATGTGAGTCAAATTTGAGTTTAGGTAGGTGAAGATGTGGAAGGCATTTCTTACATACTCCTCGCTCCTTTGTTAGATATGATAAATCTTTTTTTCTAAAATTTGGAACAGTAGCTGAATTTTTTTTTTTTTTTTTTTTTTTATATTATTGATGTTTCATGTGCTAAACAAAAATCCATCAATGGACTTCAAATAATATTGTTGTTGACTTTTAGCAGGAGGACGTGGGTTAAGTGCATTTATTCTTCTATTTAAGTGTAGAAAGGGATTATGAATAATTTTAAGTATTGTAGAAAAAAAAAAGGGTATAGTTTACCTCCTTACCATCTTGACATTTTGTGATACTCAATGCATTATGAGAACATTGAAAAGGCAGCATATAGTGAGATACTAATACCACAGGTTAAGAATGTGTGGACAACATTGATACAGATATTCAAGGATACATCGCAAAAGCCACATGACTCATTCGTCCTTGATTTTGGAGATTACTTCATCAGGTGTAAGCCCAAACTGATCTGCAAATATCATAAAGGAACCTTCCTCGGGTGTTAGGACACAGTTCAGCAGCAGAGGAATCAACCAGCTGGAAACTACATCTATTATATATAAACAATATATTATGGTTCTGCTATACACTCGTTAATATATTATCCCAAGCATTAAAAAAGCCCCAAACTTGCCAAATCGGTGCTTTACCTCAGGACCGTTGAGATTAATGTCCTTCAAGGACTCCGTCACCCTATTGTTCCATTCAGTGCTTCAACCCATATTAGTTCTGAAAAGAGTAATCTAGATGCAATTTTTTTACTAGATTTAATTTTAGAAATTCTAGTTTCAATTTATTTGGAAAGGTTATAAAGTAATAGTTGGCCAGAAATAATTCTCTTTTGGAAACAATCTTTTTATACTATTTGTCACAATACATATATTTGTGTGTATGATAGTTGACCAATATGTGTATAAAATTATGTAACAAATATATTTATCGGAAGGTTATGTAAGAATCAAATGATGTTTTACTTGAAATGGTAATGTTAAAAGATTCAAAATTTATGATTCAAATTTTATTGTGTAAATCTCTTTTGATTTATAAAAAAATAGACCCTAATAATAATAATAATTTAACTTACTTTGTAAAAAGAATTGGTTTTTTTAATCATCTTTCAATTGAGTTAGTGTCTGATTAACTCGTGGCACAAACTCAATCAAGGCATACTAGAGACAATTGGTTGTGATTTCTTAATATTGGATTATCGATGCCAAAAATTTACACTCTAAAAAAGAGAGCAAATTTTAGGCTTATAAGTCTAAAAAGCCCTTAAGAAAAAATAAATAAATAAACAATTAGACCTCTTGTCTTAATTCACATTAGATTGAGCCCTTAACATTTCATTAACGGAAGTCGTCTTTGACCACATTGACCGTCAAAATCAGTTGATGTGACAAACAGAACCTATGAGATGATGATATGTGGCCACAAAAAATTTAATTTTCATTTTTAAATGAAAATTGTTGGGATTAGAGCCGTCCAGCGCTGATGTTTAAACAACCTATTTAAACAAATGCCCAAACAGACTTTCAAGACATTGTAAGTGTTATTAGATGATGGCATTTTTTACTTGGGCTTACATAATTGTTTTCTCCTTAAGCAAAAGATTTTCATTACGAGATTCATTTTATCTTAAACTATCACAGCTCGATTTTCAGTGGTGTAAGAACCGGTAGTTTGGGACCACAACTCTGACAAAAGAGTCAGTAAATATTATTAATTTAATGTTTAGGAGCATTTAGTAAAGTCATATTAAATTTTAGTTAAGAAATTTAAATGTTTGAGTCGTTAATTAAGTAAATAGGACTAAACTGTAAAAGCCACAAAAGTGGAGTTCTATTAACTAATTGTATCTATCAACCAAGGAAAAGGGATTAGGTGGACTCAAAATGGTGATTACACCATATCAAAGAATGGTGGACGGTTGGGTCACCAACTTTAGATATTTGAGTGGTTAAAATTTTTCTTTTGATTAAAAATATGGCAATAAGTGGTATTAGGTGAGAAAAAGAAGAAAACATTGGATTGTTTTACTTCTTCTTCCCATAAACGCGAAACACCATTGTTGAACAATAAGAGTTTTGGCCAAGCTTTCTTTCTTGCTTGGGTGAGTTTTTGAGGTCCATTTCTATTTATTTTTATGTTTTGAGTTACTGGGGGTTGATTTGTGAAATCGTTAGAAGTTTAGAGACTTACCATGAATGCGATAAGTGTATTTGTGAACTTAGTTGTTAAATCCTTAATTTTGAAGGTTAAGTATAAATATTTTAATAAATGATTTTTGATGATTTTGAGTTTAAGGACCTATTTGAGAGTATAGTAAAATGTAATGTGAAAAATATAAAATGATAGAAATTTTGGGCTAAAATGAAAACATAGAAAAATTGGCTAGGTTGGTTTTGCATGGATTGTAGTTAAATTGTGAATTTTGATTTAAGGACTTAATTGTACAAAAGTTAAAGTGTTAAGGGTAATTTTGTAAAATCACCTTAGAAAGGGTTATGAGTTCGAATTAGTTATTTTAAGTTGACTTTGAATGATTTAATTGAACAAAATTATTATTTAGATCAAGATACTCAACAACCGGACTTGAATCGTGAAAAGGCCAAAGTTTTATATTAGTCGTCGGTACCTTTTTGTGCAATCGTGTAGTTGAGGTAAGTTCGTTTAATGGTAAACTAACTAATTTTTTCATTTGATGGAAATTTTATTTATGTTGTGTTTTGTATAATCTCTTTGTTTATAAATTGTTAATTTGTTATTTAGATGATAGTGTAAGTTTATGTAAATTAAGTTAAGGTGTGTAAAATGTTGAGAATTATGGAATGATATGGAAACATGGCCCGTTTGAGTCTTATTAATACTTAGGATACAAATGGCATGTCATTAGGGATCATACGCTTTCGGGTGTTGGTCCTGGATGTCCTATCCATAGCTGAGGTCCTACATTTGTTGCGGATTCTCCACAACTCATGTGAACAGCATCGTGTAGTCTAACATCCCGACCCATAACTTGTGTGAGCAGGTCCAATTCATGACTCGTGTGATCATTTCAAGATACGATTATACTTATATGTACATGCACACTTTGTGTAAGCATGGTCCCGTTTATCCCAAGTAGATTTGTTTGGTTCAACAGGTATTAAAGTTTTAAGCAAAAGTTTGAGATGTATAAATATTACATTGGATAGATGTTGAAAGTGTTATGTACAAGTTTACCAACTTGTTAGAATGGTGATTGAAAATAGGAATCTGAGATAAACATGAGCATGATAATGGAATAATGCATTAACTTTATAAATTGAGCCTTTTTTTTTTTGTAAGTTCTTGTTTACGTCTTATACGAGCTTTCTAAGCATTATAGGCTTATGTATTTGTTTTTCTTTTCTTGCAGGTCATCGAAAAGCTTGATCGGTTGGAATTTCGTTGGAGCACAATCACACTATCCAATCATTATTTTGGTAGCTTTTGATTACATTGGTTAAGGTTATAAATGACATGTAATAGGGCTTAAATGTTATCTTGGCTTGTTTTGATTAGGTGCCAGGTCTATTTATAATTTTTTGTCCTTTTTAGGATGTTTTGTAAACATGGTGTAGATATGTGATTTTAAATTCTTATGCATGCCCTTTTGAAAATGACTAGTATTTGTTGTTTTGGCATGATTTAGAGTGTGTTCGAATGTGTTTGGGTCTTATGAATGCTTATGGGAATGGTTTGGCTTGGTGCTAAAGTATGTGAGTTGAAAATGGCTTGTTTAGGGGACTTTTGTACTGTACACGACTTGGGGCACGGGTTATCACATGGCCGTGTGACACACATGGCTTGGCTACACGGTCTTGTGTCACTTTTTATTTTAGGTGCAAGTTCCACACGGTCTGGCATATGGCCGTGTGTTCCAAGTCAGTGAGTTACATGGTCTAAGTACACAGGCGTGTAGAGTAGCCACACAGGCTGACCTTTGTCACATGGCCGTGTGACCCCTATTTCTAATTTTTTTCAACTTTTACTGTTTCGTATCAAATCAAACCTTGATTATTTCCAAACTATTTTTAGGGCCCCGTAGGCTCGATTTAAGACCCATAAGTGTATTACACTATTGTTAATTTGAGTTATTGAAGGTTAGTATTATTTTTGACTAATTGTTCTGAATTATATCGTGACACTCTGTGATCCTAATCTGGCGACAGAAATAGGCTAGGGGTGTTACATAAACCATGGTGATCGTGTTTGACTATTTGAGGAAAACTAAGATCGATATGCCTTATCGATTAAGGATTATTGTTATTCTTTTAGCCTTTATCCTTGGTGATTTATGTATTGATGTTACTTGGTTTATCAGGCTTTATCTTGTGATAAAATTTAGAGCTTATTTATCCAAGATTATTATGCTATTAAGGTTGATTTTACATTTTTTATGTATACCTACATAATTGTTTTCTCCACAAGAAAATGAATCATAGAAAAAGTTTCATTTCATCTCAAACCATGGTGATCGTTTTTGGCTATTTCAGGAAGACTGAGATCGATATGCCTTATCAATTAAAGCTTATCCTTATCCTTTTAGCCTTTAACCTTAGTGATTTATGTGCTGATGTTACTTGGTTTATCAAGCTTCATAGTGAGATAAAATTTAGAGCTTGTTTATCTAGGAATATTATGCTATTAAGGATGATTTTATCTCTACAAAAAGTGATCTAAAAGGCTTTCTTATTTGGCCTATAAATAGGCAACAATTCACATGTTGAGGATGCATCTTTAGAGAGTGTTTGTGCTAATTTTATTGATTTATTTTCTATCAATTTTTCTAGTATTTTGGCACTCAGTTAACAAACATTATTTGTGAGAGTTAAAGTTGTTTGTTAGTTAGGTATTTGGGTGAGTGGTTGTAACAAGTTGGAGTTATATATTGGGGCTACAATTGTTTCTTTTATAAGCGTAGATTGAACTTTGGCCAATAAGTGGTTAGATCAACTGTTGAATAAACCATTCATTGAGTAAGGCACCACATAATAGGATTATTTCCAAACTGTATTAACAAACATTGTATGTTTATCTCTCCTTATTTGCGTTGCTTTCATTTATGTTCTTTATGTTGTTCAAACTTAAGTCTAAACAACTATTTAGGCAACAATGAACAAGAAGCAAATCGACTATTTATTTTCAAGTGGTATCAAAGGAGGCTTCAGGAGTTGGTTGAAGACGACCTTAGCATAGTTTGCTACCATGGAGGCTATGAAATAAGGAAGTTTTATTTCTCGAGCACCTTTTCATGTTGGATCATCAAACTATGCTTACTAGAAATCTCGAATGAGAGATTTTATCATGTTTATCAATGAAGATACATGGAAAGCTATTGAAGAAGGATGGACAAAGCCTGAGGTGATTGATGATGATGGAGTTGTTGGAACGAAGGTACGCTTCGTGGCATAGCAAGAAAATAATTTCACTAATCACAACCCATGAATCCATGTACGAGGAATGAACCTGTTTTGAAAAGGTTGGAAATATACCTCAAACGATTTGAAAAAAAACACTAGTACGGGGTTGAAAACTCTGTCACTGTCACAAACCTCGGCCGCAGCATCCCAAGCTCTATGTGATCCACCCAGTAAACCCTCTCAAAAACCCTTTTAGAGAGTTTTGCTCAAAATGAATATCACAAGTGCTAGTTGTGTATCAAATTGGATAAGTCAAGGGGTGGTATTAGACAGATTGATTTCCTTTCTTTTTTATTCAAAAAGGTTTTAAATGCCAAGATTAAATAATTAATGTCCTTTCCTTTTATTCAAAAACACGTTTTTGAATGCACATAATCATACATAACAATCATTAAGGGATTACCATAAAATTATATTATTTTTTAAAAAATATCAATATTTTAAAATCTCTTAACATAATCCTTAACCAAAATTCACTAATTATCTAATTTGTAATTTTAGTAATAGGCTTTGCCCAATTTAAGATCATGCGAAGCCTATTTCACACTATTTAAATTGAATTGTCCGTGCATCAAGTAGCAACAAAGTGGCATTTTTTTTAATAGATTATGTAATAATGGTCAAGTTTGAATTTTGATCCTTACACTATGCTCAAATTTAAGATTTAATCTTTATACATCAACAACTTAACATAATTTGGTACCTCAACTTTTACAATGTCGTTAATTAGTCCAAATATTTTATTTTTATTAAAATGATGATGTAATATTTAAGAGTTATTAACATCATGAAAATTATCTATTAAATTCACATCCATTTTAATGTCATTTTTGTTACATGGTTACCTTATGAGTATTTTAAAAAATCAAAATTTCACTCAAACGAATTTAACAGAAAAAATTAATGGTATTAATAATTGGAGTTGAATTTTCAAATTCGAAAGTAGAAAGATTAAATTTTTAAAAATAAAAATATAAAGACTAAATTCTGAATGCACAAAAAATACGGAGACTTAAAGCATATTTTAACTTTCAAAATTTATTCTATAACGCCACACAAATCGTAATAAGAAATCATACTAGTTTTAAGTAATAATAAGCTTAAAGGATTAATTTGATTTATTAGAATTTTGTGATGTTGTAAATAGTAGCAACGTGATTATTCATTCTGATAGCTTGGAAGTTGTCAAAGCTATTCATGATAACGCTTCGAAGAGTTCAACTTCTGCTTTGATCAGGAGAATACACCGAATATTGTCCCAAGAAAGATATTGGATTTTAAGATACATTCCCAGGGAGGAGAACCATTGTGCAGACTACATTGCCAAATTGACTTTTGGAATAGAGGAGGATTTACATTTGTTTGAGTCCCCTCCAGATGAAGTGTTAAATTTCCTTAAGTCTGACAAAGAGAGGATTTTTGTTCCTCTTGAATATCCCATGTAGTTTTTTCTTACTTTGTTTTTTATTCACCAAAAAAAAAAACTTTGTAACCTTTTAGTAGAATTTTTGTTTTACTTAAAATAGTTAATTAATTATCTTTATCATTTTTTATATTATCTTACGAAAACCAAATATGATATAACAAACTCATTCCATTACTTAATTTTTTTCATGTATTGTAAAGGGAATAACTTATATTAGGATGATTTTAATTAAAGTTTTTATGCACAAATAAAATTTTGCTAAATCATTAAATTTTAAAGACAAGAAATTATTATTATACACTCATCCATAGAAAAATTATTTTATGATCCTTCCCACTACATTATTCATTGTCCCTTCTTAATTATTTCATTACATTTCAACAATTTTTTCATGCTATTGAGATATAATTTTGGTAATTTTTTTTACCCTGAACTCTAAAACTAAAATTTTGAACCCTAAACCCAAAATTTAGAATCCCAAACCTTAAACCTGAGCTCTGAACCCGTAACCTCGAACTCAAACCTTGAATCTCAGGATTCGGGGCCTAAAGCTTAAGATTTGAAGTTTTAACTAAATAATTACCAAAATTATGTGTCAATGACATGAAAAAAAATACACAAAAATTACTTTTTTTAAATTGGTTGCACAAAAATAAAAAATATTAACTTATGAAAAAAAATTATTAAAAAAAAGAAGAAAATATGTTGGTTTATAATTTAAAAAATTAATTATTTTAAGTAATTTAATTAAAGTTAAATTAAGTTGGAGAAGATATTAGATATAGATGAGTGTATAATAATACTTTGTTATCTTTAAAGTTTAATGGCGTGACACTATTTTATTGGTACCTAAAAATTATACTTTTTTAAGATGATTTTAATATAATTTATTTTGCATTGTAAAATAATTTTTTTTAAATTTTTTTGATATTTAAGGAACTACATAATATCTTAAAGGCTTTTTTTAGGTTTTAAGTAACACTTTTAAATTCCAAGTAATTCCTTGATGTATTACGGATTTACGTAGAAAAAATTACACTATTTAAATAATGGTTAATGCATTAAGTAATTCTTTAATGTTTTACAAATTACTTAATTTCTTAACTCTTTCGTGTTTTAAATAAAATTTTTATGTTTTAATTAACTATTTCAAATACAATGACAAATTAAGCTCTTAAAGTTTGCATCATTTGGAACCCCATGTGATGACTTGATGGTCAAGAGTGTTTATCGTCCTAGGTGTGGCTTGGGTTCAAGTCACGCTAGTCGCATTTGTTGTTCGGGCTTTACCTTGTTATTGTAATTCACCAAAAAAAAAAGTTTACATCTTTTGTCAATTTGGTCATCATTCTTTCTTTATGTTAAATTTGACAATTAACCTTGCAAAAAAAGTCAAATTATTTTTATTAATGAAAATGTTTATTAAAACATTATTTTTTAATGATGTGGTGTGGCAACCACATGGTAATCCTCAACAACAAAGAATTTAAAATTACAAAAATATTCAAATAAATTCAAAAATTAAAAACATAAATATAAAAATTAAAAAATAGCATGCAATATATATAGATTTCCATGTTTAAAAATTTAACGTTTTAATCAATATTTCTATTAAAAAAACAACAATCCGATTCTTTTTAAAAGGTTAATGGTTAAATTAGACTCTTTTTAAAAGGGTGAGTACCAAATTTAGCTTAAAAAATAAGGGTCAAATTGAAAAAGAATGTAAACTTCAAATGTTTAATTTGTCATTATTCCTTTTAATAATAATACCTTATTTTTAAAAATTGTTTAAAATTACCATGCAGCCACATAAACAAAGGTGTTTAATGATTTTAAAAGAGTAATTATGATAAGATAAAGTTGAATATTTAAAGAGTTTGTTTTAGGGATGAAAATGAAAATTTTAATCTCTTAATTTAATATTTTAGAAAGTTATTTTTCATATCAATTCGTCACAGTTGTGTATTTGTTTTACATAAGTTGGTGTTTTATATTATTTAAAGTATCATGAATTTATATATATATATATATATATATATTATATTCTAATAATTCATTTTATATGCATTTTAACATGTTTGTGTATGTATATTATGTTCAGATTATCCTTGTGTCTATCATGTTTTACAAAGCCTATCATAATGTCTCGATTTAAAGATTAATTTTTTCTTTCATGTCACGTTTATATTGTCTTACTTCATCTTATATATGGTATAATTTATCATAGTAATTTAATTTAAGAACAAAAATATGTTTGTATTTATTCATATATATATATATATACACTACAGCAATATGAAGTTATAATTATAGAAAATATTCTTATATGACATAATTGTACTCATGCCATTTATTACTATAAATATTAGACAATAACAAGTTATGTTTCTAAATAAAACACGTAGTTAAAGTCGATTGAGTATTAATTCGATTGGTATCGATATTATTGTCAGTATAGGAGGACGTGAGTTCAAGTGCGTTGAAGTATATTATCTTCCTATTAAAGGGTTATAGATGAGTTATAAATAGTTCTAGACATTATATAAAAAAAAACAGATATTATAAGAGCTTCTTTTTAAATTATTATTAAAAATGAAATTAATTTTAAAAAAAACATGATAAAATTACATAAATGAATGAAAATTTTATGGTAGAATAACAATATTATCACCTTTCAAATTATTTGAGACCATTTGGGTTTAAGGTCAAAAGAAACTTGTATTTAAATTAAATTTAAATATGTAATTTTCGTTTTTATTTTGATATCTAATACTTCGTGAAAAATATAAAGTGAAATCAATCTAAATATAGTAAATTATATTATACACGAAATCTAGGGGTTTCTTAGTTAAACGCCAACACCCTTTTATTTTATTTTCCGTGAACTCTACATTCAAAACATTGTAACAATTACGAATATTTTTTAAAAGTTTTTTTTTTCTCAAAAAGTATTATGGGTAAGAAGTTAAAATTTTCAACTTTTTTAAAAAAATGCTTTGAAGTTAATTTTTAGCTTAGGAGAAAAACTTTGTCTCTCAAAAAGTAATTTGTTTAGAAATACTTTTGTCTCAAAAATGTTTTTAATCCTAAAAGTACTTCTTAGAAATAATACTAAACACATCCTAAATAAGGGTTTTTTTTTAAAAAAAGGAAATAATCCATACATGGCATAGTTAATTATTTTCCAAGTGGTATCTTTAAATATTTGACACATCATTGAAGATCGTTGAAAATTCCGAATCAACGATCAATAATAAATTTAAAATTTTGAACTAATGATTAACGAAAAATTATTTTATGAACCCTCTGTACCACATTATTTATGGTCTTTACCAACTAAAAATAAATACATCATCTTTTTTTTCTATATCATATGTACATTGGACTCAATTTTCAAACCATTTCTTTTTTAATTGGAAAAAAAGATGATGCAATTATTTTTAATTGGTAGGAACCATGAATTATAAAATAATTTCTCATCGTAACATTAGAAGTTGTATTTAAGGAATTAATTAGGCAATTTAGGCATTAAAATAAACTTATTTATATTTAATAAATAGCAAAATTGGAGACAAATTAACTAAAAATTAAATATAGCCTCAAGATTTCAAAGATGATGGAATAAAAGGTAAAAAAGAAAGAATTTTTTTTTTCAAAAATTAAGATAAAAACATACAAACCTTTTTTATACTATTAAAATGAATTAATATTTTATGAAAATTAAGTCAAATAATTCGTGATAAATTATATTAATATGAAAGGAAACAATAACAGTCATTTATGCTTGCTTGTAATTTTGTTCTGTTATTTTCTTATTTTTGTTACTTGTAAACACGCAGCATTTTGGGACTTGGAAAACTCAACGAAACGGTGTGTTATGGTTGGGGTCTGAGTCGTGTCTAAACGATGCGTTTTGAGTGCTATATTGTTTAATGAAACGATGCGTATGGAATGGCACAACTGTCATAACGGCTTGCCAAATCGTTTCCCATAATCGTTGCTTCTTTCCCTCTTAAGCATGGTTTGAGGGGAGAAACTGTTATGAATTTACAACACAAAAATTTTACTTCTCTCTTGCCCTTCTCTTGATCTTCTTCCTCTCTTCCTTATTCTCATTATTACTTTCTTTGCTTGTTATTTTCTCGTATCAAACGTATCAGAGCTTTTCGATCCTCCATGGTCGGTGAAGAAATGACAACCTAACTTCAGAAGGAGTTGGGTCATCTGCAACAGGAGGTGACTCAGTTGCAAGTGGAGATTTCTCGATGGGACACTAAGCTCAACTCTCGTTTGAAAGAGGTCCGAGATGAGTTCAGAGGGGAGATCAAGGTTGAACTACAAACGTTATTTGAGCAGTATCTGGGACACCAACGTTCAGTGCTTGTCACTGGTTCTTCTCAATACAAGAGGAAAGGAATCTTCCTCCACCTGGTTTCCCTCCAAAGGAAGCCTTGGTTGTTTCTCCTATGGTAGATCTATGGTACATGATAACACCATCATGAGTTCGCAATGTGGAAACACCAATGAGACCCTTCAAACTGGAATGTCCAAGATTCGATGAAGTGGATTTCAAAGGCTGATGGCCCAGATTGGAGCAATATTTTAAAGATGATGGAGTCAGTGACAGTGCTAAAGTGAGGGTAGTCATGTTGCACTTGGAAGGGAAGACTCTTGATTGGCACCACTTCTTTGCTCAGAGACAAGGCGGGCTGCGTTTGCTTACTTGGGACAACTTCGTTCAAGGATTGAAGGAGAGGTTTGGGTCCAGCACCTTCCTTGACCCCATGGTAGAACTTATCTCCTCAAACAACAAGGGACAGTTGGTCACTACCATGATATCTTTGTAAGTTTACTCAACCAGCTACAGCTACCCTAGAGCAATGCTTTGAGTATATTTACTAGCAATTTAAAAGTAGAAATTGGGTAGTATTTGCAATTATTCAAACCCAAAACCTCAGTTGAAGGATTTTTTTTTTAATTGCTCGCTAAGTTGAGAGCATTTTGATGAATAACCAGAAGAAAAATCCTCATGTAGGGAGTGGAGGGTACCCCAAGTTACCTACCCTGTTCCTTACCCCAAAAGCCATCACCACAACAAACCACCCACTAGTTTCTAGAGGGGGTCCTCCAGTTGCCACTAGTCAAAAGAGGCCTACTAAATCTCTCTCCCACAATGACATGGAAAAAAGGAGGAGAAAGGGCTTGTATTTTTGTGTGCTACCAAGTATTCGAGGGAACACAAGCTGCACTCCAAGCAAAGTAAGTGCAGTTTTGGTACTTCAAATATTGAGTACTTAAATCATGTTATTTCCAAAAGAGTTGTAGCAATGGATAGAACCAAGGTTGACAATGTTCTTTAATGGCCAATTCAAGTTTCAATGAAGGAACTAAGGGGTTTCTTGGGCCTTTCTAGCTATTATCACAGATTCATTAAACATTATGGGACTATAGCCAAGTCTCTGACTCAACTGTTGAAGAAGAAAGTGCCTTGGGAATGGTTTGCCCTGGCTAATGAAGCTTTTCAACAGCTTAAGCAAGTTATTTGTGCAGCACTTGTTCTAGCCTTGCCAGACTTCACGTCTAAATTTTGTGTTGATGCTAATGCATATGGACAAGGTGTGGGAGCTGTGTTGCATCAGAAGGGGAGGCCTTTGGCCTTTTTTAGCAAAGCCCTTGGAGCCAAACGCCAAGCCCTCTATATCTGTTACCAAGAGATGTTGGTTTTCCTTTTGGCAGTAAAGAAATGGCACCCTATTTAGTTGGAAGACGGTCCCAAATTTGTACTGATCACCAAAGCCTTCGGTTTTTGGCTGACCAACAAGCTATAACCCCTTTCCAACAGAAATGGTAGCTAAAATATTGGGGTACAACTATGTGGTAATTTACAAGAAAGGGTCCCAAAATGTGGTTGTTGTGCTTTGCCTAAAAGGCCTTATGGATAGGAGGCTCAATTGTTACAATACAGTAGGAGCACACTCATCTCCGATCCATGAAATAAGGCTCGAGATTCTTGGTTGTTGGACCCTAAACTAGACAAACTCTGCCTTGACATTCAAGTGCAACCATCCTTACATCCCAAATATTCTTAGGATGGCAAAGAGCTGAGAAGAAAGGGGAAACTGGTGATTGGAGATCATGGCAACTTGAGGAAAAAACTCTTTTTTAACATTTCCATGAGGGAGTCATTGAGGCTCACTCGAAGGTGCAGCTACTCGACATCATTTGGCTAGTCTGTGTATTGGAAAAGGTTGACCAAGGATGTCAAGCAATGGGTGAGGGAGTGTGTGAGTTGTCAAAAGTGTAAATATGATCAAGCTGCTTATCTTGGCCTTTTACAGCCCCTACCAATACCACAAAGGGCATGGGCATCAATCAGCATGGATTTCATAGAGGGAGCCACCTCTAGCAATAATTATTCAAAAAGCTTGGTACAAAGCTCAATCAGTCCACAATCTATCATCCCAAGTCCGATGGCCAAACTGAGGTCCTAAATCGATGCTTGGAGAGTTATTTGTGATGTATGATAGGGGAAATGCCTGGAGAATGGGCATTGTGGCTGCCTCTGGCCAAATGGTGGTATAATACCACCTTCGATACCTCCATTCAAACCTCTCCTTACAAGGCCCTCTATGGCCAAAGCCCACCTCTACCACTTACCATATTTGGCTGGTATATCTTCAGTGGACCAAGTAGACAAAAGCGTACAGCAACGACAGGCTGCAAACAAGCTCCTCCAATTCCATCTAAAGAAGTCCAAAGATCGATTGAAGCAATTGACAGATCGAAAACGAAGTGATAGGTCCTTCAAGGTGATGGATTATGTCTACTTGAAGCTCCAACCATATAGACAGACTAAGGATAGTTCTCAATCAAAAACTCTCCCCTAAATTCTTTGGGTCTTACTTGGTTGAAGCCAAGGTTGGCAAGATAGCATATCGCTTGCAGCTACCACCAAGGTCTTGGATCCACCCCACCTTCTTGAGAAACACATTGGGAAGGCCCCAGTTCAATCTCATGTACCACTGGTGGGCACAGATGGGGCCATCATCAAGGAGCCTGTCCAGGTGTTGGATAGAAGGATGGTTAAGAAAGGCTTTTGACCGTTGTTGCTTTTATTAGTTATACGCAGCATTTTGCAGGGCAGGGTAGTTAAGTGAGTTTCGACTTAGTAAACGGGACGTTTAGGACGATTATTGATACCATGCGTTTTAACACCGTGACAGCTGTGTGCTGTGGCTGTAACGGTCATAGGAGCTGTTAGTTACTCCCTTTCAAGCTGAATAAGGGAGGGAATGGAGGTTATGCGTGGTTTGCGCAAAAATCAAATTCTGTTTTCTTCTTCTTTTCTCTCTGTTATCCTCTTTTCTCTTCTTCAAAGTATGTCATTTTGGACCAAATAATTGCTGGTTTATCAATGAATGTTATTCAAATTGTTCCTCATTTTTTTCAAAATCTGCAAAATCTCACAAATTCTCAGTAGTCTGTTTGGTTCTTCTAGTATTCTGTTTCTGTTTGGTTCTTGAGAAATTAGTAGAGAAGAATGTTGAAACTAAAACAAAAGAAATGAAAGAGTAACGGAGAAAAATAATGAAAATTTAAAACTATAGATACCATGACAAATTTATTGAAGTACATGGGTAAATCTTGGCATTATCCCATTGATAATGAGCTTCATTCCCTGCATTTATGGCATCTCATCGGAAAATTTATATTAAAATTTATGCATATAATAGTATAACTAAAAAGATGCAGCAATGTAACAATATGATCAAAAGCAAAGTAACTCGTATAATTAAATCAGGGCAGGGCAAGATTCATATGGAAGCACAGAAACACAAAAGGCTGCATTAGTGAAGCGATATGGAGGACTGGGATTCATATGATTACCTATTTCTTAAGCAGTGTGAAATTAGGAAAGAACATGCGACGCAACTGCCATTCAATTATCACTAAACAGCTTGGTCCACTGTATCAATAGCAAGGAGCACATAGAGTAATGCCATTTCATTCTTCTTTACTTATTTACAAATTGATAGAGTGCTATGACTAAATTCAAACTCAAGTAATAAAAGACAAGTACCAAAGAAAAGAAAAAGCTAACCTTTGAGGAAGAACCAACGCCCATAGATATTACCTAATTCAAAATCCTGGATACTAAAATTCTCTCCAGGACCTCTAAATGCAAAGCTTTTAGATCTCTGAACATAGTTAGAAGCACCACAACTAAAAGAACTATCTATGTTATCATCATCGTCCCCTGAATCCCAGATATTTGTTAACCGGTTTTAACGGTAGAGATGAAAGTTTTGGAAGTTGGAATCAGACTGACGTGCAAAAGGAAAAAATAAATCTTCAAAGCTTTGCTCAGATACTATCCAGCAATTAAGCTGTCATCATTTCCCAATTTCCATCAATTTCTCAAAACAAAATGCTTTATTCTATCAAGGAACACTTTTTGGAAGCCAAAACCATCAAAGATGAAATAACTAAAAATGCCCATATCAGAAACATAAAAAATCTTAGGATAAAAAAAAAAAGAAAAAAAAGACAAAGAATGAAGCGATTAATTGCTCTCAGTTGAAAGGCCAATGTTTTCCACATCAGAGATCAAAAGAAGCAAGGGTTTTTTTTCCTCTCTAAAATTTAAGACCAACAAAAAAACCAAAAACTTCCAAGTGTTTGACAAAAAGCTTTCTTCCATAATCCAAAAGAAGAGGATATGTAACAAAAGGAACATTAACCTCAACCCTTAGAAAACAGAATCATGAAGCCACAATCAAACACAAAAAGCTTAGCAATTCGCCTTAAACCATAGAGAAAAAGGCTTCGAAAAACCCAAACTCCAAGATCTCTATTTTCAGTGTGGTTAAAGCAAATCAATCATCATTGAGCAAAAATAAATAAATTTAAAAACTGTGGAACTTACGAGAAAATGCGAGAATCCATAGATTGGAAACTGCATGTCCAGAAGTACCTTCGATATTGCATCTTTTCGTATCCTTCCTTGTGTTATTGTTTTATATATTAACACCGAGGATCATAGAGAGATGCTATTGAGAACGTGAAGAAATTTGAGAGATCAATTGGGTTTTAGAATTAGAAAAGGCGGGGATTTTGATAGGATTCGGCTGGTTGAGATTTGATTGTTGGGGTGATTCTATATAATGTGGGCGAAGTTAGGGTTTCTGGAAACATGGATGAAAACTGTCGATGTTAATAAAGATGCCCATCGGGTCGACCCGGGTGCAATTCCATTTTTTAAGGTAAATTCACCAATGCTACTAAACTATAGAGCTGATCATGGGCTGGGCGGCCCGGCCCGGCCCGAAGGCCCGCCCGAAAAATGAGAGGGTTTGGGTAAAAATATAGGCCCGAAAAATGGGCTTGGGCAAAAAAACGAGGCCCGTTTAGAAAATGGGCCGGGCTTGGGTAAGAGTTTTTTTGTTCGGGCCCGGCCCGAATTATATATTAATATATATTTTTATTTTATTTTTAATTATTTTAAATTTTTAATGTAATTATTTTTTATTATATTGTTAATTTGTGTATTGTTTTAAGAATTGTTTTAGTATTATTTTTATTTGTTTTAATATTATTTTTATGTTTTTAAATATATTTGATTTATTATATTTTTAAATTTTTTTATTTAATGAAATAATAAAAAAAATTTAATATGGGTCGGGCAGGCCGGCTCTGGCTTAGTAATTTTATTTCGGGTAGGGCTTGGGCAAAATTTTAGGCCCATATTTGGGCGGGCCGGGCCTGAGCCTAGTAGACTGCCTAAAATTTTTTTGAGCCCGGCCCAACCCGCTCAGTCCGGCCCATGATCACCTCTACTAAACTATTAGTAAGTTTATATTTTAGTTACTCAACTTTAAAAAGTTATAAAATGGTCACTAAACTATTCGAAGTTTTTATTTAAGTCACTGAACTATTCAAAATTTTTCATTTAAATCGCTAGATTGTTCTTCATTTTTAAAAGTTAGGCTAACAAGCTTTAAGCGATGATTTGATAATCAGTACGATAGATCAATACACATAAACAAGTAAAAGAACAAACCTTAGATCTAAGTCAACCTAACAGCCAGTGTCAGAGATTGGAGAAGAAAATTATTTGAATTTTGATTCGCAGATTCGTGACTTTTAAAGTTGTTTCATGAAAAAAATTGAACTATGGGAGATAAGGGGAAAAAGAACTTTCAATTGGTGCATTCGATGTGAAAAGAAAAGGCCATACAACAACTTTAACAACCTAGTGGCATAATGAAAATTTTTAAATAATTCAGTAACCAATTTATATCTTTTTAAAGTTGAGTGGCTAAAACATAAACTTATTAATAATTTAATAACTAATTTACCTTTTTTAAGGGTAAACTATAAAAATAGTTACCCACCTATTAACGTGCTTCTATTTTTTCACTTAAGGTCCGTTTGGTAGCCTGTAAAAGCTTTTCCGTAAAAGCTTTTCAGGCTTTTCTGATGTTTGGTTGCTTGAAAATAATTTTTCAAGGTAAAATGTCTTACAAAACACGAGAAAATGAGGGCCTTTTTTAAGGAAAATGTCTTACCCTTTTGAAATAGGTAAGATATTTTTCGGAAATTGACGCTTTTTTCCCCTTTTCCCCTTCCCCCTTCCCCTTGCCCTTCCCCTTTTGAAATCGGTAAGCCATTTTCAATGTTGGCTTATCTTAGGCCACCGACTGAGACGATGGCTTAAAACCCGGGTAGAAATAAGACCAATCGAAAACCTTGGAAGCAGCAAATCGCAGGGGCGTAAGCTGTCGAATAAGCTGTGGGTCTTGAGGCAGATGTGGCATCTTTTGAACCATCAGGGAATAAGCTGTGGGTCTTGAGGCAGATGGGGCATATTTTAATACTTCCCACCATGGTGGGCATTGCAGAAATAGTGGACTTTTGTGATTTTCTATCCCCTACTCCCGAAGAGCAAGTAGCACGTGATGCAGCTCTGTATTCTATTTTTGATGTTATCAAGTACATATGGCCTGCCTGCAGGGTATGATTGTAACCTTTCTTTCTCTCATGCACAAAAGCACACACATATAAAGATGCATACATAGTGTACAATGCCAAATGGTAATGAGTTGTTGCTTTGCAGCCAGAAGTTTTTGGGTCGTTTAGGATAGGGCTTTATTTATCAACAAGTGATATTGATGTGAGTAGTTTGCTTCCTTTTATCCCATTAGTTTATGTCTCGCAACTCAAACTATATCAATGTTTAATCTTGTTATATTGTAGCTTGCGTAACATGGTTGATGGGTTTTTCATTAGGATTATGAAATTTAGTATATAGATTTTCTACTATGGAAAGGAAAGAAAAACAATAAGCAGAGGAAAGCTGACCCAAATTTTTGTATTTCTCCCCTATTCTATATGACTGACATTCTTCAGCCATTTGTTTCCATTTTATGTAGGTAGTGATCCTAGAGTCAGGTATAAAAAATCCACAAACTGGTTTGTATGCTCTTTCCAGGGCATTATCTCAAAGGGGAATTGCAAAAAAAATGCAGGTATTTTATTTTTTTGGAAAGTTTACTGATACAATAGAGTATATTTAGCTAACAATTCAATTCCTATCAGGTGATTGCAAAAGCTCGCGTGCCAATAATTAAGTTTGTAGAAAAAAAAAGCGGTGTTGCATTTGATATAGGGTAGTTCTATATTCCTCTTGCCCTCTTGTCCTAGTATGTTTTAATCCAATATCTCATCTAGAATTCTCTTCACCTCTGAACATTTCTAAATTTGTTTTAGTTCTGGTATGAATATCATCATAAAAGGCACTGGATTAATATGAAATTTTAGCAGTGAGGTTTTTTGGAAGATATTATGGTAGGACTTTTGAATTGTCTTCATTGTTTTCTTTGAGGTCTATGATAATTGGGAGGTCCAAGTGATTGGAAATTCCATAAAAAAACTTAGTATTTGGATATTAGTAGCGAATGAGGCTAAATAGTTTACCAAACATAGAAGTTTTCTTTGCTTTTTATTTCAGGAAGATGAGATTGTTGAGAATTCATGAACAAGAAATCTTGGTCATTTTTTCTCTAATCACATAAACAGTTCACCTGATTGAGATTCCTATTTTCTTGAATTTTCTTGATTGACAAGATCTGATGGGATGCTTGGAATTTGATGAGGGTAGGGCATGTTTAGGTTCCTAGACTGACTTATAGCAGATGTGAAAGTGCACCAAAGAAAGTTGTTTATCTCCATCTTAGCTTGATGTGGAAATTTAAAAGCCATGTTTCATATTTTCTTTAGCACTTCTGTCTCACAATTTAATATTTAATTGGGTGTTCAATGTTGCAGCTTTGATGTGGATAATGGACCAAAAGCTGCTGAGTTTATCAAGGCTTGTTACAATTACAGACTTTCCTATGCTTAAATGTTTCATTTGTTGGTGGTGCTTAAGATATATTTATTTTAATCCCCTTTTTTGTCAGATGAGGTCAATTAAGTTGGACCATAGCCTATTTCTTATTAGGATTTCTTCTGAGTCAAGTTTCATTTTTGGCTTTAATTATTCTTGAGGATTGTGCTCCTGTGTTGAGTTTGATTGTTTGCTTGCTTTATCTTCACCAATAGGAAGCACTGCTTAATTTTCATTTATTTCCTATGTCTACTTCTGGATTTGTTGATTAAAATTTATGTAAATCATTTTGGTTCGATTAACTCATGTTCCTCAAAATTAGGACTTCTGTGGTTTTCCTGTGGTTAATTAAAGCTCTACTTCTTTAGTTTATTTCTTTGTATGTTCCATAAACTTTGGACTTTTTTCTAGATATTTTCTTTGTTTTTTCTAAATTTAAACTTTGCTTATGTGTTTTCTCTTAGGAAACAGTACTAAAATGGCCTCAATTACGACCATTGTGTTTGATCTTGAAAGTATTTTTACAACAGAGAGACCTGAATGAGGTTTGAGTTTATCTATATTGATGATCTGTTCGTTTTGTTCAAAAAGAAGTGTTCCTCTGTTCTTGATTTGCAATGTTTTTGAAACTATGCAGGTATGTTCAGGTGGAATAGGTTCATATGCTCTCCTTGCAATGATCATAGCCATGTTGCAGGTATGCATTTTCGAATTTTCGATAAGGCATTGGACTCTAGCCAGCTGATCTGTCAGCATAGTCTGTATTCACTTTCATGTCGAGAATTATAATTTTTTTCCTGCAATTACATTGATTTTGCTATAATTCACTTATGAGTCCACATAAATGTTAAATGAACACATACATGCCATGCTATTTGCTTTTTCCAAATGCAATCAAATCTTGTGTTTATGATAAACAACTTGTGGTTCTTATTGCAGAAACTTTAGAGCGGTGGTTGATGCAGCTTTGGAGGCCCATCTGCACTGTCCGCAGCTATATCTTTATAGCACAGATGATAAGGTCGTTCCGTATAACACTGTCCCCTTTCCTCTACTGTCAAAACCCCAAAAGATGTGATTTGTAGCTCTTCCCTTTAGCATTGATGACCAGCTCAAGGCTCGACATTGCACGTTCTACATGGTGGCCATAGGCTATTTCAGTTACTAGCCAACAGTTGGTTTTAGTTTTAAAGTTATTTGGTGCTAGCAATGCTTCCATTGAGTTACTAATGACAACCATTTGAAATAACATGCATTAAGACGCACAGACATTGAGAAAAAGGGTATTGTAAATATTCATTAAAGAGATTTGAAAAAAGGAATGGATAGTTCTGTACTTATGTCAAACTTATTTATACATGCTTTTTTTCTCTTCATGTATTTGGCATTATGGATCTATTTGTCAGAATTCATAAATTAAAGCTAGTCCAAGAATGTGAATTTATGGTTTATGGAATTTTCAAAGCTCTGTCTTATAGGACACGCGTCGAAGTGCAGTAATAGTTTTTGGTGCTTTGATAGCAAATGTTTAAATATTTCACATTTTGCATTGTTCTTCTCCTTTTTTATTTTCTAATTATATTCTAGCTTAATAATTGAGTATTATTATATATTTAATTTGATTTATTTATTTATAAATAAATCATTGTAATATATGTAAAAATAATTTAAAATATAAATTTATTAATATATGTAAAAATAGCTTTTCCGGAAAATATTTTCAGGTAATCTGCCAAACAACAGAAAATATTTTACACAGATTCATCCAAACACCAGAAAAGTAAATCATTTTCCAGAAATCACTTTCCGGAAAACATTTTACTGGCAAACAAACAGAGCCTTAGGTTTAAAAAAATCTATTTAATCAGTAAATGAAAACATTTAGCCACTCATCCATTTAAAAATATATCGGTATAATTACAAAATTTATTTAAAAGATTTAATATTTTGGCCACTCATCCATTAAATGACTAATGAAAACATTTTTATTGGTATAATTCCAAATTTAGCCCTCTAATGTTTATAAATTCTACCAATTTGGTCCTAATTCTAAAAAATTCAAAAAAATTAACTACAAAATTTACAAATTCTGTCAATTTAGTCTTAATTCTTAAAAATTCAAAACTAAAAAAGCTTTAGGGAAAAAAAATCAAAAGTTCATTTTTCAATAAAAAAATATATAAGATTTTATAAAAATATATACAAAATTATAAATAAATCAATACTCATTTTATCATTTTTCCAACATGAAATTTATTTAATTAAAATAATAATTTTATCTTTTGATATGATTTCAAACATGTTTATGTTAGTTTTGCGATGAAAATTATGTAAATGTACATTGGTGCTTAAATGATACTTTCATTATGCAATTATGCCATCTAGTGCTCTTGTTTGAAGCATGATTAATTAAGTCATGTTGTTTAATCTTAATATTATTTTAGTATACTTTATAATTTAGTTTTAATACATGATATGTTTGGAGATATGTTATGTACCACTAGTTCAACTTGTTGATTTATTTTCTGTACGCAGGTCTCGAAGTTTCATATTTTGTAGGGCTTAAAGCAATGCCAATGAAAGGGGACACCAGCCATAAAATAAGTTTAATACTTTACTTGTTAGATTGGGGATTAGCTTGGATTTTGACATTTGATTTGTTACATGTTGAGACATTGTGTTGGTTTTGGATTCTTGGTACATAAATGGCATATTGGTGTGATGGTTTTGCTTTTATTTGAGCTTTGGAATCAAATTTTGATGTTAATAAAAAGTTGTTTTTATGAATATATGATAAAGATAAAAAAAAAAATTAGGAAGTATCGGTATAGAATAAGATGCTTCATATAGAATAAAACACCATGCAATATAGATGTTAGCTAAGAAACACCCCCCCCCCCCCTAAACACCAACACAAAAAAAAAAATCAAATATATGCTTCTGAACCTATCCAATTAGGCTTCACATTTAATAATAATAAATTTTAAAACTTTTACATATAATCCTATAGGGTTAGCAAAACTCGATTCAATTCGAAAAAACTACATTCGAGTTTCGAGTTTGAGTAAAGTTGAATTTTACAATTCAAATAATAGATTAGTGTAAATACCCCTTTGGTCCCTGTTAATTTTGAAAATGAGTAAATTGCTCTCTCTCTCTCTCTCAACAAAAATCACAAAAAAATCAAAATATTTATAAAAATTCTAAATAATATATAAGAAAGTTAAAAATTAAAAAAACTTTCTAAAATAATAATTTTGAGATATAAACAAGTTAATTAATCATTCAAATTGATCATACTAAATTATCTTTCTTTTTATTACTTTGCTTTAAAAAAATTTTCAAATATATATTGTTTCAAATTTATGTGCTCTAACATGTAATTAGTCATATCATAACAAGATTTTAATTTAACATATTTAAATTTTAAGTTAGCTTGAATAATTTTACTCAATTCGGTAGTCTCAATTTGAATTTCATTTCACTCGATTCAAAAAATTTTCAAATCGAGTTAAGATGATAAAATAGGACTTGTTAACTCAAAACTTTATTACTTGATTCCATCAATCGCTGACCTTACAATCCTAACAACCAAATTAAGAAAGAAAAAGAAGAAGAAGAGAATTTGAAGTTTTAAAGAACTTTTGCACTTATAAGAACTTTGCTTTATAAGAAACACATAACACTAAAAAATAAGGAAAAAAAAACAAACGGTATATCTACAATTAAGATTCTAATATCATATATTGATGCCAAAGGCGAAGCTAGAAAAAAATTTTAGGGAGTAAAATTAAATTGTAATTTTTACGATTGTAAAAATATAATTTTATCATTTTAATAGACTATATCTTTATAAATTTTAAAGGATTAAATCAAAATTTTATCATTTTATTATTATTAATTTAAAATTTAAAAAAACTTATATAAAAGATTTTTGATATTGGGAGCATGCAGGAACCTTAACTACGCCCGGATTGGTGGTTTATTGAGATTGAAATGTAAACTTTTATTATTTTGAAAGGGAAGGAACAATTTTATTAATCGATGTTGATAGCATCATGCATTACATTTTGGTTTATAGAATATGTCTAAATTGAAAATTGTAAAACTTCTCACAAATATTCTTCCTATACCTATTTACAATATTATTTCTACAGGACTCATTTGCAAAACAATTTCCATAGCATTTGTTGCAACTAAAACTCCACCAAACTAATCTCTAAAACCAAATATTTATAGATTAGAAAATTTAAAATAAGAAAAATAACTGAAAATTTTAACATTTAATTATTATGGAAAAAAAATTAATCATCCAGCATATCAAGTCTATTCTTTTTTATAATTTTTCATTACGTGCTGTTAAGTATGTAACATATTTAACTTGTTCAACGTTTAATTGAATTTTTAATGTTGTCTTTAATTCAGGCTCTAAAAATATTTTGTAAGAACTACAAGTATTATTAAAAAGATATTATTCTTTAAATAGAATATGTAATATAAAAATTAAAAAGTTATTTAATAAATCCAACAATTTTCCATCTCCCTCTTCTCTCACCCCTTCTTTAAAATATTCAACATTTTCCCCCAAAACCACCGCCAAACCCAGATTTCAGTTGACCTCCGCCGTCACCGTCCACCGTACGCCATCGACCATCAGCCTAGAACGCTATCAAAATTTGACCAAAATCTTTATCTCCATCCCCTTTTCCATATTTCCCAATTAGTTTTTGCTAAAAAAAAGAAATTCAACAAATCCTAGATCTACAAAAGAAACTTGAAACTTTAGCCATCTTCTGCCGCTCCAAAGGTAACCGTTGCAATATATGGTCTTCACCCACACCAACCACATCTCCATCTCCGTCTCCTTCGTCTTCGTCTCTGCCTCAACCAACGCACCACCCCATCCCCTTTTCGCCTCGGGATTTCCCTCTATTCGATTTTGCAAATTTTGCAATTTTTTTTATATATTTTTAGATTTTTATATATTTTTAGATTTTTTAATTTAAAAAAATATATAATTTTATTAAAATTACGACCAAATTGAGATGATTTATAAATGTTCGAGATTAATTTTTCTATAATCATGATTAAATTGATAAAATATATAATTGTTGAGGATTAAATATATTATTATAATAATTTTAGAACAGCCATGTCATCATCTATCACAGACTTAATATAACGGAAAAGGACAAAAAATAAAAAATAAAAAAAATAAACCCAATAAATTGGATGATCAATTTAAAATTCTTTTACGGTTAACTGACAATTTTTATTTTTTTTACTCTTGTTGAGTGATGGCCCATGCAGTTTATCCAAAAAAAAAACCTATAAGTTAAAAATAATATTTAACTTAAAATATAACTGAAATTTAAATTTTGATAAAGAAAGTAATTGAAAACAATAATTAAATGATTAATTTGAATTTATGGAAATTAACAAAATTAAATAGAAAAATCTAGTTAAAAATTTAAAAATGACAAAGAAAATATAATTTAACTAGTCTTCTTTTCTGTGCCATGCACAAGGTTTAATGTGTGAATAAAACCATTTAGAACCTAATATATTTATAATATTTTGAATATAATAAATGCATAAAGGTTGTGAAATACAAATATTAATATTTTTTTCAGCACAAAGTACAACCAACTAATGGCAATTACAAACCAATGAAATTCCTAAATAGTAGTAAGAGACGATGCATTTAAATCTTTATACAACAACACTAGAGCTAAGTTTGGGGCTCTACAAACTTCTATAAACTATTAAGATTATGACCAGTTAGGCTCTATAAACCTCTATAAACTATTAAGATTATGACTAGCTAGTTTAGCCATATGTGGTCAACAACTTTGATGTGGTCTTTAGGAATATGTACACTCCAATTGTGTTTTAGGAGCTGATTAATTAGTCACAACTTTGTTATCCTATTAACAATAATCCCTCCAGCTAAAATCGATTCAACTACCATCGCATTGTCACATTCCAGACCCAAATGTCTATAGTCAGCTTCCCATGCAATTTGGAGTCCTTTCAAAACAGCTCTAGCTTCAACTTTAAAGATTCTCTCATTCCCAATTCTTATTGTGAAGCCATGTAATCAGTTTGCAAACGAGTCTCTGCAAACTCCTCCTATTGATGCGCCATTTGTAACACCCTTAATCCATATCCGTCGCCAGAACAGGGTTACAGAACATTACCGGAATAAATAGATCAAAACAGACATTTTAAATTATTGAACATTTATGTCAGATATTATTCATAAAGTCCCTTATATGAGCCATCGATGCCCAAAACATACATTAGAAACAAATCGGGACTAAACCGGGTACTTAGAGAATTTTTCGCGAAATTTTAAAATTTTTCCTAGGTGCAAGGTACACACGCTCGTGTCTCAGGTGTGAGGGCATTTGAAATAAGGCACACGACCATGTCCAACTCGTGTCCGTACCCATGTAACTCTCTGATTTGGGTCACATAGCCAAGTCACACACCCGTGTCCTAAGCCGTGTGAACATGAAAATTTGCATCAAATAGGTACAGGGGTCACACAGCCAAGCCACACGCCCGTATGCCAGGTCATGTGATCAATTTTGAGCATTCTGTTTTGAAATTTTTAAGATGCAGGGGACACACACTCCCATGTGCTAGATTGTGTGTCACATACGGCTGAGACACACGCTCGTGTCTCTTCCCATGTGGATGAAAATAGGCCATTTCCAAGGCCATATTTCTCACCCAATTTGTCTTCCACCTACATCAACCCTTTAATACATTCACCAACCAATTCAAGACATTAAAACTAGGCCAAAACTAAGTTTTATGCATGACATATTATCACATATGTTCAAGTGTTCAAACTTACCAAATACACATATGTGCATATAGGCATATTTTACTAATTATGCTATCTCAAACCTAATCATAAATAGATCTATAAAGTTTCCACCATTTAACCATTTCAAACACACACATCAAACATGTTTAGGCCATATATTTATATATCAAAATATATCAAACACAAGCCATACTAATGGCTAGTTACAACTAAATTTTTATATGTCATCATTTGGCCAATTTAACCTATACAAGCCATTATATCCAAAAAAAACTTGCTATTTATACCAAAACGAGCTGAAGGATAGTGTGATGTTGCTCTGACCCACGTCCAACCTTTACAAGTTTCCGAATACTATAAAACAGAGGAAATAAACAATGTAAGCATTTAATGCAAAGTAAGTTCATATAACGGGAAATTAACTTACCATCAGTTTTCATTAAAATAAACATATAAAGATGCATCCAAGCAATTTGGCTAATAGCCTAAAACACACAACTTTATCAAACATGTTTGCCATGTAATTCACATAAATACCAAGAAACATGAATGAGCTAATCAATATTCAATTTCCACATACATGTATTTATCACTTCAAGTGTCCATGAACATGTACATATCATATCTTTGTATTTCAAGTATTTATCATAGTAATTCATTTTGAATTCATATCATCTCACATCAAAATTTTACCCATTGAATCATTTAAAATATCAATGGATACAAGGGTAGTACACATGAAGTGTACGAATCTGAAATCTGTCAATTCATATTTGTAAGTGCTCATTTGAGCACATAATCGGGAAGTTCTCTCTCGAGCCATATAACGGGAAGCTTATCCAGGCTGTATAATGGGAAGCTTATAAGAGCCATAATCAGGAAGCTCATGCGAGCCAATAACAAATAGCTCCGAAGAGCCATTAATCGGGAAGCTCCAGATAGCCATATATCGGGAAGTTTAAGCGAGCCATATCAAGTAGCTCCAGAGTGCCATTAATCAGGAAGCTTACAAAGAGTCTTTAATCAGGAAGCTCACGAAGAGCCATAATGAGACGCTCATAAGAGCTGCGGTGTGCCCACAACACATGCAGGATCACGATTGATCGGGATGCTTCGAGAGCTATTAATGAGCAGCTTGCAAGAACCATATAACAGGAAGCTCGAGAGGGCTAATAACGGGATGCTCTTTCGAGCTATGGTGCATCCGTAACATATGCAGGACCACAACCAATTCGGGAACCCTATATCCAATCGAATTTTATCTATTCAAACGGAACTTTATACTTATCAATTATTGTCGAATATGTGAATACTTTAATATACATGACAATATTACAATCATATACATACAATTCAATTTAACACATATAAGTTCTCAATTTAGTTACACGAACTTACCTCGACCATGTTCGCGAACTCGTATGCTACTAATCCGTTACTTTTTCTTTACCTCGATCTAGCTCCGTATTTGGTCTATCCGGATCTATACGAGTAAATTTAGCTCAATTTAATACAATTCCTATTCAATTCAATTCAAGTCAATTCACATCCTAGGAAAAATTACCATTTTGCTGCTATACTTTTAATTAAAGACGATTTTGTCCCCAGGCTCGAAAAATAAAATTCATGAAATTTAATCCTTATTCCAAGCCTAACCAGTTTTTAAATATAGCATTTTCAGCCTATGTAACTCATAAAATTTAGAATTTTTCCATGAATTTTACATCTTTCAATTTAGTCCCTAAATCACAATTTCATAAAACTTCACTTTACAAAAGTTGTTTATCTATCAACAACCTTTCATTTTCTACCATAAATTTCATAATTCATGCATATTCATCCATGGAAAAACCCTATTACTTTAATAACTTTGCAAATTAATTCCCAAGATAGCTAAATTAAACTATTACGATATCAGAAATATAAAAATTACTAAAAACAGGACTTGAAAACTTACCTAATTAGGCCATATAAGTTTTCTCTTTCTTCAATTATCCAAGGCTAGGGTTTCCATATTTTATTTGGGAAAGATGATGATAAAATGATGATATTTTCTTTATTTTATTATTTTTTATCTTTCTAATTTTATCATTTTCTTTTTCTAATTTTCCTTGGATGAATCATCAAACTTATCTACTAACTCATATTAATGGTCTATTTGCCATTTAAGGACTTCCAATTTTGAATTCCATAGCTATTTAATCCTTTTAGCTGTTAGAATTCAACTTTTGCATTTTATGCAATTTGGTCCTTTTATCAATTAATCACGTAATTGGTAAAATTTTCTTAACAAAATTTTTATACTATATTCCTATTATACGGTAGACCATAAAGTAATTTTAAAATAATTTTTATTATGGACTAGGATTTGTGGTCCCGAAACCACTGTTCCGATTTTACTGAAAACGGGCTATTACACCATTAGTGTTATTCGAAACAAACCATTTGTATTTAATTTGACCCAACCTTACTCCGAAGGTATCCAATGTTTATGAGTGGCTTTAGTTTGTCTGAGAAGATCACCTATATTTGATTTCTCCGTGCTCTTAGTCCATGCTAATGCTGTCGAAATTATTGATTTGATACTACTATGGTTGTCTTTGAAAATAAAATTATTACAAGATTTCCATAACAACAAACATATGATGGAAAAAAAAGTTGGCCAGTTCACCTCTCTGCTACCAAGATCTCTCTGATTAGCCAAGTTCAACACTAACCACTCATTAAGATCAGATGAGAAGAAGATACTTCTAGCATTGAAAGGACCAACGACATTCTATTCTACTCTCGAGAAAGAACAATCCTAAATTGCGTGAATACTTGACTCAATAACATGACCGCATCAGGAACAATGGCTCTTATTTGACATGTAACTTCAAGATCTCTCACCATTTGTAATGATCTAAAATTCACGGGCATCGGAAAAGTACAATATCGGGCCTCCGTCTTAGTAAACCGAGTTCGTAAATAATTATTAAGAGTAATTGTGAGTCTAGTAGTGTGTTTGATTAGGCTTTAATTAAGTGAAATTAGCTCAATTTAGAGAAAATAGTAAAAAGGACTAAATTGAATAAGGGGTAAAAGTTGAATTATAGATTAATAGAAAATAAAAAGGATTAAAAGGGCAATTAAGCCATTAATAAGAAATGAGGCGGCATATATGTAATAAAAATCTTAATTATATAATTAATTATTTAGATATAAATTATGTTAAATTAATTTAAAATAATTATATTATAAGATTTTTATATGATAAATAAAATATGATTTTGACAAATGGATGGTGATAAAAATATATAATTGTAACATATTTATTTATTTACTTTTTATTAAAGTAAATAAATATTTATTATTATTTATAATTATTTAAATAGATATTTATTATAATTATATGATATTATAAGATTTTTATATGACAAATAAATTAAATGGTGACAAGTGTAAGGTGATGATGAATCTAAGTGTACTAAATAAAATATATACATTTGTAATTTATATATGTATTTACTTAATATCAAAGTAAATAGATATTTATTATTTTTAAAGATAGTTATTAATTAAATAATTAATTATAAGATTTTTATGAAATAATTAGATAAAATCATGATAAATGTATGGTATTAATCATGTACAAATGTAGAAAAGTAAATGTATACATTTGTATTATATTATTAATTATATGATAGATATTTATAATAACTAAATTATAATATATTAAGTTAATAAAATAAATAAAACAAATGAAATAATAAAAGAATAAAATGAAAGGCAAAAGAAGAAACAAAGAAGAAAAAGAACAGAAGCTATTCCGAAACAGGGGAAAGGTAGGAAAGAAAGAAAAATAAAAGGGGAAATAGGGAATTTGAAGCTTGGAGTTTAATTGGTAAGCTTAATTAAGTCCTTTTCTTTTAATTTTGATATTTTAGAAGCTTTAGAACAAATTTTTGTTGAAATTAAGTTGAGGTTTTGGAAGTTTTTGGGTTTTTGAACATAGTTCATGTTGAACAAAATAATGAATTAGGGATTTAATTAAATGAATTTTAAGTTAGAATTGATTAAAGGATTAAATTGTAAATTAGGCTATAAGTTTTATGTTAAAGGGATTAAATTGAGGAAAGTTTGAAATTAGAGAATTATGCTGAAAATTTTATAGTTAAATTTGAGTATGGGTGAAGTTTGAATAAAAATAAAATATGAATTGAATTAGAAAAGTAAGTAAAATTATTTAGGATTAAATTGGGAATAAGGTAGGAATTGATTAGAAATTCAATTATTTATTATAATTAGTGCTGTAATTAATAGTATAATTATCTTAATTTTCGTAGTTAACAAAGAACCAGAGGTACCGGCTCAAAAGGGAAAGGAGAAGATTACCGAGGAGTAAATCAAGAATTTCGGGTTTGTATTATTATAATTCAAGTTATTTATTATTAAGTATTAATTTTAAATTTATTTATTTTATAGTAAGTAAATATTGAGGTAAGTAATTTTATTGAATTGAATTTAGAAAATTGAATTGAATGAGAAATATGTGTTAGTATTACTATAATTCGAATTTAATTATTATTAATTGTTGAATTTTAAGTTAATATGCATGGTAAGTATTAGTATTAAATTGTATGAAATTAAATTGAATTGTGATTATATGTGAATAATTGAAATACATATTGATTTGAGAAAGTGTATTGAATTATGAATATGTGAATTGAAAATTGATTGAAAAGTGGAAAATGATTGAATTGAAAATGTGAGAAATTGCGACTTAACTGAATTGAGATTTATATGTGATCCGAAAACCCTATTAACTAGTTGGGCTGAGTCGGATATAGTTGGCATGCCATAGGATTGGAAGTGTTCAGGGATGCTTCGACCTCGAGTCGATGAGACACTGGGTGTCACTATTTTACTTCGTATAGATTCGATGAGGTACTAGATACCATTTTACTTCGGCTAGGCCGATGAGACACTGGGTGTCAACTTTGCTTCAAACTATCCAATGAGGCACTGGGTGCCAAATTGGTGTGTTTGGTTAGATTCGTGTATCCACCAAAGTCCGAGTCTGTTAATAGGGGTAATTAAAAGAATAGTTAAGTTGAATAAAATGAATGGGTTGAGCCATTGAAAGAAATGTAAAAATGGAACATGAATTGAAAATGTGATTTGAATGTGAGTATGAGAATGGAAAGCATGAATTAATGGTTCATGAATTAGATAATGGCTCAACATGAATGTTTATGATTTCAATTGACGAATAGCTAAATTAAATTGTATGAATATATTGAGAATGACAAATTTATGTTTGAATTGGTTTAGTACATATTAAAGTTAGATGATTTAATTTACATGATTATTATGTTTATAATTTGAATTATGGTAATACTACTGAGTATAAAATACTCAGCATACGGTTGTTTTCGTGCATAGGTTAATAGGTATTCAGAGTCTCAGTTTAGCATCCAGACGATCCTGTAACACCTCAACCCGGCCCAGACGTTACGACCGAATCCGGTGTGTCACATCGACGCGTTACTAGAAAAGGCATGTTTTATCTAAAATATTTTTAGGTGTCTTAAAGGATATCTTCGTCATAGGTTAAAGTGAATGGAAGCTGTGCACCAAGTAAGATGCCAGAAAAGAGGAGATGAGTCCATTAGACTGCTTAAGTACCAAGCTCTCCACGGATCCAATCCTAGACATACACACCACCATTGCCACACTTGAACTGGGTGTTTGTTCATGGAAACCATTTTAAAACCATTTGAGAAAGTTATTAATTCTGAAAACATTTTCGTTTAGTGAAAGCTTTGCTTTGTTATCACGATATTTTGAAAACAAGTAACCATTTTAAAACGCGCCCTAAAGCTATTCAATTTCAAACGTTTAAAACAATGTCATATCTAAGCTAACAAAGCATACTAAAAACAATTAAAAATAATTAAAGCGGCCTTATTACAAATTAAAACCCAAAACTTATTAAAGTAAATAAAAGCTGATTAAATCTAAAAAAAAAACCAAATTTGCAGAACATGTGGCCACTCCGAATCCCTCACAGCTCCAAGTCCTCTATGGTTGGGGATTACCTGCATGGATGAAAATAAGAGTTGAGTTTGGAAAACTCAGTGTGCAAAATAACCCAACCATATTCCCAAATAAGCTCAAACCACAGAAACAGATTAAGTTGGGCCCAAGCCTTATATAGAATTCAGAATGAAGCCCACAGGCCCATAACAGATACAGAACAGATTATGTATGTAGAAACCCAACCCATATCCATCTATATACACCCTCGTGCCAGCCTTACACCATGTGAGGAGACAACTCGACCCACCCATCCGCTACACGCCACAGAATTTGCAGCATGGCTGCCAGAACAGATAATGTGACAAAGTCACCAGATACAGATAATTGTGGCAGAGCCACCAGAAACAGATATTTGTGGCATAGCCACCGGAACGCTTCCTCCATCAATGTAACCCATATCCCATGCAATAGATATTTATGTCATGGCATACATCATACAGAATCAGAATATCATGCATTTCAGTCAAAATTAACCCTAGGGGTATAACGGTCATTTTGCATACTTAGAGGTATTCTAGTAAACTTACTATTTTAGGGTTTTCATGCATATTACAGCCATTAACGCATTAACGGAAACACTTACCGTGCGTTTTTACCAAATTGGGCCCATTGGCCCACTAACTCGATTTCGGCCCATTAAGCCCAAATTTACCGAAGTGCACGAAGTTGCGCACTCTGTAATCCTACCACTTGAGATTACCGAGGTTGATAAACAAACTATCTCACGAGCGTTCGCACGCTCGCAAGTTCACAAAATGCCAGCTTTTCGGCATTTCGGCTTTTGCCGATCTAGTCTATGAGTGGGTGTTGTTTACACACTTGTTTTGTAACGATACATTGGAAAGATCCACACATGAGTTGCCTACAATCGAGTTACTAAAACGTCAATCTCTATATCGGAAACAACTACATACTAATTCCCTTACTATATTCAGCCAACATTGCTTTAGGCCCTAGAGTTCTTACCTTTTTCAGAAATATGGACTAGATCTTGATGTCCAACCGAGTTAGCCTTCAAGCCCTTCACTGTACGCCCCCTTGATCATGCTAGTGCATACAAAACCCAAAAGAAAGAGGCACAAATGCCCTTAGTCCCAACGTTAGCCACCCTTAAGGGGTTTCGGCTTTTACCTCAAATCATGAGTAACTAAAGAAGGATTCGAACTCTTACCTATATCGTTATGACACTACTCCTGATCCACTGTAGATCCAACCACCGTGCAAGAAGGGAAAATGTAATCAAGGATTCGACTTCTGATGTACCTCGGTGTAGAAAAGTTTTGGTTTTGCAAGAAAGGTTGAGAGGTTTGGCTTTAATGGGGTTTTGACTTTTTAAAGAAGAAAAAGAAAGAGGTTCGGCTATAGCAAGACTCGGCCTACTGAGGAGAAGAAAATAAGGGAAGAAACAAAAGAGAGGAGAGTATAGGTTCAGCTATAGGGAAAAGAAAAGATGAAAGAAAGGAAAGGTGAAAGAGGAAGTAGTATTCGGCTATGGGAAACGGCACAGAGATTTATGAGGTTTCCAGGTTTCGGCTACTAGAAAGAATAAAAGGGAAAAATAAAGAAACCCTAAGCACAACCCCTATTTCGGCAAGCCAAAAGAAAACTAAATCGAAACCCAAAGGAAAATTTACACAGAAATGGCACAACACTTCCCTAATGGCGAAATTTCTACCTCAGAGTCCTAGCCGAACTTATCTATACCAGAGACCCTTAGCCGGCCAACTCTTGCTCCTCAAGAGTCCAACATTCGACCAACACCACATTCCTTGATCAGCTCCTACATTTTCTCCCTTATCTCCTCCTTATCCAATCCCCTGAACAGCTCAAACTCTTCCCGGCAGAGTTTCACTTGAGTTCCATCACATCCCCTTTCTGTTCACAAAAATAATAATACCTTAACTTGCTTGCCTTGTGACTCGAACCTTAGCTCTCCCTAAACATCCACACGCCACTCCCAAGCACTTATGTGGCGTCACATGCCACTTTACCACAGGTCTTCTTGTGGCTTATTTCACCCATTAAATCTTAAAAGCCCAATACACCAGAACCCCTTCTCCTTTAAAATTAAAATTTGTTAAAACTACCAGGTTTTAGCTTAGATTTGGGCCTTCTAGAGGCCCACTAACATACTTAAGCATGATTTATACAATCAGATCATACTAAAATCAAGATTCACCAAAACTCACAAAAAATCCCGAAAAGTCTCGAAAATTAGGGCGTTACAGATCCTAAATCCAGCACAAAACTCGGTAATGTATTCTTCTTTTGGCAAAAGTGGCATGTACATAGGTGTTAATTTGGTCACTTGAAAATGTTATATAATTTTGTTGTAAAGAATTGTATTTGGTATTTTGGTGTTTAAACTAATGAAATAGTATGAAAATTTACATGATATGCATGGTATAACTGGTGCTAAATTTAGAATGGATGAATGAAGTTCTAATTTAATTTTTAATGGTAACATAAATGTTCGTAGAGTAAATTATCAAATTATTGTTATAGGTATTGTAATAGCCTGAAATAAGGCCTAGCCGGAACAGTGGTTATGAGACCACAAATCTGAAGTAGAAATATTTATTTTATGACTATTTTAGAGTCCATGATATGTTTGAGTAATTGTGTGTAAATTTTGTTAAGTAAATTTTATTGATAAAGTGCCCAATTTTATTATTGGGATTAAATAGCATTAATTGCAAAATATGAGTTCTAGAATATAAGTACTTGTTTGAAATGGGGGTTTAAACTAGAGGTCTTTAAATGACAAATAGACCATCTTATTTTGGTATGGACAAAACTAGACATGGAAGGGTAAAAATTGAAAGGTTAGTAAAAAGGGCATTTTGGTCATTTGGCTGTTTTAAGGCATAGAAGACAAAATAAAACTCAAAAAAATCTGCTCATCTTCTTCATATGGCTGCCGAAATTTACATGACTCCATGGCTAGGGTTTCAAGCTTTTCAAAGCTCAATTGTAAGTGCATTTGAGCCCCATTTTTAATGTTCTTTGTATTTTTGAGATCCTAAAAGCTTAACCTTTCTATTTCTACCATTTATTTGCATGACAAATGAAGTTTAAAAAAATGACCCATGCTAGATAATTGTGCATTTTGATGTTTAATGGTAGAATAAGGATGCTTGAGGGTAGGAGAACGATTTTTGTTAAGTGATTTTTGTTGAAAATGGTTAAAACGGGTTAATTAGTAAATGTTGTTAATGTTAAGGATATGTCTTAATAAAGAGTGTTTAATCACTAAAATGATGCTATGATTTGCGATTTTGATGTGCATAAGGTTGTAAAAGATTATGGGTAACATGAAGGCTTGGAAAATAGCCTAAGTGTTGGCCACACGAGCTGAGACACAGCCGTGTGAGAGACACGGCCTGGAGACACGAGCGTGTGGCCCGGCCGTGTGGTTCAATGTGTTGCTGACGTCATTAACAGAGAGTTACACGGCCTGAGGACACTGGCGTGTCCCTATGTCCACACGGGCGTGTGACCTTGTTTCATGGGAAAATTTTCTAAGTTTTTCTGAATCTTCTTAAATTTCTCGGTTTAGTCTCGAATCGATTCCAATGAATGTTTTGGGCTTCGTAGACCCAAATAAGGGACGACATGCATGTGTTTGAAAGGTTTTGAATTAAAAGAGATTTTATGGCCCGATTTTTGCATGAATGTGTATGTTTAATTCATGTAATGCCTCGTACCCTGTTTCGGTGTCGGACATGGGTAAGAGGTGTTACATTTAGTGGTATTAGAGCATGGTTTAGTAGGTTCTCGGACTAACCTAGCACGTGTAAGAGTCTAGCTATACATGCCACAAGTTCGTAATAGTGTGATGTCTCCCGGCGCGAATAAGAACTATCTTGTGTGGGCAAGGTACTCTCCAACCGAGCTACACCCGATCACGTAGATAATGATGCTAAAGTATTCAATAAAGTCTAGTTATGAAGAGTTGAAACTCGGAAAGGTACGAGCAAGAATTCGTGAAATGTATATGTACATATTTGTGATATGAGAAACATGAAATAAAATGTGCACATGGTATAATGAGCTTATCTATGATTGATTGATAATCCCATGGTGTACATGGTTGATTTGTTCGAGTGAGTACATGTGTTTAAATAACTTACTAAAAATATAGGTAGAAAGAATGTTTATGTGTACTTATTTGACTGAATATGGTTGGCAAATTCACATAGTCTGAGTATAAGTGTTAAATTACTTGGATTGATTTACATGTTTGTAATAATATGCACACGATGATGTGCGAAATGAAAGTACAGATTGGAATATACTTATCCATGTTTATTGGCTTCCATATGATATGTACATGACTGGTTTGATTAAATGAATGGGATAAGTAAAGTTACTCAGAATTCATAGAGTGCATGTATGAGAATACTTGTCTAAATGAGACAACTGGAAAGTTGGCGTAAAACGAATATGAATGTCGGTCTGTCTGAAATGAATGATATGATTTTGATGATGTTGCTATGATGATGAAAGTTGTGTTACATGTGTATGTATATGAGAGTTGAGTTAGAGGCCCTACGACCTCACCCTCCTTACCAAAATGATGTATTGTAATGGAATTTCATGAGAGTTGCGCTGAATAAATTCACAAGTATGAAACCAAAGTGTTCAGTGGAGAAATATTTATAAACACGATTACAGATTGAGAATGAGTTGATAAGTAAGTCAGAGCTAGAAAAATATTAAGTTAGCATAAAGATTATGTGAATTACGCACTGTCGCAGTTAGAGAAGAAACGTACTTTGGTAAATCGAATTACTCAGGTACGAGGTTGAGAAAATGTAACAATATGGGATTTGTGATGACAGAAATGGTTAGAGGAATAATATTTGAAACATGAAATGTCTGATTATGTAAATCATAGTGAGTAGATGATGATTGTCTCTCTTGATATATTTTAAGAGATCATTGTTCTCGAAAGTATTATAGTGGGTATCTATCTTCTGATAAAATTCTTGTTATATGATAATGCTATCTGATCTAAATGTCAGACGAAGGCATTGTCGGTCTGACCGAGTTATAATATGTTTTTGCTCTACTTCTCTCTGGTAATCTGTTATATTCAGTTTGTTGGGAACTTTTGAGAAAGTGCAAATGATACTATAATTCTGTTTCCCTTAATTGTTGCGTTTGATTCCAGTGGGATGAAATGATGTTTTCTTCTGGACTTTTTCTCTCTGAGGAATTATTGAGGTATTTCATATTTCCTTAAGAGTTTGTTTTTGGTTTTCTGACATAGTATCGTACCTTGGGATTTCTCTAATTTGGGTGTAAGGATTTGACATCTGCAAAGGCATAAGTGATGAAAATTTTGAATTTCAATTGGTATGATAGATCTCTTTTCTCAAGTAAGTTAATCAAAGCTAATGTCTTCAGTTGAGATATATTGGTTATTTGAGCTAATGCAAGTAAAATGGCCTTTGTTGAGTATGATGAGTGAATTCCAAATGATTGTATGATAAAATTTTCGTTTTATGAAAGTCGAATGGCTTAATCCATGATTAGCAAAACTTGGATAGATTAGAATATTATTAACTGAAGCATTTGAACTGGTATAGTTTGCACTTGGGAAGAGATTTTTTTTAATTTTCAGTAATGCACTGTTGTATGAATCGTGATGTTTTTTAAAACAATATGATAATGTGATAGCTTAGAGCATTTGATACGACAGCAAGATTTAGTTGTTAACAGGGTTAGAGCTGAGCATCAGGTTTTACCGGAACTATCTTCTCCACTACTGATATTAGAATAGAAATGAGAGAGGATTATTCTCGAGGCCCTATCAGAATTATTTCTATCTTAAAAAAAAGTGATGTAGCTTATTGTTAAACGTTTAGTGAGATCTGTAAATCATGCTGGTATGTATTGAATTCCCACTCGTTAGATTGATGAGACTTCGTGTCTTTATGATTGTCGGATTTCTCTAAATACTAGTCTCCATTAAACGGATTGTGTGAAATACAGAGTGTAAGGCTAAGATGAACTGACTAGTTTTATTATCTGAATTCGAAAAGATTCAAGTATGTGTGTATATGTGACCCTTTGTGTATGTGAACTCGTAGGTAGATGTTGAAATTCAGCCGAGGTATAGTATAGTAATGAATCACTTATGATACCGATATGGGAAAGTAAAGAGATAGGTATTAGCGACACAGTCGAGTGAAAGTTCTTTAACAATGATTATGGGAAAGAGAAGTTTATGTGAATACCAAAACCACTTTCCTGATATGGTTTTTGGGGACGAAAATCCCTAAGGGGGGAGAATTGTAATAGCCTGAAATAGGGCCTAGCCGGAACAGTGGTTACAAGACCACAAATCTGAAGTAGAAATATTTATTTTATGACTATTTTAGAGTCCATGATATGTTTGAGTGATTGTGTGTAACTTTTGTTAAGTAAATTTTATTGATAAAGTGCTCAATTTTATTGTTGGGATTAAATAGCATTAATTGCAAAATATGAGTTCTAGAATATAAGTACTTGTTTGAAATGGGGGTTTAAACTAGAGGTCTTTAAATGACAAATAGACCATCATATTTTGGTATGGACAAAACTAGACATGGTAGGATAAAAATTGAAAGGTTAGTAAAAAGGCCATTTTGGTCATTTTGACGTTTTAAGGCATGAAAGACAAAATAAAACCCAAAAAAATCTGCTCATCTTCTTCATATGGCTGCCGAAATTTACATGACTCCATGGCTAGAGTTTCAGCTTTTCAAAGCTCAATTGTAAGTGCATTTGAGCCCCGTTTTTAATATTCTTTGTATTTTTGAGATCCTAAAAGCTTAACCTTTCTATTTCTACCATTTATTTGCATGAAAAATGAAGTTTTAAAAAATGACCCATGCTAGATAATTGTGCATTTTGATGTTTAATGGTAGAACAAGGATGCTTGAGGTTAGGAGAACGATTTTTGTTAAGTAATTTTTGTTGAAAATGGTTAAAACGGGTTAATTAGTAAAGGTTGTTAATGTTAAGGATATGTCCTAACAAAGAGTGTTTAATCACTAAAAGGATGCCATGATTTGCGATTTTGATGTGCATAAGGTTGTAAAAGATTATGGGTAATATGAAGGCTTGGAAAATAGCCTAAGTGTTGGCCACACGACCTGAGACACAACCGTGTGTCTCAACCGTGTGAGAGACAAGGCTTGGAGACACGGGCGCGTGGCCCGGCCGTGTTGTTTGATGTGCATGCTGACGTCATTAACAGAGAGTTACACGGCTTGAGGACACGGGCGTGTCCCTATGTCCACACGGGCGTATGGCCCTGTTTCATGGGAAAATTTTCTAAATTTTTCTAAATCTTCTTAAAGTTTTCGGTTTAGTCCCGAATCGATTCCGATGAATGTTTTGGGCTTCGTAGACCCAAATAAGGGACGACATGCATGTGTTTGAAAGGTTTTGAATTAAAAGAGTTTTATGGCCCAGTTTTTGCATGAATGTGTATGTTTAAGTCATGTAATGCCTCGTACCTTATTCCGGCATCAGACATGGGTAAGGGGTGTTACATGTATGATTTTAATATGATTAAACATGAAATTGCATTGGTTGAAATATTGGTTTTGGATTGGTTTCGGTTTGAAATTGCAGGGAAGGTTAGATATTTATAAAAGGGGTTATATTAAATTTTTTTTTTAAAAAAAGAAGAGAGTCAATTAGCAAAAGTTTATATGAATTTGTGATTATATTATAATATGTTCGATAATTATTTGAATATTAATCGTAAATTATTCGATTGTCCGGTAATGCCTTGTAACCCTGTTCCGACGACAGTTTAGGGTTAGGGGGTGTTACACCATTGGTCAAAATACGACTCACCACAATAGCCACAAGAACAATCGAACTCATTGCGGAGCTTTCCAATTCATAGGCAAAGCAAAATTACCAATAGAGTAAATACTTTTGAAAGTATCAATAGAAGAGAATGAGTCATTTTGTGACCACTTCCACGTGATACAATCAACATCTGCAGTCGGATCAAGGAGTAAAATGGCTGCAATGTGGAGGAGGATATGGTTAGGCAACAATAGATTTAGACGAGGTCAATCCCAATTCCTGATATTCTCAATCATGTCACAAACTCTAATAGTCTCATCCAGCAACTCTATCCCTGTATAGAAAAATTTAAGAGGGCTAACCTTTCTAACCCAAACATCATTCTGAAAATTAATCACATGTCTATTGCCAACGGTCCAATATACACTGTTGAGAACCTCGAGCCACACTCTCATGATAAAAAGCCAGATGAAGGAGTGGCAACTCCTTGAAATCGAAATTGACAACAATCCCCGAATGTTATATTTGCTCTTCAAGACTTGCACCTATAGAGCCTCAGTGTTAGCAACAATATTAAATCTAATTTTAAAAGAAAATTCTTATTATGATTTGTAAGATTTCGCATTCCAAAACCCCTTTATCAAAAGGCTGGCAGCATTCAGACTTGAGAAGCAATACTTTGAGGGGAGTGTTGATTGCTTCTGTGACTTAGATCAAACTACTGCGCCCAACTAATGGAAGCTTTAACAGTCTCAAGAGCCGTTCAAGTGATGTATTTAATGTATGTTTAAATTGTATTGTAATCCAATAAATGCCTTTTATTATTATTTTTTTATGTACTCGTTTGACACCCCTGTACAAATCAAATATATTTTGGAAGCCAATATTTCTAGAAAACCATACACATTAAGTGAATTATTGCTGACCACTTAAAAGCCAAATAAATTTTCTCTACCTGTGCAAAATTATATATGATTTGAATAATATAAACTAAAATCCATCAATCGATTCAGCTTATAATTTTATAGTAACTATTATTTGAATCTATTTCAAAATAATTTATCTGAAAATTCATATACCTTTTTTGTTTTCTTAATTGACATCAATAAATAATTGCAGGGTTATGTGAAATTAGAGAACATGGAATCCTGAAAAAATTAAGAGCACAAAGGAAGCCATTTTTTCTCTACGTGAAATTAGGCTAAATTGCAATATTAACTTTTGTATTTTCAATTTTTAGTTTTTGAAATTATAATAGTTTGTATTATGATTAATATAACTTTAGAAAATTAATAATTAATAATTAATATTTAAAATAAATATTAATTAATTAGTAATACTCATCAAAATGATAAAAAAAAACATAAATTTTATTTTAAAAAATTCATGATTTCAATTAAAATATCTATTTAAATATAAGATTTATTTAAAATTATTTAATTTAATTTAACGTTTATGATTTTTTTTATTTTTAGCAATTAATTACCAAGTATTAATTAAAATTTCATTAAATATATGTTAAGTCTTTAAAATTGGAATATAAACTCATGTCAAATTATTAGAATGCCAAATGATGGTGTATAAACTATGACACATTGAATTCTTTCTTTATATCGAAACATTAAACTGTATGGTATATATACAAGTTTTTTTTTGAATATATTAATTTAATATTTATATTTAATTCTAAAAAAATATTATGAAAATTTTAAAATTTCAATAAAAATATGCTTGAGAAATATTTTACAAATTTCATAATACAAACCAATTTTTTAGTAGTTTAACTGATTAAAATATTTGTAAAGAAATATTTCATTTTAAACAATAAAAAATTCAAGTGAAAAGAAAAACAATAGTTTAATGGTTCCAAATATGGGGTAACTGTAAACCATAAAAATTGACTTAATACATTAAACAATTGAAGGTAATTTTAGAAAAATAAGTTATTATTTATTATTTATTTGTAATTAAGAAACATTCTTCAGTCTTTCATGTTATTAGCTTATATTATGAGAAAAATTATTATTAATTTTTAGATGTAATGTAAAATAAATTTAGTAATTTAATTATAATCTTTTGGGGAAGTCAGAGTTTATAATGCAAATATTTGAGCATCTGTTTCTGTGAAAAAAAAAAAAAGAACACACAGATTTTACGTGGAAACCCTTTAGGGAAAAAACCACGGGCAGAGGAGAAGAAAATTCACTATATCGAATTCGAATGATTACAAGAGGAATAGACTATGTCTATTTATAGGCTTGTAAAGCCATATTCTAGTAAGACTGGAACACCTTATTCTAATTAATATCAAATAGATGGAATTTAATAAGGTTTAAAAAACCTTATTCTAAAATAAAATAAAAGAAGTGTAATTCTATATGGATTCTTCTTTTATTTTATTTTACCACTGTATTTTATTTAAATAAGGATTCGGGTCACTTAATTCTAACAATCTCCACATTGACACGAGTTCTCAATGAACAAGTTCTTCATCGCGAACTCTTAACGAACAAGTTCTCCACCTCTTCCATAAAACCCCTTAAGGGTTTAACTTCAACAATGAACACCAACCAAGTTTAAGCAATGCTCAAACTTGGTTATAGGAAGTGACTTAGTCATCATATCTGCAGGATTTTCATGAGTACTAATTTTGCTCACAACAATATCACCACGAGCAATAATATCACGAACAAAATGATACCGAACATCAATGTGTTTTGTTCTCTCATGAAACATTTGATCTTTTGTAAGAGAGATGACATTCTGACTGTCACAAAATACTTGTTGATTTGAAGGTCTTCATTGAGTTCACTAAAGAGTCCTTTCAACCAAATAGCTTCTTTACAATCCTCAGTAATCGCTATGTACTCAGCTTCAGTAGTAGACAAAGCGACTGTAGTTTGCAAAGTGGCTTTCCAACTAATTGCACAACCTCCGATTGTAAAGACATAACATGTGAGAGATCTTCTTCTATCAAGGTATCCAGCAAAATCAGCATCAACATACCCAATGACTCCATTTTCAGTTCTTCCAAACTGTAAGCAAACATCAGTAGTAGCTTATAAGTATCTTAAAATCCACTGAATTGCTTTCCAGTGTTCTTTACCGGGATTCACCATATATCTACTAACTACATTGACTGCATATGATAAATCTGGACGTGAACAAACCATAGCATACATAAGAGATCCCACTGCACTAGAGTATGGAACATGTGACATGTACTCAATCTCATCATCTGATTGTGGAGACAAAACCGATGAAAGTCTAAAATGGGCTGCTAAAGGAGTACTAACAGGCTTAGCACTCTGCATATTGAACCCGCAAAGAACTTTCTCAATGTACCCCTTTTGACATAGGTACAATTTACTTGTTTTTCTATCTCTGAGAATCTCCATACCAAGTATCTTCTTTGCTAGTCCTAAATCTTTCATCTCAAATTCTTCACTTAGGTGGGCTTTGACCTTTCTTATCTCTCATTTATCTTTTGCTGCTATCAACATGTCATCAACATAAAGAAGTAGATACACAAAAGAACCATCACTTTTTTTCTTAAAGTAAACACAACTGTCAAAACTACTTCTTTTGAAATCATGAGAAGTCATAAAGGAATCAAACCTCTTGTACCACTGTCTTGGTGACTGTTTCAAACTGTAAAGGGACTTTTTCAACAAGCAAACATAGTCCTCTTTTTCTAAGACTGTAAAACCCTCTGTTTGTTGTATGTAATTGTCCTCCTCAAGTTATCCATGCAATAATGCAGTTTTTACATCTAACTGCTCAAGCTCCAAATAATGCATGACCACAATACCAAGCAAAGCTCGAATCCAACTATACTTCACAACTGGGGAGAACACATCTGTGAAGTCTACTCCTGGAATTTGACTGTAACCCTTTGAAATAAGCCTTGCTTTATATCTGGGTTCTTCAACTCTTGGAGTCCCTTCTTTCTTTTTAAATACCCATTTATAACGAACAACCTTTTTACCTTTAGGAAGTTTCACAAAATCCCATGTTCTGTTTTTGTGAAGTGATTCCATCTCCTCTTGCATAGCAAACATCCACTTTTCTGAGTCTTCACAGCTAATTGCCTCAGAATAATTAGATAGCTCTCGGTTTGCATCTATATCTTCAGCCACATTTAAAACATAAGCAATTAGATTAGCCTCGACATACTTCTTTGGAGGTTTAATTTCTCTTCTAGTTCTGTTTTTGGCGATAGAGTATTGCGTTGAAGAAGCAACTCTATTCTTAATTTTTGTACTGGCTTGAGGAGTCAACTCTGTATTAATCTGATGCTCCACCTGCTTTTGATTTTCTTTATTGGAAGAGTCTTTAAGAGATAAGTTAGGTAGCATAACAGTTTCATCAAAAACAACATCTCTGCTAATCACAACTTTTCTATTTTCAGGACACCATAACTTATACCCTTTTACACTAGCTTTATAACCAAGAAAAACACATGTAATGGATCTCGATTCCAATTTTCCATTATCAACATGAGCATACGCAAGACACCTAAAGATCTTTAAATCAGAATAATTAGCAGGATTACCAGACCATACCTCTTGTGGGGTCTTTTTCTCAATGGCAATGGATGGAGATCAGTTGATCAAAAAATGCGATGAGGCTCGTCGTCACTAAAACGACTTGATGTAAGTTGGCATTTGACAATATACATCGAACTTTTTCCATGATCATTCTGTTCATTCATTCTACAACGCCGTTATGCTGTGGAGTATGATGAACTGTCAAGTGTCTCACGATCCCTTCTGACTTGCACAATCTATTAAACTCATTAGAACAGAACTCTAAGCCATTGTCTGTGAGAAGGTATTTTATTTATTTTCCCGTCTATTTTTCAATCATAATTTTCCAAGACTTAAATGCGAAAAACGCATCGCTTTTCTGCTTTAAGAAGAACGCCCAAACTTTTCTGGAAAAATCATCAATAAAGGTTAGCATATAATTAGCTCCACCTCTCGAAGGTACTCTGAATGGCCCCCACAGATCAGAATGAATATACTCCAACGTTTCCTTCATGTTATGGATTCCTCTGGTGAATCGAACTCTCTTTTGCTTCCCAAAAACACAGTGCTCACAGAAATTTAGTTTGCAAATTCCTTGCCCATCAAGAAGTCCTCTTTTGCTCAATTCTACCATGCCATTCTCACTCATATGCCCTAGGCGCATCTGCCAAAGTTTAGTAATATCATCATCTGACAAGAAAGAGAAAGCGACAATTTGCATCACGATATGATAGTAGAACCCTCAGCAAAACATATAACTTGGCGGTTCTTTCTTTGCCCTTTCATCACAACAAGGGAACCTTTGAAAATCTTTAAAACCTCACTTTCAGCTGTGTATCTGTACCCTTTTGAATCAAGAGTACTCAACGAAATTAAATTTCTCTTCAATTCTGGAACATCTCGTACGTCACTAAGTATTCTGACAACTCCATTAAACATCTTAACTTTAATTTTTCCAACACCTGCGATTTTACATGAAACATTATTTCCCATTAAAACAACACCTTCAGACACTGTTTCGTAAGTTGTAAACCAATGCCGATTGAGACTCATGTGGAAGGTGCAACCTGAATCAAGTATCCACTCTTTGCTTACTTTAGAATCATTGATAGAAGCGACTAGAAGTTCACCATCGCTGTAGTCTTCTATAACGTCAGCTTCACCGAAATTTTCTGGTTGTTTTACCTTTTGATTCGCAGCCTCCCTTTTAATCTTGTTCTGTAGCTTATAGCACTCAAATTTAATGTGCCCTTTCTTCTTACAGAAGTTACAAGTTTTACCTCTGTTTGAAGACTTCGATCTACCCTTAGATTTACCACGAAGATTCCGTTCCTATGTCCTTCCATGATCATTATCAACATTTTGATCTTGTCTCCCACAAGCAATGAGACTCTCTCCCTGAGAGTCAGGTTTAACCACAAGATGCTTCATTTTATCATACGAGGTTAAAGAATTATAAACCTCATCAACTATGAGAGACTCGCGGCTATATAAAATCTTGTCTCTAAAGGTTGAATAAGACGGGGGCAACGAACAAAGTAGAATCAACCCTAGATCTTCCTTATCATACTGAACTTCCATGGCCTCCAAGTTTGAGAGAATTTTTTTAAACACTATTAAGTGTTCGTGTACAGACACACCTTCCTCCAAACGATGAGCATAAAGATGCTGCTTCATATGCAACTTGCTTGTTAGAGTTTTCGACATACATATTTGTTCTAGCCTCTTCCATAATGCAGCGGCGGTCTTTTCTTTCATCACATCCTGCAAAATTTCGTTGGACAAATGCAGATGTAATTGTGTTAATGCCTTTCGATCCTTACGCTTCTTCTCTTCATCTATTAAAGTCGAAGGCATCTTGTCTAACCCTAGCAGAGCATCCTCTAGATCCATCTGCGCAAGAACTGCTTGCAACTTAATCTGCCACAACGCAAATCTGGTGTTGCGATCTAACAGCGAAATTTTATACTTCAAAGATGCCATTACCGTGATCGAGATGAACAACCCGGAAGCTCTGATACCAATTTGTAAAAAATAAAATAAAATAAAAAATAAAGAACACACAGATTTTACGTGGAAACCCTTTCGAGAAAAAACCACGGGCAGATGAGAAGAAAATTCACTCTGTCGAATTCAAATGATTACAAGAGGAATAGACTATGTCTATTTATAGGCTTGTAAAGTCATATTCTAGTAAGACTGAAACACCTTATTTTAATCAATATCAAGTAGATGGAATTTAATAATGTTTAAAAAACCTTATTCTAAAATAAAATAAAAGAAGTGTAATTCTATATGGATTCTTCTTTTATTTTATTTTACCACTGTATTTTATGTAAATAAGGATTCGGGTCACTTAATTCTAACAGTTTCAAAAACATTTTTGTACATATTTTTTAGTATTATTGATATGTGTTAAGTTTACATGATTTAATGTGTAACTGTACACATGAATTTTGATTTTGTGTAATTTTATACATGAAATTTTGATTTGATCCAGTTCTTGTAAATTATTAACACAATTATTGATCTAACATCGTTTTATGTTTATATATTACATACATGAATAATTATATTTATCCAATATAAAAATAAATTGATGTATTTATTTTATTAAATGCGCATGATTAAATCAAAATTAAAGTTTCAAGTATACATTTGAACCACAATTAGAGTTTTACGTGTATAATTGCACCAAATTGAAGTTCATGTATACAATTACATATTAAATCAAAATTCATGTATAATTTTGAGATTTATCCCATTTAAGAACAATTAAGTTACATTTTTAATTTGAAAAAAAAAAAAAACATTTCATGTCTAATATTCAATATGTTAAGACTGAATAATTAGGCATTAATATTTGTAATTAAATTTTTTTTAAGTATATGGTCTAATTGATATTTTTCATTTCCGGGTTAAAAAAATAAATATTAAAAGTATTTTTTTTTAAAGAAAGTAGTATGTATTCAAATCTAAAATTGAAAACATTTTGAATTTAAAATAGGTTATATGGTTTTTATTTGATATTTTAAAATTACAAAAATAAATAATGATAGTTTGAATAATATATTTTCAATGTAAACCATTATACTATAAAATTACTCAATTATTGGTGTACCAATGCACCAACTTTTTACTAATATATGATTTATTAGTGAAAGAGTACATATAAAAAAAATACTAGTTTTTGGTAGCTTAATTGATGCATACAATTATGTTTTTACTAGTATATTATCTATGGTTATGTAAGAGCTTTAATTGATATTATAGTGCTTTAATAATATATTTATAAGAACTAATATATGTTGAAGTAGATATTCTTAAATCTAAATTTTATTTAAAAAATATATTAAAACCCTATTGATTTAAGAATTATTTAAAAGATCATGACAACCTATAGGAAAAGAGAGTTAAAAAAGAGAGGTAATATATCAGTATTTTTTAGGTAGAATGATATTAAAAAGGAAGGTTGAAAATAACCTTATTGAATAATATTTCATTAGTACGTGATTGTTAAATTAATTAAGGAATTAATAATATAATATACTAAAATTTAAATAAATTCTTTTAAAAGAATAAAATGAGTTTATTCAAATAATAATAAAATGAGTTTGAAAATGAAATTTGATATAAAAGAAAAATAGCAACAAATGATAGATGAATTGATGAAAAGAAGAAATATGGATGGTGTTGGTGGTAAAGTAGTTGGATAGATAGCCTAGCCTTTTTTTAGCAAATTTGTACCAATAAAGAACTTTAGTTGCTTTTAATTAACCCTTCTGATTGACTTGAATTAGATAATCTTGAAGAATTAAAATAAAAGTCTATCGAGAAAGAAACAAGAAACTAGTCTTGAGTTATGGAAGAAAAAAAGGCTCCCTTGGAGCGATTTTAGTAATCAAAATAATCAAATGTACATTATGGTGGTGGCTATCCATGCCTAAGTATTTATAAGCATGTCTAAGACTTACCTGAATCTTAAGTAATTATTGAACCTCTTAAGATCTAGTAAACTATCTTGCAAAGCAAATAACATAAATCTTCTTAGACATAGTCAAACTCTTATTAATCTAAGATACTAAAAAAATTAGAATAAATAAATCCAAAAAATATAAGACTTAATAAATATATTATTGAGGTTATACATAATCAAAATTAATCCTTAAAATTAAACCGAATATGATTTAAAAGCAAAACTAAAGTCAAAACTCGTCATTTCTAATTATTAATATTTATATTTGATTATTTCATATCTAAAAAAGATATATGATTATTTATTTATAACCATGAGGTGTGGTGTGGTAATTGTTTATCTCATCTATTAACCATGTTATCAAAAGGGTTCAATTATCACTCATGTGAATAAAACACATTTTATAGTCAAATATTTATCTTTTTAAAGAATAGTCACGGTGAGCAAATTAATTACTATTGTCGATAATAGATAACATGATTACGAAAAAAATTATTATTTATTTATTATTAAAAAACATATTCAATTATATATTCGTTAAATGTTTACGAAGATATTTTTTTAACTTATACGAATAGAAATATAAGTTTGAAATTATTAATCAATATAAACAAACTTAAAAATAAATAAATTAACATAAATCCTTGGTTCAAGTTGAGCTAATTTCCATTTATCTACAAAATCCACAAGGACAGTGATCGCAAAGATGAGGGAATATATGTCCTAAATAGTTGATTACTTGATTTGACTGTGATAGGTGTTGGAAAGAAAAAAGAAAAAGGTTGCGATGCCGTGTAATCGGGTCTATTACAAGCCCCAAAAGTGTGTTGACTTTTATTTGGACAAGAATGATGTGAAGCCGATACTTGTCCTTTTAGTCAATTTGTTTTCTTGTTACCTTCCCTGTCTGCTATTCTACGCGTTTGTCGGCGAGTAGGCTAATGAGGGGATCCCACTAACGAGACTTTTCCTACTATCAATCAATCATGAGATTTTTTTTTTATCTTTTAAAAAGTTTAATTTAAGATTTAAATATTTAGTATTTTTAAGAGTGGATCAATTTTTCCGAAAGAAGTATTTGAAGTATTATCCTTAGTGATGTCGACCTAATCCTTCAATAATGAAAGGTATTGTCCCCCCCACGAAGAGCCACGTATAGTTTATGGAGGGGGCATCTCAACCATATGTGAACAACAACCCCTTACTAAGAGACGACATGAATTTCTCGCCCTTGGTGGTACTTGAACCCCTGATCTATAGAATATAGGTCGCTTGTTGGGGTATACAGTATCATTTTGGTTATTATTGATGGGGGACCGACTCCTCTAAAAAAAGTCTTTGAAGGATTTTCCCCCAGAAGAAGGTTTTGTCTCCCTCCTCAAAAGTCGTGTATGGTTCATAGAGAAGGCCGCCTCAACCATACGTGGATGTACGACCACCCATCAAAAGGCGACATGAGTGTCTCGCCCTTGGTGGGATTCAAACCCCTGACCCATAGAATATAGGTCACCTGTTAGGGTATATGGTACTAACTGCTTGTGCATGTGCCAAAAATACAGACAACTTTATAAAACAATTTAAAAATGCGGTTTTAATTGCAAGTGTATAGTGTCAGTTGTAATATTTGTAATGTCAATGGAACACTAAAGCATTCTAAGGATCGAACCCAAAGGAGTTGATGATTAAGCAATTTCTAAGCTAAGGACATGTGATTCAAAAAGTCTAGCTGACTAATCACTAAGCAATTATATTACAGTAGGCCATACAAGAGGTTAATTACGCTAATTAACTACCTAAAAACGGACAATGATTAAATTGTAAATAAAGTAAAGTATGAAACTAACAAATACGATAACAGACAACGATTGATTGGTTTTCATGTGGTTGGTTAACCTTTGAATTAGGGATATAAATCGCTAAACTCCTCAATTGGTTCAATTTTACCTTTCGATCTCAATTTTACCAATTTAGACAAATTAGTCTGGTTTATCTCTCGACTTCACCAAATTAATCTGGGACTATCAAATTGGTGCCCAATAAGATCTCCTCTTGGTCTCACTTAATTTTCCCTTAGGGGTGTCAATGCTAAGTTTTGACGTCTATTTGATTTAGTCCCTAAACCGAAAAATAAACTTCCCTATATTTCTATCAACCAACCACCTATGATTTAGCTACTTATGCTTATATTTAAACCCATTAACAGTAGATAATCAATCAAAAATTACATTAACTTAATCACAAAGCAAATAAAAACCCAAGATTTCTTTCAAAAGCTTGGAGAAAACAACAATGGCAGCAAAATAGATGAACAAAAACACTAAAGAAACTATTTTTAACAGGTGAAATGAAACAAAGTTGAATAAGATTAAATCAGAGGATAAAGTGTAACTATAAAAAGAGTTGAACTATTAAAAGGTAATTAAAACCTAACTACAGTAAACTTAACTAACTTAGCATTAAACCAGAAAAGAAAGTTTGAATCCTAAAAAGATGAGAAAAAAAATAAAACCCTAAGCTAAAAAGATGAAAAAGATGAAAATTCTATAAGTCTTTTTTTTTTCTCTCAGCCAAAAGAAAGCTTTTTGATCTAATTACAACCTAAAAAAAGTGATCAAATTGCCTATGTTCGTCTAATTTTAGTTAGGGGACATGTTGGATAAGGACTACCTCTACAGTCATTTTATCGCTATACCCATGGTCTGGTATCGCAATATTCTCGTCAGTCTTGAAATGGGGGTCTTTTAGGAGCTTATGTATTGCAATACCCTATGGCCGGTATTGCGATACCACTGTTGGTGGCTCAATCTTCCTTGTTTTCAACACTGTTAGAGGTATCATGACTTTCATGTTTTGATATTACAATACCCCCTTCTCGGTGATGTTCTCGTGTCATTCGGACTACCATGGACCTCTTGCATCACTTACCAACCTCATTAGATTCCCTGTGTAACGCTCCTATACCCGGTCTGACCCTATAGCTAATATTGCGATACCATTATTGGTGTCTCAATCTTCCTTGTTTTCAACACTGTTAGGGGTATTATGACTTCCATGCTTCAATATTATGATACCCCCTTCTCGGTGATGTTCTCGTGTCGTTTGGGCTATTATGGACCTCTTGTATCACTCACCAACCTCATTAGATTCCCCGTGTAACAATCCTATACCTGGTCTGACCCTATAGTTAATATTACGATACACTATTGGTGGCTTAATCTTCCTTGTTTTCTGTCAGGGGTATCACGACTTCCATGCTTTAATATTACAATACGCATTTCTCGGTGATGTTCTCGTGTCGTTCGGGCCACCGTGGACCTCTTGCATCACTCACCAACGTCATTAGATTCCCCGTGTAACACCCCTATACCCGATCTGACCCTATGGATCCAGTATAAGACTATTACATTTGGTGCCAAAGCGGTTTTGGCTAGACACTGTATAATTTAAACATTTACCCCTAGTGTATAATTGCACCAAATTGAAGTTCATGTATACAATTACACAATTAGAGTTTTACGTGTATAATTGCACCAAATTGAAGTTCATGTATACAATTACACCCCTATACCCGATCTGACCCTATGGATCCAGTATAAGACTATTACATTTGGTGCCAAAGCGGTTTTGGCTAGACACTGTATAATTTAAACATTTACCCCTAGTGTATAATTGCACCAAATTGAAGTTCATGTATACAATTACACATTGAAGTTCATGGATCTAGTAAAGTTTCAAGTATACATTTGAACCACAATTAGAGTTTTACGTGTATAATTGCACCAAATTGAAGTTCATGTATACAATTACACATTAAATCAAAATTCATGTATAATTTTGAGATTTATCCCATTTAAGAACAATTAAGTTACATTTTTAATTTGAAAAAAAAAAAATTTCATGTCTAATATTCAATATGTTAAGACTGAATAATTAGGCATTAATATTTGTAATTAAATTTTTTTTAAGTATATGGTCTAATTGATATTTTTTATTTCTGGGTAAAAAATAAATATTAAAAGTATTTTTTTTTAAAGAAAGTAGTATGTATTCAAATCTAAAATTGAAAACATTTTGAATTTAAAATAGGTTATATGGTTTTTATTTGATATTTTAAAATTACAAAAATAAATAATGATAGTTTGAATAATATATTTTCAATGTAAACCATTATACTATAAAATTACTCAATTATTGGTGTACCAATGCACCAACTTTTACTAATATATGATTTATTAGTGAAAGAGTACATATAAAAAAATACTAGTTTTTGGTAGCTTAATTGATGCATACAATTATGTTTTTACTAGTATATTATCTATGGTTATGTAAGAGCTTTAATTGATATTATAGTGCTTTAATAATATATTTATAAGAACTAATATATGTTGAAGTAGATATTCTTAAATCTAAATTTTATTTAAAAATATATTAAAACCCTATTGATTTAAGAATTATTTAAAAGATCATGACAACCTATAGGAAAAGAGAGTTAAAAAGAGAGGTAATATATCAGTATTTTTTAGGTAGAATGATATTAAAAAGGAAGGTTGAAAATAACCTTATTGAATAATATTTCATTAGTACGTGATTGTTAAATTAATTAAGGAATTAATAATATAATATACTAAAATTTAAATAAATTCTTTTAAAGGAATAAAATGAGTTTATTCAAATAATAATAAAATGAGTTTGAAAATGAAATTTGATATAAAAGAAAAATAGCAACAAATGATAGATGAATTGATGAAAAGAAGAAATATGGATGGTGTTGGTGGTAAAGTAGTTGGATAGATAGCCTAGCCTTTTTTTAGCAAATTTGTACCAATAAAGAACTTTAGTTGCTTTTAATTAACCCTTCTGATTGACTTGAATTAGATAATCTTGAAGAATTAAAATAAAAGTCTATCGAGAAAGAAACAAGAAACTAGTCTTGAGTTATGGAAGAAAAAAAGGCTCCCTTGGAGCGATTTTAGTAATCAAAATAATCAAATGTACATTATGGCGGTGGCTATCCATGCCTAAGTATTTATAAGCATGTCTAAGACTTACCTGAATCTTAAGTAATTATTGAACCTCTTAAGATCTAGTAAACTATCTTGCAAAGCAAATAACATAAATCTTCTTAGACATAGTCAAACTCTTATTAATCTAAGATACTAAAAAATTAGAATAAATAAATCCAAAAATATAAGACTTAATAAATATATTATTGAGGTTATACATAATCAAAATTAATCCTTAAAATTAAACCGAATATGATTTAAAAGCAAAACTAAAGTCAAAACTCGTCATTTCTAATTATTAATATTTATATTTGATTATTTCATATCTAAAAAAGATATATGATTATTTATTTATAACCATGAGGTGTGGTGTGGTAATTGTTTATCTCATCTATTAACCATGTTATCAAAAGGGTTCAATTATCACTCATGTGAATAAAACACATTTTATAGTCAAATATTTATCTTTTTAAAGAATAGTCACGGTGAGCAAATTAATTACTATTGTCGATAATAGATAACATGATTACGAAAAAAATTATTATTTATTTATTATTAAAAACATATTCAATTATATATTCGTTAAATGTTTACGAAGATATTTTTTTAACTTATACGAATAGAAATATAAGTTTGAAATTATTAATCAATATAAACAAACTTAAAAATAAATAAATTAACATAAATCCTTGGTTCAAGTTGAGCTAATTTCCAATTATCTACAAATCCACAAGGACAGTGATCGCAAAGATGAGGGAATATATGTCCTAAATAGTTGATTACTTGATTTGACTGTGATAGGTGTTGGAAAGAAAAAAGAAAAAGGTTGCGATGTTGCGTGTAATCGGGTCTATTACAAGCCCCAAAAGTGTGTTGACTTTTATTTGGACAAGAATGATGTGAAGCCGATACTTGTCCTTTTAGTCAATTTGTTTTCTTGTTACCTTCCCTGTCTGCTATTCTACGCGTTTGTCGGCGAGTAGGCTAATGAGGGGATCCCACTAACGAGACTTTTCCTACTATCAATCAATCATGAGATTTTTTTTTAATCTTTTAAAAAGTTTAATTTAAGATTTAAATATTTAGTATTTTTAAGAGTGGATCAATTTTTCCGAAAGAAGTATTTGAAGTATTATCCTTAGTGATGTCGACCTAATCCTTCAATAATGAAATGTATTGTCCCCCACTACGAAGAGCCACGTATAGTTTATGGAGGGGGCATCTCAACCATATGTGAACATACAACCCCTTACTAAGAGACGACATGAATTTCTCGCCCTTGGTGGTACTCGAACCCCTGATCTATAGAATATAGGTCGCTTGTTGGGGTATACAGTATCATTTTGGTTATTATTGATGGGGGACCGACTCCTCCAAGAAAAGTCTTCGAAGTGTCATCTTCAGGGACACCAACCTAGTCCTTCGATAATAGAAGGATTGTCCCCCAGAAGAAGGTTTTGTCTCCCTCCTCAAAAGTCGTGTATGGTTCATAGAGAAGGCCGCCTCGACCATACGTGGATGTACGACCACCCATCAAAAGGCGACATGAGTGTCTCGCCCTTGGTGGGATTCAAACCCCTGACCCATAGAATATAGGTCACCTGTTTATATGGTACTAACTGCTTGTGCATGTGCCAAAAATACAGACAACTTTATAAAACAATTTAAAAATGCGATTTTAATTGCAAGTGTATAGTGTTAGTTGTAATATTTGTAATGTCAATGGAACACTAAAGCATTCTAAGGATCGAACCCAAAGGAGTTGATGATTAAGCAATTTCTAAGCTAAGGACATGTGATTCAAAACGTCTAGCTGACTAATCACTAAGCAATTATATTACAGTAGGCCATACAAGAGGTTAATTACGCTAATTAACTACCTAAAAACGGACAATGATTAAATTGTAAATAAAGTAAAGTATGAAACTAACAAATACGATAACAGACAACGATTGATTGGTTTTCATGTGGTTGGTTAACCTTTGAATTAGGGATATAAATCGCTAAACTCCTCAATTGGTTCAATTTTACCTTTCGATCTCAATTTTACCAGTTTAGACAAATTAGTCTGGTTTATCTCTCGACTTCACCAAATTAATCTGGGACTATCAAATTGGTGCCCAATAAGATCTCCTCTTGGTCTCACTTAATTTTCCCTTAGGGGTGTCAATGCTAAGTTTTGACGTCTATTTGATTTAGTTATATTTCTATCAACCAACCACCTATGATTTAGCTACTTATGCTTATATTTAAACCCATTAACAGTAGATAATCAATCAAAAATTACATTAACTTAATCACAAAGCAAATAAAAACCCAAGATTTCTTTCAAAAGCTTGGAGAAAACAACAATGGCAGCAAAATAGATGAGCAAAAACACTAAAGAAACTATTTTTAACAGGTGAAATGAAACAAAGTTGAATAAGATTAAATCAAAGGATAAAGTGTAACTATAAAAAAAGTTGAAGTATTAAAAGGTAATTAAAACCTAACTACAGTAAACTTAACTAACTTAGCATTAAACCAGAAAAGAAAGTTTGAATCCTAAAAAGATGAGAAAAAAATAAAACCCTAAGCTAAAAAGATGAAAAAGATGAAAATTCTATAAGTCTTTTTTTTTTCTCTCAGCCAAAAGAAAGCTTTTTGATCTAATTACAACCTAAAAAAAGTGATCAAATTGCCTATGTTCGTCTAATTTTAGTTAGGGGACATGTTGGATAAGGACTACCTCTACAGTCATTTTATCGCTATACCCATGGTCTGGTATCGCGATATCCTCGTCAGTCTTGAAATGGGGGTCTTTTGGGAGCTTATGTATTGCAATACCCTATGGCCGGTATTGCGATACCACTGTTGGTGGCTCAATCTTCCTTGTTTTCAACACTGTTAGAGGTATCATGACTTTCATGTTTTGATATTACAATACCCCCTTCTCGGTGATGTTCTCGTGTTATTCGGACTGCTATGGACCTCTTGCATCACTTACCAGCCTCATTAGATTCCCTGTGTAACGCTCCTATACCCGGTCTGACCCTATAGCTAATATTGCGATACCACTATTGGTGTCTCAATCTTCCTTGTTTTCAACACTGTTAGGGGTATTATGACTTCCATGCTTCAATATTATGGTACCCCCTTCTTGGTGATGTTCTCGTGTCGTTTGGGCTAGTATGGACCTCTTGTATCACTCACCAACCTCATTAGATTCCCCGTGTAACAATCCTATACCTGGTCTGACCCTATAGTTAATATTACGATACCACTATTGGTGGCTTAATCTTCCTTGTTTTCTGTCAGGGGTATCACGACTTTCATGCTTTAATATTACAATACCCCTTTCTCGGTGATGTTCTCGTGTCGTTCGGGCCACCGTGGACCTCTTTCATCACTCACCAACGTCATTAGATTCCCCGTGTAACACCCCTATACCCGATCTGACCCTATGGATCCAGTATAAGACTATTACATTTGGTGCCAAAGCGGTTTTGGCTAGACACTGTATAAGTTAAACATTTACCCCTAGTGTATTAACTTATTTAACTAAAAAAATTATTAATATAAACATCTGGAGTCATTAATGGATGATCGATTGCATTTGGAAATTTTAAGTTTCAAAGGTAAATTTTGGTAAAAATAAAAAATAAAAAATAAAAAATAAAAAATAAAAAAATCAGTTAAAAGTTTACTAAAATCCCCTGCAATATATTGGATTCAACTCAACCCTTAAGACCAATTCAAGATGCATTAAAGCTACGTAAAACAATTCCAATTCAATCACAATTATCACATTAACAAACCACATTTGCAAACATACTTATAAATTCAATAATTCATTTCATATAAAACCAAAATACTTCAAATAGAAACCAAAATAGATAAAGTCTCAAGAGCTTGCATTTTAGTCCTTAACACTTGGGAACATATTTGGTGTACCTATGTACATGCCATTTTAACTCAAAAAAATATAGTACCTACTCTTGGAGCTCTTTGGGGATTTGATGAGATGAGAGATCTCCTAGCTCGACTCTAGCTCTTCAAGTCTAACTGTACTTATGCGTTGAAATAAACGCTTTAAGCCGGTGAAGGCTTAGTAAGCACTACAAGGTAACTAATAGGTAAATAAATCATATCATAATGTTTAAACTTATTAAATTTAAAACATATTACGCACAAGCAAAATTTCTGCAATTATATCTTACTTCAATAAAGATTTAACTTACTTTTGATAGTTACCAAACTTACCACCACACTTTGCGGAAATCATTTGCTCACCTTTCACAACATTAGCCCATAGTAGACTTTTATAGAACATATCGGATATACTGAACAATTATAGAGGTGCATTATTATGCACGAATGAATAGATAGCACTGAGGTGCTATACCATGGGCTCTCATGCTACCATCGACATGCACCCGAAACTGTGCTGCCTTGGCCAATAGTAAGCTTCTACCCTATAACAGAGAGCATGAATGTGCTAAATAGAGAGCACTAATGTGCTAATAATCAGAGAGCGCGCTAAAGTCCCTTGAAGGCATGCCACTAATATCCTAGTAGTTCTAATTCAATATACTTGGGCATTATAACCAAATATAGTTCAACTCCTCATAATAAGTATATATATCAAAAAAATACTTCACCTTTTCCTTTTTTTTATAATTTAGTCTTTAATAAATAAATCTCATGTATAATACCTTTTTTCACACATATATTTCTTTCACAAAATCATTACTTGGTATTCAAACAATTATATCATTTCATATCTTTCACCTATACTTTTCTTTACGTATTTCCTAATTTCACAATTCAATCATTTGTTTAATATTTATATATATTTATTTTACATTTCTATCATAAATAATTTCTATACTAAAATCATAAACATTTAAAGAAAATAAATTTAAATCCTTGTAATACTTACAACAAAAGTTGAGATGAAATATCCTATTCTTCCTTCACTCCTTAGCCTTCTCTTTTCCTTTTTCTTCAATTTTCATAACAAGCATGTAACATTTATAAGTTAAAACTAAAATCAAATAACTTTTCTATGCTAGATTATGAAAATAAACATGTATGACATAATAATTTCTTCATCTCTTACCTTAACTCTTTGAAAACCCAAAATCCTAACTCTTGCTTTTTCTCTCCTTTAACACATCTATGAAATTTTTATCATGAGATTAAGATGTTCACTAGCATTCTTTTTAATTTTTACAAAGGAAATTTCAAAGAAAAATGAAGGTTTTAAGCTTGGTTGATTCAACAATGAAGGAAAGACACAAAGGGAATAAAAATGAAAGTTTGATGGAAATGGGGGTGGGTGACGATTTGGTGGGTAAAGAAAAGATGAAAATTTCATCTTTTTCTCCACTTTTCTCCACCATTCCACCAAAAATACCTCATCTTTTTTTATTAAAAAGGTCAAATTGCTAATAAATCCTTATGCCATCCGTCTTTACACTATAGCCCCTAATAAATATCTACTTGGATAATTACCACTTTATCTTTTCTCATCTTTCATATTTCCTACGATGACTCATACTTCACTTTGGTTAAATTTCTTCTTAATCCTTCCTTCCTTCCTTTCCACTACTACTATGTATCTCCTAGTTTATTATTTTTCCTACTTTGGCCACAAATTCTCAATTCTTTCAATTAAGTCAATGCATCTATTTAAAATTCTTTTTATCTAAAGAGTATTTCCTAATCTCCTATCGGGTCTAAATAATTCCTAATTAAATACTCAAAATTCCTATTTGTTAGATTTCAAGTATTTTGCACTAATTCTTAACCTGATCCATCATTGTACCTAACTCCGAGTTAAAATGCAGATGTTTCACCTCGAGTGCCAATTGGCCATCTTGGGTATCAAAAGTAGCATAAAGTGCATTAATTCACTTATAAAAACAAAGAATTAAAACAAAGTAAAAACATAGAAAAGACATTCAAATTGCTCAAGAACAAGCTCGTTAAGTGTAATGGAGAGCCTAATTTGACATATCAAATTACGACAAATCAACCCTCCACTTAAGTCTTTGCTTGTCCTCAAGAAAACACACAAACATGCATAAAAGGTGAACCTTGAACTAAATCGAGCTAAATAACACATGGTAGTTAATTATTAAATTCGTACAAGGACTATCTCACATGCAACCTAAGATTGATATTTAGCTAACTTGAGTACTCCTAAGGCAAATAGACTTAGTTCAACAAATTAAAATGATAACAAATCTAAAGGCAATTCAAATGGATATATACAAAATTGTGTTATCCAAAAAAATGGACTATATAAATACCTTATAGATACAAAAAGTGAATCAGAAGTGTTCACCAAAGCAAACATAAGCGAGTCAATAGAGTTGTGCACATAAAGTGTTCAGGTCACTTAGGTCTTCTATGCTTGTAACATTTTGAGGTTTAAGACAGTTAGGAGTTCAAACAAAAGGTAACTCAAAATGGTTTCAAGCACTAAAAACAGTGAAGCACATGACATTGTTCCCTATTCACGCCCAATTTTATCGTTAAACTTACCTCCTTATTTTTCCAGCTCTCGTCTTCCTTATCTCTCCAAAAATTTAGAAGATACTGTTTAATATTGGTGCATACATAAAACTAGCAAGAACTAATACATTATGAATAGAACGATTTTTGTTTAAACTTAAAATTGATTTTTTCGTTTGAGCTTATTTTTCCTACATTTTTTATTTTTTCACTCATAATGCTTTTAATAGTCTCTCATAATATTTTCATTTTTCAATTTCTTTTTCTTAGTGAGAGTCTATATATGCTATATCAAACAGTTTCTTCTCTTTTCTCTTAAGAATACAATGAAGCTACCAACATGTCTCTACCTACCCCTAATGTTCATGCCTTGACGTCCATTTCATAGTGCATTTTAGTATTAGGGATAAAGAGGGATTGAGTTTTTCAGCTCAATTTAGGCTCATAAGTAAGAGATACTTGAGGCTCAAAATATGGAAACTAAGGGTATTAAGCATACGAGTTAGGCATTTAGGTTCTAGGCTATACAAACAGTGCATTAGGTCCTTCCCAAAATATTTCACAATAGTCAAATCCTATCATGCTTACATTTATTCAAATGAACAAATATGGATTCAAATTTATTTATCTACAAGCATTTATACAATCCATCTAGCTTGTGACACAATTTATACATTTCCATAAAAACGGTTGCCTCTAGTCTAATATGCAAATTACAAATACATTTCGAGGCGATCAATTACGCCCTCGAAATGGTATTTGTAGGGTGTCCTCGACACACGTACAAGACGTTTGTTCTCCACCTGATTGTGGTAGTCTAAGGGACTCCTCAAAATAATCACTTTTTTCTAGACCTTAATGCCTTTCAGCATCGCATGTTATCCTACAAATTTCAAACACTCTAAGCAAGATAGAAAATTAGCAGCAGGGTAAGATAGTGAATTAATCAACCAAAAATCATAAACCGAGAAAAGTGGTGGTTCCCTAAAATTAGGAAAAGCATTGATTCACTTGAAAACCTCCACCTCCCCGTCGATTTCCTTAGTTAACTCCTTGTTTCCCACATCAATAGTGGCCTTAGAAGTTGCTAGAAATAACCTCCTTAATAAGACGGGGATCTCAACATCTTCCTCAAAGTCTAACACTAGGAAATTAAATAGTAATATGAATTGACTAATCCTCACTAGAACATATTCTAGAACACCTTTTGGGTAAACTAATGACTTACCTACCAGTTGCAGGGTGACAGTAGTTTCTTAGAGGTTTCCTAAGCCTAACCTACAGTAGATGGACAAGGACATTAAATTTATACTCGCTCCAAGGTTGTACAAGGCCTTGCCAAAATTTACCCCTCTGAATTTCTATCAGAATGATAAACTACTAAGATCTTTGAGGTTTGGGGGAACCTTCCTAATTATCACAGCACTACATTTGTAGTGCCCCAAGTTTATTAAATTTTGAATTGCTTAATTGTGTTAAGTTAATTAATTTGTTTTAGTGGTTAAGTGATTGATTGTGTGTTGGAGGTGTAACACCCCCTACCCGTATCCTTTGACGGAATAGAGTACGAAGCATTACCGAGTAGTACAAAACACTTACAGATAATTTGAATATATTTTCATAACAACTTGTCTCGATTTCATACTATTTCATATTTAAGCTTTACTCACCAAAGTATTTGAAACATCATCTTTATGCAAATAGCACACATGAGGTACATAATTCCATAATTATGAATAAACACATTTGTCAAACATATTCCATATTCATATATCAATGTCTCATGTCTCCATATATCAATAATCATCATTTTTCTTGTTTTTTAGATAAATATGTGTAACCATTCATAAGCATGCAATTTACTGTTTCTTCCTGTCAATCACAATTTCAAATGACAATTTCATGTGAATGAGCTCAACCTCATTAGCTGTTTAAATTCTGTCACTTTGATTCACATACTCAAAATTTACTAACATAACCTGTCAAACACAATCTCTGAATGATGAAATCATATAATTGAGCTAAATTTCAATGTTCACTAAAATCTGTCATATAAGTTCAAATAATAATTACCAAAACTTTGTCAAATTGGAGAACGTCTTACGAAATTGAGTACGTCGTTACTCAGTGCTACGATTCATAGCTCAGTATGGTCTTCCTCATTGAAATACCATACCTGCATTTCACAACTCGGTATGGGAAGGCCATACCTACATTTCTTAACTCAGTATGGATAATACCATACCTACATTTCACAACTCGGTATGGATGATACCATACCTACATTTTACAACTCAGTATGGTTAATACCATACTACGCTTCACAATTCAGTATGGTTAATACCATACCTACTTTTCACAACTCGGTATGGATGATACCATACCTACGTTTCACAACTCAATATGGTTAATACCATACCTACGTTTCACAACTCGGTATGGATGATACCATACCTACGTTTCACACTTTGCCATGGACCAACCATTGTCTTTTCCATCAATTCATCTTGTCACTGAAAGTGCTCAATTTGATCATTTATTCAATTTTCATGCTTTTACATTATTCACGATTTTATCATCAATACATATGAAATAACACATCATGAAATTCATAAAATTAACAAATGGTCACTAAAATTTAATTATACAAACTCACAAATACAGTTTTTGTATTATAACGATAATCATAATTTCATAATAAATATTCCAAATAAAATATTATATCATTTCTAATTCAACACTTATCGATTATAATCAGGCATGTGATCAATTTATACCTAAGTCATTTATATATATATTTACTTTTCCTCCTCCTCCTCTCCATCCACATCCTTATTATAAATAACACACTTGTAAGTAACATTATCCATAATTTTCACTATTTACTTATGTGAATATTAAAGCTACCTATCTGTGTCATAGTCACTAAATTATTTTTATCTTGAGATACAGAACTCTAAATTAAGATCCGCTAATTTTTTCTGAAACTAATCTCACGTATCTTCTTACCATAAAATTTTCAGAATTTTTGGTTTAACCAATAAGTACAGTTTATTCTTTAAAGTCACCGCTGTTATGCTATCTGACAGTTCCAACCCTTCTTCACTAAAAATTAATTTTCTCCTCATACAAGATTCGAATGATGTCCTCGTTTATTTCTATTGAAAATAGACTCATTCAGGATTCTAAACATATAAATTTAAGCCCATAATTATTTTTATCCAATTTTTGATGATTTTATAAATTCAGAATAGGGGAACCCAAAATCATTCTGACATTGTCTCACAAAAGTTATTATATCTCATGATTTACAATTTCATTGCTTATATAATTTCTTCTATAAGAAACTAGACTCAATAAGCTTTAATTTTATATTTTATTCATCCTATAGTTCGATTTTTACAATTTTTGGTGATTTTTCAAATTTAGACTACTGCTGCTGTCTAAAACAGTTTTAGTGCAAAATATTGATTTCCATTTTGCCCCAAATTTTTTAGTTCATACAATTCAATCCTTTCTCAATTAACCCCTCAATTGAGTTAATTTTTCTCATTTAATACTTTATTCTATCATTTTAAACTACTTCATAACCCTTGAAAACTAGAACTTTAACACTAGACCTTAATTCCAAACTCTTTCACAATTAGGTCCTAAAACCAATTTTCATCAATTTTACTTGATAAAATCACCATATATCAAAATTAAAGCTTCAATTCTATGTTTATTCATCATTTGCTTCCAGTACTCATCCATAAAAACTTCAAAAATTAGCCATGGAATCAAAAACTAATGAAATAGTAAGTTGGACCCAATTGTAAAAGTCCAAAAACATAAAAATTTTAAGGAGAAAGCAGGAATTAAACTTACATGAAGCTAGAGTATGAAAACCAGCTTGAACTCCCCTCCATGGCTATTTTTCATCTGATGAATATGAAGAGAAATGAAGAGAATTCTAGATATTCCAATTTAGTCCCATTTTTATTTAGCTAATTTTGACAATTTTCCAATTTTGCCCTTATTTCACCCATTTCCTGATTTTTCTCAGCTATTGCCGCCCAAAATATCTCTTTTAGGCTTATTTGCACTTTAGGTCCTTCCTCATTTGACAATTGAGCTATTTAATCCTTTTAGCAACTTTTACACCTTTTTCAATTTAGTCCTTTTCATTTAATTAACCACCCAAACGTCAAAATTTTCTGACGAAATTTTAATACTACCTCACCAACACTCCATAAATATCTTTAGAAATATTTATGGCTCAGTTTATGAAGTTGAGGTCTCGATACCTCATTCTCGACCCAATTTACCTAATTAATTCTTTTAAATCACCAAATTCACTAATTCAAAAATACTTCTATATTCACATTTGACTCATAGGTATTAATTTATTAAATTTGCAACTCACCCGTCGGATCTGTGATCTCAAATCTCTATTCCCGATACCACTGAAAATTAGGTTGTTACAAGAGGTCTTGTGTGTGATTCCTTCTCCTTGAATTTTGGTTAATTTTATCCTTATATCTAGCTAGTCACACCTAGCTTATGTATAATTTTTGTTTAATTTTTGACAAAGAATAAGTCTACTGGATCAATGTTTAAGCATTCTCCTTTCCTTTGAAACCTAAGTTTGAATCCCGTTGTGGCCAAAACTCAATTAATTTTTATTTTTTCCCCTATTGTGCTGCCCAAGCTATTAGGAATTTAGTCAAATTCAAATTCTAAGTAATCTGGCAAGAATAATAACTAAATCTGGATAGGTGGGGTTTTATTAGATTTAATTTTTAAAAATTATGAAATATTGTTCCTAAAAGTCCTCATTTGTTGTCATTTCCCACTTTCTCCATTTTGTTTTCACGTTTGTTTCTTTTTGTTGGGATTTTCTTTATGTTGTTTCTTTTTAGTTCTCTATCTCTTCTTTTCTCTTCTTTTCCATTTGATTCTTTAATATAGCAATCAACATCTTTTATTTTCTTCCATTTGCCATTTCTATTTCCTATCTTGTTTTCATCCATCAGTTTCGGTGCTGTTGTTTTTTGATTTATTGTTGGCCGTGCTTGGTTAGGAAAATTTGGTATGGTAATCGTTATTTGTTATATAAGTGTTTTCCATTAGATTATAAGATGTGTTGTTTTGGTTTCACTCGAGAGGTTTCTGTTGTCAGATGATAGATGAGTTGGTCGTTAATTTTTTGTTTCTTGTGATTTTCTCTTAGGTGAAGATTGTGTGATGAACACTACATCCGATGAACTGAGTGCCTTAAGAATTGCTTCTTCTCTGGGTAAGTGATCGAGTACCCTAGCTTGGGGCTGGTCGTATAATTTTGGCAAGGATCGAATGATTATTATATTATGGTTGAACTCTTTAGTCGAGTAAGGGCCGAATGTCTAGTTCGATTTTGGGGATGTTTCTTGCTATTTTGTTTAATTGTGGATGTCGTGTGTGTTGAAATTGGACAGTTGCTATTATGTAAACATCCCAGGAATAATTAGGTCTATGGCATTAACTTAGAAATTCTTAAAATAGTGAAAAATTGAAATCGTCAACGCCAACACGACTGTGTTGAATTGTGTGTTCCACATGGGTGTATGTCTGGCCGTGTGGGCCACACAAGCATGCCAGGTAAGGGCGTATAGGCCCATGCTGAGCTATTTAGTTAGAGCTATATGTTGGGTCATTGGTTCGAGGTTAACGATATTGTTAAATCTGTTAAATGGATATGTTTGTAGATCGATAGATATTATCTGTTATATTGTTGTTGTATGGATATTTTCTGAAAGCATGCTAAGTCGTGTAAACTGTATATCTAACATGTAAATCTGTATTCACCGTTAGCATGTCTCTAATTTGCTACGTGCATAATTGAATATGATTAATCTAAGTATATCTGTATATGAGTTATGATGTTGCATGTGTATTGAGGTGGGATATGAATATGGTACGGAGGAAGTTCTAACAGACTATGTTTTCTAAATCTGACGGTTTAACCGCAAAATTTGTTTATCTGTTCCGGTGATTTTTCATATTATATCTGGCAGCTCAATTGCATACTTTTATAGTGGCACATGACCACAAATTTGGTGTTTGGGTTGGATGGGTTCATAATTACCCTAATTAGTATGTTGGGTGGGACGGTGATGGTCTGTAGCTTTTGGGGGTATGATTATTCTGTATGAAATTGCATAATCAAACATGCTCTATAACTGAAAATCTGCTCTGATATGCCATCTATGTGTTATGTGAAGATCTGATTTATTTTTGAGCCAGGTCGCTATAATGCTCGGTTTGTGCAAGTGTACATAGTCGTTATCAAGTAATAAGTATGGAAAAGAGTTATCGTCTTTACAGGGACTCTGTATGTTAATAAATTAATTGTAAAATTAAAGTTAATAGTCTGGTTGAGTGATGATGATTAAGCTATTTAAATGCAAGATGATCTATAATGCAGTTTAACCTAAATACGAAGTATGAAAGGAATTTAGCAGCAAAGACACAAAATTCAACAATCAATAACATGAATAGGCTAGGATAATTACATTTTTCAACTTAATTCATTTTCCTCATGTTTAACAGTGTTTGAAAAATATTCCATGGCAACTCGATCTTTCATAAGTTTTGAAACCAAATTAAGTCCTCTTGGAATCTTTTACTTAGTAAAACATGCATTTTACTGATCATATTTAATTAAGGGTTTCTTAGAATTCATGTGAAGTAACAAGGACGGGTCAGATTTGAAACAGTTTAATCACATAAATTTAAAAACTATGCAAGATAATAGAGCTCATTAAAGTTATTATGAACCTTTAATTTAGTTGAGTCAAGATCTAAATTAAGCATGAACATTTTAATTATTGCGTACATTAGTCATCATCTGGTCAGCATCGCTCAGCTAATTCTAATCCATCCAATCACATATGAAAGAAATACATACTTGAGTTTAATTGAAAACATGATCGGTTGAGGCAGAAACACTATAAACGTGATTTAAACAAAACTCATTGAATCAATGCAATCATCCAATCTAAACAAATTTAAGCTACCATTGTTGATGACAAGATAACAAAGCACATTGCAAACATGATTAAAATCAAAATAACAAAGTAAAGGAAGAATAAACTCTATCGAATCAGCAGTCTCGTGAACTCTGATTGAAGAAGTTCTCCTCCACTCTTTGTAGTTGCTCTTTTGCTAATGGCTCCTCAAGGTGTCCAGCCAATAGATGATCTTCTCAAGGCTTTGTTGGCTAAGAGAAATGGAATGTTGTGTATGGGAATGAAAAGAGGAAATGAGAGAATAGTTGAATGAGGGATTAGGAATGATTAAGGAATGAATAGATGATGGATATGGGGAATGAGTGGGGGTATTTATACTTGAACTAGATGGTAGAGTTTACTAAAAATAAGGATTGAAATCTCTCCATTTTCTCCATTGCTTGGCTGGCCACATATAGTGGAAGTAGGTGGTTGCTTTATTTGAGCATAGAATCATGCTAAATTTAGGCATAACTTGGACGGTTTCAGGGGTAATATATGTGTGCTAATTTCTAATGATTCTCCAAATGTAGGGACCTCCAAATAATTGTCCTAAAAGAGATTTCTGGGTAGCTAACATGCTTGTGTTGAATTTGGGCTTGACTTTCCCTTGTTGGATGGTTTCATAACCCCCTAAGCTTATTAGACTTATCCATCATGTATCATATTTTTTACTGGGTTAACATAACACCTTGATGACCCATTTAGCATGGTTTTGTCATCTAATATAGGAAATAAATAGCTCATGTTCATACAGCTTTATAATAAGCTCCATATTGTTCATCTCCATGGTTCCTTGCATAATAAAATATAACACATTAGCAATTAACATACAATAATTTAAATTATGCATAAAATTAACACAATAAAGCTTATATTTTCATTTTTTTTATAAATTCATTCCTATCATCGAAATATAAACAAAACCCACTTAATTAGTTAACAAATACTCGAGATTAGTATTATTATTAAGTAAAAAGGCGGTAAAAATGACTAGAAAAACCATATATAATTTAGAGTTTACAGTCGCACACTGGGCTTTTAGCTTATCCAATTATTTTATCATCTCAGGTAACCCACAAACTTAGGATTGGGCAGTGTACAAGACCTTAGAATTGCCATTCACGTATAAGACAATCTATTTTGAACTCATAATTAAAATTTATGGACTTTTTATCTGGGACTATTTATCGGTTTTTGGACATTGTTAACATTATGGATTTTTGGTTGGTTTTATTGATTTTATTAAACTAAAACAATATATAAGATGATTTTTTTCGTAAAATAAATTTGAATGATCATTTTTCAAATTAAACGAGTTAAGGGTATTTTTGCTGTAAATGTTTAATTGAGAAATCGAGTTTTCGTTAAAGAAATAAATAAAGTTGATATCATGACTCTTTTAATAGACTTGAAATATATTCAAACATTTTGGAAGACACACACTTAACAACTTTCAAGTTTTCGTTATAATAAAATCAGACAAGTTTTCGCAAAAATTTCTGATACAAGAATAAGATATGTTTAGAAAGCAAATAAAAAAAGTTATAGGTAGTTAATGTGACCTTCAAGATCCAGTCATAACATCTAGGCCAGATTTAGGGTGTTAAATTTGATGATATTAGAGCCGGTTCAAAATTCGAGTTGTTTTTTTGGTTAAAAAAATTTACATGCATAATTTTTAATTTTAAAATTTTAAAAGAATTTTCGGGAATAATGATATGGGTAAATTTACATAAAATCTACAAAATATTTTGGAAACTTAAATTCGAGACTTCGACTTCGATCCAAGTAAGAGTGTTCGTTTTGAGGATGGACTTGGTTATGATTTGAAAGTTTTGGTAGCTTTACAGTAGGAGTGGGTCTTTAAACTTTGGTTGAGAAGACTAAGGTTGTGGAGGAGATTAAGCGCGTATAGTGCTAGAGGATGGAACAATGTAAAACTCAAAATAAGAATCAGAATAAGGGAGATTTGGGTTCTTCTAGTATAGCTCCATGACCTAAGAAATGGGCTAGAGTAGACATGCCTCGGCAGGTTGAGGAAATAGTGGATTTGGGTCAAGATCAGATTTGTATAAATTGTGGTAAGCGCCATTCAGGCGAGTGTTGGAGTAGGATAGGAGCATGTTTAAAATATGGGTCCATAGAACATTGCATTAGGGATTGTCCACATCGGGCTGAGCTGATGCAAGCTCCGGTTTAGGATCAAGTTTAGCCTCCAAGGGGTCCTGGTCAGTTTAGGGCTAGTAATTGTGGTAGTCGTGGATAGAGGGCACCAAGACATGGTGCTAATTAGATTGAGGCTAGACAGCCTGCACTAGTATATGTGACGAGATGTCACAAGGACAAGGACGCAACTAATGTTATAGCTGGTAATGTTATAGCAGGTACATTTACTATTCATTCTCATCAGTACTTTGCTTTAATTTATGTTGGTTCCACACATTTGCATGTTGCTAGTAGTGTATTTAGTAAGTTGGGAGTATCTATTGTAACATCCTGATTTTGGGCCTAGTCGGAATAGTAGTTTCGGGACCACAAATCCGACGAAGAAAATTTTATTTTTATTATATTTTTATAGTCTACGATTTCACGGAATAATTTTGTGAAAATTTCGTTTGAAAATTTTGACATTTGGGCACTTAATTTAGTCAAAAGGACTAAATTGTACAAGGTTGCAAAATGTGTGTTCTAGTTCACAAAGGTACTAAGTACTTGTGAGTAATGGGTTTTTAAATTGGAGGTCCTTAATTGGTAAATAGCCCATTTGTAATTAGTGGACAAAAATGGACATGGCATGGTATATTTTTATTTATTTTTCATTAAGGGTATTTTAGTAATTTGGCAAATAAAGCCAAAATAACTAAGAAAAAGATGTCATCTTCTTCATTTTTCTCATGCCATAACCATATATGGAGATGGAAGACATGGCTAGGATTTGTAAAACTTCCAAGCTTGATTGTAAGTCCATCTTTGCCCCGTTTTTAATGTTCTTTGTATTTTTGAAATCCTCGTAACTCGATTTACCCATTTCTACCATTAATTTGAGCTAGGGTTCAAGTTTAAAAATTGAACCATATGTGACATGCATGCATTTTGATGTCTAATGGTAGCAAATGAGTGTTGGGTGTTAGATAAACAACTTTTGCTAAGCGATTTTACATGAAAACGAGTAAAACGACATTATCGGTAAAAATACCTAATGTTCATAAGTACATGTTAGAGTGAGAATTTGATGTTGCCATAGAAGGGAAAAATGATCAGCATGTCATAAAATATAAGAAAATAGGATGAAGTTTAATTTCCAAACCTTGGGGTAAAAGTGTAAATATGCAAAAGTTTAGGGGTCAAAATAGAAATTTGTAAAAATATGATTTATGGACCCATTTGAATAATGCGAGTAATAAATGAACTATATTTGTAATGTTGGATCAAGGAAATCGAGATTCGGGCTAAAATCGGGAAAATACCAAGTAGTGGACTTAAATGGTAGAAATGGCCATTTTCGTATACGAGGTAAGTTCATATGATTTTTAATAATGCAATGTGTATTTTAATTTTATTTCTTTGATAGTATATGAGATCTAAGTCTATATATGTAACGCCTGCACTTAGACCCGTCATTGGAGTCGAATACGAGGTGTTAACAGACTTAATTCATTACTTAAACAGCTCAAACAATTTAATTTTAAAATTTTCAGACAAGCTGAAAATCTGCGTTACAGTCGCTTAAAAATTCATATATCGAGTTAAAAAACTCGAAATTAAGATCCGTAAATTTTTTATGAAATTAGACTCATATTTCTATCTACTAATTTTTTTCTAGAATTTTTGGTTGATCCAAATAGTATAGTTTATTAGTTAAAATCTCCCCTGTTTCAGGGTTCGACTACTCTGACCTCTGTGTATTGAAAATCATATATATCTCTATAAAAAATTTCAATGACTATTAGGTTTGTTTCTATTAAAACTAGACTCAATAAAGAATCTGTAAATATAAATAAAAACTTCTAATTATTTTTGTAAAATTTATTATGAATTTTTAAAGTCAGAACAGGGGATCCAGAAATCACTCTGGCCCTGTTTCACAAAAGTTTAAATATCTCATAAAATATAATTTATATGCCTATTTTGTTCATTCCATATGAAAATAGACTCATCAAGCTCCGATTCCATAACTTATTCATTATTTAATTCCATTTCTACTATTTTTAGTGATTTTTCAAATTCACATTACTACTGCTATCTGAATCTATTTTATGGTAAATTTTACCTATTTCATGGTTTCCATGGATTAGCTAGCAATTTGACATACATAACACCAAATATGATCATGATTAGCCATTCCAATGGCTAATCATTACCAAGAATTTTCATACCACTCAATAACCATATCATAAGGCCATATATACAAAATGATTATAGTGCTATACATGCCATACTCAAAATATACAAGCCATTATGCCAAGATGGTATACGGATAGTGTGAGCGAGCCTCCGACCGTTCCCGATTTCCGAGCTGACTTGTCAAAACTACAAGGAATGAAAAGGAGGGAGTAAGCATAAATGCGTAGTAAGTTCACATGCAAATAGTAAGTAACATAACCATATAAGCAAACATAAAATATCATTTGCATAATCATCATCAAGACATTCATGTCATATTTTCATTTATCATCTTACCACATTGTTGATATATCGAGTTTTCAACCCGAGGGTTAAGTACATACCTGTTCAAAGTATCCATCTCACAACACTTACCAATATGTCCCTTTCATCTCTAGTATTCCTCCATTTGAGTAGAACTTTACCCGTTCAACACGTCGGAATATAATTCGGATACACGGATAATTTGCACATAAGTGCCATATATGTAATCAAGCAATCATGTAACCCGCCCATAAGTGAACTCGGACTCAACTCAACGAGCTCAGGCGTTCGTATCCATAAGTGAACTCGGACTCAACTCAACGAGCTCGGATGCCTAGTTACATCTCTCGAACTCGGACTCAACTCAACGAGTTCGAACATTCGCATCCATAAGTGAACTCGGACTCAACTCAACGAGTTCGGATGCTCAACCATCCTAGTGACATGTCACTTGTATCCTAATCTATTCCTAAGGTTCGAACGGGATTTTCCTCGAACACATATCCTTGCCATCTTCCGTAAAATACCGAAACCAATACTCGGTAGCACTTTATATTTAACAAATAATACACATAATTTGCATTTCATTCGAAAATAACCACAAAGCATATATTTCATGATAAAAATCAGCATATCATATAATTAACATCAATAATTTAAAAATAACAATTATACTACGTTATTTACACATGAACTTACCTCGTATGCGAAAATGGCTACTTTTACCATTTCGTCCACAACTTGGTATTTTCCCCATTTTAGCCCGAATTTCAGTTTTCCTTGCTCTATCATTTAAAATATAGTCTAATTAGGACTCACATTATTCAAATTGACCCAAAATCATATTTTGGAAAAATTACAATTTTGCCCCTAAACTTTTGCATATTTACACTTTTGCCCCAAAGCTCGTAAATTAAACTTCAGCCTATTTTCTTATGTTTTATGACATTCTAATCATTTTTCCCTTCTATAGCAACATCAAATTCTCACTCTAACATGTACTTATGAACATTAGGTATTTTTACCGATTATGTCGTTTTACTCGTTTTTGCTTAAAATCGAGTAGTCATAATTTAAAACTTCATATTCTATCATAAAACATCAAAATACACAAATTTCACCTATGGGTATTTTTCCAAATATAAACCCTAGGTTAAATTATTGCTAACATAAGCTTAATCGAGTTATCGGGATCTCAAAAACGTAAAGAACATTAAAAACGGGGCTTGGAATCACTTACTATGGAGCTTGGAAGCTTGAAACAAACCCTAGCTATGGAGAACCCTTGAAATTTTGGCCTAATGAAGAAGATGGACAAAAATTGGCTTTTAATTTTGTTTTTAATTCATTTTAATAACTAAATGACCAAAATGCCCTTACTACTAAACTTTCCAAAAATTCCTTCCATGTCCTAATTTTGTCCATGAACTTAAATTAGTCAAATTTCTATTTAAGACCTCCTAATTAATATTTCAATGCAATTTCATACTAAAAACTTCTAGAATGCAAATTTTGCAACTTATTCGATTTAGTCCTTACTTTCAATTTAAACACTTTAGGCATAGAATTTCTTCACGAAATTTTCACACAATCATGTAATCATATCATAAACCTCAAAATAATTATAAAATAATTATTTCTATCTCGGATTTGTGGTCACAAAACCACTATTCCGATTAGGCCCTAATTCGGGATATTACAATATACAAATAAATGTATTTGAAATGGTAAAAATGGCCATTTTCGTATACGAGGTAAGTTCATATGATTTTTAATAATGCAATGTGTATTTTAATGTTATTGCTTTGATAGTATATGAGATGTAAGTCTATATACAAATAAATGTATTTGAAATGGTTTATTTCTTTTTTGGAGGGGAAAATTGTCACACCCCTAAAATCGGGTTAAAAGAATTAGGTTTGTAAAAACTGAGAGTGGTCATGCCCTGATTTATAAGGTTATCTTTGTGTATTTATAAATTGTGGATTTGAAACTGATATCGAAATTAGGACCATAAATAAATAATTAAGGTATTAAAATAATATAATTAGGTATTATTATATTAATTAATCTAAAATTAAACTTGATTATGATGTTTAATTTGAAAATAGTGTGTTTTAATTGAGTTAGGACCTAATTGGAAAATGGGTTAAATGAATTAAAATATTAATAATGAGACTTGACTATGAGTGTTTTATATAAACTAAGATGGAATGTGCTAAGAACTATAAGTTAAATAAGTTAATAAAAAAATTGAGTAAATGTGTAAGCTAATAAAGAATATGTAAGTTGAGCCCAAATAAATATAGGTAGTTAAGAAATAAGATTAAGTAAGAAGTAGGTGTCAGCCCTAATGGTTAAATGTTAACTTTCCTCTTTAGAAAGCCTAGGTTCAAACCCCACTCCTCCCCTTTTCTTTTAATTTTTAATTTCAAATTTAGACAAAATCTTGGAAAAATTGCAAGTCATCCCCTAGGGTTTACAAACCCTAAGAATTTAACCAATTCTTTCATAATTAGAATTCATATCTTGCCCTTCTTCAAAATTATAATAGAAATAGAATTCCACCATCTTTTTTTATCTTCTTTGCCTAATTAGAATTTCAATTTGTCCCTTTTCAAATCCTAATAGAATTTGCCTTCCATCTTCCTATTTATTCTCTTTTTATTTTCTTTCTCTTTCTTTACACTATATCTTCATCCTAATTGTTGATAATTTTTTTGCTTTCTCGAATCAAATCATCCTCCATTCAATCATTCTTTCTATCAATTTTGCAATTGTCGTCAATAACATCCCTACAATTACTAAAAATCGTTAAGTACATCTCATTTTCAATGTTTAGATATCTAATTTTTGTAATATTTCTATTCAACACTAATCTTACGTTCAATTAATCAATCTTTTTCGGTTCTTGCTTAATCTTTCAATAATCTTGATAAATCTTGAAATCAATTGTTAACTCATGTATAAATGTCATTTGAAGGACTCATTTTAGGTACATCGGATCAGATTTGAATGCAAGGAACTTCGATCGGACTTTCAGTGAAAGGTGTGTGTTGTTTTACAAGCGAATCAGGGCAAACCATGCCTAGGATTAGGGCCACACGGGCGTGTGGACCACACGAGTGGACTATACAACCATGTGCCCTGGAAACCCTAGTGTAGTTCGTGGACCATATGACCTGTCACACAGTCGTGTCTCTCCTGTAGGTTATTTTTGCATTTGCAACACAGTCACAGCCTATTACATGGCCTGGCCACACAATCGTGTAACCCTTCCACACAACCTATAGCACCTCACACGGTCATGTTACCTTTGTTTTATAGTTTGAACCAAAATTTTATGAATTGATCAGTTTAGTCCTTAAACAATCCCCAAACTATTTTTAGTGCTTTGTTTCATTCAATTAAGTCCCTGTTAATATGAATAATGTTGAAATCTATAATCTTATTGATTGAATTATTATTGTATATGCTTGATATAAGAATAGTACTTGTTTACCACCACTGTAGTTCTAATGAACCGATAATGTTTTCCATACCACTGTGTTATCTGTTAGCTCGGAATGATCAATTTGAGAACACCGATAGGGAAGTTGAATAGGCCTTTGAAATATGGTGGAAGCAATAAAAATTTTGCAGCAAAGAACACAATGATTTATAGTGGTTCAGCCCCATTGTCTACTCCACTACCTTAGCTTATCACAATTAAGGATTTTCCCAAATTCACTAATTTGGTAACCTTTGAGGACAAGGTTTAACCTTACAATTGCTCCTAAGAATTATGCCCCAAAATCTTAAGATACAACTCCCTTAAAGTTTTTGTCCAAACTTTAAGAATTAACCCTCTCTCAAAGAGAAATAAATAAGCAAACAAAGAAACAACCCTCTAATTTGTTTACAAGAAAAGGTATGAAAGAATTAAGCTCTAAGTTGTTTTTATTGTAATGCTCCAAAATATTTGTGTAAGTTTCTATAATTGTTAGACAAAATATCTGTCTGCTTCAGTAGTTAAGTATTCTAGGTGTATGTGAGAGGTCCCAAGTTCAAGCCTTACCTTTGGTAAAATTTGGTAATTGTTTGATGTAAGCCTTATACTTGTTTAGTGGACTTATATTAAATCATTTGTAAAACCATATTAGAATGAGCTTGCTGGTTCGAATGGTAAGGGTGTTAGTGTGTTGGAGGTCCTATGTTCGAGTATGACCGATCTGTGGCCGAGTATGAGGCCGAATTTTTAAAGTTGAGCCGTTATGCTCGAGGCATGGTGGCGTCCGAGTAAGAGATGTGTGTTAGGTTTGAGGACGACCAAAGGGATAATCTAAGGGTTCTGATTGCTCTGTAGAGGGAGCATGAGTTTTCTATTCTGGTAGAGGAGGCGAAGATCGCCGAAGATGTTAAATGCATTGAACTCCAGAATAGAGATAGGGAGAGAGAGAGGAATAAGAGGGATTCGGAGCCCTCGAGTTCTGTGCAAAGGCTTAAAAAAAAGGCCAAATCTGATGGGCCAGTTAGAGTTGGGGCTCCTGTTGCTTCAGCTGGGTTGCAGCCTTGTGGTGATTGTGGTAAGTGCCATCCGGGCGAGTGTTGGAAGAGGATTGGGGCCTATCTGAGATGTGGATCTTTAGAGCATCGTATCAGAGACTATCTACAGCGGGCAGATCAGATGCTGGCTCCAGGTTTTGTGCAACCTCAGAGGGCAGTTCGGCAGCTACCTAGGGGTCATGGTCAGGCCAGGGGTGGTAATGGTTTGCGTCGAGGGTAGAGAGCACCGAGCAGAGGTGCTGGTCAGACTGAGGCGAGGCATCCTGCTTTAGTTTATGTTGCACGACACCGACAAGACAGAGATGCTCCTGACGTCATTATCGATACGTTCTTTATATTTAATGTACCTTACATTGCTCTGATAGACATAGGATCTACTCATTCCTATTTAGCCAGTTCAGTTTTTGAAAACCTAGGGATTACGGTTGAGAGCACTATGAGTGAGGTCACTGTATTAAGTCTGTTGGGGCAGTTTGTTCAGGCTAATAAACTCTACAGGGATGTACCCTTAATGGTGCAAAGAACTATTTTTCTGGCAGATCTGACGGAGCTTTCGTTTGGGGAGTTCGATATAATTCTGGGAATGGATTGATTGGTCAAGCACTGGGTTAGTCTGGATTGTGTGACCAAAAGGGTCATTCTGAGAACTGAGGTGGATGATGAGGTGGTTGTGATCGGAGAGCATCGGGATTATTTGTCTAATGTGATCTTTGCACTTGTGGCTGAGAAATTGGTTCAGAAAGGGTGTGAGGCGTACTTGGCCTACGTCAGTGTTTCTGCTTCTGGGGACTCTTCAATTGGGGATATCAAAACCATGAGGGATGTTTCGGATGTTTTTCCTAAGGAGTTATCGGGATTGCCTCCGAACCGAGAGGTGGAATTTAGGATTAAGCTTCTTTTGGGTACAGCTCCGATGTCCATCGTTCCCTATCGTATGGCACCGAAAGAGATTACAAAGCTTAAGGCTCAACTGCAAGAGCTTTTGGACTGTGGTTTCATTCGTCCTAGTGTATCTTCATAGGGAGCACCAGTTTTGTTTGTTAAGAAGAAGGATGGGACCATGAGGATGTGCATCAATTACCGGTACTTGAACAAGTTGATTGTGAAGAATAAGTATCCGCTTCTGAGGATCGATGACTTGTTTCATTAGTTCCAGAGGGCTTCTGTGTTTTCAAAGATTAATCTTCGATCCGGGCACCATCAGTTGAGGGTTAAGGAGGCTGATGTACAGAAGACTACATTTAGGACTCGTTATGGACATTACAAGTTTCTAGTTATGCCTTTCAGTTTGACGAATGCACCGGCTGCATTTATGGATCTAATGAACTAAGTTTTCCAGCCCTATTTGGATCATTTCGTTGTGGTCTTCATCGACGACATTCTGGTATACTTTAAGACTGAGGATGAGCATGATGAGCATCTTAGAGTAGTGCTTCAGATTCTACGTGAGAAGCAACTTTTCGCTAAGTTAAGCAAGTGTGAGTTTTGATTATGTGAAATAACTTTTCTAGGGCACATGGTTTCTGCTGAGGGGATTCGTATGGATCCTCGAAAGATTGAGGCTTTGCTGGATTGGAAACAGCCTAAGAACTTTAGAAATTTTCACGAAACTTAAAATTTTTTTCCACTAAATAGAAGTCACACGCCCGTGTGTTTGCCCGTGTGGACAAAATGAAGTCATTTTCTAGCTTTATTTCTCACCCAAAATCACCCAAAAACCTGCACATAAAACAATCAACCAATTCCAACCATTTCAAGCATTCCAATTGAACAAATACATCATTTATCAAGACATACCATTTCATGCATACATGGTTACAAACTCACCTTAGCTTAACTTAGGCATTAACAACATTTTATCACATAAACTTAGCATAACACATGTGTATATATATATATATCACAATAGCTTACTAAACCATACCCGAAATGAACCATCACTAGCCATTCCAATGGCTAGGTTACAAAATAACATTTCAAGCCACCATTGGCCGAGTTGTCCTATACATGCCATTATATCAAAATGATTCTACTATATATACCCAAGATAGCTAGCTGATAATGTGATGATGCTCTAATGATCTCCTAACCTTCACGAGCTTCCGAGAACTATAAGACAGGGGAAAAATAAAAGGAGTAAACATTACATGCTTAGTAAGTTCGTATAACAGAAATTAAACTTACCAATCTTGATTATTAAATCTAAACATACAATATCATGTTTCCATCCATTTGGCTAAATTTTCCTAAGCACATACATTCAATCAAACATGTTAGTCACCAAAATCTTCATATAAATCAAGTAACATAGATGAGCTCATCAAGCAAAATTCTATCTAGTCATTACTATTTCATCTCAAGGTTTTCATGCCAAGTCAAGAGTTATATGTCCTTTGAATAATTGAATTCCAATTAATGCTCAAGTAGTACACTCGAAGTGTACGATTTAACAATTCGTCAATTTCTTATTCAAGGGTACCCATTAGGGCACGTAACCAAGAAACACTCTCTCGAGCCATTTATCATTTAACAGGATTACCAATCCAAGCTAAATCCTTTATATAACGTACGCTTAGGCAAGCTCAATTAGGATTACTAGTCTAGGCTAAACCCTAATCATAACGTATGCTCGAGAGGTATTACATCGGGATTACCCATCCGGGCTAAATCCATCTTATAACAAGGTCAATAGGATTAATCATCCGAGCTAAATCCCGTTCGCAACAAATACAGGACCTTATCCATTTGGGAAAGCGCATATATTCATCGGAATTCAACATTCAATCGGGACTAACCCCTTTATCATCATTTCATACACATATAAGTTTTCCATCATAACATACATGTAAGGCACATTATATAAATCACATTACACACAATGTAACATTCAATTAAAATAATTGTATACCTGATTAAGTTATACAAACTTACCTCGACACTTATTCGCGTAAAAGTCTACTAATCTGAAATCTTTTCTTTTCCTCGATCTAGCCTTGAGTTTGTGTTTTTCAAATCTATATAAATGAATTTTATCGTCAATTTCTTACATTTCATACTTAAACGGACTCAATTTACGTCCTAGGCAAAATTACCATTTTGCCCCTAACTTTTTCAAAAATTCTATTTTCGTCCCTAGGCTCGAAAAATGAAACCTGTCAAATTACTCCCGATTCCAAGCTAACCAAAACCCCATTATAAATTTTTCAGAACATGTATACCTAAAATTTTAGAATTTTTCTTCATATTTTATAACTTTTCATTTTAGTCCCTAATCAAGTTTTCATCAAAAATCACCTTGTAAAAGTTGTTTATCTATCAATAATCTTTCATTTTCCACCATTAGACATCAAAATAAAAACTTATTCATCATGGGTAAAATTTTAGACTTTGTCTTTCTTTCAAATTAGTCCTTGAAATAACTAAATCAAGTTAAAACGATCTTAAAAATATAAAAATCGTTAAAAACAGGACAAGAACGGACTTACAATCGAGCTTGAAAGCTTGGCCAAAACCTTAGCTATGACTTCAATTCAATTTTCGGCTAAGGGAGGACTAAATTAAGAAGATGGACACTTTTATTTGATTTATTTTGTTTTTATTTACCAAATGACCAAAATGCCCTTACTGCATAACCTTCAAATTTTACCTAGCCATGTCCATTTTGGTCCATTATGAAGTATAATGGTCTAATTACCAATTAAGAACCTCCAATTTAAAGTTTCATTACAATTTAGTCCTTCTAGACAAATCGAACACCCAATCGATAAAATTTCTTAATGAAATTTTCAAACAATTATTTCACTAAATATTTTTAATTCATATTTGTGGTCCCAAAACCGTTGTTTCGATTTCACTAAAAAAATAGGCTGTTACAGTTAGACTGCATGGGGTTCTAGTGTCGGTTATTTCTCACAGAGATCCTCATTTTACATCATGCTTTTGGAAGAAGTTACACGAAGCTCTGGTTTCCAGATTGGACTTCAGTACTGCATTTCATCTTTAGACAGATGGCCAATCCAAAAGGGTGATTTAGATACTAGAGGATTAGGAGTTCTGTGATTGATTTTCGAGGTAGTTGGGAGGAGCCTATAATAATAGTTTCCAGGCTAGTTTTTAGATGGCACCTTACGAGGCTTTGCATGGTCGTAAGTGTCGTACTACACTGTGTTGGACTAAGTTAGGTAAGCGTCGAGTTTTGGGTTCTAAATTGGTTTTTGATACGGAGGATAAGGTTTGACTGATTCGGGATTGTCTGAAGGCGACTTCTGATAGATAGAAGTTTTATGTGGATCTAAAGAGGTGTGATATTGAGTATTCTGTGGGGGACTTCGTCTTTCTTAAGGTTTATCTGTAGAGGAAGTTTCTGAGGTTTGGTCGTAAGGGTAAGTTGAGCCCTAGATTCATTGGGCCGTACCAGATTCTGAAGCATGTAGGACCAGTTGCTTATCAGTTGGAGTTACCCCCTGAATTAGACTGTATCCATGATGTATTCCACTTTTCGATGTTGAGACAGTACCGATCCGACTCATCTCATGTTGTCACGGTTGAGAAGATCGATGTTAGGCCGGACTTGACCTTTGAGGAGGAGCCGATTCAGATTCTGGATCATGATGTTAAGGTTCTGAGAAGAAAGTCCATTCTATTAGTGAAGGTGCTGTGGCGAAATGATAGCACTGAGGAGGCTACGTAGGAACCTGAGGACTCGATGCATCAGCAATATCCTCATCTGTTCTGAGCAGGTAAATTTCGAGGTTGAAATTTATTTTAGGGGGTAGCGTTGTAACGCCCCAAAATATTTTTGTAAGTTTCTGTAATTGTTTGACAAAATATCTGTCTGCTTCAATGGTTAAATATTCTGGGTGTGTGTGTGAGGTCCAAAGTTCAAGCCTTACCTTTGATAAATTTTGGTATTTGTCAGATGTAAGCCTTATACTTGTTTAGTGGCCTTATATTAAATCATTTGTAAAACTATATCAGGATGACTCTGCTGGTTCGAGTGGTAAGGGTGTTGGTGTGTTGAAGGCCCTATGCTCGAATTCCTGCGCGAGTGTGGGTATTTATTTTTGTTCAAATTTGTAGGAGAGAGTTTTGATTGAACTAGAATTCTGAGTAGTAGGATAGTGAGATAATCAAGGGATTTGGGGGTTATCATTTTTTATTTTTTTATTTTTATTTTCATTCTTTTTCTCTTTTCCAATTTTTCTCTGTTTTTCCTGACAATCATCTTTCTTCAAACAAAATTCCCCTTTATTGCTATTATCGTTATTTTTCTTTTCCTACTCCTTGTCAGAATTAAATTATTCCTTCGTTATTTGCTTCTGCTGCTAGTACCTGTTTGGGTTCGAGTTGTCGAGTTTTGGGTATTCATTAAGTGGACTTGGTTTGGTTTCTTTAGCGTTTTGGTTTCTTTAGCGTTGAATTCTGTAAGTTGGAACTTTGCGGTGTCCTTTGCATAGGAGAAGAGGGTGAAATAGCAGCCTCTGTTCAGCGATAGAACTTGTGAATGAACAGGGTGTTGGTGGTAAGTGTGTGCACACCTTTCGGTTTAATTTCAATGGATTTGTGAACTGTTGGCTAAGTTTGTAATCAACTATTTATTGGACTTTTGAACGTTATGTTTTAGGTTTGGAAGGCTTCAGGAGCGATTTCGCAGCATAATCATACGAGGTATGTACCCAACACGCAGAAAAACAAGGTTTGACAAAAGTCAAAAAACACCATTGTCGACGCCACACGACCGTGTGGTCGACGAAGGTCAGGCCGTGCCTAAGACACGGTCGTGTGATGGCTGGGGCATGGCCGTGTGAGCCATATGGGCTAGATTGAATTGGGCGTATGGGCTCACACGGGCATGTGGAACTGGGCCAGGCCGTGTGATCCACACGGGCAAGGCCAATTTGGTTGTGTGGGCCACACAGACGTGTGGGCCCAAACGGGCAACCGACACGGGTGTGTAGGCCTTTATTACTGAAATTTTTCGTAGGGTCGTACGGGTCATCCTAATCGACTGTGGGCTTACCGTAGGGTCGGTAAAGGCTTATTAAACCCTAAAACTATGTTTTTTTATAGCATGTGAATATGTATGTGTGAAAATTTCGTGAACTAATTTTATCGTTTAATAGCTCAATTTGAGAAAAAGGACTTAATCGCGTAAAATGCAAAAGTGGCATGCTATAAGTTAAATATGTCTAATTGCTATGGTTTATTAAATGAAAGGTCCTTATGTTGATATTAGACCATAGATAGTGGGAATGGACATAAATGGACATTTATTAAGGTGTTTAAATGGTTTAATAACATGATTAAATTTGTAAATTGGTTATTAAGGTATGTTAAATAAAACCAAAATCAAAATTATGTGTTATCATCATCATCTAGCCAAAAATACAAAGAAGAAAAGAAGCCAAATTAGGTTTTAAGCTTTCGGCACTTGCAAGCTTGATTTGGTAAGTGTTTTAGCTCAGTTTTTGATGATTTCAATGTTTTTGTGATCGTTGCTTTGTGTACTAGCTAGCCCATGCCTCAATTTTTGAAAGTGTTGATGATTTTTAAAGTTTCCATTGATGAATTCATATGTTTTTTAATGTTTGATGATGAAATATGAAAGCTTGGTGTTTGATATACATGTTTTGTAAAATGATTTTGAGTAAAAATGTCAATTAGGGATTAAATTGTGAAAAGTGTAAAATGTGTGGTTAAATGTCTGAAATATTGAAAATTATGGGCTGTTATAGAGTCTATGAAAATTCAGCTAGCTTGGGTGTAATTGAAATTGTTGAATTTTGTGTATTTGTGAAATAGGGACTAAATTGTAAAAAATGTGAAAGTTTAGGCCTAAAGTGTAAAAATACCTAAGTATGTGTTTGTGGACTAAATTGAATGTGTTGGTGAATAAAAGAGTTACTTTTGAATGTATATAGATCAAGAACGAAAGAAAATAGATTTAGATAGGGGAAAATTGAATGTTGACGAATAGTTGATTCTGTCTGTTTATTCCAAATACGATGTAAGTTCATATGCAAATGAGCGTCTTTAAATTGAATTATACATGTTTACTTGTCATTGAATTGCTATGAATGTTGAACGAGTACTTATGAGTAAGAATCGACAAAGTTACGATATCTGAAAGTCCCGTATAAACCTTAGGAATAGTATAGGATACAAATGTCATGACATTAGGTTACTGAGATGTGATTACATGTAAGACCATGTCTGGGACATTGGCATTGTATTGTGATTACGTGGAGACCATGTCTGGGACATTGGTATCGTTAATCAATTATGTGTAAGACCCTGTCTGGGATAGTGGCATCGATATGTGATAACATGTAAGACCATATATGGGATATGGCATTGTTCGAGCTTGTGTAATTCTCGAGTATCCTTAACGATTTTGAATGGTTCAACGGGTAAATTCAAGTCGAGAAAGAATGTGTGAATGAGTTAAGTGACTCGGGTACTTACAAAATTTCATATGAGTATTGAAAAGGGAAGTAATGGATGAATTCACTTATGATTATGAATATGTGTTCAATGGGAAAGGTTTATGAGATCTTATGTGCTTATTCATGGTTTGCCTATTGATGGAAATGTTGTTAATTCATGTATTAATTTTATTTGCATATGGCTTACTAAGCTTTTAAAGCTTACTTTGTGTGTGTTATTTCCCTATTTTATAGATTAACGAAGCTAGCTCAGACATCGGGGATCATCAGGAATTTTCATTACACTATCGAACAACTTGTTGGTACTTTTGGAGCTTTGTATATATGGTATATGGCATGTATAGGCTAGTGTCAATTTGGTATATTTTGAGTCATGATATTAGCCATGAGATTTGGCCTGTAAATGTTAATTTGTATGGCCATTTACGTTAACTTGAATTATGTGTTTGATAAATGTTATATGTGATGTATATAATGCTGTATATGTTGTTTTGTTTGGAATGGTTATATGGTTGCTCTTTTGGATAGTTATAAGTTGTCGTATTATTGTTTGGAAGTTGGCATATTGTGGATTGATTGAGATGATGATATGGTGTGTTATGTGTCTTGAATTAGAGGATAAGATGATGAATAAATGCACTTACAAGTTATGTAAGTTTTTGATGATTTCGGTATAAGGATTTGGTATTTTTTTTATTATGGAATTGAGTAGTAAAAATGGTTGATAATAGATGGCATGATATGTGTGTGAATTGATATGTTTTGGCTGCCTATATATGTGTTAAAATAATACCATTTTGTTGGCTAGGTGAGCATAAGAAAAGGGTGGCAAATTGGCTTTGTAAATGGACTATTTTTGTCCACACTGGCAGAGACATGGGCATATGTCTCAGTTGTGTGCGACACACGGTGATGTTATACGACCGTGTGTCCCCTATGGAATAATTAAAAATTCAAGTCAGTCTTGTGCACGGCCTAGACACACGGGCATGCCTGGTGGACGTGTGAAGCACACAGTCTCGGCACATGGGCGTGTGTGGCTATTTCGAATGGTACACGAGTTAGACGCACGGGCGTGTAGTCGGCCGTGTGACCCAAGTCAGTAACCCCTCAAGATTTCCCACGACCAAGGCACATAAGTGTGTCTCCGGCTGTGTGGTGCAAGTCAATATGTATGCTCTATTTTCACACGGCTTGTGACACGGGCGTGTCTGGTAGCTGTGTGAGACACACAGCCTGTTAACACAGGTGCGTGACCCTTGAATGCATGATAATTTTCTAAGTTTTTAAAAATTTTTATATATGATGGTTTAGTTTCGAACCTCTTTTAAGCATGATTAAAGGTCTCGTAGACCTATTTAAGGGACATTGTGTATGTGAATGAATGATATGCGAAAATGATTGTTTAATGAGTTATGAAACGATAGATAAATGTTGTGTTTGATCGGTAATACCTCTTAACCCTAATCCAGCGATGGATACGAGCTAAATGTGTTACAGAAACATTTACAGATAAATCATGCAAATTACTATTCATATTCTAAAATCTTTCTTAACGTCCCTTAAATGGACCCTCGAGGTCCAACATGAGCATAGAGTCGAGTTGAGACTTAACCGGGACCTCTAAAAATTTTTCGCGACTTTTTACAATTTTTCCAATGTGCAGGGCTCACACGCCCGTGTAACCCTGGGACACGCCCGTACTACAGGCCATGTCCTACCCCGTGTAACTCACTAACTTGCACACACGGCCATGCCATACACCCTGTGCTAGGCCGTCTAGCACACACGCCTGTGTCTCTGCCCATGTGCTCAATTCTGAGCATTCTGTTTCTCAAAATTAAGGTGCAGGGGACACACGGTCTAACCACATGCCTGTGCTCGCTCGTGTGTCTGCCCGTGTGGACAAAATAAAGCCATTCCTAGCTTCATTTCTCTCCTCAGTCTTTGTCATAATCCTACACCACATATTGTATTCATAACCCAACCAAATCCAAGAATTTTATTCAAGTTAATTCTATCATTTAACATGATATATCAACACATACAATTACTAACCATTTCAAGTATCCTAATTGAGCATATTCCATCCATTATCATGGCATATCATTTCATGCATGCATGTTTACAATCTTGCCTTAATTATGTCCTCATATTAGACATAATTTGATCAACTACTTAACATATATGTGGCTAACATAATATGACATTACAAGTATATCAAAACAATCATTACTAGCCATTCCAATGGTTAGATTACAAGCATCGCTTACTTTTACATGCCAATATGGCCAACATATCCTATACATGCCATTACAACCGCAATTGAATTACCATACTATACCGACATTGGCCGATGGATAGTGTGAGTGATCTCCGCCAAACTTCCAATTCAACGAGCTTCTGATTACTCTAAAACAGGGAAAATAAAATGGAGTAAGCATAAAAATGCTTAGTAAGTTCATATAACATAGTACTCAACTTACCATTCATGCTATTATGAGGTAACTAAGTAATGTATAATCAACCACTTTGATCTCAAGCCCTACACACATCCTTATTGCCCTTATTAGTCATATATTCCATAGTAATATCAAGACATGTATGGGCTCAACAATAATCAAGTTTCCAAGCACATATGCTTTCCACATCATGTATTCATTCAATATACATAATTCATCTCATTATTTCGAGTATAATTTCATAATAGTTAATTTCGAGTTCAGATAATTTTGCATCAGAACTTCACACATATTACTCGGAATATCAAAGTCACGATTAGTACACTCTAGGTGTAAGTTTATAATCAAGAATGAACATTCTCATCAAATAGTTTCCATCTGCAAATATCATCATCTCATATTTCATATATCACTTGTCATGTATCATCATTTTCTTGCATTTCATGTAATATTCCTTCATGTCATATTTCCATATCATATACACCATTCCATGTCAATTTGTCTTAAATTTATACTTGCGCCTGTCAGAATATTGCCCATTGAATTTATTTAAATTATTGATGGATACATAAGTAGCACACTTGAGGCGTACGAATCAGGATCCATCAATTCATATTCAATGGTACCCATAAGGTACTATATCAGAGAGTACACTCTCGAGCCACATATATATATACTACAGGATTACCAGTCCAGGCTAAATCCTTTTTATGACATATGCTCTAAAAAGCTTGATCTGGATTACCTGTCTGGGCTAAATCCAATCCATAATATATGCTCAAGAGGACTTATATCAGGATTACTCGTCCGGGCTAAATCCTATCAGAATTGAGGTCGAACGATTACTGATTCGAGCTAAATCCTATCCGCAACAAATGCATGACCTCTTTCGTTTCGGGAAATCACATATCCATCGATTTTCCATTTATTCAACCGAGGTTTAAACACTTTTCAAGAATTATCAGGCATTTTATTATTTCATACCTTCATAACATTTATGTAATTCGAGTAAAACACATTCCACATTCAGGTCAAGCATACAACATTTTATTCATTTACCATTTTATTGGGCATTTTCATTTATCGAGCTATATCGAGTAGGTGATCATTTCACATATTTATGACATTGATAAAATTTATGAACTCAACATTTAAATCAAGCATAAAAACATATACAATATAGTTACATGAACTTACCTCGACAAAGGTTTGTGTATGTAAAATCTACTAATTCGACATTTTCCTCATTCCTTGTTCCAACTCCGAATTTGGTCTATACGGATCTATACGAGTAAATTTAACATCAATTTATCACATTCTATATTCATGTTGACTAAATTTTCATCCTAGAAAAATTACCATTTTGCCCTAACTTTTCCATAAATTACAATTTTGTCCCTAGGCTCAGAAAATGAAATTCATGAAATCCGACCCTCTACCCAAGCCTATCCGAATTATACATACAACTTTTACAGAACATACATTTCAAAAATTTCAACATTTACCATGGATTTTCACCATTTTTCATTTTAGTCCCTAAATTAAGTTTTCATGAAAAATTACTTTGTAAAAGTTTTTTATCTTTCATCAATATTTCATTTTCTATCATAAATTTCAAATTTCCAGCATATACACCCTTGACCCAATTTTTATACCATGATAAATTTTCAAATTGATCCCCCAAATAGATAGTTTAGGCTATCTCGGTTTTAAAAATATCAAAATTGCTAAAAACGGGACAAGGAAACTTACCCAATTTGGCCATGAAAGTCTCTTCTCTCTCTCCTAGGGTTTCCATGTTTATTTTGGGGAAGAAGATGAGAAAAATATGATTTTTCTCTTCTTTTCATCTTTTTAATTAATTAATATTTTTACTTTCCAATTTAGTCCCTAGCCTTTTTCTCATTTTCCATGGATGAATCATCCAAAAATATCTACATAATTTTTATTAATGGTCTAATTACCATATAAGGACCTTAATTTTTGAATTCCATAGCTATTTGATCCTTCTAGGTACTAGAATCCAACTTTTACATTTTATGGGATTTGGTCCTTCTCGTAATTAAGCACATAACCGGTAAAATTTTCTTTTCAAAATTTCCACACGACACTTCTAGTATAATATGGATCATATAATAAAATAAAAATAAATTTTATTTTTTGGCTCAGATTTGTGATCCCGAGACCACTGTTCCGATTTCACCGAAATTGGGCTGTTACAGGACTCTTTTAAAATTTTGACGTTGGTTTTGGGATTTTGGTTTTACTTATTTATAAGTGTGAAAGTTTTCTAAAAATCTTGAACGGATTTTCTGGACACAACGTTTTTACAAGCTTCCGCTACAAACACATTTTATCTTTAAATGATTAAATGAAAGAAAGCTTTGAAATTTTTAATAACTCTAAAGGCTAATGAACTGGAAAGGTTTTAACTTAATGAAAATGGTTTCTTAACCCATTTCATGTGACACTTCCGGATTCGGCCATAACGTCTAGGCCAGGTTTGGGGTGTTACATTTATTGATCTTTAAGCTTTACACATGTCTCTTGTTGTTGCTAAACCTTTGGAAGATGATATTTATACCCTCTAATTTGATTTCCAACCATTGTGGTTGTCGTAAAAGTGAATGTAGCCATTGGGGATGAAATACCAGGTTATTAACTTCACCTGCAGCAACGAGTATCGCTACCTACCAAAAAGGGTATCGCTATTTTTTTGTAATTAATGCTGATTTCACTGACTGTTGAAGCAGGAATACTGATACCTGAGGGATTTATTGATACTTTTCATAAAAGTATCAATATTAGATTGATACCTAGAAAAGGTTACAAATTCCAGAATGTCAATTTGGTATCGATTAACAGAGGGGTATCGATATCTTGTAGAATATTGATACTTAGATAAAAAGTAATGATACTTTTTATCCTAGAGTAATTCTAACTTGTTTGAAAATGATTAAAACATATTTAAAAATTTTTGACTCAATTAAAACCACTTCAACTTAATTTTATGAAATTGCTCAACTTTACTTTTATTCGAAAACACTTTAATTTGTTATATTTATCCAATAAAGCTTAGTTTAACACTACCGATTGCATGGCATACATGTCTACTGTTACTATTAAACTGAGCTCACGTTAAGCAAGTTTATTGGTACTGCTATGATTTGTTATAAGCATGATAATTACTACCTATATAATTATTAAAAACATGTTAATGCTACCGTACTAATATGTTATAGCATGTCATGTTACATTACATGGGGTGGGACGATATGAACGGAGGAAGTGTTAGCAGCTTTTATCTGCATTGAATAGTGGTTTATACACACCATATTAACATCTTTTATCTGCATCAAATAGTGGTTTATCCACACCGTACTAACAGATTTTATCTACACCGATTAGTGGTTTATTCACACCATACTAGCAGTTCATTTGAAATGTTTAGTGGTTCATCTACACCGTGGTGTAAAGGTAAAGGAGTTCTGGGGAACTCCTACTATGGAGTGTAGCGGAGTTAGGTAGGACCTATTCTGATAAATTGAAATTGCATTGAATTCATATGCATTTGCATGGCTATGAACATTGGGATATTATGTTGATGAATTATTCTGCACTTCTGATATTCTATATTGCTATCCAATTGTGACTTATTTTATGAGTTGATATTTTGTATGATTTGTCCACTGTTTGCACTGATTTTCTTGTGATTGAACTCACATTGAGCTTCATAACTCACTTTCTTCTTTTATTTCTATCTCTACAGATAACCCACCAGGTCAGGACATGGACATGGCATCTAGAGGAACTCGACTTAGTTTCATTTATTAAAATATTTTAGATTTATTATTTGATAGTTTTATTATTCAGAGACTGTATTGTTTTATTTTGAATAATGGCATGGGACTCGGGATTTAGGTTTTTATAGCATGCATGATCTTTAATTCGATTTTAAGGTAAAAATATGGATATTAATTAATTATGTATGAACTTCGGTTTTCATTAAAATTAAAAAACATATATCACTTTTCCATTGCTAAACTATAATTAAAGTTTCAAGTAATAAATAAATTGGTAATTAACTAAGTTTTCAAAAGTAGTCACTGTTACATAGGTCAGTTAATCTAAATCAGTTCTTTGATAACTCGTAGGTTTTTTTAAAAGTAGACTAAGTTTTCTTCCAAAATAAAAAAAATGTTTTAAATGTCTATTTTATAAACTCTGACATCTTACTGGATCGTTTCGGTGGTCGATGTAATTTTCCAAATTTGGGCTTAACATCTAGGTAGGGTTGGGAGGTTAAATTATCTCATTATCACTAGTGTGTCTTCTTAATAATTAATATGACTACTGTCAACAAATGATTGTGATAAATTGCTCATTCAAGAACAAGTAACCCGTGACCATGTTCCATATTTATCAATTCACACAATGCCAATGAGAGGATATCATTAACTCTTTAACTAAGCTATGAATTCTATTGTTGCTAGCAAAGCCATGCCATACACAAGTCATGTACCCAACATACCAGCTATGGTCTCGATCATTTTTAGAGCATAAGCCTCCACTTATATCAAAGCACATGAGTTACATACGCGTGGTTAGTGACTAACTCAGGATTTAGGTAAGTGACACCATAAATGTCACAAGTGAATTAACTCACAAACATATTCAAAATTAATTCAAATTGGGACCAGTCCAATGTATGATTCTTCCAATGAGTACATCTATGTTTCTACTCATAGAATTATAGACTAGCCATCTCCCCAATTGGAATTATAGACGACATAATAATCCTTCTAATTATTTGAATCAAACACTCACTTTGATTATTTTACAGGATTAAAAACTCGTTTAGATTATCTACTGAAGTAAGTTATCTTTTCCGCAATGTAAACGTTCGTACAGTGCCACTTATAATCAGTTTGAACTTAGACAATCAATGAGATAATATTTGTTTATCACAATTTTCATATGTATGCAAAACATAAAAGACAGAAACACAAAAGATATAACAGCCAAATGTGAAATTAACTTTATTTATTTATTCATCGTTCAAATACATAAAAAACAGTTACATGTTTACTACAATATGGGCACATTTCCCAACACCAACATATAGGCATTGGATGGAATTAAACATGTATTTAGATATCTCAGAGGTACTACTAGTATAGGGTTATTTTATTCAAATGACTCAAGATCTTTATTAGTTGGCTATGCTGATACTGGATATTGATAAAATCCATATAAAGGTTGATCTCAAACAAAATATTTATTTACATGTGAAGGTACAATAATATCATGGCGTCCAACAAAACAGACATTAATTGTTGCCTATTCAAATCATGTAGAATTAATTGTAATGCATAAACCAAGCTGAAGTGTGTTTGACTAAGGTTGTTAAGCCAACATATCTAGAAGATATGTGATTTGCCTCTGCAAGAAAAGATGTCAGCTATCATATACGAAGATAATGCAACATGTATAACTTAATTGAATGGTAGTTACATAAAAGGTGACAGAACAAAACATATTTCACCAAAATTCTTCTTCACTCATGATCTGGAGAAGAAATGTGATATAGTAGTTCAACAAATTCATTCTAATGATAAATTGGCTGGTCTTTTACCAAGGTATTGCCAACCACAACGTTTGAAAGACTAGTATACAATATTGGAATGTGTTAGCTCAAAGATGTACTATGATGTTGCCTTGAAGGGGAGTCTAAAACACGTTGTACTCGTTTCCTTAATCAAGGTTTTGTCCAACTGGGTTTTCGTGGTAAAGGTTTTCAAGGAGGCAACTTGTAACAAGAGATTGTATACTCTTTTTCATTCATTAGGTTTTTATCCTACAGTGTTTTTCCTAATAAGTTTTAACGAGACACATGTTTGTTGATGGACATCCAATAAAGAGTGCTGTAAAATGAATGTCCTTATAACTCCAATAACCCCCAATAATTCATTTTCTTGCAACTCTTAAAGATTTTTAGGGTACCTTAACTATCTTTATTATAATTTTGTAACCTATGATGATTGAGGCCCTATAAATAGAGGGCATGCAAAAAAAATTTGATATCCTGAAATGAAAATTGAACCATCCTCTCATTTTTCTACTATTTTCTCTTGTTGTAATTCTCTTAGTTCCTAATAGCACTTTATAAATTGAAAATTTTAAACTTTTATAACCTTTTAAAGTTTTATGTTCTTTAATTTGAATAGCTTTTCTTCTTCATAATTTTTGGTATTATAATTTTTATTTTTGACTATTTGAATTTTTTTTAAATTTTTTATAATTTTAAATTATTTATAAACATGACATATATGGGAAAACAATGCCACAATAGTATAAAAGGTTAAAGGCCAATTTACTCCAAATAAAATATAATAGACCAAATTGACTAAATGTGTAAATATGGGGGCTAAAATTGTTATTATAATCATATATAAAACATAAAAATAAACATTTAATGGTACAATTTCAATAGAAAGACTATTTGATGTAGAAACACCATTTTGTTCAATTTCAATAGAGACACTAAGAAATTAAAAGATGAAAATAATTTTGCATTTACTTAAGGCAGAAAAGTCAAATAAAATTCTTTAATTAAAGATTATTGTAAATGTTTGACTCTAAACTTAAGTTTTTTTCCTCCCGTGTTAATATATTTTGAGAAATATTTATTAGTATCTAATTATAGTGAGGGATTTACTTACACCAACATATAACTAATAAGTTTTATTATAGATAAGGAGGAAGTTAATTGGTTAGAATTAAATAATTTAATTAGAATTTCCATACTTGTGAAAAAAATTTAGTTTGAATGATAAAAAAAAGGGGGAAAAAACATTTATTAAAAGGTGGACATTGTTGGACTTCTCAGTTGTTTTTTTATGAAAACAGGGAAAACAATTGTTTGCATTTAGCAAATTTTGATGCTGAACTCTTAATCAACTAAATGGAAAAGGAAATATAAAAATATCGCATGTTTTTCATGATAGTAAGATTTTAATCTTATTTATAGGTTTAATTGTAATCAAGAAAAAAAAACTTTTTGTTATAAAATAATCAAATAAAAGAATACTTAAAGTAAACAGATAATTTTCTCGTATCTCTTTTTCATTTACGAAAGAGTTCTATTTATAAGTAAACTGAAATTCAATACAATACAATAAATGAAGCTTATTTAAGTGATTCATTAACACATTAAACAACTTGCATAATGAATGAGAGGTTTTACCTTATAAATGAAGGGGTTAGAATATGGACATTCATATTTATTTGTAACACTCCCCCTTGGATGTCCATTAAAGAAAACTATGCCTCATTAAAACCTTTATTAGGAAATCCCTGTGGGATAAAAACCTAATGAAGGAAAAAGAGTACACAATCTCCTATTACAAGTTACCTCGTTAAAAACCTTTACCAGGAAAACTAGTGGGACAAAACCTTGGTTAAAGGACAAGAGTACAACGTGTTTTAGACTCCTCCTAATGGCAACATCACATTATATCTTTGAGTCGACACATTCCAATCTTGTTTCGTAGTCTTTCAAATGTTGAAGTTGGCAATGCCTTGGTAAAAAGATCTGCTAAATTGTCACTAGAACGAATTTTTTGAACTTCTATGTCACCTTTCTTCTCAAGATCATGAGTGAAGAATAATTTTGGTGAAATATATTTTGTTCTGTCACCTTTGATATAACCACCCTTTAATTGAGCTATACATGTTGCATTTTCTTCGTATAAGATAGTTGGCATATTTTCCTATAAAGGCAAATTACATATCTTCTGGATATGTTAGGTTAATAACCTTAGCCAAACACACTCACAGTTTACCTCATGCATTGTAATAATTTCAGCATAATTTGAAGAAGCAGTAGCTAATGTCTGCTTTTTTGAATGCCATGATATGGCAGTACCTCCACGTGTAAATAAATATCTCATTTGAGATTGACCTTTATGTGGATCCAATAACTATCCATCATCAGCATAACCAACTAATAAGGATTTTGAATCATTTGAATAAAATAACCCCATATTAATGGTCCCTCTGAGATATCTAAATACATGTTTAATTCCATTCTAATGTCTTGGAAAAGAACTAAATCTTGATAACAAGTTTATAGCAAAAGCCATATCAGGTTTACAAGATACATCAATGCTCCTATGGCACTTAGATATGGTACTTCAGGACCAAGAAACTCTTCATCATTCTCGTAAGGACAAAATTGATCTTTATTCACATCTAACGATTGTACAACCATCGGGGTACTCAATGGATGTGCTTTATCCGTATAAAATTTCATTAAGATTTTTTTCGTAAAAGTTGACTGATGGACATGAATTTTATCTTTTAAATGCTCGATTTACAGGCTAAGAAAAAACTTTGTTTTTCCAAGATCTTTCATCTCAAATTCTTTCTTTAAATAATTTACTACATTTTGAAACTCTTCAGGAGTTCCAATAATATTTAGATAATCAACATAAATAGCAATTATCACAAAGTTTGATTGAGACCTTTTTATAAAAACACATGGGTAGATTGGATTGTTTTTATAACCTTTCTTTAACAAATATTCACTAAGACGATTGTACCACATACGTCCAGATTGTTTTAATCCATATAAACTTTTCTTTAATCTGATTGAGCAATTTTTTGTGGAAACTCTAAATCCTTCAGGGATTTTTTATATAAATTTCATTATCAAGTGAACCATACAAATAGGCTGTAACAACATCCATTAGATGCATGTCAAGTTTTTCACGTACTGTTAGACTAATAAGGTATCTAAATGTGATTGCATCCACCACAGGAGAATATGTCTCTTCATAATCAATGTCAGGCCTTTGTGAAAATCCTTGTGCTACAAGTCATGCTTTATATGTTACGACTTCATTTTTCTCATTTCGTTTCTGCACAAATATCCATTTATATCTTACCGGCTTTACATATTTAGATGTTTGGACTATAGGTCCAAAAACTTCACGTTTAGAAAGTGAATTTAATTTTTCTTGAATTGCGTCTTTCCATTTTGGCCAATCTTTTCTATATCTACATTCCTCAATAAATTTAGGCTCAGGATCCTCATTTTCTTTTACTATTTCAATAGCAACATTATAAGCAAAATTGTTGTCGACAACTATATTTTTTCGGTTCCATCTTTCTCCTGAAGTAACATAACTTATTGAGATTTCTTCATTATAACCATTTTCAGGCACCTGAACCTCTTCTGGGGGGTTTTTGATTAGTTATATCTTTGGCCTTTTCTTGGGCACTTGCCTCCAAAATATTATCGTATTGAATAATTTCTCATTTCTTTTTACAAGGATTTTTATCTTTGGAACAGATTGGTCTTCCACGCTTCAGGAGTGGATTACTTTCTTTTGCATTAGCAATTTGCCCTATTGGGATATCAATTCGTATTGGAACATTTTCAGCTGGTATGTGAGATTTTGTAATTCTTTTTAGGTTAGTAAATGAATCTAACAATTGATTGGCGATGTTTTGCAAATGTATGATCCTTTGAACTTCTTGTTAACATTAACTTGTGCGAGGATCTAATTGAGATGATGATGATCCATTCCATGTAATTTCCTTTACCAGTTGTATTTTCTCTCCTCCTAATGTTGGGAATGTTGTTTCATCAAAATGACAATCAATAAATCGTACAGTAAATAAATCTCCAGTTAATGGTTCAACATAATTAATTATAGAAGAAGATTCATAACCAACATATATTCCTAACCTCCTTTGAGGACCCATCTTTGTACGTTGTGGTGGAGCAACTGGAACATATACTGCACATCTAAAAATTCTAAGATGAAAAATATTTTGCTCTACAGGGAGTTTTGTCTCATAAGCAATGGTCGAGCTATTAGTTGGAGGCGTTTGATAAATGATTCAGCTAAACCATTTTGTGTGTGAACATGAGCCACAGGATGTTCAACTTTTATCCCAATTGACATACAATAATCATTAAAAGCTTGGGATGTAAACTTACCAGCATTATCAAGACGAATAGTTTTGATTGCATAATTTGGAAACTGTGTTCTTAATCGAATTATTTGAGCGAGTAGTCTCACAAATGCCAAGTTGCGAGTCGATAATAAAGACACATGTAACCACCTACTAGATGCATCTATTAATATTAAAAAATATCTGAATGGTCCACATGGTGGATAAATGGGCCCACATATATCACCTTAAATACGTTCCAGAAATGCGGGAGATTCAATCCCAACTTTAGCTGGTGATGGTCTAATAATCAATTTTCCTTAAGAACAAGCGACACAAGACACAAGATAAATCATTGAATTCAAGAATCTTTTGATTCTTTAATGGGTGTCTAATTGAATTCTCGATGATTCTTCGCATCATAATAGATCCGGGATGGCCTAACCGGTCATGCCAAATAGTAAAAGTATGTGGCTCTACAAACTTCTAGTTTGTAGTAACATGTGACTCAATTGCACTAATATGTGTATAATATAAACCTGATGAAAAGTAGGCAGCCTTTCCAAAACATATTTCTTTCCACATACAACATTTGTAATATACAAATATTGAATATTTTTCTCATTCATAGTCTCAATATGATATCCATTAAGACAAATATCTTTAAAACTCAATAAATTTCTTTGAGACTTAGTGGAATATAAAGCATCATTAATGACAAATTTTGTACCTTTAGGTAATAATATAATATTTGTTCTAAAGCCTTCAATAAGTTTTGAACTACCCGATATTGTATTAACATGGGCATTACTCATTGTCAAATGAGAAAAAATATTTTTATCTTTAAGTATCGTATGTATTGTAGCACTATCTGTAAGACACATGTCTTTATTGATTTTGGGTCCATCGAAATTTTGTTGAATATTCATATTCTTCATAAAAATAAACAAAATATAATATGAGAAACATTACAAATATTTATTAAATATATAAATTATTCTTTATGCAAGAAAATAAAACATACTTAAAACAACATAAAAATGTCAAAATAACATCAATTTTTCTAATGATTCTCAAAGAAATCTGCCACATCTAGGTGAGTTATATTATTAAGGTCATTAAATTTATCACCCTCGTAAGCATGGTCAGTTTTAGTATTATAGTGAATATCTTCATCTTTTGCCTTCATTTCATATTTTGGGATATAAAATTTGTCTCCATATGCTTTCCCTTCTTTTTAATGGATGCTTGATAAAGTTTTACTAAATGCTCAGCACGACAGGTACGTGACCAATGCCCCTTCATACCACATTGGTAGCATATATTCTCAATAATCTTTGAAGGATTATTTTGACCACTTCTTTCTTGTCTTTCATTGTTATTATTTTTCTAGTGGTTAGAAGTATCAGTGTTATGACCACCATGATAACGATTACTAATACGTCCACGACCACGACCGCGACCTCTATTTTTTCTATTTTCATAATTATTGTGTACTACTACATTCAGTTTAGGGAATGGTGCAGAACCAGTGGGACGAATTCCATGATTTTTCATCAATAGCTCATTATTTTATTCAGCCACCAAAAGGCATAAAATCAATTCAGAATACCTTCTAAAACCCTTTTCACAATATTGTTGCTGCAGGAGCACATTAGTAGTATGAAATGTTGAAAATGTTTTCTCTAACAAGTCTTCATCAGTTATGTTTTCTCCACATAATTTTAGTTGAGAACTAATTTTGAAAAGTTTTGAATTGTATTCACTTACAGTCTTAAAATCTTGCAACCGTAAGTGCATCCAATCATAACGATCTTTAGGAAGTATCACCGTTTTCTGATGGTCAAATTATTCTTTCAAATTTTCCACAACTCAAGAGGGTCTTTCACAGTGAGATATTGCACTTTTAATCCTCCATGTAGATGATGACGGATGAAAATCATTACTTTTGCCTTGTCTTGATTAGATGCTTCTTTATCTGATAATATAGTATTTCCTAGACCTTTAGCATCTAGGTGAATTTCAGCATCTAACACCCATGACAAATAATTCTTGCCTGAGATGTCTAAGGCCGCAAATTCAAGTTTGGCAAGATTTGACATTATAATCACTTCAATCAAAATAAAAAAATATTAGTAAAATAATAAGCATTCTCAATCGTAAATTAAAATTATATATATACCAAATTTACTAAATAATAATTTGTATGTCAAATATTGACATAGAGAGGAATAGTCATAATAATAACTTAACACAAATTACATTAATTGAAATTTCTTTTAATAAAAAAATATGTATATATAATTATCATTATTAGATTTTAGTTGTAAAAATAAATGTAAAAATGTTACCCAAAGTAAATATTTTATCTAGAAAATAAAATAAAAGAATTATGACAATACGTACACTGTAATGCCCCAAAAATCCTGAAATCCAAAAATCCCGAAATCTTGAATTTTTCCTTTTTGTGCTTAGCAATTCTGGTGAAGTGTTAATTACGCGATTGTAGGTCTTGGTCAAGGGTTGAGTTCGAATCTAAGGGTAGAAGAAATTATAGTTTAATAATTAAAAGGGCCTTGTTGGCAAGTAGTTGGGCTTTTAAATAAAGATAGGGGAAAATGGTATCAAAAAGCCTTGTGGTGGAGTGGCTAAGTGACGCCACTTAGAGTGTAGGGAGGTGGCGTTAGTGGCTAGCAAGGAGATCCTAGGTTCGAATCCTAGCTTAGTATTTTTAGGAGTTTAATTTTGGCCTTCTAGAAGGTTGGAAGTGGCGTGAAGATGGACTCTAAGGGGAGTGTTCAGGAGAGAAAATTAAGGAAAGGATCAAGGGGTTATCAGGGAGAAAAATGAGGAGATGAGAAGGGGGAAGTGATGGAGCCGAATGGGGAATTGAGGGCTAGGAAATTCAGCTATAAGGGCCATAAATAAGTGTCGAAAGCAGGGTTGCCAGGCTAGTGCCGAATTCTCTTCATGCTGTTACCGGAAACCCTTTTCCCTAAAAGCGGAAAACCCTTTTGTTTTACTCTCTTTTCTTTGTGCCAATTTCTATTCTTTCTCTACAAAATTTTTTTTATTTCACTTAGCCGATTCCTTCTTCTACTCTTCTTCTTTAATCTATACCACATAAACCTCATTCACCATACTAAGTTTGAAAGTCGAATCTTCTAAGGGCCAAATACTCTTCGACTGAATCTAGTGTAAGTGTTTGTTCTTCTAATCAGTTTTGCTAAGAATCTATTACGCTGTTGTTTTCTCACTCATTCTAATCAACTGTGGTAGGGAATTAGTATCGGATCTCGGATGTTAGCTCTCTGTCGAAATTGCTCTTTAGGTGTTTGCAGTTTTGGTAAGTATTCCTCTCACATTGGCTAAGGTGGCCGAATGTTTGTAGTTAGGGTAAGGGACTTGTGTTGGATATGAGTCACCTACTATTTTGGTTTTAATAAATAAGTTTAATGCAGATCTAAGGAGTACGTGATCAGGGAAAAACTATTAGGGATTGGTGTTTAAGGTACGGTTAAAGTTAGGCTTCAGTTTTTGGGAAAGTTATGTATTAAACATGCAAGTAATCGAAGGGTGATATCAATTGTAGGTTTGGGGCTAAGGAGATCGCATCACGCTTGCTTACCAGGTGTGTACTTACACTGCACACAAAAGTAAAACGGTAAAAGTCAAAATGGCGAAAAGTCGAAATAACGAAAAGTTAAAATGCCAAAAAGCTGAAAGTTTGGCTACGGTAGTCTTGCAAGTGCATGAATACTCGTAAGGGGAAGACCGATAGGTTGCCTGAGGCCCATGGGCGATTCCATGGACTTGGGTTGTGAATAGGCCAAGTGGGCCGAAATGGGCTAAATGGGCCCTATGGGTTATTGGGCCAATAATAGGCAAAATTTGATAAGCAATGCTATGTGATAGGAAATTTGTATGTGAGCATGAATATAATGTGATTTGGGCCGGATGGGCCATATAAATGAGATTCGGTCGAATGGGCTATATGAACGTGAATTGGGCCTGATGGGCCATATGAACGTGAATTAGGCCTGATGGGCCATATGAATGAGATTGGTCCAAGAGGGCCATATGCATGTATGTAGGGGTTTTCGGCCTAGTATATGATAACCACATAAAAATTAATTAATATATTGCGACCGTGGACAAGTCATAGAGTTAAGATGTGGCAATGGGTATATGCATGTCTAGGATTGGATCTAGGGAGAGCTTGATACTTAAGAGGTCTTAATGACTCACCTCCTTCTCTTTGGCTCACGAAATTTGTTAACGGGCCAAGGTAATTGAGAACCGAATAAGGGAAAAATTATCGAAATGCCCCTAAGGGCAAAAATGACCAAAATACCCCTATGTGTTAAATGTAAGTTTTATGAATGTGACATGCCTATTTGCTGCATGCATATGATATTCTGCTTAGGTTGCATATGGGATGGGGAAATATGGAACGGAGTAAGTTTATGAGGATCGCATGGTTGCTTTATAATCGTCGATCCACCGACGACTTTTAAAGCCCAATATGTAAATGGAGGTAGTTCCGCAACCGGGCTACCATTGATGTGTCGGTTGGGTGGGTTGATATTTATTTCCCCACATGATGTGACGGAGGACGGAGCTGGTGTGCAGCGGATGGATTATTAGGATGGGATTGCATTGCATGTTTGATGTTGGATGATTTTTGAATGCTTGTTTTCGTTGAGGGTTGTACATACTGAGTTTGCGAAAACTCACCTCTTTTTTATTTTATTTTCAGGTGATGCTCAATAGAAGGTTCGATGTTTGGAGGGACTCTGGGTGGCCAGCCAGCAAAATAATTTGGAGTTGTTTTTCTTTTTAAAGCTTATTAGTTTCTATGTTATTAAGAACTTTTCAAATCAGATTGTAATAGGGCTTCCACTTTATTATTATTTGGATTATTTTTTTATGTGATGTAATTATAAGAAGTTGAACATGGTTTCTTAAACTATAATGACTTTTCTACGTTTCCGCAACTACATTTTAAAATGACATATTTTCATAAAATCATATATTTTAAATAAGTGATTGAAAAGAGTTTTTTTTAAAGGATAGTTAAGGTTTATTTTATTTTAAGAAGGGTTTCCAATGAAAACACGGTTTTCACTAAAACACTTCAATGTGATGCGCCAGATTCGACCATAATAACTAGGCCGAGTTTGGGTTGTTACATTTAGTGGTATCAGAGCCAGGTTTACAAAACTCAGGCTGTGAATTGAACCTTACTACTTGGTTTCTTTTTGTGTTTAAAAAAAAAGAAAAATTTGATTGAATCACAATGTTTTGAAAAAAGGGAAGTCTTGCTGAGCGGCACACCGAGTCTCCGACGATGAACCAAGTAATTACTTTTATTATTAAATTTGTTTAAATTGTTATACAGTAGTTAGTTAGAGGGCTACTTTAGGTGATCTTGTTAGAATGGAACCAAAGCCCGCAGGAACTTGAAACTGTAGAGCATTTTCGAAAACAATCTTCTCTTTAATTATTTCTATAAAACATCAGGTTAATTATTGAAACTAACTAAGACTTCATAAAAATTTCTAATCCAGATAATATGCGAATCGACGACAAGTGCTAGAAGAGGTGCGAGAGGCCGTGGCCGAGGCCGCAGAAGTTTTAGGGCTGAATCGTCGACATCGGGCCATGTGCCCAATGTTGGAGTAGAAGAGGCTCCAGCCTCACCTGTGGCTGGGAATGGACCGTATGATCGGGCCGCGGGAGAAGATGCATTGTCGCGGGCAATGCTGAGGATTTTGGAAAGGGTCGCTGGGCCCAAAAATGGCACTGGAAATCGGGGGTCCATTCCGGAGCGACTTCGATCGAACGGGGCTGAAATCTTTAAGGGTGTGGCTGGCGTGGCTCCTAACGTGGCGGAATATTGGTTGGAGGCCATTGAAAGGATAATGGATGACCTGTACTATTCATCGGAGCAAAAGTTAAAAGGAGCCGTGTCACTACTTAGGGAAGAAGACTACCAGTGGTGGCTGGCGGTGAAAGAGGGCACCCAACCGAAGTGGGTCACTTGGGAGTTTTTCAAAGTTGCATTCCAAGGGAAGCATATGGGTGCAAGCTATGTGGATGCTAGAAGGAAAGAGTTCCTGAACTTGACCCAAGGAAATAAGTTGGTGGCGGAGTATGAGGCGGAGTTTCTACTCCTTAGTAGGTATGCAAGAGTAATGGTGGCAACGGACTGAGAGATAGCCTTAGGGTATTGATAGCTCCACAAAAGGAGCGAGTTTTCTTGGAGTTGGTAGAGAAGGCAAAAATAGCGGAGGAGTTAAAACACACTGAGCGCTTAAATCGGGAAAAAGAAAGAGGTAGGAACAAGAGGGAGGCTGAGACTCTTGTTGTTGGATGGAGGCTTAGGGCTAGGGCCAGAAATAACAAGCCAGTTAGAGTAGGAGCCCCTGCTGCTAATCCAGGGGTGCCACCTTATGCTGATTGTGGGAAAAGCCATAGAGGCGAGTGTTGAAAGAGAATGGGAGTTTGTTTCGCTTGTGGGCATATGGAGCATAGGATCAAGGATTGCCCCCAAATGCTAGGTCGAGAGCCAACAGTGGGCCAAGATGGTGTTCAGCCACCAAGGGGTGGTCAACTGCCGCCAAAGGGTCGTAGACAGGCCAGGGGCGGTAACGGCAATGGACGTAGATGTAGAGCACTAGGTGAAAATGTAGGCCATGCTAAGGTGAGGCAGCCAACTTTGGTTTATGCTGCTCGTCGTCGAGAAGACGGGGATGCCCCAGATGTGATAACGGATATGTTCTTTATATATGAGTTACCTTACACGGCACTAATTGATATCGGATCAACACATTCATATATTGCATGCAATATGACTGAATCTTTAGGTGATATGTTTGAAATTACTACGAATGAGATGACTGTGATAAGTCTGTTAGGGCAGTCAGTAGGAGTGAATAAGTTGTTTAGGGAGGTACCCTTACTAGTCCAAGGGGTTACCTTTTTAGCGGATTTGATAGAGCTGCCGTTTAGCGAGTTTGACTTAATTTTGGGTATGGATTGGCTGGTGAAGCACCGAGCCACCTTGGATTGCGCTGCAAAGTGAATGGTGTCAAGAACGGCAGAGGATAAGGGGTAGTGGTGATTGGTGAACGCCGGAATTATCTGTCGAATGTGATTTCGGCATTAAGGGCTGAGAAGTTAGTACGAAAGGTATGCGAAGCCTTTTGGGCTTATATTAGTAATACGGAGGCTAAGAGCCCTACTGTTAAGGAATTGAGAACAGTTAGGGAATTTTCGAATGTCTTTCCCAAGGAGCTGCCTAGGTTGCCACCTAGTAGAGAAGTGGAATTTGGAATCGAGTTGTTACTTGGGACGGCTCTGGTGTCTATCGCTTCTTATCGGATGGCACTAAAGGAGTTGGTGGAACTTAAGGCACAGATTCAGGAATTGTTGGATCGAGGATTCATCAGACCAAGTGTCTCTATGGGGAGCACCGGTGTTATTCATGAAAAATAATGATGGAAACTTGCTAATGTGCATTGACTATCGGTAGTTAAACAAGTTAACTGTTAAAAACAAGTACATTCTACCGAGAATCGATGATCTTTTTTATCAGTTTAGGGGAGCTTCTATTTTCTCGAAGATTGACCTGCGTTCGGGATATCACCAATTAGGGGTTAAGGAGGCGAATGTTCATAAGACAGCTTTTAGAACTCGTTATAGGCACTACGAGTTCTTGGTGATGCCATTCGGGCTAACGAATGCACCTGCCGTTTTCATAGATCTTATGAATCGGGTTTTTCAACCCTACTTGGATCGGTTCGTGGTAGTCTTTATAGATGACATCTTGGTGTACTCCAGAGATGAGAATGAGCATGATGCGCACTTAAGGATTGTGTTGTAAACTTTAAGGGAGAATCAGTTGTATGTCAAATTCAGTAAGTGCAAATTTTGGCTAAGGGAGGTTACTTTTCTAGGACATTTGGCGTCAGCTGAGGGGATTAAGGTGGATCCTCGAAAAATTGAAGCGATGTTAGATTGAAAAACACCCAAGTCGGTATCAAAAATCTGAAGTTTTCTAGGCTTGGCAGGATACTATAGGCGATTTGTTGAGGGCTTTTCAGTAGTTGCTGCACCCTTAACTAAATTGTTAAGGAAGGGGGTACCGTTTGTTTGGACGGACAAGCAGCAAGAGAGTTTTGGAAAACTCAAGAAATTTTAACTGAGGCCCCTGTGTTGATTCAGCCGGTGCCTGGGAAGGAGTTTACGGTTTATAGTGACGCGTCGCATGTGGGCTTATGATGTGTATTGATACAGGCAGAAAAGGTGGTTGCGTATGGGTCTCGGCAACTTAAGACTCACGAGGTGAATTACTTAACCCATGATTTGGAGCTAGCTGCGGTGGTGTTTGCGCTTAAAATATGGAGGCATTACTTGTATGGGGAGAAGTGCGTAATTTATTCGAACCACAAGAGTTTGAAGTACCTCATTACCCAGAAGGAGCTAAACCTTAGGCAACCTAGGTGGGTGGAATTATTTAAAGATTCTGATTGTACGATTGAATACCACCCTAACAAAGCAAATGTGGTAGTCGACGCGTTGAGTCGTAGGGTTAAGTCAGACTTGAGAGCTATGCTCACCCGTTTAAGCTTGTTGGATGATGGTAGCTTGTTAGCTGAGCTTCAAGTAAAGCCGATGTAGGTCGAGCAGATAAGGAGTAAGTAATTAGTGGATGAGACTTTGAGTGCTCGTTTTAAACAAGTGGAGAGTGGGGAGACATCGGACTTTAGGATAAATAGTGAAGGAGTATTGTGTTTCCGTGGGAGAATGTGTATACCAAAGAACGATGATCTAAGGCAGTCCATTCTACGGGAAGCACATAGCAGTTTCTATGCTATGCATCCTGGCGGAAACAAGATGTATCGGAATTTACGTGAGCTTTATTAGTGGCCTGGACTTAAGCGTGAGGTTATGGAGTTCGTAGGTAAATGCTTGGTTTGTCAAAAGATGAAGGCGGAACATCAGTTGCCCTCAGGGTTGCTACAGCTAATAAAAATTCCACTTTGGAAGTGGGAAAGGATAACTATGGACTTTGTTAGTAGGCTACCCTTGACGCCTACTAAGAAGGACCCGATATGGGTTATAGTGGATCGATTAACCAAGTCTGCCCTTTTTATATCGGTTCGCACTGACTACTCGTTGCAAAAGCTAGCGAAGCTATATGTGGCGAAGTGAAACGTGGGTCCTTATCAGATATTACTGACACTCCATGTAATCTTACAATTGCTACAGCCAATAAAAATTCCACTTTGGAAGTGGGAAAGGATAACTATGGACTTTGTTAGTAGGCTACCCTTGACGCCTACTAAGAAGGACTCGATATGGGTTATAGTGGATCGATTAACCAAGTCTGCCCTTTTTATATCGGTTCGCACTGACTACTCGTTGCAAAAGCTGGCGAGGCTATATGTAGCGGAGATTGTAAGATTGCATGGAGTGTTAGTATCCATAATATCTGATAAGGACCCACGTTTCACTTCGCGATTTTAGAAGAAGCTGCATAAGGCGTTGGGTACTAGGTTGAACTTCAGTACGGCTTTCCACCCTCAAACTGATGGACAGTCAGAGAGGGTGATCCAAGTATTGGAAGATATGTTGAGGGGATGCGTGATTGAGTTCTGAGGTAGCTAGGAGGACTATTTACCGTTAGCCGAATTTGCGTACAATAAAAGCTATCAACAAGCATTGGGATGGCTCCATACGAAGCACTGTATGAGCGAAGGTGTCGAACTCCGACATGTTGGAAGGAGTTAGGAGAACGAAGAGTTTTGGGCCCTGAGTTAGTAGTAGATACTAAGGAGAAGGTAAAATTGATCCGAGATCGGTTGAAGGAGGCCTTCGATAGGCAGAAGTCGTATGGTGACCTTAAGCGTCGAGAAATAGAGTACACAGTGGGAGACTTAGTTTTTCTAAAGGTCTCTCCGTGGAAGAAAGTGTTAAGGTTTGGACGGAAGGGTAAGCTAAGCCCAAGGTTCATTGGGCCATATCGGGTTATAAGGCAGATTGGGTCAGTCGCTTATCAGCTAGAATTACCTCCTGAACTGAACCAGATCCACGACATGTTCCATGTTTCCATGCTGAGACAGTATCGCTCGGATCCTTCACATGTCGTGGCGATTGAGGAAATCGAGGTCAGGCCAGACCTAACTTTCAAGGAGGAGCCCATACAAATAATTGGTTGAGATGTCAAAGAACTAAGAAGGAAGTCCGTTCCATTAGTCAAAGTGCTTTGGCGGAATCACAAGGCTGAGGAGGCTACTTAGGAACCTGAGGAAGTGATGCGACGACAATATCCTCAACTGTTTGAATTAGGTAAAATTTTGAGAACAAAATTTCTTTTAGGGGGTAGAGTTGTAATGCCCCAAAAATCCCGAAATCCAAAAATCTCGAAATCTTAAATTTTTCCTTTTTGTGCTTAGCAATTCCGGTTAAGTGTTAATTACGCGATGGTAGGTCTTGGTCAAGGGTTGAGTTCGAATCTAGGGGTAGAAGAAATTATAGTTTAATAATTAAAAGGGCCTTGTTGGCAAGTAGTTGGGCTTTTAAGTAAAGATAGGGAAAATGGCATCAAAGCCTTGTGGTGGAGTGGCTTAGTGATGCCACTTAGAGTGTAGGGAGGTGGCGTTAGTGGCTAGCAAGGAGATCCTAGGTTCGAATCCTAGCTTAGTATTTTTAGGAGTTTAATTTTGGCCTTCTAGAAGGTTGGAAGTTGCATAAAAATGGACTCTAAGGGGAGTGTTCAGGAGAGAAAATTAAGGAAAGGATCAAGGGGTTATCAGGGAGAAAAACGAGGAGATGAGAAGGGGGGAGTGATAGAGTCGAATGGGGAATTGAGGGCTAGGCAATTCGGTTATAAGGGCTATAAATAAGTGCTGAATGCAGGGTTGCCAAGCTAGTGCCGAATTTTCTTCACCCTGTTACCGAAAACCCTTTTCCCTAAAAGTCAAAAACCCTTTTGTTTTACTCTCTTTTCTTTGTGCCAATTTCTATTCTTTCTCTACAGAATTTTCTTTGTTTCACTTAGCCGATTCCTTCTTCTACTCTTCTTCTTTAATCTATACCATATAAACCTCATTCACCATACTAAGTTTGAAAGCCGAATCTTCCAAGGGCCAAATACTCTTCGACCGAATCTAGTGTAAGTGTTTGTTCATCCAATCGATTTTGTTAAGAATCTATTACGCTATTCTTTCCTCACTTTTTCTAATCAACTGTGGTAGGGAATTAGTATCGGATCTCAGATTTTAGCTCTCTGTCAAAATTGCTCTTTAGGTGTTTACGGTTTTGGTAAGTATTCCTCTCTCATTGGCTAAGGTGGTCGAATGTTCATAGCTAGGGTAAGAGGACTTGTGTTGGATATGAGTCACCTACTATTCTAGTTTTAATAAATAAGTTTAATGCAGATCTAAGCAGTACGTGATCAGGGAAAAACTATTAGAGATCGGTGTTCAAGGTAAGGTTAAGGTGAGGCTTTGGTTTTTGGGAAAGTTATGTATTAAACATGCGAGTAATCAAAGGGTGATATCGATTGTAGGTTTGGGGCTAAGGAGATCGCATCACGCTTGCTTACCAGGTGTGTACTTACACACAAGTAGAACGGCAAAAGCCGAAATGCCGAAATGCCAAAATGCCGAAAAGCAGAAAGTTTGGCTATGGTAGTCTTGCAAGCGTGCGAATACTCGTAAGGGGGAAACTGATAGGTTGCCTGAGGCCCATGGGCGATTCTATGGACTTGGGTTGTGAATAGGCCAAGTGGGCTGGATGGGCTAAATGGGCCCGATGGGCTATTGGGCGCATAATAGGCAAAATTTGATAAGCGATGCTATGTGATAGGAAATTTGTATGTGAGCATGAATATAATGTGATTTGGGCTGGATGGGCCATATAAATAAGATTGGGCCGAATGGGCCATATGAACGCGAATTGGGCCTAATGGGCTATATGAATGAGATTGGGCCAAGAGGGTCATATGCATGTATGTAGAGGTTTTAGGCTTAGTATATGATAACCACATAAAACTTAATTAATATATTGCGACCGTGGACAAGTCATAGAGTTAAGGTGTGACAACGGGTATATGCATGTCTAGGATTGGATCTAGGGAGAGCTTGGTACTTAAGAGGTCTTAATGACTCACCTCCTCTTCTTTGGAATCCTACCTGGTGCATAGTATTCATTCATCTTAGCTCACGGGATTTGTTAACGGGCCAAGGTAAGTGAGAACCGTAATAAGGGAAAAATTACCGAAATGCCCCTAAAGGCGAAAATAACCAAAATACCCCTATGTGTTAAATGTAAGTTTTATGAATGTGACATGCCTATTTGCTGCATACATATGATATTCTGCTTAGGTTGCATATGGGATGGGGAAATATGGAACGGAGGAAGTATATGAGGATCGCATGGTTGCTTGATAATAGTGGATCCACCGATGGCTTTTAAAGCCCAATATGTGAATAGAGGTAGTTCCGCAACTGGGCTATCATTGATGTGTCGGTTGGGTGGGTTGATATTTATTTCCCCACATGATGTGACGGGGGACGGAGTTGGTGTGCAGCGGATGGATTATTGGGATGGGATTGCACTGCATGTTTGATGTATGATGATTTTTGAATGCTTGTTTTCGTCGAGGGTTGTACACACTGAGTTTGCGAAAACTCACCTCTCTTTTATTTTATTTTCAGATGATGCTCAGTAGAAGGTTCGATGTTTGGAAGGACTCTGGGTGGCCAGCCAGCAAAATAATTTGGAGTTGTTTTTCTTTTTAAAGTTTATCAGTTTCTATGTTATTAAGAACTTTTCAAATCAGATTGTAATAGGGCTTCTACTTTATTATTATTTGGATTATTATTTTTATGTGATGTAATTATAAGAAGTTGAACATGGTTTCTTAAACTATAGTATGACTTTTCTACGTTTCTGCAACTAAATTTTAAAATGATATGTTTTCATAAAATCATATATTTTAAACAAGTGATTGAAAGGAGTTTTTTTTAAAGGATAGTTAAGGTTTCTTTTATTTCAAGAAGAGTTTTCAATGAAAACACAATTTTCGCTAAAACACTTCAATGTGATGCGCCAGATTCGGCCATAACGTCCAGGCCGGGTTTGGGGTGTTACATACACCGTTTATAGTTAACGGTAGTTATACAGACAAATTATATAAATTCGAAATGACGTGAACTTCACTATGAACTCGTAGAAGCTCATGCTAACGTATTATAAAATAATCAAATAAAAGAATACTTAAATAAACAGTTTCATTTACGAAAGAGTTCTATTTATAAGTAAATTGAAATTCAATGCAATACAATAAATAAAGCTTATTTAAGTGCTTCATTAACACATTAAACAACTTGCATAATGAATGAGAGGTTTTACCTTACAAATGAGGGTATTAGAATATGGACATTCACATTTATTTGTAACACTTTTTAATATATTAAATTTAACTCAAAATTCTTTGAATTCGTCTCTTCAACTTACCATATACAATAGGAAAATAAGAAATGTATATTTGTTATATACAATAGGAAAATAAGAAATGTATATTTGTTTTTGGTGAATTATAAGAGGATGGTAAAACTCTAACAGCAATGCAAATAGTGCGACTCAAATTTAAGTCACATTTGAGGTGATGAACACTTTGACCATTATGCCAACACAAGGTTAAAAAATTATATTTTATGAAAACATTAAAAATAAAAGGAGAAACTAAGAAATAAAGAAAATACATAATAAAAATCAAAGTGAAAACAAAAATCATAAAAGTGGATATGTCTAAGAATCTTGATCAAAGCCCATTCTTAGGCACTGAAATAGAGGAGATGATAATGAATCAAGAGCTAGCTTTGTATCACTATCATCATCATTGATCAGCAAATCCCAACCGCTGAAATCATCAGTACCCCACAAGCTCAAATTGTTGCTATCGGTCTTGTTGGTGTTGTTATCTGAAGGCCATTCAAAATCTGAAGGGAAGTAGTGAAATTGTTGTAGGAAGTTGGGAGAATGAGTAGTAGAAGAAGATGACGATGAAGAAGAAGAAGATGTTGAGGGTGCAGCAGGGCCAGGGATCAAGATTTCATGGGGTTCAATCAATGGAACTTCATCGGTGCAAAAACCATCAATGTTTTCATTGTTCATCGTCATATCCATTGGGTCAAATGATGAGCTTGTCATGCTCGTATCTTCCTCTTTTGCTTTAGTTATAGAGGACTGTGAGGATGGTTCAGGCTGTTTGGATTTGTCAACTTTTGGAACTTGCTTCTTTTGCTCTTTTGGCTGCTCTTCAGCAGTTGATAGTGGCTTGTGGGTGAGAGGATCAATGCCCATTTCCCTCAGCTTTTTCTTGATGTGAGTGTTCCAATGGTTCTTGATCTCATTATCAGTTCTTCCAGGGAGATGAGAGGCAATCTTAGACCATCTGAAAATGTCAAAAATCAATTTCTTTAAGGAAAAAAGAAAAGCAGCAAGTGTGATAATATAAAGTAAAATAATGAGTTGAAATTTGGAACCACTACAAATAAGGATGACTTTTTTGTAACCACAAGAGAGGTCCATGTAAAAGAGATTTGGATAATTATAAATCAAATATATTTAATAAAATTCAAAGTGCAATTTCTAAAGCATGTGAGATTTGGATGGAAATGATTGTGAAAGATGGAGTTGTTTTCAAGGAAAATCATAACCACATAATAATAATAACCATAATGTCTTTGGTAGAAAAATAAATGAAGATGGGGTAATTAACCTATTGCCAAGTTGAGCATGAAGATCAATCACCATTTGCTCTTCATATTCAGATAAAAGTCCTCTTTTCAGGTCTGGTCTTAAATAATTTGTCCATCTCAACCTGCAACTCTTTCCGCACCTTAACAATCCTGCAATCACACATCAAACATCTTCATTTTTGCTTTTTAAAACATTGCATAAATTTCTGAAACCAAGAATAGGAGAGAGACCTGCAAGCTTAGGAACAGCTCTCCAACAGCATTGGCCATTGGTGAGGATGAAGCTGATTAGCTTCTTATCTTCCTCAGCAGTCCATGGCCCTTTCTTCAACCCAACTTTCTCACAACATGGTTGTCTTCCCATCTTTATATGTATATTAAAAACAAGTGTTTTATCAAACAATGGGTTTCTCAAAAATATCAAAACTCTATCCAGAAAATGAAATGAAATAATTAGAACAAAGCAGATGATCCAAGAGATAAAACAAGAGCAAGAAACTGGAACTCTCTTCGATGTTTGATGCACTGATAATAACAAAGCACATACACAAGCTCCCACCTTCATATATATATATAACTGAATTCCCCCCACTTCCCCTGTCTGGGTTTATACACGTGTATATCAATGAAACGACGCGTAACACACATGCGATGTTACTTTCAGAATCTTTTTTTTTTCTTCTTTTTCCACCTTCAGTTTCAAGATATAGACTGGAATTAACAACATCAAAGTAAAAGTAAAAGTAAAAGAAAAAGTAAAATATTTATTTTTGGAAAAACCCAACAATATCTAACCTAGGGATAGACAGATGGACATATGGTAAGAAAGATTTGTTTAGTTTTGTGTGATGGTTCCATAGTCTAATTTCTACGGCTGATCTCCTTCCTAGAGGAGAACCCAAAACAATCACAACTTTACCATACAAGGATCGTCACACAATCAGAAACTTAGATTCTGACGCTTAAAAAGGTAAAATAATATGTCAAAGTAGTAAAAAAAATTTAAGTTGATAGTTATATTTCAATTATAAAGGGGAAGTAGCTTCACTGAACATGCAGGCTCGGAATAATGGTATAGAGATTTCATGCCTGGCTTTAAGGTTTTTATATGCTATTTTCTACCTGTTTAGATTCTTAATAAACTTATAAGAAAAGGCGTCTGCTAATTTAAGCTATCGTCGGTTACTTGTTGCATTACAACTGGCTGCGACCTTCATATCCAGCAGTCTAAATTTGCTATGATATAGGGAGCATTAATCGGATAATTCTACTGTGTTGGGTACTTGTAAGATTAGAATGGTTTCTTGGAATTTTGACTACTCATTTCTCCGGCATTTTGTAGTGGAATTGTTGTTGGGATACCATCTCTATAATATTATTTCAATGTCAATTCTGATTAGAAAATTTATTATTTTAATTAATAAATATTATTATAGATAATTATTCTATCCACTATTCTCTTGTAATAGAGAAAGGGAAGGATGAAGAATAAAGTTTTGTTGTTTGAATTCAGGGATTAAGGTAAGTGAAAAGTGAAGGTCCCAGCCCTTTTTGTTCTTAGACTCCACTAAATTATAGTACCACCACTGATTCATGGGCATTAGCATTGAATTTACTCCTTTCTTCCTCTTTTACAAGTCCGCACATCCTACAACTTTGTTTTCAGGTTGGACATAATTCTCTCTCTCCATGCCAGCCAACTAAAAATCTTTATTTTCAGCTAAGCAACTAACTTCCAAATTGCCTCAACCATTGGGTGATTACCATCATTGTTCAATGATGCCTACGAAAGCACATTTCGTAGTAAAAAATTAGTGTCACAAATCAACCAAGTATTAACTGGAATAGAGGCATTACGAAAATTATTTAAATATAGTGAGATTTGAACTCCACAACATTTACATCAATAAAACATTTAATTTTATCACTGAATTAATGCTTTATTTTAAAATGATATTTACATTTTATTGTTGTTATGCATATCTTGTTACCTCCATCAATTATATATATTGATAATGTTATTGATTGAGTTGGTGTCACAATTTAACTCGATACTAACTCAATATTAATGACAACACCATGATAAACAATTGTAGTATATTTAGTATTCTTAATATGATATATTTACGTATTTAAATTTCAATTTAATCTATTTTGTTTAATTTTAATATCATAAATATTTCATATATTATTATTAATCAATTTTAAATCATACATTTTATCATTTATTAAATTTTATTTTAAAAAATTTCTGTATTTAAAATACGTAGTTTTCACGTGCATACAAATATATTTACATTTATATATATATATATATATGCTAACCGTTGGCATGAAGCTTCCCGGAAGTGTAGGTTTATTATGTGAACTGAATAAAAAGAGATACGTCAACTTCTATAGGGTTGACTTGAAGCTATCAGCTGCGACGACTTAATATAAAAATACACATATTTGCTTCTTCTGTTTCATTTTTAAATTTTTTTAAAAAAAAGTATGAAAAACAATAATAATATTATATTGGCATATATAAAATTTTCAGAAAAATTTAAATCTTGATTGTCTGTCACTGTCAAAAAAAATAAATATTTATTATATGTGGGGGTTTTAATTTGTTTTAGTTAATTTTCATGGACATAGATTGTGATATTCATTAAATGATAGATACTTTTTGTAATCTTTTAAATAGAAAATATGTTTATTAGAAGACCTTAAAAGAGTTGTTATTCAATTTTTTTCTTTTTAGCTTTATTGATTTTATAAACTAAGCTGGTATTAACAATTAATTTTGATAGATATTTAAATAAAAAATTTAATTATACTACATTTATAATATGAGGTAAAAATTTTATGTTTATTATAGTTTATATAAAAATTAATGAAGTTTTGGTTGAGATGGTATGATATAAATTATTTTATAAGAAGTATAGTTTTGTACTCGTCTTCTACCTATGATGGTGGGCAATGGCGAATCTAGGGGTTGGTAGAGGCCCCAGTCCTCCCTAAAATGAAAAATTTCTAGTTAGGTTCCTTAAAATTTTAATTTTGTAATGGTAAAAATTACACTTTAACCCTCCAAAAATAATAAAAATTTGATTTAATCCTTTGAAAATTATAAAGATATATATATATTTTTAAATTTATACCAAAACAAGTTTTATATATACATGATTTTATATGTGCATTAATATATTTACAAAATATATGTAAGAAAAAATTGAAACAATTTTGCTTTTAATTAAAATTATAAATTAATTTTTTTAAAATATCAATTAAAAATTTATTATTAAGTATTTAATTCAAATATTCGTTAAAGAAAAAAAAGTTCATTATCAAAATTAAATACATGAATATTATTTTTTATTTAATAAGAATAAATTCATAAATTATCATTATATTTTTAGGACAGTAAATATGATCATGTAACTTTTTAGAGATTTTAATGAATACATTCTCATGTATATCAAACATTATATATTAAAGGTTTTTTAAATAATATTAAAGTTTTATTGAGAGTATAATACAAATAAATCTATTAACTATATATATTTTGAAAGAGATTACCTATATTTTTATTAGATATACTTTAACAGAAGTCTTGGAAATTAAATAATTCTATTCAAACTTGAAAAACAAATTGCAATGACTATAATTTTTGCTTCATGTAAAAGGCTTAATACCATTTTTGCTTCATGTATTATAGTTAAATTATATTTTGGTATTTGTATAATTTTTTATCGGTTTGACCCTTGCATTTTATTTTTGTTATCAATTTTATCCTTGTGTTTTCATTATGTAATCTTTTACCCTCAACCCAAATTTTCATTAAAAATAATTAAATCAACCAATGACATGCTACCACATGTCAAGGAAAAGGGAAAAATCACTTAAAAATGTTTAAAATTATAAAATTAAAAATAATTAAAAATCCAAAAACAAACCCCAAAAAATCTTAAAACCTAGAAATTTATAAAAACTAAAAAAATCATAATCTATTTTTGAAAACCATGAAAAAAAACTTAAAATTAGAAGTATGCAACATCAAAAAAATTAAAAAAATCATAAAATTTTAAAAATTTATTTTTTTTGGAATTTTAGGTTTTTAATAAAATTTTATAATTTTATGAAATTTAAAGAATTTTATGGTATTTTTTATTTTTTAGGGATTTTATGCATTTTTTATGAAATTTAGATTTTTTTTTGTGAAAATACCATAAAATTCTTTAAAAAAATTCATAATAATCTTAAAATTTCTATAAAAAAGACTAAATTCCAAATAATTTTTTTTTAAATTTTACGAATTTTTTTTGATGTTTTCCATACTTGTAATCTTAATTTTTTATAATTTTCAAAAATATATTATGATATTTTAAAGTTTTTTTAATAATTTTCTAAGTTTTAAGGTTTTTTTAGATTTTTTTAATGATTTTTTGGATTTTTATATTTTTAATATTTTTAAGTGATTTTTTCCTTTCTTGACACATGGCAATGTGTTATTGATTGATTTAATTTTCTTAATAAAAATGGGATTTGGAAGTAACGTGGATTACGTAATGAAAATACAGACATCAAACTAGTAAAAAAAAGCATATTGAAGTGATAATTTAATTATAGGATAAGAGGGAAAAAAAAACATTATTAAAAAAATATAGCAATAGTAGCAAAAGTGAGAAAGTGCTCTCCTTTTAAAAAAAAATAAATTAAAGCTGAAATACAAGAAATTTCAAAACACGGTTTCTTTCAAAACAAGGCCTTTGATCATATTACTAATATTTTATAAATATAATATGAAAATATAATTAAAATAAGAAAAAATATTTAAAATAAAATAAATATATAGATTACTATATTTACAAATGTGGTCGCATAAATTTAAATTCCTTAACCATAAAATCGACCACACTATATGCTTTTATGCGAAATGTTATAATTTAGAATATTTCATTTTAAGGTTATTGAATTTTTTTTTTTAAATCAAGTTTCACATCTAGAATTTAATTAGTATAATGCACAACAGATAAAAAATTAGATAAAATCGAATTAAATTTAAAAAATAAAAATAAAATCTATACATATCATGAGCACATGACGAATCACACAATTGTATTTATAGAGAATGGGACTCAAATTTCATTATATGTTGTTATTGTTGTTATGTGTGGGTTTTATTCTGTTAAGCTGATTTATTCTGATTCTTGATCTGTTTATGTTTAGTATCGATTTAATTTTAGTTTACAATTGTTTGAATATATATTTATAATTATATATTGTATTTGCAAACTCTAAAAAGGTTTATGTTTGGTTTATTAACTTTTGGTAAGGAGAAAAACTTTATAGATGGGAATTATTTTATATAATTTTTATTATTAATAAAAAAAATCACAGAATTGCGATAAAAAAAATTGAAACGAAACACTTGAGTTACACATTAAAAGTTGTAATGTCTCGATTCTAGAGTTAAAATTTAACATGGAAGAAGATTAAATATAAATACGACATTGATTATTAAATATCTAAAAGTCTAAAATGAGTTCCTAAAAAAATCTAAAATAAGAATATAATACCACATGTTATGTTTATATATTCTTTTGGCAAATAAGATAAATTTCATCTATATTTATTATAAATTAATGTCACCAGTTAATCGGGTGTTATTTTATTTATACTTATAAAAGACTAAATATATACGAAATAAGATTTACGTATCAAGTTTTTTATCATTTCACTAATAATTTTTATTAAATAAATTTGAAAAGAAATTATCTTTTACATAAAATAGTTTCTTTGACTTACATCGTAGATGCAGAAGCGAAGTCAAGGGAATTGGCAGGATCGATACTTTTTAAAATGAAAAAATTTCCTTTTAACTCATTTATATTTTATAAAATTTTAAATTAGTAGTGGTAAAACTACACTTTAATCACCTCAAATAATAAAAAATTAATTTACTTCTTTAAAAATTATAAATAATTAAAATAATAAAATTTTAATTTTAATATTATAAAAATATACAATTTAATTTTAACTTAAAAAAATTCTGATTTTATTTGTAGACAATGTCAAACATACATTATGTAAACCGTTGAAGGAGAAGGATCCAAAACGAAGAAGACAAGAAAAGAAAAGAAAATAAAACGCGGAATCTGACGTAGGAAAGGAAGTAAAGTTTATTAGCTTCTAAAAAAAGTCTTGATTTTGTTTCTAAAAATCTCAATGCAAATTGTAGAAAGGTGGATTAGTGGGGCTTCACCCTTGTTGAAAAAAATGACTCAATCACTGCCACCTAGTAACAATTTGGACGTCTTTTAAATCATTTGAAACCCCAGAAAATGATGTTATGAAATTGAATATTATTTAAACTGAAATTACATAAAAAAATTAATCAAGCTCGAATAATGACATCATTACCAAACAGTCAAACTCTTTATACTAAAGATGAGGATACTCAAACAACATCAAAATCAAAGAAATGTGGGATGAACCTAAAGTCTTCACTGTGTATTGCTCCTTTGTGGCCTAAAATCTTTAACTCTACTCTAGCAGTCTTCCCTTTTCTTTTACGTCTTTAGGATCGGCGACTTTGACAGCAAATTCCACTTAGGCTTTGTTTTTTTCAAAAAAATGTGTTTGAGTCAAATATGTTTTCTTTGAAGTCAAAAACTGTTTTCAAATTCACTTTTTTTTTTTTTTTTGCGTTTGAGAAATTATTTTTAAATTAAACATGATATTTTACATAATATTTACCTTTGATATATTGTCACGCTCAAAATATAGGGGTTAATTGAAATGGTTAAATAAAGAAATGTATTAGGCTAAATGGTTAAGTGTTATTTTCTTCTATAGAGATCCAAGTTCGAGCTTTCTTCCTTCCATTTCTTTTTCTTTTATTTTCGGCAACCTAGAGTAAAAACCACATAATATAAAATTGGTCAAGGATGAAGATTAAATAAGAAATAGGCTTTATGCTTAATGGTTAAGAGCTAAGCTTCTCCCTTGTGATCCTAGGTTTGAGCCACACCTTTCTTAAATGCAATTTTTTTATTTTCGACAGCTTTGAGGAAATTACTATGCCGCCCCCAGGGTTTCCAAACCCAAGGTATTTAGCCCATCTTTTCCTAATTAGACTTGACAAATTGTTTTCTTTTCAATTCCTATTAGAATTTTGCTTAGCTCTCTCTATTTCTTTTATTTCTCTTTTCTTTTCTTTTTCTTTACATTATATTTTCATTTTATTATTGTCAATTATTTTTGCTTTTCTGAATCGAATCATCCCCCGTTCACTCGTTTCTCTACCGATTGTTGAAATTATCATTAATAGCATCTTTATTTTCATCAAAGATCAGTAAGCGCATTCGTTTCATTAAGTAGAACTCGTAATTCCATAACATCACTATTCCACGTAGCTCTTTCGTTCGACTAATCAAATCTTTTATAGTTTTTGCCCAAGTCTTTGGATAATCTTGTCAATCTTGACATAAACATTAATTGCGTTTGTTTACTGTTGAAGGACCGAATATAGGTGTGTCGGACCAGAATTAAGCATAAGGAATATTAACCGGACCCCGATGAAATGTGTGTCTTTTCCCAAGTGAACCGGTGGTGATCGTGTGTAAGATTAGGGCCACACAATCTCCCGAACAAACATGTGGACCACACGACCATATGCCCTTGCAAACCCTAGGCTAGTTTGTGAACCGCACAACCACAGCCCTTCCACATGGCCTGACCACACAACTGTTATAGTTTTCCTAAAAAATTATGATATGTTCACTTTAGTCCTTATATATTCATTGAATTGTTTTTAAAGTTTTTATTTGCTCAAGTATCTGATATTGTGTTATTTTTGAAATCTATGATTTTATAACTAAAGTGCTATTGTTACATCAAATGATAAGTGAATATTACATGTCTTCTGTCAAATTGATACTGATGAATTGTTAGTATTATTATTGTTACCGTCATATCGAATACATGATAAGCATGTCTACTGCTAGTGTTGAATTGTTCTATTAAAAAGTATGACATTGCACTGAATGGGGTGGGACGATATGTACGTAAAAAGAGTGGTAGTTTATTTGTAAATCTGTTGTGCATCCACAGTCCAGTGGTAGTTTTTATTTGTAAATATGTTGTGCATCCACAATGCAATGGTAGTTTTATCTGCAAAGTGGTGGTGGTTAATCCACAACCCGATGTATAAGGATAATTGAGTTTAAGGGAACTCCTAATGAGGTGTGTAGTGGAGTTGGGTAGGATTTTTCTTTTGATATACTGATATTGCATTGCCATTCAAAAAAATGCACATACAAAACTGTGAATGCTAAAATGTTGTAGTGATGCATTGATCTATAAAATTGTTACTTTGACTTGCTATATGAATATGATTGTTCTAAAGAACTGTTACTTCTCATGTTTTATCTACTGTTTTGCACCCTTTTTTTCTTGTGATTGGACTCACATTAAGCTTCTTAAGTTCAGTCCCCATTTTATTTTCATCTTTACAGATAACCCACCAGGTTAGGACTCGAACTAACATCTGGAGGACTCAACACAAACTATTTTTTTATAAAATTATTTTAGATTCCTTATTCATAATCTCTGCTATTCAAAAACTATTATTTTATTTAAACTGTGGTATGAGACTTAGGTTTTGGGTTTGCTCAGCATACATGACATTTTATTTTGATTTAGGTTTTTGAAATATGAATTATTAATTAATCATGCATAAAAATATTGTTTCCATTAAACTTAGGTTAATTATCACCTTTCTCGCTGCATTGTTATGTAAATACGTTTTGAAAAACATATAATAATTGGAAATCGACTTAAGTAAACTCTAAATTCCATCGTTTTCGAAAAAATTATATTTTTTAGTAAAATGAAGATCACACGCTAAGTTTTCGTTAAAAATAAACAAATGTTTTTATACAACTATTTTATAAACTCTGATCGTTACTAGGCTATTTCAGTAGCCAATGTAATCTAGGTCGAGTTTGGGGGGTTACATTAGGTGGTATTAGAGTTAGGTTTACAAAACTCGGATTGTGGAAATTTGCATGCATTGAAAATAAGTATTTTAGAGAAAAAACTATGCCACAATCTTTTGAAAAATAATTTTCTTTAAAGAAATTAAAATTCGAAACTCCGATGTCGGTCCTAATTTAGTTACTGTTACTTTTGGAATTTTAGATAAGCTATAATCTTTAGACTGCAAACACTTATGGCAAATAGCTAATGCTTGAACTTTTATGTAAAAACTGTAAATATACTTTAGACTCTAAATTTCCATGAGATCATTATGAATACCCAAGGTAGACGTGGTAAGGGTAGGCCGTGTAGGGTTGCATTCCTTGAGCTGTCCAATGTACAGGGAAAAAACCCAATCCTTGATGAGGAGTACGTAGAGAATTTTACCGCCAATAGTGGTGTAGGTTACGAGAACAGAGATGATTCAGTGTTGCAGGTGATGTTGAAAGTTCTGCAAAGGGTTGTTGGAGCCCAAACTGGATCAAGGAGCTGTGAATCTGTTACAAAGAGGCTCCGGTCGAATGGGGCTAAAATATACAGTGGTGTTGCTAGAACGACCCCTACCGTGGATAAGTATTGGATGAAGTTAATGGAAAGGATTGTGGAGGGTCTAGATTGTACTGCAGAACAAAAATTGAAGGTCATTCTATCCTTGTTAAGAGATAAGGCCTATCGTTGGTGGCAATTTGTTGTAAGGGGTACCCAAGCTGAATGTTTGACCTGAGAATAATTTCAGGATGCCTTTCAAAAGAAATATGTGGACACTAGATATGTGGAAGCCCATAGACTCAAGTTTATCAAGTTGAAAAAAAGGAGATAGGACTGTGGTAGAATATGAAGCTGAATTCTTGAGACTCAACTGTTATGCTTAATGTATGGTCGCCACGGAGCAGGATAAATGCGTGGGGTCTAAAAATGGGTTGTGTTTCAACATCAAAATTTAGGTTGCTCCACACCAAAAAAGGGTGTTTGAAACGTTAGTGGACAAAATCAAAATTGTGAAGGAGATCAAACAAGTGGAACGCGAAAAACGGGAGAAGAGTAAGGTTTCGATTAAAAGAGATTTTGGTTCTACTGGTTCTAATTCTTGTCCTATAAAATGAGCCAAAAAGGGTAAACCATAGTAAAAGGTCGTTGTAATTAATTCTGGAGATAGGATTTTCAACTGTACATATTTTAGTAAGCACAAATCGAGCGAGTGTTGGAAGAAATTAGGTGCTTTTTTGAAGTGCCAGTCGACGGAGCATATAGTAAAAAATTGTCATCATTGAAACAGGTAAGTGTAAGCTCCAGCCCAAAATCAAAGAGTGGGTCACTTACATCCTAGGGGCCAAGGTCAGAATAGAGCCATAAATACCTTAGCTACTGGGTCAAAGAGTGGGTCAATTGAGTATACAAATGATACCTTTTGAAACATTGTATTGTTGTAAGTGTTGAATACCACTATGTTTGACTAAATTTGGTGAAAGGAAAATTTTAGGTCCCCAAGTGGTACATGAGTCTAAGGGGAAAATTAGATTAATTTAGGATAGACTTAAAAGCGACTTCAGATAGGAAGAAGTCATATGTGGACATAAAGAGAAAAGATATTTAATACAGTTTTAGAGATCAAGTTTTCCTAAAAGTGTCTATGGTGGAAAGTGTTGAGGTTCGGACGAAAGGGCAAGTTAAGTCATAGGTTCATCGGACCTTATAAAATCCTTAAGGGAGTCGATCCAGTGGCATAAAAATTAGAATTACCACCTAAAATGGACTATATTCATGATGTATTTCATGTCTCCATGTTGAGACAATATCGATCTGACTCGTCCCACATTGTTCCTATCGAAGAGATTGAGGTGAGACTCGATTTATCTTTTGGAACCCGTACAGATTTTAGATTGCAAAGTAAAGATTTTGAAAAAAAAACAGATCCTATCAAAGTTCTGTGGTGGAACAATGACACTAAGGAGGCCACGTGAGAATCGAAAAACTCAATTCATCAACAGTATCCTCATTTGTTTGAACCAGGTAAATTTTAATGACGAAATTTTTTTAAGGAGGGGATAGTTGTTATGCCCCAAAATATAAGTGGTTAATTGAAATAGTTAATAGAAATGTATTATGCTAAATGGTTAAGTGTTAGCTATCTTCCCTAGAGACCATGTTCGAGCTCCCTTCCTCCTATTTCTTTTTCTTTTATTTTCGACAACCTAAGTTAAAAACCACATCTAATATAAAATCGGTCAGGGATGAAGATTAAAAAAGAAATAAGCTTCAGGGCTAATGGTTAATATCTAAACTTTCCCTTTGTGATTCTAGGTTTGAGCTACACCTTCCCCAAATGCAGTCTTTATTTTTGGCAACTTTGAGGAAATTACTATGTTGCCCCTAGGGTTTTCAAACCCTAGGTATTTAGCCATATTTTCCTAATTAGACTTGACACCTTGTTTTCTTTTTAATTCCTATTAAAATTTTGCTTAGTTCTCTTTATTTCTTCTCTTTTTCTTTTCTTTTCCTTTTATTTACATCGTATTTTCATTCCATTATTGTAAATTATTTTTCTTTCCCAAATCGAATCATTCCTCTTTCACTCATTTCTTTACTGATTGTTGAAATTTCCATCAATAGCATCCTTATTCTCATCAAAAATCAGTAAATGCATTCGTTTTAATAAGTAAAACTCGTAATTCTGTAACATCATTATTCTACATAGATATTTTGTTCGACTAATCAAATCTTTTATGGTTATTGCCCTAATCTTTAGATAATCTCACCAATTTTGACATCAATTGTTAATTGTGTTTATTTACTATTGAAAGACTGGATCTAGGTGCGTCAGACTAGAATCAAGCATAAGGAATGTTAATTCGGATCTCGGTGAAAGGTGTGTGTCTTTTTCCAAGTGAATCAATGGTGATCATGTGTAGCATTAGGGCTACACGGTATCCTAAATAGGCATGTGGACCACATAACCATCACGCGGTCATATGCCCTTGCAAACCCTAGGCCAGTTCGTGAACCACACAACCACAACCCTTCTACACGACCTGCCACATGATCGTGTCTCTCTTGTAGGGTAATTTTAAAGTTTACCACACAATCACAATCTGTTACATGGCCTGGCCACACAATCGTGTAACCCTTCCACACGACCTAAAACCTCTCACACGGCCTGGACACACGATCGCGTGACCCCTATTTTACAGTTTGCCCAGAAATTTATGATATGTTCAGTTTAGTCTTTATATATTCCTTGAATTATTGTTAGAGTTTTTATTTGCTCAAATAAGTCCCTAATATTGTGTAATTTTTGAAATATGTGATTTTATTACTAAAGTGCTATTGTTACATCGCATGATAAGTGAATATTACATGCTTTTTTTAAAGTGACAATGATAAACTGTTAGTGTTATTATTATTACCACCCTACAGAGTACATGATAAGCATGTCTATTGATAGTGTTGAATTGAATACATGTTAAGCATGTCTATTGCTAGTGTTGAATTGTTCTATTACAAAGTATGACATATTGCACTGCATGGGTTGAGACGATATGTAAATATGTTGTACATCCACAACAGTTTTTATCTACAAATATGTTGTACATCTACAGCCTAGTGGTAGTTTTTATCTGTGAAATGTTGTGCATCCACAACCCAGTGGTAGTTTTTATCTACAAATATGTTATGCATCCACAATCCAGTAGTAATTTTTATCTGCAAATATGTTATGCATCCACAACCCAGGAGTAGTTTTTATCTGCAAAGCAGTGGTGGTTAATCCATGATCCGATGTATAAAGATGATTGAGTTCAAGGGAACTCCTAGTGAGGTGTGTAGCGGAGTTGGGTAGGATTTTTCTTTTGGCATATCGAAATTGCATTTTCATTCATAAACATGTGCATACAAAACTATGAATGTTGAAATTTTGTAGTGATGCATTGATCTATAAAACCATTATTGTGACTTGCTATACGAATGTGATTGTTCTAAAGAACTATTATTTCGCATGCTTTATCTACTACTTTGTACTAATTTTTCTTGTGATTGGACTTATACTGAGCTTCTTAAGCTCACTCCCCATTTTATTCTTATCTTTACAGATAACCCACCAGATTAGAACGTAGACTTGACATCCAAAGAACTTGGCATAGACTACTTCTTTTATAAAAGTATTTTAGATTCATTATTCACAATGTCTACTATTCAAAGACTTTGTTATTTTATTTGAACTGTGGCATGGGACTTTGCTCCACATGCATGACATTTTATTTTGATTTAGGTTATTGAAATATGGATTATTTATTGAAATATGGATTATTAATTAATCATGCATAAAAATCTAGTTTCCATTAAACTTAGGTTAAATATCACTTTTCCCGCTGCATTGTTATGTAAATGAGTTTTGAAAAACACATAATAATTAGAAATCGACCTTTACTAAGTAAACTTTAAATTCCATCATTTTTTAGAAAATGATATCTTTCAGTAAAATTAAGATAACACGTTAAGTTTTCTTCAAAAATAAGCAAACATTTTATACAATTGTTTTATAAACTCTGATCGTTACTAGGCCATTTCGGTGGCCAATGTAATATTCCGAATTTAGTCTTAACATCTAGGCTGAGTTTGGAGGGTTACATATACAATTAGTTTCTATTAAAATTTATTTCAAATATATAACATTATAATCTATAATATATATATATATATATATATATATATATATATAAGCACAAATTTGGAAAACCTTTTAACTTGATGAGAATATATTTTATTTTTCATCATATTACGAAATTAAATTTAAAAATAATTATAATTTAATTTAGAATCATTAGTTAAAAAAGTTGTACTGATTTTAAAATAGAGTTATTACTTGGATAAAACTCTGAGCATAAAATATAGAAAAAAAGTGATAATTATAATTATAATTTAATTTATAATTATTATTTAAAAAATTTGACATAAAAATGTTGTGTTAATTTTATTTTTTTAAAATTTTTGTTTATTGATGTAAAATAAAATTATTAATTGAATAGAACTATAAACATCTTAATTATCAATTAATTAATTTTAGAGTTGTATATTAATTAAAATATGGGTTTATCTTTATGAATAACATTAGATAATTAAGCATATTCAATCAAGTAGCATCTAAGAAAAATTATCAGTAAAAAATTAGAGATTTTTAACATTAATAAGCTAGAATTATATAAAAAAAATTAAGAATTAAAGCCTTAATTTTTCGAAGAGGCATTATCAAATCATATTAAAATAATAATAGCATTGGAAAGTGATCAAAGACTATATTAATGGATGATGAGCAGTGACAAATCCTGAAAAACAACTCTTTTTACTATTAATTTTCATGTATAAGCATTCAATAATTAAAGTATATATATATATATATATATATATATTATTTAAATATTATAATTCATCTTTAGTGGAAACAATGATTATTTAATTAAGAAAATATCAAATGTTATTATATATATCTAGTAAAATAATTAAGAAATACTTTACGTGTTCATATATAAAAAGTTAAGCTAAAACATATCAAAATAAAATAAAATAAAATCCTAAATCCTAAAATTTGAAATTTGAATTTTTTTTTCTTTTGGGTACTCATAGATAATATAGAAGTATAGAATTGTAAAAGAAATAAAGAAAATAAGTCAAAATATTTTAAAAATACCTTGAATTTTCTTCTTCTTCTTCTTCTTTGATGACTTCTTCTTTCTCTTATAATTTGTTAATTGCTTTCTTTCACTACTCTTTTTCTTTTTTCAGGCTAATTACTTTTTTCAGTTTTATGGGTAAATCTTTTTTTTTCTTTAATTGTTATATATATTTTTTTAAAAATTGATGATTTATTTATTTTTATTGTAACTTTTTAAAAAATTATTTTATAAGGGGTTGGTTTTTTTAGGGGTATAAGGGCAGAATTTAAACTTTTAAAGGGTTTAATGTAATAAAATTCATCTTAAAAGAGTATTATATAAATTTATAAAAAGTTAAGTAATAATGTCTCTCACTTGCCTCGCTTGTGTTAGTCAATGATAATGAAATAATATAATATTATGATATATATTTTTAAATTCTATAAGTTTATACTATGTGAAGGAAACCTTCTTAAAACCATTTTATTAACTTACCTATTATTTATTTTGTGCGAATAAAAAGTATTTTGTGAGTTTATTTAAAAATCAAATCAGATTTAAGTGGTATTTTATCTTTGTTTAAAGAAAAATATAATTGTGAATTATCTATTTAGATTTATTATGTCAGTATAGCGTATGCATGAAGGAAGAAAGAGAATTGATGATAAAGGGAATGTGTAGGGCCACGGAGAGTTAGGGACCAATAATGTTTGTCCAAAATAAGAGACCATAGTCAAAGAAAGACGCATGACGACATCTATTACGAAGTTGTCGCCCAATTCGCAATCATATTACTTAATTAATTTGAATAAAGAATGATTTTGGTTTTTTTAATTAATAAAAAATTATAAATATGTGAACTTTTAAAAAAAATAAAAAAAAACCACTAAATTTATTGTAAAATTAAAAAGTTGAAAATAAAAATTTTTAAAATTTAAATGAGTTTAAACCCGTACCAATTTAAAATATATTATCTTTTTCGACAATATAAAATATCTTACCCTTAGTTGAAGCCCTTAGGAAATTCTTATTTGATTTCTTTATCTTCTATCTTAATCTTCTTCAATCCATCATTACTCTTATCATTATTACTTTGAAGTTACAAATTACCTAAACAATAATAATAAATTGAATATTTGCATAAAATTATTATTATAATACCAATTAGAAAAACAGCGTAAAATAAATCATATAATTATAAAATGAAGCGAACGAGGGAGAGTTCAAAAACAAATTTAGTATAACATGTATTATAAACTAAATAAATGTATGAAGCGATGAATGAATGAATATTATAATTTTACCTTATTATTAATTAAAATGATTTTTCATCTCTTTTTGGTGGTATCCTTATTCGATTATGACTTAGAAATTTTCTCTTCGAAAAACTATTTCTTTAATACTCCATTATTTTTTAAACACTTTAAACTTACCAATGAAAATAATCTCCATTTGTTGAATTTTATTTATACTAATAAATCTTAATTAATTTAAAGTCCAAGTTGAAAAGGAAAACAAAGTTAGAGATAAAAATATGAATATTTCAACTTGCTATTTAATATTAAGTATCTTTATGTTTTGAAATTTTGTTGCTCCATTCATAATATCAAAGATTCTTTTTATATGCAACCTTTTTTATTTAGGTAGTTGAAGATTTTTTTTTTTTCAAAGGAAGTACCTAAAATTTTATTTTGTTATCATTTTAAGTAACAACAGTTAACACTCGTTGAAAAAAAACTCCACACAATCAAATTATGACAAGTGTAATTTTTAATTAAATAAAAATATTTAAAATTAAAATTCAATAAAAATAAATTTAAAAAATACCATCTTTAAATCTCTCTCCTTTCATCTTCATCTTCCCTACAAAGAAAAACCTCCATTTCCAATACTAAAAACTCAAAATACAAAGAAAAAACATAACCCTCATTTTATCCATTTTGAAGCCATGATAGGTTTGGTTTTATTAGGTTTTTGATGAAGTATATGAAATTTTTATTTTTAATTTTTACGTATTTAATTAAAATGGCATGTGTCATAATTGGTTTGAATGTTCTTAAAATGATAAAGAGAATAAAACTCAATTTAAATATTTATTTTGATTAAAAAAAACCTTCAAGTACCTATTTAAATTTATATTAAGTTTCATTGCTTATATTATCATGATTATTAATACATTGTGCACATGGTTGTGCTTTTTTTTTTTAATGAGTTAATTAATAAAGTAAAGGTATTCCAAATTTTGGTTTGTCAGATTTGCAAGTAATTTTTTTTTTTTTGCCATAGTTTGATCCTTAGATATCTCTCATTATCAGGTAAGTTTTGATTATACATTTAAAATAATCATTTTTTAAAAAAATGATTAGATTGAATTTCTTAAATATAATTAATTTCATATAACATATTAAATTATTATACACGCGTGGGTAAAAAAAATAATGTTACCCTTTTAAAAAAATGAGATAACAATAAAATATTTTGATTAAAATAATTAAAGATAAACTATTACTTTGAGGTGACTAAAATTAAATTGTTGTTATTTTAGTCACCCTAATTTTTATAATTTGATCACTATTGATAAAGAAATTAATTAAATTGTTCATTTTTCCGTTCTAACCTAAAAACCTTCACCTTCACCTCCCTGAAAGATGTTGTTCCTTCCTCCACCAAATCATTGCTGATGAGACTTGTCCTGTCAATGAACAATGCTGAGAGATGCTTCTTTTTTCTCCTTATTTTCCTTGGTTCCTTCTCTTTACCCACAATTGATGGTTCTTACTATCGACGTTCTAATTCTCCAATGTCTCTTTCGACATCAAAACTATCAAACCAAATTCACCAAAATAAAGCCAAAAGCCTCCGTTCAAATTTACAAGATTAAATTTCTCAAAAAAAAAAAAAAACCTTAAAAAGTTATGAGATTGATCTCAATGCTTTAAAATTTCCGTACTTTAATATCCTTATCCCATTACTTTTGAACTTATCAATGATGATTTGACGGTTATCAGTGATGATTTGACGGAAGCAATCATGACATCTTTAAGGGATGTCGATGATTAAAATTCTTATATTAGAAAGGAAAAGAAAAAGAGAGGACAAACAAAAAATTAATGAAAAAAAAAAGAAAAAAATTAAAAATGAATTTAACAATGACCAATTTGATCAATTTCTTTAATGTTAATGATCAAATTAACAAAAAAATAAAAATTAAATTGACCAAAATAAGAACGTGACTAGAGGTGTTCATGGGCCGGGCCCAGCCGGGTTCAGGTTGGGCTCAACTAAAAAATCATGCCCATTTATTGGGCCCGGGCTGGGCCCAAAAAATGAGTCTAAAATTTTGCCCAAGCCCGACCCGGATAAAAAAACTAAAACCTGAGCTCGGCCCGGCCCAGCCCGCCTGTATTAATTTTTTATATTATTTTTAAATATATATAATACATCAAAAATACTAAAAACATCAAAATAAATATTTCTCAACAAATTGAAAATAAATTTTAAAAAATATGTAGACTTAATAACACTAAGATAAATGCAACTTAACAAGCAAATGCCTCTAAAATAATAAAAAAAATTAACAAATGCCTTTAAAATAATAAGAAAATTAACAATAAAATAAATTTTATACAATATCCAAACAATAACAACAAAATAGTAGCAACATAATAGTAAAATGATATCAAAATAGGGAGAAAACAACAAAAAATAACATTCAAAAAGTAAAAAAAAAAATGCATATTTTTTTGTCCTTTAGTGAATTCGGGTCGGTCTGGGCCGGGCCCAAGCTAAAAGTACCTTACTCGAGGCCCGACCCATTTTTAAATGGGCCTTATTTTTTTGTCCAAGCCCATTTTTTGGGCCTATATTTTTGCCCAAACCCTCTCACATTTCGGGCGAGCCTTCGGGCCGAGCCGGGTAGCCCGACCCATGAACACTTCTAAACGTGACTAATGAGATAGCTCAACTAATAATAAAAGTTGAGATGTTAAAAATTATAATATTTTAAGTTCAAATATCAACAAAACACTTGAAATAATAAAAATAAAAGGTATAAAGTGATACCAACTTAATCAAAATATTAAATATTATCTAAATTTATAATATAATTAAAATTTTAAATCATAATATGTTTCCAGACATTTGATTTAATTAATGCAAATTATGCTTTATTGAACATGGGCAGCAATAGCAAATTTTTATTATTTTAGTTAAGAGGTATGGAGCTGCCCATTTGCTTTGATTGGGTATTAAAGTGGGTTCACTTTCAATTGGGTTATGGACCCAATTAACCTTTGCTCAAATTTGTTCCTCCTTTTTCCTGCCATTCTTCGCTCAGCTTTCATCTATTATATTATAATATATTATTTGTTATTATTACTCGATGGTTTAAACACCTTTTGAATCAAATTTTAAAAACCATTTTACAAAATAAAAACAAATTTAAAAAGAAAAGAAAAGCATGAGGTATAGTGAAAATATTTCAAAATTAATATCCACCGCTCCCTAATTTCATCCTTTTAATCTTATTTTAATTTATAATTTAAGTGGAGAACAAACTAATTAAATATTTATATAAATATAACTTAAAATATACAAAATTACATATCAAACCAAAGAGAATGGGATTGTATGAAATTGTAATTTCACGTCATTCTTTTCCCTTTTTATTAAGAGAATAACAAATTAATTTTTTCCTCATGAGTTTTAACTTTTTCTCTTGAAAAAATTCAAATCTAACTACAAATGCTAAAATTAGTAGGAAAAATTTAATTTGTTATTTTACTATTAGAAAAAGATAGGGATCAGGTGAAATAACAATTTCATACAATCCCCTCCTACAAAAGAAACAGAGAGAACACAAATATCTAACAATACAGTATATGAAGATAAAAGAGTGGGTCATCGTAATTGCATGATTACCTTAGGATAGTACAGCAAATACAAAGATAAGGCATAGAAAGGAAGAATCATATCAAATTTTGTAATACATGATGTAAGGTAGATGTTGAAGCCTGTAGACTGATGCCATTACCCGGAATAGAGTTCGGCAAAGTATTCTTTGTCTTGTGGAGTTATGAACAACGTTTGTGTGAATTTTATTCCTAAGGATTGTGTAACGAGATGCCATAACTAGGATAATCATAAGATACCATTGACAGTACAGTGAAAACTTTCTCAGAAAACACAAACTGTCTCTCGAGGATCAATAGTTGTTGCCTCCGTTGTATAATCTTCTAAGCCATAGATAGTACCTTTCACCTGCTCAAAAGCAAATATAATATGATCAAATATGATATATGTGTAGCAAATGTTAATTGAGCCATTGATGCGATCACAAACAACCAAGTATTACTAGCGTATCATACTCGGTTATAAGCCGATTTTTGTTTATGTATAATTTTATGTTTATCCAGTCCTGATCAATTGCATAAAAGCTATTAAACCCCAAAAGCCTCGTATGCGTTTCACTTCCACAATCCTTTGGGATTGTTTTATCTTCTTCACACCATTTTTTTTTTCTTTTGTATTGTCTTTCAGTTCGTATGCAGTTTCTAAAATTTCCTCTCCATTCCTTCTTTGGCCTTCTCTTTGTTGTTTCAGGCAGTCTCCGCACTCTATTAGTTACTTCTTTTATTTTCACCTTTGCTCCTTCCGTGACATCTTCATTGGTTTTCGGGTCTTTTTCTTCATATATATGCATAATTTTTTACCTGAAATTCCTCGCAAACCAACTCCATAAAAAAGTGTCCAAAGAGAAGTGAAGAACTAAGTCAATGGGTTCGTTACCTTACCTCTAAGTGTTTGGACGAGGTGGTAGTGAAGCATATTCCTGAGACTTTGCAAGATGATTAAGTGAAAGAAAGAAAGAGTTTGAGCCTTTGAGTGAACACTTTGCTGTAAACATGGCTACCATTGATGAGGATCTTTTGTTTTCTTCCACTAGAAGGTGTCTTCTTGAGTATAGTTTCTTTAGTTCTTCCTTTCCATCAACTTGGGTATGCAAATGCAACGTATAAGGAGGAAACGTGAAGGTGGCCGTATAATGGAGGGTCAGGTCCTGACGATAATGCCACATGTTCGACATATGTAAAGTTTTGAGGGTCTTAATGGAGTGGTAGATGCTAAAGTTAATGCTACATGTTCGACATGTGTAAAGTTTTGGTGGATTCTTGCTTTGTTTTTATTATTCCATTAAGGAAAAACTACAGTTCAAGGGTCCAGATTCGTCTACCTAAAAGGCCTCGAGAGATGTGTGGGATTGGTTTTCTATTTATGAAGTGGGATTCAGGAAAAAGAAGAGTTTTGCCCTAGTTAAAAAAGACTTGTATACGTGTCAAAAGATAAGACCCTTAGAGCCGTCCTTTTAATTATGTGGTATGGTTCATTGTTCATTACTTTTATTTATTTCTATTTTTTTATTCACATTCGGTTTTTTTTGGTAAAAAAAAAAACACTCCTCGTAGTTAGGAATAGATAAGAACAGTGTTTCCTTCATATAAGGGATTATGATTATCCTCTTCTAACAGTCGTATAACATACTGTGGTGGAACTGGGAATAGAACTACTTGGTTTAGCTTCCCTATTGCTGCCTTTGTCAAACAATCAACTACCTTGTTACTTCTTCGCCAGGCATGCCTAAACTTCACTTTCTAATCCTTATTGCACCATTCATGAATTAATCGGACTTCTGCAATGTTACTAATTGATGCGAACCCATTACGAATAGTATCTATAAGCATCACATTGTCACAATTAATCTCAACTTGTTTATACCCCTCCAACCAAGCCAGTTTCATCCATTCAACAATCGCTCATGCTTCAATCATGAATATCTCATCCATTCTTGTTACCATGTTAAAACCTGTCAGCCACTCCCCATCTGAGTTTCGCATAGTTCCTCCGATTACTGCTTTGATGTTGTTTTTTAAAACAGAACCATCAACGTTAATCTTGCCCCAACCTAAATCGGGATGCTGCCATCTTTGTTCAATTTTAGAAGAGCAAGCCAAATGAAACATCTTTGCATTATACCTACAAGACTTTGTCCAAGCAAGAGCCGATGCAATGATGAGTTCATGAGTGCTGCTACTAGCATTTTTAAAAATGAAAGCATTACGATATTTCCAGATGAACCAAGTCACTATTAAAAAGAGGGTCGACCATTCACCACCATCAACATTAAGCATCCCTTTATTCATGATATTCCAGTGTACCCATTCCCCAATATGAAAGTTGAAAAAAATATTCCAAACATTCCTAGGTAATAAAGACTTCCACACCAATTGGGCGAAATCACAATCTTTCACAGCATAGATCGCTATTTCAATCGACTTGCCACATTTGTCACAAAAAGGAAAAAAAAAAAGACATACCTCTTCGTGCGTGCTCCTCATTTGTCAAAATCTTATTTCGAACAAGCATCCACAAGAAAGTCCTAACTCTTTGAGGAATTTTCATTTTCCAAATAGCTTCATCATCCTCGAGCTGATTAGATGAGATGGGGCAACAAATATGTTTGTATGACTCACGTATAGAAATCCCGGCAACCATCCACTTCTAAGATAGATGATCCGCTCCCTACCCTTTTAGAGGAGGGCTGCAAGTTTGTATTCGATTAACCACCTCTTTAAGGAGAACTGTTAAGAGCCAAGTGGAATTCCATTCCCCTTTTGCATTTATTACATCACAAACGCGAATGGTTTCATCAAGAGTACCACTCCTATTGAAATGAAATTTTAGAGGCCCCAAATCATGAATCCAGACATCACTCCAGAAATTAACTACTCGTCCATCATGAATTATCTAAACGAGTCCCTTCTTCACTTCACCCCAAACATTTGTAATGGATCACCAGACATATGAACAATTACTGCGATGCAAATCCTTAGGTATGATCCCATGAATATTATATTTGTTTTTAAGAATCCTTACCCATAGGGCATCCGTATTCGCCACCAAATTAAAGCCCAATTGTAAAAGAAATAACATGTTCTGGTCATACAATCGCCGAATACCAAGACCACCTTTATCAACTGGTCTATACACATCACTCCAACTTACTAGAGCCACCATTCTTCTTTCATTATTGGAACCCCAGAGGAAATACCGAGCAACCTTTTCAATCTCCTTACAAATCATAATTGGAATTCGGGCTGTTGTCATAAAATAATTTGGGATTGACAAAAGGACTGACTTCACCAAAGTAAGACTTCCATCAAAAGATAGCTTTCGAACATCCCATCCATTTAAACGATTCTGAACTTTATCCAGCACAAAGAAGAAAGTATTCCTTCCAACCCTACGATGAAAGAGAGGCATGCTAAGATATTTTCTCAAATCCTCCACCCTAGAGAAACCCAAATTAACACTTAAGTCAGCAGCTACCTCCTCTATCACGTTGCTTGAGAAAAAATCTGTGTCTTTTGTCTATTAACTTTATGGCCAGAGAACCAACAAAATTTATCCAACACATGTCTAAATTTATCCAACACATGTTTAAGGCAATCTGCTCCTTGTACCGTAGCTTTACTAAAAAGTAAAAGATCGTTAGCAAAAAAAAGAGATGAGAGACATCCGGGCCTCGGTGTGAAAACATAATTGGTTTCCAACCCCCCTCTTCAATCGAAGTCTCAATTAGATGCCCCATACATTCCATGCAAAGAACAAACAAATAGGGAGATAGAGGATCCCCTTATCTCACACCTCTAGATGGGATAAACTCTTCTGAGAGAGTACCATTCTAGAGTAGTTGTAATGAAAATGACGAAACGCATTGCATAATAGTTCTCACAAAAGCTTTAGGCAAACCAGCATCAATCAAAGTATCCTTAAGAAAATCCCATCGAATCCTGTCATAAGCCTTCTCTAGGCCCCCCTTGACAACCATCCACTTTTTTTTTTTTTTTTTTTTACTTTTTGTGGTATTCATAGTATGAATAGCTTCCTGGGCAGTAATTATTTTGTCTGATATGTTTCGTGAAGTGACGAAACTTGATTGGTTTTGCTTAACCAATGTTTGCATAGCTTATCAAAGATGGATTACAATCGTCTTGGTAATTATTTTATACAGAACATTGCACAAACTAATGGGACGAAATTGATTGATAGTTTCTGCTCCAAAAAACTTGGGAATGAGCACTAAAAGAATCTTGTTAAGCCTGGGATCCAAACATTCTCCCAAAAATACACGTTTGACTAAGTAAAAAATACAGGCCCCCACTACCTTCCAATTAGCTTGATAGAATTTGGCTTGGAACCCATCCACCCTAGGTGCCTTAAGTGGACTCATGCTAAAAACTGCACGACGAATCTCTTCTTCAATGACTTCAGCCAACAAACATTTAATTACATTGGTCTCAAGCTTCGGGAAACGCCCACGCACAGGAAAACTCCCTGTCAAATAATTATCCATTGTATACAACTTGGAGAAATAATCAGTCGCATGCCTTCGTAACATATCATTATCGAAGCACCAACCAATCTTTTCAATCAGTAAAGCTTCTATTTTATTTTTCCGCCTTCGCTTCAACGTGCGAGTATGAAAAAATGCAGTGTTCCTATCCCCATTCAATAATCACTCACTTCAAGATTTTTGAAACCAATACAGTTCTTCCTGATTTAGGATGTGTTCTAATTCAAGTCGAATTTCTGTTTCTCTCAAACTAAGTTTTGTACTGAATCTTCTTTCTAAATCCCTTTGCATCTGTTCTAGTTCTTTCAACTTGTTTTTTTCCTATAAAAAAATATTACCAAACACAGTCCTATTCCAAACCTGTACTGACTTCGAAAATTTCTCAAGATTTTGCATAATACCATTGTCAGAGCTCCAAGCCGTCAAAACCACATCTTGGAATTCAGGATGGGATAACCAACTAGCTAAAAAAAGAAATGGTCAAATGCCCTTTTCAAACCTATCTGGATTCGTTGAGACTAATAAAGGATGATGATCAGACTTTAATTTATAAAGATGTCGTACTTTAATTTATAAAGATGTCGTACTGTGGTATTTGGAGCATAACTTTGCCAATCACCATTGCAAAATGACCAATCAAGTCTCTGAAACAACTACCCCCTACTCCAAGTAAACTTCGGCCCTTAGAAACCCAAATCAATGAATCCATGATTAATGAAAAAAGATCTAAATCGAGAACACCCAACTTTACTAGTAACAGCTCCACCCTGACGTTCATCAGCACTCATAACCACATTGAAATCACCTGACAATAGATGGCTCATTAATCCCAGAAGCTAAAATATCAAGGTGTTCCCATAACTGTGCCCTTAAACCTCGTTAGGGACTCGCATACACCGCAGTACAGAGGAAATGCCTGCAACATCTTCTGTCCCGGCCTCACACACGAATAAATTGAGGATGTGCTTTTAGAACCTCCACACTAGAACCCTCTTTCCACAACAACCATATACCACCAGCAAAACCTGCTGCTTCTACTCTAAACGAGTAATCAAACCCCAATTTAGCAATCACAACCTCAGCCTTAACGTCACTTATTCTAACTTCAAACAGAGCAACAAAATCCAGTTTAAATTCTCTATTATATTCTTTCAAAAACTTATGAAATCGTGGGTGTCTGCAACCTTGGCAATTCCAAAACAAAAAATGAAAATCTGATGCCATAAAATCTAGAATAAATATAGCAAAAGAAGTCTTTTACCCCGAAATCAAGCTCCACCAGCGTCTTCTAGTGACTCATCACCCGAAGCATCACCCACCACCACATCATCCACCATTCTAGAACTTTAACCCATGTGACTATGCAATCCTTGTATAAATTCTTCCACTGCTTCTGCAACAGATAGCGATCGTTCATTGGTAATTGTCAAAGTGAGAGGTTCTTGCCCAATATTTTTCCCCACCTCTCTTCTAATTCTTTCGTTTGGTCGTTGGCCTGAGTTTTCCCCCATACGATTTAACAAAATGGGAGATTGGCTTCTTTGGGTATTTGTTTCTACTGTGTTCTCCTCTTTACTAGAATGAAAAACCACTGCCAAATGTTTTTCTCCATTCAACTTTAGGCCAGCTGCTTGGAAATGAAAATTCCTCATATTTTTCCTAAGTAAAATGGGTTTCATCTTGGATCCATCATCAAAGGGATTTTTGGCCAGACTAGAGGAAGCTCCACTAAGAGAATTAGACGGCTTCAGTATCTTTCGGCCAACTTTCAGCCCACCCTCCAACATTAAATTCTTCTCCTTATTATTTGATTTATTCCTGCCCTTATTCCTCACATTAGTATTAACATCAATTTCTCGTTTTGTTATTTTTCCCCTCATATCTTCCTCAATTTGATTCTTAGAAATCTGATCCGCATCTTCTAGATTAACATCTTTAGCAAAATCTCCAGAATCATCGCAAAGATTTTTGCTTAAAGATTCAAATCTAGAACCTTTACTCTAGCCGGCCGTTACAACTTTGACTGATTTTGCCAGAACCGGTCTAGTTCCTCTCTTCTGCTTCTATTCTACTAACATCCAAGGACCATATCTTTCCTCCTCAACATATTTTGAGATATCAGGCATTTCCTGTGGAAAATGATCCCCCACCGTTGTTGAAGTCGTCTCTTGATCAGATTTGTAATGACAAATCTCTCTACTGTGCCCATACCGCCCACAGTCGAAACACACCAATGGTAAAGACTCGTACTCCACACGTTGAATCCTACCATCAATCAAAATTTTAGACACTAGAGGTTGGTCTAAATCAACAAAACCGCAAGTTGAGCAAATTGTCCTCTAGCTCTGGTATTTTGGCGACCAGTCCTATTACCCCACCAATAAATTTCAATTGACTTGTGGTGTACATCCCTTCCGGTAAACCTAGTAGTCTAACCCAAACCAACAGATTGTTGGTTTGTGATTGTCAGTTGAGAAACTTCGTGTCCATGGCCTAACCATTAACTAATGACCAAAAATTGTCCACGGTCCTCCCGATATCGCAGCAAGGTACTCATTCTCATTTTGGAATCGGACCGAAAAATAATCATTCTCTAAATCAAGAACCTATAAGGATTGTTTAGTTTTCCATATCGCTTGGAGTTTATTCGACATGGCATGGTAAGAAATCTTTCGACCAAGAAGCTTCACAATCACAGTCCTAGACATTCGCTGTACAATTAAATTATGAACACGTTCAGAGAAAGTAATTGAAGGTATACCATCAATCACTTCCTTTGAAACATCACCATCCTTTAAGCTGAAATATTCCTCTTCATGAGAAGGGCCAGTGTTATCAAAAGAGCCTAGTAACTTGTCTTTCCATGATGCAGTGGTGTTCTCCCTTGAGATTACTGACCTTTCCTACTCATCCATGATAGGATCATTGGAATCCGGAGGTTCATTCGGTCTCATTCGGGTTTTTTTTTTTGTAGCTTGTCCTAAAGATCCACCAGAAACCAAAACTCCGTCGGACATGATAGATATTATTGACCAAAAGAATTAATGTATTCGTCTCATTCTGTCTTTTCTTCTTTCTTTTGAAGTCTTTTTAACGAATATGTTACTATTACAAATTTTATGGAAATAGTTGAGGGTTTGAAATTATTTAACAAAATGTATCAACATGTTTGGTCAGAGGTAATTAGCAATGTAATATAATCTAATTTAGTGGGCCCATCACTAAATCATTGTTTGGTCAATTGTAATAAGTTATTACGGTCCGTGTTGAATATGAGTTTATTCAAGGATGATGCAAGATATCATTCAGTGGGCATGGGTGGAATAACAAATTAGCCCAAGGTTTCAATTTTACCATCGCTATTCTCTTTTCTTTTGGCGTCTGAAATCCCCAACTGAGATCTTTTTTTTTCATACTTCTTCCCTCCACTGTAATCATCAACACATCTCCAACTTCATCTCTTCTTCACTTAATTTAAACCTTAAAATAAAATAACTGGATCTATTTTTTAGTCTCGATTTGACCTCCTCACTCAACCCAACAGCCCCTTTTAGTCTCTTGGCTTGCTTGCTCCACCCACAACCGAGCCTCTAATGCCGATTTAACTACATGTTCTTTCCTCCCTTCGTCCCCCCTCTCTCTCACACTTTGTTTCTTTTTCATTTTTTTTAAAAATCTTTTTGATACTTCATTTTCTTGAGGTTCAAAAATATTCATCTTTGAGCATGACTTTGCATATTGTGCCATTTCTGGGTTTTGAGTTAGTTTTTTTGCAAAAAGATTACAATTTCTTTATTAATTATAATGTGCTAAACTGCTAATTAAATCTTAATAGAAAAATATTTTAGAATTGGCTTTCAAAATCATAATAATTTATTTGGTTATGGAATTCAAGTTCAATCTCTAGCTTAATAAATTAGATCATTCTCATACCATGTTTCAAATCATTTGGTTTCTTGCTGTTTATAGTGTTTTGAAATCATATATATTTTTTATTTCATGTTTAAAGAGTTTTTTTTTTGCTTTATTTGTCATCTGTTATGAATATGAAATCGTATGATTCTTGTTTTATGAGTTTGGGTTTCCTTCACTTTTAATGAAAGTTGTTTGATTTGATGGTGTTTAATTGTTTTTCTAAAAGTTATTTCAATTTTGTTTGGTCAGAAAAATCTTGTTTTTTTTATACTTACATATTGGTTAAATTACATGCTATGTATCTGTGCTAGATCTGCAAAAATATTACAACTTTTTATTAATTGTAATGTGCTAAACTTCAGCAATAGCAAAAGCTGCACTTTTCATCAAACAAGAACTGGATATGCTGCATTGTTACTTAAGATGAGAAATTCTTGAATGATTCAAGTTCGACAGATGAAAGAAAATTCTCTTTGGTAACTAAATTAGGATACAAGCTTGTCAAAGCAGCTAACCTTGATGTCCCTCCATATATTTGTGCCCCTGCGACATATATTTGAGTCTTAAGATTAAAACCTAAAGCAGCAAACATAAGTACAACTTCTTCTAGTGTTAATCGACATAACCCTTCAGATCTGAGCATGGCAGGGGAAGGTAACCTGAAGCAATTAAAATAGTTGGCTTCAATATAAAGCAATTAAACTGCATTGATGAGTTGCTAGTCCTTTGGATGTTGGTCTTTACCAAAATTTGAGCTTTCAAAATTACTTTGGCATTAGCTCTTTTCATTATGCACAAGCTGTCAATGCTTGTTAGATATTTGGAAATTATTCTATTAATACTTTTTATATAGCTTTTCTAAGACTAGTAAGATTATCACAAATGATTTTCTATGTTCTTATCAATGTTGATTACTATCATACTAGGTGCGAGTGCAATGACATATTATGACCTTTCATTTGTAGCAAACAACACTGGACTTCATTGCCTGCATTATAGTTATGCATTTGCCATGACGGACTCTGTTAGCTAGTTATCATCTTTGGTATCTGGGTATTGAATGTATACTATGGTGAAGGGAGGATGCCTACAATATGCCCAAATAAGCGAAGACTAGCTGGTAACTTTGTAAAAAACAATACTATAGAGTGGAAAGTGTTTGAGCAGAGAGTGAGGAAAGCAGTTAGACAAACTAAACATGTCTAGAGTAGGCCTAAGGCTAGAAATGTTTACTGGTATCCACGGTGTCAAGAGTGTATGTGTCGTACAGATTGACATATTTCCTTTTTTAAAATGTTCTAATTAAAACATGTAGCATTCTTTGTTGTTTAATTTTATTCTCAAATCAAACTCTCTGATTATTTATATATTGTTGTTCAATGGTAATGTAACACCCCTCACTAGTATTCAGCACCGGAATAGGGTTACGGAGTATTACCAGACTTAAAACACAAACAATTACCTAACTTGAATAAAAAATCATCAACCAGATGTAATTCCAATCAAATACAATCATATTGTCCCTATTATGAGCCTACGAGGCCCTAAACATACTTTGGGAGCGATTCGGGATTAAATCGATAACTCAATAAATTTTCACGAAACTTAAATTTTTTTCTCAAAACAGGGGACACACGCCCGTGTGGCTCGGCCGTGTCTCTCACACGGCCACAGACACGCCCGTGTCACAGGCCATTTGGATATTCAAAATGGGAGCACATGGTCGTGTCCTAGTCCGTGTCTGAACCCATATAACTCTCTGACTTGGGTCACACGGCCAGCACACACGTCCGTGTGCCCTAAAATTGGCCATACACGCCCGTGTGCCAGTCCGTGTGCTCGGTCATGCCAAATTTGTAGGGTATACTGACTTATGCCACACGTCCAAGTCATACACCCATGTTTGAGGCCATGCGGAGCATACTAACTTGATTTCAATTTCAACACCAGGGGACACACGGCCGTGTAACATAACCGTGTGTACACACGGCTGAGACACAGCCCGTGTAGACAAAAATAGGCTATTTACCAAGCCAATTTGCCACCCCAAATTTGTGCACACCTACACATTTCAAATGGTACTCATTCATTGTATAAATGGACATCCAATTCAACCACAATCAAAGCTAAAACATACCATTTCAATACCAACAACTAAACATGCTTATTATTTCATGTTTTACTCATTCAAATCATACCAACTTCACGTATTCAAATCAAACTAATTAAACATTTCCAAACATGCATCATCATTCACCAATTCACAAGTACATAACTTCCTAATTATTAACCAATTGACATTCAAATTACCTATTAACAATAAGTATCATGAATCCAACCTCAATCAGACAACATAGGTCATTTGTATACATATAAACATAACCAAAATCAACCAAAATAAGCCAACTCACATGGCCAAATATACAAATCAAACCTTAGACATTTACAAGCCAATTCAAATGGCCAAAATCATAACCAAAACATAAACAATATGACCAAAGTCCCTGTAACACCCCAAACCCGGCCTAGGAGTCTAGACTGAATCCAGAATGCTACACTGATCATCGAAGTGATCGTGACAAAATTTTACAAAAATAAACCTCTTTATTACTTAAAAACGTTCATTTCATAGCAAACCAAAAACCAATAATCGTTTTAAAATTCTGTCTGAAAAGTTACCAACCTAAAATATACGAATATAACATATAATGAAAATTGTACCACAGACTTATAAAGCCTTACAGTTCAAAGTTAACCAAGTAACAAAATTGTAACTGAAAAAAAACTGATAATTTATTTGTTGGTGAGACTGTTCGAGACCTCCGCGTACTAAGTCCAGTATCTAGAACTACGAAATGTACCTAAAAGGGGAAACAGAAGAGGAGGTGAGCTACTCGAGCTCTGTGTGAGGTCAAACCAGATAAACTTCAGAAACAGAAACAGGGAACCAGAAGCACTTTAGAAACAGAACATACTTACAGACAGATGACAGTTGAGTGAATTCGCCCAAAATCAAACACACACCATATGTACTTTAAAGTTATATAGGTCAATCAAACACAAACAGTCTCACATACCATTCAGACACAGTAACTATAATTCTCAAATAGTCAGAAAGTTACAATTTAGAGTCTACAAAATTCACATAACTACAAGCACTTTCCAGTCGAAGTGTACAACCAGACAATCGCATTCACAAGACAGTCAATAAGATGCACATGAATGCAATTCAGTTAAAAGAAACCCACCCATCCAACCAACGCACCTCTCCGTCCCCCATCACTCCTCAATAAAGCTATTAAGCTCATCCAACTAATCACTCCATATAGGACTTCGAAAAGCCCATGCAACCCTACACTCCATATAATGTCATCCCGAGTTTCCCGGTAACGATAGACATCAGCATTGTCTTTGACCTTCAGGGAATTGAGACTGCCCACGACCCTCTGGGTATTAGGGCTAATAGTATGCAGATGAACTGCTAGTCACGTATATTATGTAGCAAAGCTAGCATATAAGCTGTACAGTGCAATGTGATAAATCGCGGTATAGACATGCAGTATAAACTGCCAGATCAGATAGTGGTACGTAGTATAGCTAACATACATGCGGTACAGTGCAATGCGGTAATCTGCTATACCGTTATCAATAAAGTCCCCCACCCTCTGGGTATTGGGACTGCCATCGACCCTCTAGGTATTAGAGGCTATCAGTAACCAGTAGATCAATTGCCAGTTCCATCAATCTCCCTTCTCTTCAAAATCCCACCCAAAAATAGTATATGCATATGTGTGTATGTAGTCAGATGTACACGATCAGAATACCAATTCAGACAGTTAATCAGAAGCAGAGACTCACATCAATCAATCAGTTATAGAATCAAACATGTGCACACTCATAACTCAAGTTCAGTATCAATCTTATCACACAACCAGTCACAAATAACACACACATCAAGCCCAGATCAGAGTCATAATTACCCTCAGTAAAGCTCAGTCGAGGGTTGGAACACATAGAGTTGCGATTACACTTAAATTTGACTTAAAATCATTATTTGGTGAGTTAGGACCACAAGCCCGTATGCTCTGGCCGTATGGAGCAATCCAGGCCGTGTGGGGGTCCAAAATGCCCGTGTGAAGGGTAACACACGGCCGTGTGGCAGAGGCACACGCCCATGTGAAGCAAGGACACGGCCGTATGAACAAGCCGTGTAAATCACTGTCCAATTTTGCTAAAATAAGGTGCAGGCAGACACGACCGTGTATTCTGAAACACACGCCCGTGTGGGATCCCTAAATCCCTAAATCAGCCACACAACTGTGTGGCCAGGCTGTGTGACTCTAAATCTTTGAAACCTTAATTCCCAAATCCACATGCCTGTGTGCCTAAGGGATACGATTGTGTAAATTTTGACAAAATCCTCAAATCGTCCACACGGCCGCGTGGCACCCAATTTAGCCTGGAAACCCTAGTTCCCAAATCCACATAGCCGTGTACCACGGCACACACCTGTGTAGCCGTCGGGAAGACCACGAAATCACCCCAAATCAGTCCCGAAATCGCCATTTAAGCCCCCGTAAGAATCTCTAACCTTTTTCCTATCAAAATACATCAGAAAATAACAATCTCCCTTCACTTCCATCATTTAAAAACCCCCAAATCCCTCGGGTTAACATACGCACAAGACTTGTTGAAATTAGAAAATTTTAAACTAAAACTGTGTAGGTAAGGTTAGATTTCCGCACCTGTTTTTACTATCAAAAAAGGCGACGGAGGAGCGACCATCCGAAGTCTGCAGGTAAATCATTCCAAAGCTGTAACGGCCCAAATTTCAGTGATACTGGAACAGTGATTTGAAATCACTAAATCCGACATGTGAGCTTAGATATTAGTAAGTAAATGTTAAGTGTGGTTTTAGAAATAATTTTGAATTAGTGAAATTATGTAGTGTATGAAGTTGTAGATAAAACGGAATAAAAACGAGGTATCGAGACCTCGAATTCATAAACCGAGCCATAAATATTTTTAAAAATATTTATGGAGTGTAAATAAGTTAGTATTAAAGTTTCGTTAAGAAATTTTAAGGTTTCGGTAGTTAATTAGGTGAAAAGGACTAAATTGAACTAAGTGTAAAATTGTGAGATGTGATTAAATAGCTCTAGTAATAATTAAAAGAGGACTAAATAGGCAATTAGACACCTATTATTGGGCTGGACGGCATGTGTGTGCAGGAAAATTAAAAATCAAATGTGAACAAGGGGCAAAATTGGAAATAAGGTAATAATTTAATTGTAAAATATGATATATTAGGTAAAATCTAGAGTTTTCTTCATTTTTCTTCATTTTCATCAGATAAAAATAGCATTAGAGAGTTTTTAAGAAGCTGGTTTTATATCCTACAGCATGTAAGTTCAACTCTTGATTATTTCTTGCAATTTTTGTATTTTTGAGACTTTTACAACTAGGTCCATATGTTTAATTCATTAGTTTTGATAATTTTGAAAGTTGCCATGAATAAGTGCTGAAATTATATGATGATTTATTATGGAATTGAGGTTTTAATTTTATTATATGATGATTTTGTGAAGAGATTTTTTTATAGAAATCATTATTTAGGACCTAATTGTGAAAGTTGTGAGATTAGGGTTTTGTGATGAAACTTTGAGTGTCAAAGGCTGTGAAATAGTTTATAATGTTTAAATAAAGTGTTATTTGAGAAGAATTAATTCAATTGATGGGTGAATTGATCAGGGACTAAATTGTAAAAACTATAAATTTTGGGGTAAAAGTGCAATTTTGAAATTTGAACAGCATAAATTGTGAAGTGAAATAGAATTGAAATGGATGCTAATGAAGGAATGATTTTATAATTATAGATCAAGAAAACGAACTGAATCGTGGAAAGGAGAAAATTCAAGAATAGTCCTCGAATTTCTCGACTTTTGCAAATTAGTCCGTAAGTTCATATGGCAAATTCAATGTTTTAGTATGAAGATATTATGATTTTTAAGTATATTATTGTAGATGAATACCATCAATTTGTAATAAGTATGAAATAATAGTTAAATAAAAGCACACATTAGTTGGAACAATGGACTTGAGTGCTTTCATTTTGTGACCATGATGAATTGACGGAAAGGATATGATAAGTGCGCCCGTTTAAGACCATAGCTGGGCTATGGCATCGGTGCAATGTGATATGTGTTCCCGTATAAGACCATAGCTGGGCTATGGCATCGGTGAGATGTGATAATGTGATTCCGTATAAGACCATGTCTGGGATATGGCTTCGGTATGATATGTGAACCGCGTAAGACCATGGCAAGGCTATGGCTTCGGTGTGTGATGCGTAACAATGTGAAAGTCCATAGTTTACTATGGCAATGTGACAATGAAGCACTCAATTCCCTTATTATTCCCTAATTTGACAATGAAGTAAATGAGAAATAGGCCTAAGGGAGTTAAATTGTGAACAGCCATATGGAAATTATTCCAATGAGTTATTAATGAAGTTGTGATTTGGAGGATGAAGTAGTTAAACTAATAGATATATGATTGAGTACAATATTTGATATGATTTGTGTTTATATGTCTATGAGCTTACTAAGCTTCAACAAGCTTACTTGTGTGTGTTTAATATTTCTATGTAGATTGACTTGAAAGAAAGTGGGTAGATCGGATCAACACAACAGGCACACACTATTCAGATCAATTCCGGTAGTTTTTGTTTTATGTTTAAAGATTTATATGGCATGTATAGAGTTTGAATGAATTGAAGTAAAGATGATATAAACTAGTTAACAATGTTTGTACTAAAACAGTTTTTGGTTAGTAGCAATAGTTTGACTTTGAAAATTTACCATAAATTGTGGAAATTGAGTTAAGGGCTGAAAAAAATGAGATTAAAGCCTAATGAGTCTAGTTTCATATAGAGGAAACGATGCATGCAATTGGATTTTATATTATGAGATATTTAAATTGTGGTGAGACAGAGTCTGAATGACTTTGAGCTCCCCTGTTCTGATTTTTAAAAATCATTAAAAATTTTACAAAAATAATTAGGAGTCATACTTTATATGTATGGATTCCTTATTGAGTCTATTTTTAAGAGAAACAAACGGAATGGTTATCTGAATTCTATACAGGGAGAAATTTGGTTTGTAGTGCACAGGGGTCAGAGTAGCCGAACCCTGAAACAGGGGAGACTTTAACTAATAAACTGTACTAATTGGCCCAACCAAAAATTATAGAAAAAAATTAGTAAGTATATATATGAGTCTAGATTCAGGGAAAATTTACGGATTTGGATTTCGAGTTTCGTAACTCGAGATATGATTTTTTTAGTGACTGTGATGCAGTTGGACAGCTTATCTGGAAAAGGTAAAATAAATTGCCTAAATTTGTTTATGTGCTCAAATAAGTTTAGTAATGCCTCGTGCTCGACTCCGGCGACAGTCTCGGGTAAGGGGGCGTTACAAAAGCAATCACAACAATTCCTAAAAGAAAAACCAAAGAGAGAATCCCCCCAAAAAAGAAAAAAGACGTCTAGGGAAAAGAAAATAAAGATACGAAAAATAATAAAATAAAAATAAAATTAAATATTAAAACACTAAATTTCATAATTATAAGTAATTATAATTATTTACTAATAACAAAAACCAAAACTAGGAATAAAACGCGCACCCTAAGACTCGAACCAAGAACCTCAAGGTACACTAACACTCCTATTAATCATCTGACCAGCAGGCCCATTCTGACACCTAATCGTACAACTAAACACATTAGAGTAACCCTCTCACTGACCCTACACTCAAAACCCAGAACTTCTAGGCCCAAAATTCAGGGAGTTACAGTCCCTATACATGCCATATACTTAAAATACCAAAATTCATAGATACCCAGAGATAGGTGGATAGAGTGAAGCGATCTTCGATGATCCCCGAATCTAAGCTAGCTTGATAACACTATAAATCACGGGAAAATAAAAAAAGTAATCTATAAAGCTTAGTAAGCTCGTATACCATAAACTTAATTCAATCTCAAGATTATAATACAACAAATTGAATATACCAACATTTAGCATATGTTAACAAACCTTTCATAAAAACAATTATGATATCAATCACATTCTTCACAAGTTTCTTCGAACCAAAGCTTATATATGTCACGTATGTACCTGTACCATCTCATATCATTCTCATACTCAATCACATCTTTCGTTTACCCATTGAACCATTCGAAATAGAAGTTGGATACTCAAGAGTCTCGCACACTAAGTACCTATACCATGACTCGAAGCCAAATCAAGGTAGCTCATATCCGAAATATTGATATCATGGCCCGAGTCCAAATTAGTCGATATTCATGGCTCGAAGCCAAATCAGTATAACTCGCACCCGAAGTGCTAATATCCTGGCCTGAAGCCAACTCAATGTATCCTCTAATGACATGTCACTAGTATCCTAAACTATTCCTAAGGTTCAACCAGGATTTCGAATGTCGAATCATCGTCAAATTACTATTGACCATATCCATAGTCTCATATTCACAATTTATACAATATTAAAACATATAAAATACATTTGTATCAAAACTTATAATATATGAACTTACCTCGAGTTCAAAAATGATGAAATAGACCGATTAATCTGAAACTTTGTTTTTCCCTCAATCTAGATTCGAACTTCGTTTTTCTTGATCTAAATATAATCAAAATTAACTTATTTAATCATCTCTCAATTCAATTTAATCCAAAATTCACATTGAAGCAAATTTACACTTTTTCCCCTAATATTTCACATTTTTCACAATTTAGTTCTTATTTCATAAAATCACAAATTAATGAAATTAAAAATTAACCCATGCTAGCCAAATTACTATTATATCCCTAGAAGCTCTTATTTTTCATTTATTTCACATTTTAACCACGAAGTTTTCACATTTTACAATTTAGGCCATAAATTGCATTTTCATTAAAAATCACTTAACAGAACTTGTATAATTCACAACCAACATTCATAATCTATCATAAAACATCAAAACATACATGTATTCATCAATGGCATCATTTAAAACCTTTAACAGTTTTGCAAAGTAGTTCCTGGGCTAGCTAAACCTAGTTGCAACGATCACAAAAATATAGAAATCATTAAAAACAAGACGAAATTCACTTACATGCAAGCTTGAGAGTGAACTGAATGCTTCAAGCTACATTAATAGCCTCCTTAGGTATTTCAGTGGATGAATGATAGTGGAAGACGATAGGAACTATTGTTTTGTTTTAATTTATTTTTATTTACCAATTTACTATATTAACCTTAGTTATAAATCATTAAATTCACCTAACACATGTCCAACAATTCCACTTACATTATAAATGGACTAGTTATCACTTAAGGACCTCTAATTTAAAGTTCTATAGCTATTAGACACCTTTAGCTAATAGAACACAAATTTTACACTTTACGCGTTTTAATCCTTTTTACCGAATTGAGCATTCAAACGATAAAATTTCTTAACGAAATTTTCACACCATCATATTATCATGCTGTAAACATTAAAATAATAATAAAATAAACATTTTGACCTTGAATTTATGGTCCCAAAACCATTGTTTCGATTTGACTAAAAACGAGCTGTTACAGGTAAGACAGGCTTGTTGGAACCTTTTTTGACTAGAATATTAAAAATGACTTGTAATTATGTTTTTCGGTAGATATGGCCTCGTAATGCTCAAATTCAATTTTGAATTATGTGTTGAATTTTGTTGGTGAACTTGGTCAAAGAAACCTTGACTTTGGGATTTAAAACTTGTCGGTTGACATGGTCGTATTGATTTCTATGGACAAGTCTTGGGTTCCCTCAAGGGTTTTTAGGAAAATTGAAATGAAACATATGAAAGAAGAGATCAAGAAAAGCTCTTGGTAATATTTGGGTAAATTCATGTTGGTGGTTGACGGTGGCGGAAGGCAGCAACAACGATGGTGGTTCGCTGGATCCTGGAAAAAAGTTGGAAGATGAAGATAAAGACGAATTTGTAGAGAGAGGGGATCAACAAATACGACGAAGATGAAGAAAATAAAGAGAAATATTTTAATATAATATATTTTCAAATTTCAAAAAATATAAAAATAAAATATTATTCTTTTGATAGAAAATATTATTAAATATTAAATTGATGTGAAAAATACATTTAAATATTAAAGGGCATATTTATCATTCGAGTGTTTTTTTTTTTTGCTATTACATATTTATTCCTCTGAACCAAACACATGAATATTATTACAATACTCATTTCATTCAATCCAACCAAACCACTATTATACCTATTCAATTTCATTACAACCCTATTCTATTCCCACAAAATGGCTACTCCATATAGCTCTATTCCATTCCACTGAACCCAACGTGTCCTTATTGTATTAAGGGAGTTTATGTGTAACATCTCAAAATTATAGTATAATAGCCTAATTTTCAGTGGTGTCGGGAACAGTGATTTGAAATCACTAAATCCAATGAGTGAGTCAAAAATTTAATAAATTAATACCTATGAGTCAAGTGTGAATATGAAAGTATTTTTGAATTAGTGATTTTGGTGATTTAAAAGAATTAATTAGATAAATTAAATCGAGAATGAGGTATCGAGACCTCGACTTCATAAACCGAGCCATAAATATTTTTAGAAATATTTATGGAGTGTTAGTGAGGTAGTATTAGAATTTTGTCAGAAAATTTTGACGTTTGGGTGGTTAATTAAATAAAAAGGACTAAATTGAAAAAGGTGTAAAAGATGCTATAGGGATTAAATAGCTCAATTGTCAAATGAGGAAGGACCTAAAGTGCAAATAATCCCAAAGGAGATATTTTGGGCGGCAATAGCTGAGAAAAATCAGGAAAAGGGTGAAATAAGTGCGAAATTGGAAAATTGCCAAAATTAGCTAAATAAAAATGAAACCAAATTGAAATATCTAGAATTCTCTTCATTTTTCTTTATTTTCAGCAGCTGAAAAACAGCCATGGAAGAGGGTTCAAGCTGGTTTTCATACTCTAGCTTCATGCAAGTTTAATTCTTGCTTTCTCCTTGAAATTTCTAAGATTTTGGACTTTTACAATTGGGTCCAACTTACTATGTCATTAGTTTTTGAGTCCATGACTAATTTTTAAAGTTTTTATGGGTGAGTGTTGGAAGCATATGATGAGTAAACATAGAATTGAAGCTTTAATTTTGATATATGATGATTTTATCAAGTAAAATTGATGGAAATTAGTTTTAGGACCTAATTGTGAAAGAGTTTGGAATTAAGGTCTAATGCTAAAGTTTTGATTTTCAAAGGTTATGAAGTATTTTAAAATGATAGAATTAAGTATTAAATTATAAAAATTAGCTCAATTAAGGGGTTAATTGAGCAAGGATTGAATTGTATGAACTGTGAAATTGGGGCAAAATGGAAATCAACATTTTGCACTAAAACTGTTATAGTCAGCAGCAGTAGTCTAAAATTGAAAAATCACCAAACATTGTAGAAATTGAATTAGAGGATGAATAAAATATGAAATTAAATCTTGTTGAGTCTAGTTTATTATAGAAGAAATGGTGTAAGCAATGGAATTGTAAATCATGAGATATAATAAATTTTGTGAGACAAGGTTGGAATGATTTTGGGATCCCCTGTTTTGAATTTGAAAAATCATAAAAAATTAGAAAAAAATAATTAGAGACTTAAATTTATATATTTAGAATACTGAATGAGTCTATTTTAAAGAGAAACAAATGGAAACATCATTAGAATCCTGTACTAGGAGAGAATTAATTTTTAGTGAAGAAGGGTCAGAACTATTAAACAACAGAACAAGGGTGACTTTAAAGAATAAACTGTACATATTGGTTAAACCAAAAATTTTGAAAATTTTATAGTAAAGAGATACATGAGTCTAGTTTCAAGAAAAATTAGCGGATCTTAATTTGGAGTTCTGTAGCTCAAGATAAAAATAATTTAGTGACTATGACATGGATGGATAGCTTGAATATTCACATAAGTAAATAGTGAAAATTATGGATAATGTTACTTACAAGTGTGTTATTTATACTAAGGATGTGGATGGAGAGGAGGAGGAAAAAAATATACACACACACACACATATATATATATATATATATGAATTGTGTATAAATTGATCACATGTCCGATTACAATCGATAAATGTTGAATTAGAAATGATATAATGTTTTATTTGGAATATTTATTATGAAATTATGATTATCGTTATAATACAAAAATCGAACTTGTGATTTTATATAACTAAATTTTAGTGACCATTTGTTAATTTTATGAATTTCATGATGTGTTATGATAAAATCGTGAATAATGTAAAAGCATAAAAATTGAATAAATAATCAAATTGAGCACTTTAGTTTAGTGACAAGATGAATTGACGGAAAAGACCATGGTTGGTCCATGGAAAAGTGTGAAACGTAGGTATGGTATCATCCATACTGAGTTGTGAAACGTAGGTATGGTATTAACCATACTGAGTTATGAAACGTAGATATGATATCATTCATACTGAGTTGTGAAATGTATGTATTGTATTAACCACACCGAGTTGTGAAACGTAGGTATGGTATTAACCATACTGAGTTGTGAAACGTAGGTATGGTATTATCCATACTGAGTTAAGAAATGTAGGTATGGCATTTCCCATACCGAGTTATGAAATGTAGGTATGGTATTTCAATGAGGAAAACCATACTGAGTTGTGAATTGTGGCACTGAGCAACGACATACTCACTTACGTAAGACGTTTCCTAATTTGATAATAAGTAATTTGATCAGTGAGAACTGGTAGCTCCGGCTACCTGATCAGTGAGAAGTGGTAGCTCCGGCTACTTGATCAGTGAATAGCGGTAGCTTCGGCTACAAGTGACAAGTGATTTCTGTGTAAGACCATATCTGGAATATGCCATCAGTGTGATATGTGTTTAAGATGTAAGACCATAGCTGGGCTATGGCATTTTAGTAAAAAGTGATGAATTGACGGATAAGTCCATAGTTTCACCATGGCATAATGATAGTTAAAATGTAAGACCATAGCTGAGCTATGGCATTTTAGTGAAAAGACCATAGTTATGTTACGGCATCAGTGATTATCAGTGAAATTCAGTGTATATCGCTGCAGACCAATAAACGTAAGACGTTCTCCAATTTGACAAAGTTTTGGTAATTATTATTTGAATTTATATGACAGATTTTAGTGAACATTGAAATTGAGCTCAATTAGTTGATTTCATCATTCAGAGATTGTGTTTGACAGGTTATGTTAGTAAATTATGAGTATGTGAATCAAAGTGACAGAATTTAAACAGCTAATGAGGTTGAGCTCATTCACATGAATTTTTCATTTGAAATTGTGATTGACAAGAAGAAACAGTGAATTGCATGCTTATGAATGGTTACACATATTTATCTAAAAAACAAGAAAAATAACGGTTGTTGATATATGAATATGGAATATGTTTGATAAATATGTTTATTCATAATTATGAAATTATGTACCTCATGTGTGCTATTTGCATAAAGATGACATTTCAAATACTTTTGTGAGTAAAGCTTAAATATGAAATAGTATGAAATCGAGACAAGTTGTTATGAAAGCATATTTAAATTATCTGTAAGTGTTTCGTACTCCTCAGTAATGCCTCGTACTCTATTTCGGCGACGGATACGGGTAGGGGATGTTACATTTATTGGTATCAGAGCTACGGTTTAGCCGATTCTCGGATCAAATGAGATGTGTAAAGTGTTTAGAAATACATGCCATATAAATCTGTGATAGTGTGATGTGTATGATCCGATCTAATTTTTGTTTTATTTATAGATAGAAATACTTTTCAATCGAGTTATTTCAGATAGTGTTGAAAGTGACACTAAGGTTTTTGAGTAAGAATGTGTTTATGATGAGTCGAAACTTGGAAAGGTATGAAAAAGAGTTCATGATATGAATGTGATGATGTACGAAATGAAATAATCATAAATAGAGAAATAGGGGAAAAGGGAAATCAAATAAAAGTTTATCTTGTGATGAGCGCGTCTATGTTGTTTGGTATTTATATGATGTTATGTTGTTGATAAATGCTATGTTAGATGTGTGTGCATATATAAGAGTTAAAAGTCAAGGCTTTACAATCTTCACCCCCTATCATTATGGTGTTATATAATAAAGTTTATGAAATTTATATCGAATAAGTTCACAAGTGTGAAACAAAAAGAGATGATAGATTGTTCTGAAAACTATTCAAATTAAGCAATGCCATAGTTAAAGAAGAGGGCAATCAACTTATCCAGGTATGATATCTAAAGAATGTGTTATCAGGAATTTTTCGAGTTTTCTTGAGAAGATTGACATCGACAAAGTGTGGATTGTGACTATTCAAGCTAAATTTGTATATTGATTTTCTTTTCTTAGGTAAGATTGATTAAGGTCAATGACATAAATCGAGATGTGGTGTTTTGTTGAGCTAATGCCATTAGTAAAGCTTTTTGACTAGCATGTTACAAAAATTATGAAAGATTATGTGTTTGAGTTGTTCTAACAACTTGAAGAGGAAATTATTTTGAAAGGTTATTAATGTTTGACAGTTAAGATTGACTCAGATGTTTTAATCAGAACAAGTTATTCAGTTGGAAGGTAAATTGAGATATATGCATGTAAATCTATCCTCAAGTTTGGAAATGAATTTTATGTATTCATGGGTAAATAGACGGATAGTCTGGGAAAAAAATGCTACATACTTCCTGATCCCAAAAGTTTAAAGTGTCGAATATCACAGAAAGATTTGAATTTAAGATAGCAATGATGATTTTAGCTATTGAAAGATTGTGAGTAGCTATCGATTAACCTTTGAGAGGAGTAAATGTAGATATATATGCTCTGAGTAGTGAAGTCTTTGTTTACTTTGCGAGCGATGATTACTCAATTGATCTTGTATAATGACAGTTCGATCCTAGCTGAGATAAAGGCTGAAATTGATGCTTTTATTTCGAATTTGAGAATTTTAGTAATGTGTTAGTAAATTGAAAGTAATCGAGTACAGTGTAAGTCAACTTCCGATTCAAAGTTTAAAAATGAACCCAATGATTGTTTGACATTCTAAGAAAAAGTTTGCTTACCGAGGAATTCCTATCTATACGGGAATTTTTTTTGTACGAAGCTCATTACGGTAATTTTTCTGTTCATTCAAAAAGTAACAAGATGTATGGTGATTTGATATAGATGTAATGGTAGTCGATTATGAAATGCGACATTTCTGAATCCGTGTTCAGGTATCTGATTTGTCAACAGGTTAAGCCAAATATACAGTGTTTTTAATATTACTACAACTAGTGATGATACTGAAGTAGAAATGAGATAAAGTTATTGTAAACTTCATATCACGACTTTCCCTATCTCTGAAAAAGATTGAGATTACTTAGACTGTTATTGATTGACTGACCCATGATGGATTGAATGAGTGTATGATTTAGAGCTTATCCGATTGCGTGGAGTGTTAGTCTTTATTAATCGGGTAAAAATTCGAGGGTTATATTGTGAATTTGGAGAAATCTACTGGAAGCTCTAAATATGTGATTGTATTATTGGCATTGCATTTCACCTTCAGACTGATGGCCAGTTTAAAAAGTGATTCAGAATATTGAAAATATGTTCCATTTCTATGTTCTAGAGTTTTAAGGTAACTGGGAAGTTGAGTCTGTAATTTATTAGGTCGTATGAGATTATAGAGAGTATAAGACCAGTGATGTATTGACTAAATTCACAGTTAGAGTTCGAAAAGGTTCAAAATGTGTTTTGTGTATCTATGTTGTGATGGTTTCGATCAGATTTCTTTGTATATTCATTCTCTGATAAAGGTCAAGATTCAGCCGACGTGTCGCTTAGCGAAGGACTCATCAAAATTTTTGATGTGAGAGATTAAAGAGTCAAGATATAAAAGCATAACCTTAGTGAAGGTTCTTAGGAAACATTATGGGATGGAGGAGTTATGCAGAAACCTTAACCTCCTTTCTGGTAAGATTTTTGGGGATGAAAATCCCTAAAGGGGGGAGAGTTGTAGCAGTTTAATTTTCAGTGGTGTCGGGAATAGTACTTTGAGATCACTAAATTCAACGAGTGATTCAGAAATTTAATAAATTAATACCAATGAGTCAAGTGTGAATATGAAAGTATTTTTGAATTAGTGAATTTGGGGATTTAAAATAATTAATTAGATAAATTGGATCGAGAATGACGTATCGAGACCTCGACTTCATAAACCAAGCCATAAATATTTTTATAAATATTTATGGAGTGTTAGTGAGGTAGTATTAGAATTTTGTCAGAAAATTTTGACGTTTGGGTGGTTAATTAAATAAAAAAGACTAAATTGAAAAAGGTGTAAAAAGTTGCTAAAGGGATTAAATAGCTCAATTGTCAAATGAGGAAGGACCTAAAGTGCAAATAAGCCCAAAGGAGATATTTTGGGCGGCAATAGCTGAGAAAAATCAGGAAAAGGGTGACATAAGGGCGAAATTGGAAAATTGCCAAAATTAGCTAAATAAATATGGGACCAAATTGGAATATCTAGAATTCTCTTCATTTTTCTTTATTTTCGGCAGTTGAAAAATAGCCATGGAAGAGGATTCAAGCTGGTTTTCATACTCTAGCTTCATTTAAGTTTAATTATTACTTTCTCCTTGAAATTTCCAAGATTTTGGACTTTTACAATTGAGTCCAACGTACTATGTCATTAGTTTTTGAGTCCATGGCTAATTTTTAAAGTTTTTATGGGTGATTGTTGGAAGAATATGATGAATAAACATAGAATTGAAGCTTTAATTTTGATATATGATGATTTTATCAAGTAAAATTGATGGAAATTAGTTTTAGGACCTAATTGTGAAAGAGTTTAGAATTAAAGTCTAGTGCTAAAGTTCTTATTTTCAAAGGTTATGAAGTATTATAAAATGATAGAATAAATTATAAAAGAGAAAAATTAGCTCAATTGAGGGGTTAATTGAGCAAGGATTGAATTGTATGAACTGTGAAATTTGGGGCAAAATAGAAATCAACATTTTGCACTAAAACTGTTTTGGACAATAGCAGTAGTCTAAATTTGAAAAATCACAAAAAATTGTATAAATCGAATAAGAGGAGGAATAAAATATAAAATTAAAGCTTATTGAGTCTAGTTTCTTATAGAAGAAATGATGTAAGCAATGGAATTGTAACTCATGAGATATAATAAATTTTGTGAGACAAGGTTAGAATGATTTTGGGTTCCCCTATTTTAAATTTGGAAAATCATCAAAAAATGGATAAAAATAATTAGGGACTTAAATTTATATTTTTAGAATCCTGAATGAGTCTATTTTCAATAGAAACAAATAAGAACATCATTCAAATCTTGTACGAGGAGATAATTAATTTTAAGTGGAGAAGGGTCGGAACTGTTAGACAACAGAACAAGAGTGAATTTAAAAAATAAACTATACTTATTGGTTAAGGCAAAAATTTTGAAAATTTTATGGTAAGAAGATAAGTGAGTCTAGTTTCAGGGAAAATTAGCAGATCTTAATTTAGAGTTTTGTATCTTAAGATAAAAATAATTTAGCGACTATGAAATGGATTGATAGCTTGAATATTCACATAAGTAAATAGTGAAAATTATGGATAATGTTACTTATAAGTGTGTTATTTATACTAAGGATGTGGATGGAGAGGAGGAGGAAAAAAATTATATATATATATGAATGAATTGTGTATAAATTGATCACATGTCTGATTATAATCGATAAATGTTGAATTAGAAATGATATAATGTTTTATTTGGAATATTTATTATTAAATTATGATTATCGTTATAATACAAAAATCGAACTTGTGAGTTTATATAACTAAATTTTAGTGACCATTTATTAATTTTATGAATTTCATGATGTGTTATTTCATATGTATTGATGATAAAATCGTGAATAAAGTAAAAGCATGAAAATTGAATAAATGATCAAATTGAGCACTTTAGTTTAGTGACAAGATGAATTGACGGAAAGGACCATGGTTGGTCCATGGAAAAGTGCGAAACGTAGGTATGGTATCATCCATACTATGTTGTGAAACGTAGGTATGGTATTAACCATACTGAGTTGTGAAATGTAGGTATGGTATCATCCATACTGAGTTGTGAAACGTATGTATGGTATTAACCATACCGAGTTATGAAACATAGGTATGGTATTAACCATACTGAGTTGTGAAACGTAGGTGTGGTATTATCCATACTGAGTTAAGAAACGTAGGTATGACATTTCCCATACCGAGTTGTGAAATATAGGTATGGTATTTCAATGAGGAAAACGATACTGAGTTGTGAATCGTGGCACTGAGCAACGACGTACTCAATTTCGTAAGACGTTTCCTAATTTGATAATAAGTAATTTGATCAGTGAGAAGTGGTAGCTCCGGCTACCTGATCAGTGAGAAGTGGTAGCTCCGGCTACCTGATCAGTGAGAAGTGGTAGCTCCGGCTACCTAATCAGTGAATAGTGGTAGCTTCGGCTACAAGTGACAAGTGATTTCCGTCTAAGACCATATCTGGGATATGGCATCGGTGTGATATGTGTTTAAGATGTAAGACCATAGCTGGACTATGGCATTTTAGTAAAAATTGATGAATTGATGGATAAGTCCATAGTTTCACCATGCCATAATGATAGTGGAAATGTAAGACCATAGCTGAGCTATGGCATTTTAGTGAAAAGGCCATAGTTATGTTACGACATCAGTGATTATCAGTGAAATTCAATGCATACCGGTGCAGACCAATGAAAGTTAGACGTTCTCCACTTTGACAAAGTTTTGGTAATTATTATTTGAATTTATATGACAGATTTTAGTTAACATTGAAATTGACTCAATTATTTGATTTCATTATTCAGAGATTGTGTTTGACAGGTTATGTTAGTAAATTATGAGTATGTGAATCAAAGTGACAGAATTTAAACAGCTAATGAGGTTGAGCTCATTTACATGAATTTGTCATTTGAAATTGTGATTGACAAGAAGAAACAGTGAATTGCATGCTTATGAATGGCTACACATATTTATCTGAAAAACAAGAAAAATAACGGTTATTAATATATGGAGGCATGAGATATTGATATATGAATATGAAATCTGTTTGATAAATGTGTTCATTCATAATTATGGAATTATGTACCTCATGTGTGCTATTTGCATAAAGATAATATTTCAAATACTTTTGTGAGTAAAGCTTAAATATGAAATAGGATGATATCGAGACAAGTTGTTATGAAAATATATTTAAATTATCTGTAAGTGTTTCGTACTCCTCAGTAATGCCTCGTACTCTAATCTGGTGACTGATACGGGTAGGGGGTGTTACATATAGGGTTAGAATTATTAAAAACATCATGAAAGAAGCCTTAGTTTAGGTGGTACAGAACTTAGTATATTGCCTAGAGAACTAAGGTTCAAGCTTCACTTTTTTCATTTTTCCCTTTTAATTTTTCAGTTACTAAGGATAAAAACCAAGCCAGTATAAATATTAAATGTTTTAGAAAATGACCAAGAATGAACTTGCTATTTTAGTGGTAAGACCTTGGCACAATTCCTCGTTGTCCCAAGTTTTATCCACGCCAACTCCATTCTTGCCATTTGTTTTTTTTCTTAATTTTGGAAATATGGGTAATTTTCCAAAGCAGCCCCTAAAATTTGCTTAACCTAGCCTTTTAACTTCCTTCCTAATCATATTAGAATTTTTTTTTTCTTTTCAAACTAAACTAGAATTTCTTCCCCTATTTCTTTTCCATTCTTTCTTCATATTTTCTTTTACAATAATTTCCTTCTCTCTTGTTGGAAATTTTATTTTGATCCCAAGTTTGAGAGTGAGACTCGTTCAATCCATCCTTCATGTCAATTTAGCGTAACGACCATCAATTCTGTTATAACATGTCAAGATTAGTAAGCATTCATATTTTTTATTTCGTAGAACTCTGGAACTTCGAAGTAAAGATCGTTCTTGTCGATCTTTTTAGTCGGATATGAATCTTTTACAAAATTTCTCAAAAATCTTGATAGTTTCGATAAATTTTGAAAGTTGATATTAATTCTTGCAATTTTTGATCGAAAGACCCATTGTAAGTATTCCGAGTCAGATTTGGACGTGAGGATCATCATATGAGACCTCAGAAGTCAGGTGTGTGCTATTTTACAAGAAAATTGAGACAAAATCGAAACCAACCCAGACCACACGACCTACAACATGGGCATATGGCTCACCCGTGTGGACTGCATGACCTCACACACGACCATGTTCTCCCTTGAAACCCTAGGATTTCACTTTTCACTTGACCTAGGACCTTCACATGGTCTGCCACACAGTCATGTCTCCCTTGTAGGTTGGAACTTCAAATAAAACATGACCTCAATCTCTTACTCGACTATGTACCCCTTCTACATGACTTAGGGCTTCCCACAAGGTACGATCACACAGTCGTGTGTCCCTTGGAGCTAAGAAATTATAATTTTGACCCAAAATTTTATTTTTTGAGCATATTAGTCCCTGAATAAGTTTCAAACTATTTTTAGTGAATTAAATTATGCAATTAGGTCCCTGATGATTTGAGGCATGCTAGAATCCATGAATGATTGAATTAATATGGAATTTTTTTGTGATTATGAATGTTTCATGAATTACAAATAGTATATGTTACCATATATATATTTGTTGTGATCATATGAACGATGTGCCCTAAACTATTACCAAATCAAATATATGAAAAGCATGACTTTGCTACTTAATTTCCATGTGTTAGACATTAAATGTTTCAATATATAAGTGTGTTAAATTAATTATATTGCATTACATGGGTTGGGTCGATATGAACGGAGGAAGTAACGAAAATATATTTGCATTTGAATGTTTGTTGTGTATTCACAGCCAGAGTAGATTCCACCTGTGTCGGTTTACTGTGCAATCATAACACTCTGACAGGTTTTATTTGTGAGTATGTTGTGCTTCCACGGTCATTGGCAGGTTTCATCTGTAATATTTTGTTGTGTACCTACATCAGAGGATATTCGGGCTGCAGCAGTTTGTTGTGTGTCCACAACCATTGGCAGTAAAAACTGCAAACTAACGGTGGTTATTCCACAATCTGGTGTGATGGTGGTTGGAGTTCTGGGGAACTCCCAATGCAGTGTATAGCGGTGGGGTAGGATAAATCCTGTTTAAAACTGAAATTGTATGATATCTTTGATATCATGTGCATACATGTCTAAAAGTTATGTTATGTGATTTATGTGCATATGAATGGATACATATATATATATATATATATATATATATATATATATATATATATATATATAAAAATATGAGTATACCCTATATGGTTATAATGGGCAATTTTGAAAAATTAATTATTTTGAAATCTGTGATTGTGAGTTCTAATGCTTAAGTAATGATTGCATTGAAAAAACCATACTTTGACCTGAACTGCTATATATGATAATTATGTGCAATGCTATTTAATGTATCCTAAAAACTGTTTGTATTGGTTTTATTGTAAATGAATTCAAATTGAGTGTCATAGCTTAGCCCCATTTAATTTCCATTTTATCATATAACCCTCAAGGTTAAAATGTAGGCGCGACATCCGGAGAGGCTCGGCTTAGTTTTGTTTTTTCTTAAATATTTTAAGTTTTATTATTATTATTTATTTCCCTAAAAAGATTATATTATTTATTTATAAACCATGGCATGGGACTTAGGATTTAGTTCTGAATTTTTATTTTGCATGACATTCATTTATGAATTTAAATTAGGTTACTAGGTAATTATTATCTGATAAACCATGGTTTTACTAAAAACAAAAGTAATTACCATCTTTTCTGTTGCTAGTTAATAAATAAAACTTGAGGTTTAATATATCAAGTACTTAACTAAGTTTTCTAAACAAATTAAACAAATGTTTTAAAAAGGCCGTTTTCGAAAACTCTAATAGCTTACTGAGCCGCTTCGGTGACTAATGTAATCTTCCGAACGCAGGTCTAACGTCTAGGCCGGGTTGGGAAGGTTACATTTTGGATTAGGTCGAGTTTGGATCAGATCTAAGCATGATACTAACGTGATGTATACTTGTCCAAGCTTGGTTCACCTTTGAAATATAGACCAAAAATTTTGTTCAAACTCGCCTATATTTCCAAATGATAAACTCAAGCCTATTTTAGGTTCGTCCATATTATTTTTTAAAAAGCCAAAAATTATATTTATATTATTTTAATTTAATATTCAATGATTGTACATATTTTAATTTATTAAAAAATCTATATATAATTATCTTAATATTTTTTTTAATATTTACATTATAATAGTATTATATATTACTATGAATTTAATTTTTGTGTTAAAAATCACATACTATATATATAAATAACATAATATAAAATATTATAAACTTAAAAACAGTTTTGGATTGGACTGAGTTCGGGCATTGAATGTTCAAGCCTGAGCTCGAACCATATTTTAAATGGGCTTAATTTTTTCCCAATCTATTTTTTAGCCTAATAATTTTTCCTAAACCCTCCAAAAATTTGAGTGGGCTTTCAGGTCTGGTTGAGTAACCCAACCCATGAATAGGTCTATATAGTACACAGGGTGAAGTCAACTGGTTTCTCTTTGTTTTTTCTTTATTTTTTTTTTTTCAAAATCTTTTAGCTTTTTTTAAATCATGCATTTTCACCTAAATTTTTTTCAAAAAAACTTAAGGACGAATCCAAGACTTTGTTCAAAACATTATCTCAAGGAGTTTGGAGCAACTACATTAAAAGGATGAAGAAGAAGGAAAATTAAGCTTGAATCAAGAAGATAAGACTATTAACATTTTACAAGTCCAATTGAATAAGATCCAACTACAATGGGTTAAACATTTAGGCTTTTTATTTAATAACGGTATGTTACTAACATGTGATCCATTAGAAATTTGGATAGATTTTTTTAGTTTTTTTATTATGTTCAATAGAATTTCTTTAAAATTAGCATTGTTATTAGCATTTAGTTAACTAGCATTAGAATTCCCTTAAATTCATGTTGTTTTATTCCTATGCAACTGGTATGAAGACACCATTATAAAGATATCTTGAATTTGAAAATGAGAATATCCTTTAAGAGGTTTTTTAAACAAGATCCATTTCTTTTTAGATTTTTTTGAAGACTTGACACCAACACTCTAGGTCGAGGGTTTCTACCTCAGAAGGTCGATTTGAGTCCTATTTTTTTTTTGTTCTTTCTAAATGAAAGGGGCATAAGAACATGTTTCCATATTCCATCTATTGGTTTCACCTTTCTAACTCAAAAAAATTGGTTTCTGTTTTTGTTCAAATATTTTCAATTTGATCTTTGTGATACATAGTGATTTTGAGGTAATTCATGATTTGATCATGAAGCATTTCATTAATGAGAAGAATAGTGAGATGAATAACTTTGTTTATCATGGCATCAATATTGATAGCTTTAATGTCTCAAGATTTTGATATAATAACATTTAAGATAGATTTTTATTTTTATTTCCTAAGTCATTTGTTGAAAATAATTATTGAAAACTTTGTTAAACATTTTCAAAACATTTTAAAGACTTGTAAAAATACTAAAAAAATATGTTTTAAATGTGTACATGCCAAATCTAATACTTGGGTCGGGTTATCAATGACTTCACCCTGTGTAATATATAGACCTATTCAGGGTTATCAATGTTCTAGTGTCACGGACTTAGGATTCTTGCCTCACAATCCGTGCGGCCTTAGGCAGTTTTCTCAATCCAAAAACGCCTAAGTTAGCCTAACTCCCACGATAGAAGGATTCAACAGAATTCCTTCCAAAAATCCCACTCAAACGAAAGCAACTCAACACCAAACAAGATGAGCGAAGAATGAAACAAGAACAAGCCACAGAAAATAAGAACACAAGAGAGAGAGAAATTTGAGTGAATGCTCTCAAGAATTCTTATTGCTCAAAAAACTCAAGTGATTTACAATGAGGGGAGAGGCCTCTATTTATAGTTGAGCCTCTCCAAATCCGACGGTACAGATTAAATACATCAACGGCTAAGATTAAAGGATATCTACAAATCAAATCTCTAAGATTACAAAATCATATCTTCTAAGATTACATATCATATCTAAGATTGCATATCCTCGAAGATTATGTTTCCTTATTTGTCGAACTTGTAGATGGACCTTCAATCTCTTCAAGCAATTGGCCAGACTGATTGGGCCAGATGACCTCCTTCCCGTTTGATGGATCGCACAAGTGTGTCATGGTTGTGGGCTCCCATGCGCAACCCATGACATCCTCCCCCATCGAATCTAGCGACGCCCTCATCGCATCCTTCTCATGGTACCGATCTACCTTGTCTTGGAATTGCCATAAGGCTTCAGCGGGTTCTCAACTGGACTCACTATCGGGAAATCCATTCCATCGGACTAGGTATTCATGCCGCGGTTGATAGTGCTTCCTCCGGACTATACGATCCACCTCGATGTTTTCGACCCCTCGATCATAGGCGACTTTTACCCCCATTGGTGCTCGTTCGGACTTGCTTCGATTTGGGTCTTCCCCATCTTTATGAAATGGCTTAATCATACTCACATGAAATACCAGATGGATTTTGAGCTTCTCCGGTATCTCAAGCTTGTAGGCCACCTTGCCTACCTTCTTCACAACTCGAAATGGCCCTTCATATCGTCGCACAAGTCCCCTATGCAAACCATCATGTCGCAAAAGCAGGTGTAGTTTAGCAAGAGCTTGGTAACCAACCTGAAATTGCACATCCCTTCGATTCTAATCCGCCCACTTCTTGTTGCGCTTACTTGCCTTATGTAGACAAGCTCTAGCTAGGTCATTTTGCTTTTGCCAATCTCTCGCAAATCGATAAGCTGCTGGTTTGGCCCCGCATAACGAGTTGCAACAGCATTGGGTGTAAGTGGCTGTTGACCCGTCACTATCTCGAATGGACTCTGGTTCGTCGCCCCAATTCGTTGTAAGTTGTACGAGAATTGAGCCACATCTAACAACTTTGGCCAATCCTTCTATGTCGCACTTACATAGTTCCGAAGATACGTTTCTAACAACGCACTCATTCGTTCGATTTGCCCATCAGTTTGTGGATGCATACTAGTTGAGAAGCTCAAGTCTGAACCCATCAACTTGAACAACTCCGTCCAAAAACGCCCCGTGAATCACCCATCTCGATCACTTATGATAGACCGTGGTACTCCCCAATATTTTACCACATATCTAAGGAACAAACGAGCCGCTCCCTCAGCAGGGCAGTCCTTGGTTGCAGGGATAAAAGTTGCATACTTTGAAAACCAGTCCACCACAACAAAAATACTAGCAAATCCATCAGTTTTAGGCAAACCCACAATAAATTCCATGGATAAACTCTCCCATGGGCGCTCCGGAATGGGCAAAGGTTGTAACAAACCAGCAGGGGCTTTCAGCTCAACCTTATCTTGTTGGCACACCAAACAAGTTCTCACATAGGTCTCCACATCATCACCCATGTGAGGCCAATAAAACCGATCCTCCAATAGAGACAATGTGCGGTGTATACTTGGGTGGCCAACCCATTTGGAATCATGACATTCTTTCATGACTTCCCTTCGTAAATTCCCATGTTGAGACACATATAGATGTTGCCCATGCGTGTATAGCAATTCTCCCTCGAGCCAAAACCGCCTCGTTTTTCCCTCTTTAGCAAGTTCCATCAGATTCTTGGCTGTTGGATCGTGGGACAGTCCTTCTTGAATGCGCTCCAATAAGGGACTTTCGGGTTGGCTTATCGTTGCAAATTCCATTTTCCTGCTAAGTGCATCAGCCACAGTGTTGGCACTCCCCGGCTTGTATTCCATGCTAAAATCAAACTCTGCTAGGAATACCTGCCAACAAGCCTGCTTGGGGGACAACTTTTTCTAGGTTAGGAAATAGCTATTTGCAACATTATCAGTAAATACCACGAACCTGGAACCCAGCAAATAGTGTCTCTATGTGCGCAAACAATGTACCACCGCCGTCATCTCTTTTTCTTGGACCGTGTATCTTCGTTCTGTCTCATTAAGCTTCCGACTCTCGAAAGCAATCGGATGCCCACCTTGCATCAACACTCCTCCAATTGCATACTCCGAAGCATCCGTGCGTACCTCATACGCCTTTAAAAAGTCTGGCAATACGAGTACAGGCTCACTCATCATTGCTTGCTTCACTTGGTTGAAGGCTTTCTCGCACCGAAGGTCTTAATCCCACACTTTGCCCTTTTTTAACAAGTCTGTTAAGGGTGCAGTGATCTTGGAATAGCCTTCAATGAAGCGACGATAGTAATTTGCTAATCCAAGGAAAGACCGCAACTCCGTCACCTTGGTTGGTGGCTCTCAATCGGCAATGGCTCGAACTTTACTTTCATCTATTCGAATCGTGCCGCCTCCCACAATATGGCCTAGAAATGGCACTTCTCGTTTGGCAAAGGAGCATTTCTCCCTTTTGACATATAGCTTATTTTCTCGTAGAGTTTGGAACACCTCCCCCAAGTGTCCCACATGCTCCTCAAGCGTTTTACTATACACCACAATATCGTCAGGATAAACAACCACAAAATGATCTAAGAAGGGTTGTAATACCTTATTCATTAGGGTGTAAAACGTGGCCGGAGCATTTGTCAACCTAAATGGCATCACAAGGAACTCAAAAGACCCGTACCGAGTCACACAGGCTGTCTTGGGCTCATCCCCTTCGGCTACTCTCACTTGGTGGTACCCCGATCGCAAATCCAACTTAGTAAACCATCTCGCGTTACCAAGTTGATCGAACAAGTCTGCAATAAGAGGAATGGGATACCTATTTTTTATAGTGATCTTGTTTAAGGCCCTATAGTCGATGCACATTCTCAAAGACCCATCATGCTTCTTTTAGAATAACACTGGTGCACAGAACGGGGCTTTAGATGGTCTAATGAACCCAGCACCTAAAAGCTCCATCTACTACTTCCGCAATTCTTCCAGCTCGGGTAGAGCCATTCGATATGGTGCCCTTGCTGGCGGTTCAGCATTGGGCAACAGCTCAATCTTGTGGTCTACCTCCCTCTTAGATGGCAATCTTTTGGGCAACTTGACGGGCATTACATCTTGGAATGACTTCAATAATCGTTCCACTTCATTTGGAATTTCCCCTCGGATTTATCATCCACATTGTCCCTCAAGGTAGCTAGATAGGAGACTTCATTTCGACGGACTCCTTTGGCAAATTGGATTGCCGACAAGGTTTTTCCCTCCATGCTTCCCTTTCTTTTCATTCGTACCATATATCGTTGGTTCGAATCGAAGATCGTCATGTAATTCTCGGAATGATGAATATCCGCATTAAGCCTGTCAAGTAACCTTAATCCAACTACAAAATCGTAATCATCAAGTGGGATTACCTTAATGGTTGCTTTGCCCGTCCACTTGCCAAGCTTGGGTTCCACCCCTTTTGCCATACCCATTATGGGAATGCTTTTTGAATTTACTGTTTTGATTCGACCCGAATCTTTCTCAATTTTGAGGCCAAGTTCCTTCGCCATTTCTTCAGACATGAATAAATCAGACGCACTGGTATCTACAAGTGTATTCAATCCTCTGCCAGCTACGATGATGTCCACAAACATCAACCCATTACTTGCCTTTTCTTCGACACCCCCTAATATCGAATTAAAGCTTTTGGTGTCGTCTTTGGCTTGCGCTTGCGCTTCCATGGCATGGAAAGCCGCTTTCTTTGGACAAACACTCATCCTATGTGGGCCTTGACAAAGATAGCATTTCAATGGTCCCTTCCTTTCCCAAGGCTTACCTTGACTAGCCCTTGGGCCTTCATCATTCTTTTCCCCTTGATCCTTGTCCTCCCCACCATTGCCCTTGGGTCTCGACTTGGGCTTGGAAGACTCATTATTATCAAACATTCTTCCCCCAACATCGTAGAAATTTTCTGCCTCAGCCACCGCTGCAGTCAATTCGGTGATACCTAAACGACGCAACTCTTGCTTAGCCCACATTTTAAGCCCATCCTCGAACCAATAAAATGCTTCCTTTTCGTTCAAGTCTGAGATTTGAAGCATCAACTCACTGAATTCCCGAACATACTCTCGAACGGTGCCTTGTTGCGTAAGCCGGCGTAACTTAGCACGAGCCTCCTTTTCAGCATGCTGCGGATAAAACTGCTTCTTCAACTCTCTTTGGAACTCCTCCTAAGTCCCAATGGCAGTTCCTCCACGTTTCTCATCAGTGGACCTACGTCGCCACCACAAGAGAGAAACATTAAAAAAGTAAATTGAAGCAGTGTTTACCTTGGTGGCATCATCCTCAATGCCCATTGCTCGAAAATATTGCTCCAATTCCCACAGAAAGTTATCCACTTCTCTCGTGGATCTAGCCCTCTTAAACTTCTTGGGTTTTGGAACATCCACATGACGTTGCTTCGGTCCCGAAACAACATCCCACTTCCCAGGGTAGCCTTACAGATTGTGAGCTCCCCCTTAAGCTTAGCAATCTCTTCTTTCATGGTAGTCACCAGGGCCTCAAGAGCTTCGTCCCTTACCGTCAATTTGTCCGAGGTGGATCTAAGAGAATCCAACATAAATTCGCTGCTATCTTCCCTCAATTCCTCCATACGGATTAGGACCACTTCGACTATCTCCTTCATATCTCCAACAGACTCCTCAAGGTTGACAACTTGATTTTCCAAGCTCGACAACATATCCCTCGATCGACTAGCCTTTCGGGCCCTCCCACAAGTCTCTATTGGCTCATTCTCACCAACTTCTTTCGACATCCTTCAACAGTGCTTTCACAAACCTGGCTCGGATACCAACTGTCATGGACTTAGGATTCTTGCCTCACAATCCGTGCGGCCTTAGGCAGTTTTCTCAATCCAAAAACGCCTAATTCAGCCTAACTCCAACGATAGAAGGATTCAACAGAATTCCTTCCAAAAATCCCACTCAAACGAAAGCAACTCAAAACCAAACAAGATGAACGAAGAACGAAACAAGAACAAGCCACAAAAAATAAGAACACAAGAGAGAGAGAAATTTGAGTGAATGCTCTCAAGAATTCTTATTGCTCAAAAAACTCAAGTGATTTACAATGAGGGGAGAGGCCTCTATTTATAGTTGAGCCTCTCCAAATCCGACGGTACAGATTAAATACATCAATGGCTAAGATTAAAGGATATCTACAAATCAAATCTCTAAGATTACAAAATCATATCTTCTAAGATTACATATCATATCTAAGATTGCATATCCTCGAAGATTATGTTTCCTTATTTGTCGAACTTGTAGATGGACCTTCAATCTCTTCAAGCAATGGGCCAGACTGGTCGGGCCAAATGACCTCCTTCCCGTTTGATGGATCGCACAAGTGTGTCATGGTTGCGGGCTCCCATGCGCAACCCATGACACTAGAGGTATGCTTGATGTGTTTTTTGGCTTAGTTCTACAGATAGACCTTCTTCCAAATATGGATACAACTTCCTAGACTTCCCAAACTTTAAATATACTTTAGATTATAAATACCCAACAATTTCATCCTTTAGATTATAAATAACATTATCAATGAAACCCTATGTACATGCCAAATCTAATGCCCAAAATTTAAATATACTTTCACCAAGGCTTAAGATGTGATGAGATGAGTTGGAGATAATCTTCACCTTTTAGCTTCAAAATGATCTTTACCTATGCATTTGAAAAGAAATGCATTAAGCTCGCGAGAACTTAGTAAGCATATCAAGAATTATAATATGCAATTAAAATTAATTTCTTACACAACACATATATAAAAATATATATAATACTATCATTACTTTCAATCACCTTACACTAATTTTGTTCCCATAATAACTATATCAAAATACCAATTCCACAAGTTACAGATTACTTATTGATGTCACATTACATTCACTTACCTTATAATGCTATTGCCTAAATGTAGACTTAATAGAAGACAATAGGATATACGGAAATTTCGATAAGATGCACCGAAGTTCTGCTATTCTTCGTACAGGTGTGCGGATATTACTTTGCACCGAAGTGGCAATACACTTGCACCATACTGTCGATTTCACTTGCACCATAGTGCCATTATCACTTGTGCGCTTAATCAATTTCCTAATGGCATGCCATTTATATTTACTAGTTCTCGTTTTGTCTACATGAGCATACATAGTATAAAATTTTATTACTATTTCTCAGCAATGAAACAATTCAAACTTTACTATTTTTACAATTTAGTCCTTATGTAAGTAGAATTAACAATTATCAAATTTCACTTGACATTCACCTTATCAAAATTTTACATTTCACTTGAATACTTCATATTAACATCTATTTCACTTATCTAATTTTGTACTCTTAGCAATTAAGTCTTCAATCTTTAAATTACTACAAATACATTTTTCAATTCACTAATAGAATATGCTTTCACTTTTAAATGATTTTCATAGTTAAAAATATAATTTTATACACTAATAAATCCCATGAATATTACCAAACCAATTTATCAAGGTTTTCAATTAGGGTTTTAATTAAATATAGTAAAATTTTTTATATGCTTACAACAAAAATTGTTTGAAAAGACTCATTCTTTCTTCCTTCACTCCTTTGCTATCTCTTTGTCGTATCACCGATTGGATTTTCACTCCCCTTCTCCTTCTCTTCATTAACACAACACATATACAACATTTAACATCAAAACAAAATCATATACCATTTTCATGCATTTTGATTGGATAAATATGAAATCCTATAATAAACTTTATTATCATTACCTTAACCTTAACCAACATCCTTTACTCTTTCTTCCCTCAAGTATATATCCTTGATAACTTCACAAAAAACTTAGCATGTCATGAAGTTTCTATTGTAATTTTACTAAAGTCTATGATGGAATTTCGGGAGTTTTGAGCTTAGAAAGGATAACAACGGTGAAAAAAGGATCAAAATGGAAAGAAGAAAAAGTTTGCTAAAATTAGAGAGTGAGAGATGTGAGAGGGAAGCTAGAAAAGATAATGATGATGACCTATTATTATTATTATTATTATTATTATTATTATTTCTTCTTCTCTCTTTTTCTACATCTTTCTCCCAAAAATATCTATCCATCTTTTCACTTTTTTTATTATACAATATTTTATTATAAAAATCTTACTTCCATGCCACATATTTGGCTTTAAAACTTTTCCATCCTCATCCACTCATTTTTGTACTCTCATGGTTAGATTACACTCCAAGCCTTTCTTCTTTTCCTCATTCATTCAATCTAGTATTTTCTTATTTCTGATTAATTTTTTTACTATGGCCCAACACTTCTCACACTTTTACAATTTAGTCCATTCCTTAAATTAGTTTCCTAAATTCAAAAGTCTTTAATTTCCTATAATACCCAATTACCTTATCCATTAATACTAAAAATTCTATTTTTTCTAATCTAAAAATTTTGAACACATGTCAACCCGAATTGACATTATTCACTTCTCGGGGGATGTCAAGGATGTTACAAGGATGTTTTATCTTAGGAAGTGTCCATAACTGCAAACACTTAGTCCATCCCCTCGGGCATTAGAAAAAGGATAATTTCAAAGTTTAAATCATCCATTGAATTCAATTAGAGACATTGTGTCAAATTATGAGAAGAAGCCAAAGTTGTGAAGAAGTTGATTGACAGAGAAAAGGCTTTACATGTAACTCCCCACACCTAACCTGATCATCGAATCTGAAATGTAAGATGGCACATTCGTTACCGGAAGAACTAAAATTTCATTTTAATATCTAATAGACAGGTCATACCAACAATTAATTTTCAAAACATTAAAACAAATTATTTATTCTATTTCATGTCATGAGTGAGCTTATGAAAGCTCTAATACTAATCCGATGACAGATGAGGGACTAAAATGGAAAATTTATAAAAAAAATGGGTATTTTTATGACACCAAAGAGTGAATGTCACAACCCCTAATACAATAGTATGATGTCGTGGCTTCAACTAAAGTGAGTCGTAACCTAGAAAATAAGAACTTGATGTTGCGACTTCAACGGAGGAAAGTCACGACCTTGAAGACATGAAGCTCAATATCGTGATTTCAATAGGGGAAAGTTACGACTATAGGAACAATGGCTTGATGTCACGACACTGACAAGGGAGTGTCGCGACTATGAAGCCAGTTCCCTAAAACATTATTATTCTTGAACTTGTCAAGCATCGATACCAACTGATCAAAGTGATCTAAAAATTCAACACATAAAAATTTAAGCATTAATCCAAATGCCAAATTACATCCTTGGTACCTTTAAATATCTTTAAACATGTGATTATATAAATATTCACATTCATACTAAATTCAAGCATCTCTATTATTTACTTGGCATACAAGCTACATTCACAGGTTATAAAGTGACATGTATTTCTAGACTCATTACATACTACGTTCAGTCCTAGAATCGACTAAACCATAGTTTTAATACCACTAAATCTAACACCCTGTACCCGGTTCAATCACATGACCCGAGCTATAAGACATTATGACAATAATCTTTAGACATTTTTAATAATTTCGATTAGACTCAACCAAGTAATTCATATTAAATCATGTACATGCTTTTCAATAAATTTTAGAACTAATTCAAGCTTACGGAACATTTAAAACAATTTGGGATCAAATCTAGATTAAATTGAAACTTCTACAAAATTTTGAGAAAAAAAGTGTAAATAGAGGTCATACGGCTGTGTGACAATGGCCAGCTCATGTGAAAAATCCTGTACTTAAAAATCATTAAGACACACGACCGTGTGGGCAGACTGTGTGTGCCACACGGCTGTGTGAAAACTCATGTCCCAGGCCGCATGCACCTAAATTGACTTTTAAAACAAGCCAAAGCATTACCCATTCTTTAGGTGTCAAACCAAACAAATATAAACTATTCTCATACCTTCAAAACACATTCAATATACACATGTTCCTACCTTATAAACCAATCAAACATATCTGTACATCTATTTCATACACATCCAATGAACCAAACATCAAACTACTACCATAAGGTATATAGTAAACGGTAAAAAACACTTATAGAGACATACCATTGCCATCACACACTACAATCAACCAAAACACTAATTAAGATTCACATCAATAAATAGAATTCATACTTCAATTGATACAAAACATATCCATAATGCTTGTAACATATATATAACTAAATCCTATTTACAAGCCACTTATAATCGGACCAAAGTGAACAATTAGTTACTGATTAAGTTACCGAATAGTGTGATCTCCAAAAGCAATCCAATCGACAGCTCATATCCCATGATCTACAAGGAAGAAAAACCAACACGAGGTAAGCTTACGTAAAACTTAATAAGTTAGTAATAAACTTTAACTTATTGAAAAATATGTAATTTAAACATTTTACAAGATAATTCAATATCATGGTCATGAGTTCATTCCTTACCTATACACATCACATGTCTCACAAGGTTAGTGAGTTCACATATACGAAACTTATAACCTTTTCATGTTATAAAACATATACAAGTAAACACAATAGATATGCCATTTATTCAACATCCATTCATTTAACATTTTACATGTTATAAAACGTATACAAGTAAACACATCAGATATATCACTTATTCAACATCTTTTCATTTAACATTTCACATTTCTTATTTCAAGCGTTCATTTCAAATGTTCCATTATATATATCCATATAAACATTTTGTATAAACTTTTTATATAATTATTTCCATATAACCTGTAACACCCCTAACCCTTAACCATCGCCAGAACAAGGTTACGGAGCATTACCAAACTTTTCAGACCAATTGTGACCATTTCATATAATTTAATACACAAACCAATCACAATTCACTCACATTGACCCTTATATGATCCCTCGAGGCCCAAAATATGCATTAGAAATAAGTCGGGACTAAACCGAAAACTCAGAGAAATTTTTTCAAAATTTTAAAATTTTGCCTAGGTGCAAGGGACACACGCCCGTGTCTCTACCCGTGTGGACGAAAATAGGTTATTTTGAGGCCACTTTTCTCACCCATTTTGTTATCAACCTATACATAACATTTCAATACATCAGTACATCCCAAACAAACAATTAACATAAGCCAAAATCATGTTTTAATTATAACATAACATCACAAATACTCAATTACTTAAATTTACCTATTTAATCCATCTCATTGGTTTATCAAAATCTAATTCTATTTATATATACACAAGCATATAACATTCATAACCATTTTTTTAAGTACTTCATTTCCACACCAACCCTATACATGCCATATAAATCAAAATATACGTTGTAAAAGCTACCAGATTAAGCTGGATAGTATGACTTGATGTGTTGATCTGATCTCCCGACCTCACGTTAATCTACAAGAACATTAAACAACACAAGTAAGCTTAATAAAGCTTAGTAAGTTTGATAGGTTAAACATAAATCTTACCATACATATTATAACAAATCATTTAAGTAAATCATTCAATGTACATTTCTTGCTAATCACAACTTAATTGATGAATTCACTTATCTTAGATCAATACCAATCATAACATTAAGTCTTTATAGATTAATTTCATACGTCACTTACAAACCCTTGCTGAATCAGAGAACGACTTACGGATATGAGTACATCGTATTCAGAACCCAAAGGCTGCACAGAAGTACAGAAGTGCTAAACAGAAACCCATAAGAGTTGAACGGAAGCTCATAAGAGCTGAACGGAAACCCATAAGGGTTAAACTGAAGCTCAAAAGAGCTAAACGAAAACCTATTAGGGTTAAACGGAAACTCATATGAGTAAACAAAAGCTCATGAGAGCTAAACGGAAAATAAACACGAAAGTTCACAACAAATGTTGAACCTCGGTTTACTTGGGTAATTTGTCATCAATTCATATTTTGCATTTACCGTCAATTCATCCTTTTTATTTACCTTCAATTCATCCTTTGCCACAGAACGATTATACTCAATCCAGCGTTCCACTCGTTTTGAACATTTAATTTAATTTCATAATTTAACAATAATTTTATTTTCAACAATAGATATGAATAAATACATAATAAAATTCATAAAGTTAATAAATAAACATTAAAGTTTAACCATACAAACTTACCTGGGTTAAATTTTAAGATTTCCAGTAGTTTAGGGACTATTATGCTATTTTCTCTTTTTCATGTTTATCTACGGGCTCTTGATCTAAAATGTAAAATTATTCATTCATTAGCATATATTTCATTTTCAATTCACTTCACAATTAATACCCCTCAATTTTCAAAATTACACAATTACCCTAACTTTTATAGTTTTTTCAATTTAGTCCTTCCTCAATTAGTCTATCAAATGAGGTAATTTTCCTCAATTAACAATTTATCTAAATATTCTCGACTATCATACAGCCCTTGATAACATAATTTAATACCAAACTCTAATATTTGGTCCTTTTCACAATTTGGTCCTAAAATCAATATCTATCAAAATCACTTGATAAAATCATCATATAAAAAAAATAAATCTCTAAATCCATATTAGTTCATCACAAACATCCAGCAATCATCAATAGTAACTTTCAAAATTACCCATAAAATTAAAAAAACTAATGAAATAGATAGTTGGACCTAATTGTAAAAGTCTTAAAAACACAAAAATTTCAAGAAAAGAGCAAGAATTGAACTCACATGGTGTGAAATTATGAAAAAATAGCTTTAGGAGCTCTCTTATGGCTGTTTTTGGCTGAGATTGATGAAGTAATGTCTAAAATTCAATTTAGTCATTTTTTTAATTTTTAATTTAATTTCTCAAATGACCATTTTACCCTTAAATCACCTAATTTCAAGATTTTTCTCTGCTTATGCCATCTCAGCCTTCTAATGGGAGTCTAGTTGCCTTTTTGGTCCTCCTTTATTTACCACTTAAGCTATTTAATCGCTATTTCTTTAATTAGCAAGTTTTTGCACCTTTTTCAATTTAGTCCTTTTTACTTTAATACTATCTTAATGACACTCTGTAAATATTTATAAAAATATTTACGGCTCGGTTTATAAAATTGAGGTCTCAATACCTCATTTTCAAAACCACTTTATCTAATAAATTCTTCTAAAACACAAATCACTAATTTAAAAATCTTTCTAAAATCACTTGACTCATAAATAATAGATAATAAAAAATTTTGAACTCACTCATCGGATTTAGTAGTCTCGAACTACTGTTTTCGACACCACTGAAAATTAAGCTGTTACATAACCGATTCATATAATCGTTTTATATATTCTTTTTATATATAATCATTTCGAATAGCTATCTAATGTAACCATTTCATATTGCACATTTAACACATAATCATTTTGTAAATCACATTTCGTTTCAATAGTTCATATCAACTTCTCCATACAATATCTCATTCCATATAACTATTTTATATACCCATTTCATTTTATACATTTAACATTTATCAATAACCTATGAAATTCAAAACATCCATCTCATATATTATATAACGTATTTAACATCCGATACATATTACTTAATAACAATTGTACAAAGGATGTCATAGCGTCTTTTAGCTATGATCTTACACACTTTTGATATGATGCCATAGTGTCTTTCAACTATGGTCTTATTCATTTCGATTAATTTGCCATAATGTTTTTCAATTATGGTCTTACACGTTGAATTGTGATGTCATAGCGTCTTTTAGTTACAGTCTTACTTGTTTGAATCATGATACCATAGCATCTTTCAGCTATGGTCTTACTCATTTCCAGAATAGTGTCATAGTGTCTTATTCCAATTATCGTATTACTTGAAGAAGTGTTCATTCTCTTAGTCACTTCTCCAAATAGGGGTGAGCAAAACTCGATTCGACTCGAAAAAATCGAAAAAAAATTCGAATTTCGAGTTAAACGAATCAAGTTATTCGAGTTAATCGAGTTATTCGAGTCAACTCGAATTTTTTTTTTAATTTCGAGTTCGAATCGAGTTGAGTTTTCAAATTCGAATAACTCGAATAATTCGAATAATTCGAATATCAAACTATAATATTTTACATTTTTACCCCAAACTCCCAAACCTTTTTACTTTTCCCTCAAAACTTTTACTCCTTCCCACTTTCTCCTCAAAACTTTTACTCCCCTTCCATCCCAACCCCCCGATCTATCCAAAATCCATTTCCCACCAAAATTTTACTCTCCCATTTACTTTTTTTCAAAATTTTACTCCCCAAATTTTTACTCCTTCCTACTTTCCCCCCAAAACTTTTACTCCCCTTCCATTCCAACCCCCAAATCTACCCAAAATCTGTTTTCCACCAAAATTTTACTCTAAAAAACCCTCAAAACTTTTTATTTTCTCCCAAAATTTTTACTCCCTCCCACTTTCCCCCTAAAATTTTTACTTCCTTCCCATCCCACCTCCCATCTACCCCAAATTCACCCCCCAATTTTTTTTTAATATTTTCCCTCCAAAATTTTACTCCCCCTATTTACTTCCCCTCAAACTTTTATTCCCCAAAACTTTTTATTTTCTCCCTAAACTTTTACTTCTCACCTTTCACTCTCAAATAAAAAATTAAAATTATCCAAAAAAAATCACTAAACATAAATAGTAATAATTTTATTTATATCTATTATTTATATTATTAAATTAAATTTCACATTTTATATTATTTATATGATTGAATTGTTTAGTCGTATTGAATATTTATATTAAAATTGAATTATTAATTATGCCATTAAATATTCATGTTAAAATTTTATATTGGTATCAATTTCACATTTTATCTTTAAAATAACTTTTATTAAAAAAACACATTTTTACATTTAATATATTTTTTAATTCCAAAATACATAGTGACAAGAATTTGAAGATAATTGAAACAACTAAGCAAACAAAGAAGCTAACCCGTATATAAAAGATTAATAAATAAATTATGAGGTGATGAAAGTTAACAAAAATTTTAATTAAGGTGGAAAAATTTTATTACGATGGGTGACAGTGGTTATAAGGACCCAAAATTATTTTATAAAATTTAACTCGAACAAATATATTAGATTCGATTCGATTCGAATTCCTTCTCACTCGACTCGATTCGAGAAAATTTCAAATAAAGTTAGGATGATAAAATAAGATTCGAAAACTCGATTACCTTGAAAATTTTTGATTCGATTCGATTCGATTCGATCGAATGCTCACCCCTATCTCCAAACACTTCGCTTGTGTCTTAACAATTGATTAACTTAACAAAAGCATTAACCCGTATGGTTAATCATAAAATTAGAGTTTAATATTTCAACCCAAATATATGGGTCAAAGTCTAAAATCAAATGACCCAATTTAAGATATCAATGTTTCTGTTTTTGACGGGCATAGTAACATTAAAATTGATCATATATAATGATCATCGTTTTATCTAATAAGGTAATACATATATAATTTAAAACCTCTATTTTTAATGGTTTGTGTAATAAAATGGAAAAAGGTCAAGAGAAATCAATTTATTATAGTGTTTTTGGTCAAATCCAATGACCAACTCCAATTCAGATAATTTTATATATTTATTAGATTCTATAAATTATTATTCATACCATATTTATACAATATTAGGTTTCTCTTAAAGTGAATTCGAGATCTCTAAATAAACAATAAAGAATCTATGCATAAATGAGTGAAGGCGAAGCAATGTTGCTGAATGTATGACAAAGCAGAAATTGATATCTTGTAATGCCTGAGGATCATTTATAGCTTGTGAAAATAGTAAGCTTGATCGGGGACCGAACTTTTGAGGTAATAAACAATGACCTCCACAAACTTTTCCACTTTGCATGGCTCAACTTTGATCATGTACATCTTTTCCTTTGTAAAAAAGTGCAAAGTGCAGTCTGCTTTTTTCATCTTTTTTGTTTCCCTTTTTAAGGTTTTACTGTCAGTGTACACTTCACTGGCAAATTATCCCCATTATCTTTTCTTTTTCTAATCTTGTGTTAAAACATGGAAGCAATGTCTTACCTGTTAATGAACCGAAGAGTACTAATGGTGTAGCCCTAGTTCAACACAGAAAAATCATTATTGGAAAATTTAGCAGTTCTAAGACATCATCTTCAGTTTTTCTTCGATGCAGATATTTTGGCATATATTTTCACCATGTGAATATCTTTGGTGGCAAAATCTTTTTGGACCAATAAAGCATCAAAACTAAAGCCAATGCTTTCTGGATATAGAAATTGACAGAAGATAATGTGACTTGAAGTAATAGAATATAAGCATGCTCAAATTAGAATACTACAAGTCGTATGCTGAGAGGGTACCACTGTTTAAGGTGAAGTGATAGCTCTCTTGACAATATTGTATGTTGTTTTGCATGTGGCTAAACTTTGTTTTCTTTACGCATCCCTAGGGAAGTGATACAAGTGAGAGCCTACCTTTCTTTCGTTGAGTAGCTGCTTGACATCATGTAGTTAAGGCATAGATAGAACTAGTGTTGATCGAAATACTTACTTTATGTGCAAAATAAATGATGCTCAATGAATGGCGTTGCAGAAGATGCTTCAATCTCTTGGATCGAAGAGGACCCTAGACCCTACCCTGATGGATGGATTAAATGATATTATTTAAGTTTTCATTAGGCATTGATGAGCTTAAAACATGAGTGGAATATGGTTCTTGCCTTATGGGAATAGCAGTGGGTATATGTTGCTTTCATTCCAATATTCACTTATATTTCTGTCTCTCTCAATGTTCTAACCCTTTTTTTTGTATGTGATTTCACTCAATGCTGCTTTTTCTTTTGTGGCAGCAATAATCTTGTGCTTGTCTAGGTGGTGCAGGAGGGAATCTTCAAAATGGGGCTAGCCAGAATTTTATTATTGGATCCTCTTAACATTCACCGCCTCCAAATTTGCTCTTTTCTTTTCTTAAAGGTAAGTATAGTAGGCCATCCCATTCAGCATGGCAAGTCATTGATGCTTTCTTTCTTTCCTTGAAACTATAGCAAAATATGGAAGAGTAAGTATTAAAGAATGGATATCTGTAATTGCAAAGAATTAAATTCCAAAATTATAGATATACATGCAATTACAAGATACCAGTAGCATGATTTAGACAATAAAAAAGATCACTAAACATATCTATCTAATTGATTCAGACCAATTATATTAAGAAAGATACAGTATCAGCATTAGAGCTTTACTACTAACTCCATTTCTTGCTGCACTTTAAAAAGAAGGTACAATGCCATATCCAGTTATTACTGTTGTGGAGAACATCTGATCCACTTCAACTTCCGCGTCGGTTCTCTTGGCAAACCGACCCTTGATCCGAGGTCTCATTTCTGCATATGCCTTTCTTGAAGCATACCTTATTGTTTTTTCAAACTTTCTTGTCTTCTTCTTCTCTCTATATCTCAGGACTCTGGCCTCCCTTTCCATTGGTGCAAGTTGGGTTGGCATCTGAGTCGGTGGTCCAGAGAAGAGGTCAATTGTACCTTTAGGCGGCCTTGTGTGGGAGATAGAGATATCACTCATGGTTGATTCCGGCACAATGCCGACGTCCACAGAGGAAAGGGATACCTAACATGGTTCAGGGAGTAAGAAACATATCATTCTACTCTGAGTTGAAACTGAAAATCAAACCATTTATCAATATCATATTTTGACAAACATAGGAAAAACCAACCACCAAATTTTCTTTTTTCTTGTTTTAATGTCTTTTCATGCTACAAAGCAAAAGCTGTCCAGTTGTAGGACTTGTTACAGTTTTGAGTTAGAAAATTTACTAGTCTTGGTAGACCTTCTTACTTTGAGAAAGTGAACATGAAAAGATAGATTCTCAAATTTCAGATTCTTGAAATTCTTTTGCTTTTGTGTTTCAACGGGAAAAGCAAAAGGGGGTTTTCTTTATAAGCGTCCCCAATAATTTTATTGTTGACACTTGACAGTTGGATTAAAAGAGAATTGGAGTACAATATAAATGTATAAAGAACTTGGAATAGAAATCAAATTCTATGTTTAATAACTGAACCACTTGGTATAAAATTGTTGGGAGTATAGCTTACAGTGCGAGTAATGGAACCATTGTAGCTGTATGCAGCTTTTGAGGCATCGTAATCCAGGCCATACTGAAAATTCTGGTGTTGCTGCTGCTGCTGCAGAAAGTGATCTTTTGCTTCTCCAGATTGAACTGGCACAACGCTATCACCACCATAACTCTTGTGCGGAACACCGTAATGTTGTTGTTGATGCTGATCAGTGAATTGATTCTCCATGCTTGAATTGTATTCTACGAGGTCCAGATAGTCGTCAACCTCCCCAGCAAGCATGAACCCGTTATTCTGGTTGGTGCTATTTTTCCCAGGATTCAGCAGTAACCATGAAGCTGCCTCATCCTCATCCTCGGCAATTGTCTCGTCTCCGTTTGTGCACATAAAACCATCTTCAGTTTCAGTCGCCGATGCCATTTTTCGACAGCCATGGTCAGTGGGCAAGGGGCCATACAGACATCCTGAAATTGGAAGAATGGGGACACGCTGGTGGCGACGAGCAAGCGGATTGGCGGAATGGATTTCGGCATCACAAGTAGTGCATAAGGATGCAGCGTCTGCCTTGCACAACAGGGCAGCAGGGGCACGCTCACATACCTCGCACACCCATACGCGTTCATGGCGCGAGGCGACCCGGTTCGCAGCATGCACTCGGGCATCACATCCAGCACAGAGGTACGCCGAGTCGGCTCGACAGTACACGGTGCAAGCTGCGGAGCGGCATGTGTCGCAGACACGCGCCCAATCGTTTCCACCACCAGCATCACTAATCTCTTCTTTCAACATCTCTTACACTTTAGCTCTCAAAAGCTCAAACTAACTAGGAGTGTATGAGCACAGCACATTGAAGTGAGGAAGGGAGGGTCTTAATTGTATGGAAAAACCCAAGTGGGAGAAGAGAATCCTGGTACAGACACATGGCAGCAACCTAGTGGCTGCTAAAAGTTGTTGCATTATCTTGTGGTTAGCTTAGTTTTGGTGTTAGAAAAAAAAAAAAAAAAAGGAGATTGTACGCACACATCTCTGATTTGGCTTAGTTTTGTTGCATTATCTTCCTTTTATTTTTTTTTTTTTTTTAGCTTAGTGAACCCACACATCTCTGCATTGGCTTTTGGAATAATAAGTAGATGAAAAAGATAGTACCTACTCGCCATTTTAGCTGATGACACTTTGCAATCAACCATGACTTCTGGCCCCACTCTTCAGCTGCTAAGATTCGGTTTTGACACGAGTCTGCGGACCTATGTTCCTTGGCATGTGACCACGACTCTTTATGTCTAATTTCATCCTTAATATTTACACTATCCTTTCTTCTTTTTATACTGTTTCATTTTTCTTTGTCAGATTATTGTTAATTATTTAAAAAAAAAAAACTCTTTATCTTAAAGTTTTGAATGTTTTCAATTTTATATATTTTCAATTAAATTTAGTTAAAAATTTTATTATTTTTATTTTTTAAAGTGAAAGTGTCATAAAAAAATTCAAAACGGTAAAAAAAGATTAAATTACACAATGTGTAAATGTTTAAGGTTATATTTTTTTTAGAATTAAGACTAAATTGGCACAATAAATAAATGTTGAGGATTAAAGTTGATATTATACAATTTTTTTAGAAGTAAGGTTAAGTTGGCGCAATAGACTAAATTGCCAACTCATTTAGGTTCGATCCTTGAAATATTCCAGTGTTCATTGTAACACTATAATTATTACAATTAACCTGTACGCTTGCAGTAAAGCCACGCTTTAAAGTTGTTTTATAAAATCATTTGTTTTACGCGCACGCGCGAACGCGGTCAAGTTGTTGACGCCGTTGTTGGGAAATCTATGTAAGATTTGGTGATTTTCGTTTAATTATTGCATGCTCGTTAGAGAGATATTTAGCAAAAATTAAGTCTATTGATACAACAATTTTTTTTTATGGTTTTCTTGGTTTGGTTTTGTTGATTGTTGATTGATAGTCATGTTTAATGGTAACTATAGGTGGCCTGAAGGATCGTTTGTGTCTGATGCGGATGGCACTTCAACACTTAGCTGGGATGATTACAACATCTATGGGAGGCAATGATATGATTCTTCTTATGATTTGTATAGTTATGCATGTCTGGTGAAAAGCAACAACCAAGGATGGGAAGGTAGCCACTCAACATACGACCCGTACAACCATATTCCTCGTAATCTTACGAGAATGGGGGTGCGTATTAGGAAGAGCTTAATGAAGACCACAACCAAAACACTTAGAGTAGCGCACTTGAGGATGGCATATCTCAGTGCCAAGAAAATTTGAAAACCATACAGAATTAATTGGACCTCATGCTAGAAGCTACCAAACGCTACATTAGGGAGAGTTCTTCGGTTGACAAGTATGTCGAGCCAAACATTGTTGAAGTTGAAGAGGAGGTCTCCTAAACAGTTTTTGAACCACATGACTTGAAGGTCGATTCTCAAGAAAAGATAGAGATCGGAGAATTGAGTGAAGTATTGGGCATTATTGAAGAAATCTCCAACTCTCATGAGGTAAGTGTGGAGGAGCTGCCACACTTCTCGAAAGTTTTAGAAGAAACCCTACGAGAAACTGGTCGAGGAAGTTCTCTAACAAAGGTATATTCAAATAGAGGTAGAGAACTCAGAACAAGTTGAGTTTGTGATCGAAATTGATTATTCATCAGAAGGTGAAATGGAGTGGGTTTAAATTTAGGATTTTGTAGGTTTATTTTTTATGTAAATGGGAGTTAGTTGAAAATTTGAGAATTTTTGGAGTATATTATAGTGGCATCGCGATACCCATGGTTCAATATCGCGATACCACAAACAGTTTTGAAGGGAGGCCAAAACACATTTTTATATTGCGAAACCGACCCTCTAGTATCGTGATATCCCAAACATTTGCAAAATTAAGTTTTAGCCTGAAAACATGATACCCTTTTTAAAACCTAACACTCAACCTAAAACCCCAATTTAACTTAGTTTCAAGTCCTAAACTCCCTACTTAGTTGGACTATTTTTTTTTTGTTTTGTTATTTGCATTTGTTTTCTTTTGTGTGTTGTTTTGTTTTCTATACAGGTCACCAACTGAAGATTACACAAAAATTTTGAGCTTAAATGTGAAGGTGGACGACCCGATCTAGTTTGATGCTCCTTTTAGTGAAGTTTGGTAACCTCTTAATCTTTTGTATTTGGCTACACATTGAGGACAATGTATAATTTAAGTGTAAGGAGGATGCAAATTATTTTATTTTGCTTTGTTTTTATGCGTGTTTGTCATGTTTACAGCTTTTGTGCCATTTTTCAAAAGTTTTTGAAAATATTTTCCTCTTATTTCTTTGATTTTTGTTATTGTGTGCATGGTGCTTGAACATGAAGTGATTGACATCAGTGGATTGTGGCATGATATTGTGTATTAAGTATTTTGAATGTATAAAATTTAATTGACGCTTGATGAATTCTTTGCTTTGTGAATAAATTGTTTAGTTTAATTGATTACATTGTACAATAAGATAGAGGTAGTTGACAATTTCTTTGTTTTATCCAAATAATCAATAAGAATAAAGATAGATGTATAGATGCATGATTTAGAAATTGTCATTATTTGGTTTGGAATTAGCTGAAATACAAAGCTATGACCTAAGGTATTGTTTGTGCAGCCTAGAGCCTAAAGGACCAACCTTAGATGCTACATTATCCCTAGTTCCCAAATTTGAGCATTACATTGTCCTTTCTTGATGAGCCTTTATGTATGAAACCTTGAGCAAAAATTGAGTTTGAAACTTAACCCTTCACAGTCTTTAAACCTTGTATTGCATTATCGAATGGGTGTCAGACTATGGACATCGAGGGTTAGGTAGGAGCATTGCGGAGGTTTCTTACAAAATTTACTTGAGTGATTAGTGAAGAGAGGTTAATTTAGCTTGTAAGTGATTCTTACTAAAAATTGTGCATAAAAATAAACAAAAATGTGAAAAAAAAAAGAAAATATAGTGAGGATCAAAAGCATTGTGAGAGAAAAGACCAAACGAATGGAAAATATGCTAAAAATAAGAAAAAGAAAAGAGCATAACATTAATGGCTCAAAATAATAGTGCACAAAAAGAGCTAATATCAACCAATCTGTTCCAGATTGTTGGAGAGAAAAGGAAGGTGAAAGAAGGAGAGATAAGGCGGTGAGATGAAACGACCACATTTGGTGGGAATTGAGAACAATGTCATGTGCTATACTATTAATGATGCTTGAATTGTTTTGAGATGACCTTTATTTAAATCCGTACCAACCTAAGCCTCTGAACATTACAAGCCACTAAGTCCTATGTGACCTTAGAGTCTCTTTTTACAAACTGAAACTTGTGGAAACTTATTGTAAATGAATAAGTTGATTTCTTTCATACATAGATACATCATATCTTTATTTCTTATTGTGATGGAATAATGTATAAAAATTTAATTTATAAACTGCCTATACTTTTGTTTTCTCTATAACTTTTTGAACTAAGACAATTTAATCTCAAAGCTATGAGTTTACAATGCATCAATTAGGATTTGTACAATAAAAGAACTTAGTTCACAATGCATGTCCTTGCATAAAATGTCAAATAAATTCATTGTTTAAGGGTTGTCTTCCTTTTTGCAGGTTTTGTGTGTTTACTTGAGAACAAACAAAAAATTAAGTATGGGGGAGTTGATTTGCCACAAATTGATGTGTCAAATTGGGCATCGTTTGTCACTTAATGAGCTTATTTTCAAGTGTTTTTAGTGTCTTTTTAGTACTTTTACATAATTTTAGTTTTTACAAGTAGATTTGTGAAATTGCCTCTTTTTCCTCATTTTTTTTTATCTAAAATGGCCAATTGTGCCATTGGGGACCCTAATGTGTGTTTGAGTGTTGTAAGGACATATAGGTGGCCCAAATGGAGTGGAATTCAAGCCACAAGTACTGGTATCGTGATATCAGAGCTAGGGTATCGCAATACTATTGATAGTCTCAAAATAGAGAAGATTTGGGACCAAACTACAAGTGTATCGCGATACCCACCTCGTGACAACTCCCACTGTGTATTCTGACTAGGGTATCACAATATCCCTATTATATGGAGAAAAAAATGATATTAGGGGTAGAGTTTGTCCACCTGAAGCACTAATCAAAAGCCAGCGTCCAATGGCACTTTAGTCAACATTTTGAGGTCAAAATCAACTATTAAAAGCCACTCTTGGCCGAGAAAAAGAAAGGAATGATGTAGTTTAGGTTTAGAAAGATTTTTAGTTTAGGTTTAGAGTAGTTTTCTTTTCCATAGCTTAGGGTTTACTTTTCCTACACATTTTTTTGTTCTTCTTAATGTTAGTGGTAGTTAGCTAGATTAGTTATTACTGTAGCTAGATTTATTTACAACTTTATTCTTTTTCCCTTTCTTGTAATGAAATTTTCATCTTTAAGTTTGATGCATTTTAGTTTCTTTTATGTTTAATCAGTTAAAGGTTTTTCCTTTTATGTTCTTAGCTTTCGATTTCACTATTAGATGCCTCATTTATTTTTCTTTCAAGTTTTAAAGAGTAAAAATCCCAACTTTTATGTTTTCCTTAGGGTTTATGTTCATGGTTGTTAAAGTTTTGATTTTTATGTTTGTTTACTCAGTTTTTAACATGGATAACTAAACTCTCAAGAAGATTGGTTAATAAAGATGTGGATAAGTTTATTTTTAGCTGAGGGACTTAATTGCAATAAATTAGATTAATTGAATGAACCTATAGGATTGACGACCCTAAGGGAAAATCTAGCTAAGTGAGACTGAGAGGAGATCTTGTTGGGCACCAATTCATTAGTCCTATGTTAATCGGTGAGATCAAGAGATAATCTAGACTAATTTGTCTAACTTGGTAAAATTGAGCCTGGGAGGTAAAATTGAGCCATTTTGGGAGTTCAAACAGTTTAGGACCTTAGTTCAAAGATTAATGAACCACATCAAATCTAATTAACACTCGATTGTTAGTTATTTGTGAATTTTTAGTACTTTTAAAATCTTTACAATTTAGTCCTTAGGATAGTTAATTTAGAAATTAGTGTTAAATTTATTTGTTTATGCTTTGTCGTGCTTTTGAATAGGAATTGCTAAATCGCCAACTCATTTGGGTTCGATCCTTGGAACACTATAAATATTACAACTAACCTATAAGCTTGCAGTAAATTCGCGCTTTAAAATTGTTTTATAAAACCATTTATTTTAGGCACACGCGTGAACACGATCATGGGTTGGACATATGGTCGTGTGAGCCACACATGCTGGACACACGGCCATGTGCCAGGCCATGTTGATTTCGCAACCTGCTTTCCAAACACGTGGAAAAACATAATTTTTAGGCTTTCTGAGCATTCTAAAGTCTATAAATACCAAATAGAAAAAGAGATATGAGAGCTATCAGAGATTATTAAAGAAAATAACTCGAAGAACACCATTAGAGCTAACTCTGAAGCAGATTTCCATCAAGATTGAAGACCTCTTTTTAAAGTCTTTTGAAGTTTTTATGAGTTTCTTTATTTCTTGTGGTTATCTAACTTTAAGATGTTTTTATTCAGAATTATGAACTAATCCCCTAGATACCTAAGATAGATGAAACCTATGATGAATTCTATTATTTAATTTCTGTTTTACACGATAAATCTTGATTCTTATTTTCAGTTATGTGTGCTTATCTCTTGTTTTAATATTTCCAGGATATTAATTCATGTTTAATGTGCTTAATTCAGTGGGGGAAAAGTCCATGTTTAAGAGTAGATCTAACGTAATTGAGTGGAGTTGCATGCAATCCTAGAAATAGGACGACATAAATCTATCGGATTAAAGTCAAATCTAATAAGGGAATCCATAAATCAAGTTAATGTGACGATAGGTGTTTTAATTAGAAAGAGATTTCAATTAATCAATCTAGAGCCAGTTGTTCTTACTCTCGAAAGAGATATTAGCATAATTTAGGGATTTCTACGAACCAAGATACCAAGTGAATAAATTATTTAGTTTAGATTCATAATAATAGGTGAAGTCTAGGTGGGTTCTTTCCTAGGTATTCTCTCTCATTGGTTATCTTTCGGTTATTTTCTTAATTTATTCTCTGTGGAGTTTTTAGTTAGATTAATTTAGTAATTTTAGTTAAAACCAATCACTCCAATTTGTCTGCTAAATAATAGAAAAACGGTAATTACTAATACTTTTAGTTCTCATAGATACGATATCTCTACTCACCGTAGCAATACTATTCATAGATAGGTGCACTTGCCTTCATCATATTTTTAGTTAGTTTCATGGCACATGAAGTTTTTGGCGTCGTTCCTCGGGGACTAAAATATTAGAAACACTTTATTTTTATTAATTTAGCCATTTTTTATTTTATTTTATCTGTTTATATTTTTTTAATTTAATTTTTACATTCTAATTTTTCTTTTGTTTGCTTCTGGCAGGTTCTTTTAGTTTATGACTAGAAGAAACCCTTCGGGACTATTGCTTTTTGACAACAAGATTGAAAGTACTACTCGCAGAAATCGTAGAAAAGCAAGGCAGAGTCAACAGAATATAGTAGACAAACAAGAGGACATCATTATTACTGAGGAGATAGGCAATAATCAAAATATTCAGCTACCTCCGATAGCTCATACAAATCCTGTTCCTCGTACTATGTACGATTATGCCAAGCCTACTCTGACTAGGGCTGAGTCGAGTATTGTGCCACCCATCATTATTACAAATAATTTTGAACTAAAGCTGAACACTATTTAGATGGTACAATAGTATGTTCAGTTCGATGGTTTGCTAGATGAAGGTCCTAATACTCATTCGGCCAATTTTCTAGAAATTTGTGATACATTCAAGATTAATGGCACAACTGATGATGCCATTCACTTACGATTGTTCCCATTCTCATTGAGGAACAAGGCAAAACAATGGTTAAACTCTTAACCATGAGGTTTCATCACTACATAGGCTCAAATGACCGAGAAGTTTCTTCTGAAGTACTTCTCACCGACTAAGACAGCTAAGTTGAGGAATGACATCTTTTCTTTTGTGCAGATTGATTAGAGACGTAATATGATACATGGGAAAGATACAATGACTTATTGAGAAGGTTTCCTCATCAGGGTTACCTTTATGGTTACAAGTTCATACCTTCTACAACGGTTTGAATCCCTCGACTAGGCAGTTAATCGACGCAGCAGTCGGTGGAACACTAAACAATAAAACCTTCAAAGCAGCTTATGAGTTTATAGAGGAGATAAAAACTAAATAATTATCAGTGGCAAGTCATGAGGACAAATCCGATGAAAGCAGCCGATGTTTTTAATCTAGATGCAGTCACCATGTTATCAAACCAGGTAGAAGTTCTTAATAACAAAATTGATGGTTTACATTTGTCTACATAGGCAAATCTAGTGATGCAATGCGATACAAATAGAGGTGGAATGAATAATCCAAAATGTTTATCCTTCGGTCCTAACACAAAGAATGAACAAGTCAATTATATGGGTAATAATTATAGACCTCAAAATAACTCTTATATTAATAACTATAATGCAGGTTGGAGGAACCATCCCAATATCTCTTGGGGTGGTCAAGGAAATAAAAAAGCACAAGCTCTTCTTGGCTTCCAGCAACCTTATCAGTAAGAGAAAAAGCTGGACCTTGAAGAGATTTTGACAGTTTATCTTGATGTTAGAAACTCGTTTTCAAAACACTAAGGTAGCACTAAAAAATTAGCAAGCGTCAATTCAAGGACTCAAAAATCAAATAGGCCAAGTTACTAAATTAATTTCGGAAAGACCACAAGGTAGCTTGCCTAGCAATACTGAAACTAACCTAGGAGAGCAGCTTCACGCAATTACTGTTCGAAACGTAGAAGGGTTAGTTGAACCTGAACAAGAATCGAGGCAAGAAGATGTGGTAAACAAGGATAAGGTTGAGGAAGATAAGAAAGAACAAAAGCCAGTTGTCAAATAATATAAACCTCGAGTGCCATATCCTAACGCATCGAAGAGAGACCACATGAACAAACAATATGGTAAATTCCTTAAGCTTATTAAAAAATACATATTAACTTACCGTTTATTGAGGCTCTTTCGCAGATGCCAAATTATGTCAAATACTTAAAAGAGCTACTGATAAATAAAAGGAAGATAGACGACTCGTCGACTATGGAGATCAACGTAGTTTGTTCGGTCATTCTTCAAAATAAACTACCCAACATACTCAAAAATTTAGGGAGTTTTACTATTCCTTGTCTCATTGGTAGTTTAAATATTGGTAATGCTTTAGCTGATTTAGGGGCTAGAATTACTGTCATGCTTTATAAAATGTTTAAACAACTAGATCTTAGGAAACACAAACAAACTAGGATGAGTATTCAACTAGCGGATGGAAACAGTAGATATCCTAGAGGTATTATTGAGGATGTACTTGTAAAAATTGATAAATTCATATTCCCCATTGACTTCGTCGTGTTAGACATGAATAAGGATAGTGAGGTACCTTTGATTTTAGGTATCTCCTTTTTAGCCACTACTAGGACTATTATCAATGTTGGTATGGGTGAACTTAAGTTTCATGTAGGTGATGAAAAAATTATTCTCCAAGCACGTGATTCTGTGAGAATCTCTAGGGACCGTGATGATTTTAAATGTTCTATAAATGTTAGTAACCACATGGCTCAACCTTTTTTGCAAGATATCCCTCGTGGAAATATGATAGAGCCATGTTTTAGTCAAGTTGATAGAAACAATACAAGTTATGAAGAGCGAATGGTGCAAATCAATGAACTAGATGAATGGCGAACGCATGTCAAGGAGAAACTAAAAAAACAAGATGAAGAGCCAAAGTGATGTCATGATGAGCATGTGAATGGAATGAACCAATTTAAGGTTGGAGACAAAATACTACTGGACAAAATGGATCCACGAATTTCCCTTTCAGAGCTCAAGTCAAACGAATTGAACACATTTATCATACTGAACATCTTCCTCTACAATACAGTCGAGGTAACACATCTGGAGTTCGGCACATTTAAGTTAAATGGTACTCGACTTAAACCTTATCTTAGTATTAAAAGTGCTAATGAGAAAGAGGAGCTTTGGCTCCAAGAACCACCGTAACCATGCGTATACAAGGTAAAGTCGAGTTTAAAATCTAAATAAGTGCTTAGGCAACTCGAGTGTTTAACTTCTGCTAATTCTTTTAATTTAATTGCATGCTATTTTAAAATTAATAAAATTAATTAATTTAAAACTAAAAATTTTCTTTGACCTACACGGCCTGGACAAACGGGCGTCTTTCAGGCTGTGTGCACGATGGGGTAATCGACAGTGAGTCACCTAGCCTGGTGACATAGCCGTGTGTGTGGACACATGGGTGTGTCCCAGGCCATGTGCATAATTGAGCAAATGATAGAGAGTTAAACAGTGTGAAGACATGGTCGTGTAGGTCACATGGCCTGGACACACGGGCATGTCCTAGGTCGTGTGAGTCTTGGGACTTAAATTTTCCAAATTTGATTGATCCACAGCTTAAGGTGATCCATAGGGCCTGGCAAAACGGCCATGTGGCAAACACGACCTGGACACACGGGCGTGTTCAAGGCTGTGTGAGTATTGGAGTAAAATTTTCAATTTTACTTTCAATTTAATAAGTTACATGGGTAAGAGACACTGCCTGTCACACGGGCGTGTGTGAGACTGTGTGCTCCATACGACTTCTCACACAGGCGTGGGAGAAGCGAAGGAACAACATACACAGCCTAGACCCACAGGCGTGTCCGAGGCTCTGTGAAGACTGGGCTAACATTTTGAATGACACATAGCCTTAGGGAGTGTCACACGACCGTGTGACACAACCGTGTTACCCTTTTTAGTCCTTAAATCCTAATTTTCTTTGACTTTGTATTCTTTCTCACCACTTCCCCTAATCATCGCTCGCTTAAGCTCCTTACAAAGCCCTGTCACCGACCTCTATTCACTGTCACCCTCTCACTCCATGGCCCCTCCCCCTTTCCCTTTTTTTTCTTTATCCTTCATTTTTTCTTTTTCCCTTCCTCCCTTCTTCAACCCACCACCACCCACGTACGAGCCAATTGCCCCTTCCCCCTTGTTAAACCACCCCCGTCAGCCCCACTCCATCGCCGCCTATCACTACCCCCTTCTCCCTTCCTCTCTTCCTAAACGCTCGAGCCGTAACCCCCTCACCCTTCACAGACTCGATGCCACCATCCCAATCACCACCCACGCACAAACTCACGCTAAACATCGTGCCCACCACCCAATCGTACTCCAACCACCGTCCCACTATCGGTCCTTCCCATTTACCTTTTTTCCTTTTTCTTCATATTATTTTATTTATTATTATGATCATTATTATTATTTTAGCATTATCATTTATTGTTATTAAATTTATTAGTTTTTGTTTTATTATTCCTTTATTCCTTAGTTTTTATTTATTCATTTATTATGATTACTTTCATTGTTATTATTTTTAGTTCTAGTGGAATGATACTTATTTACTCATATTCTTTTTATTTAGTATTATTATTTCCATTTATTATTTTCTTATTAGTATTATAGTTGTTTTTGATTATTCAAATTTTCTGATTATTTTTAGTACCGTTCATTATTGATTCTTTTTATTATTAAGTTTTGTTTCTTTCGGTATCGTTTTTTCTAATTTTTGCTTATATTATGTTCAATGTTGATTTATTTATTCGTCAATTTGTTGAGGTTGACTTTGATTTTTATTGCATGATTTATTGGATTGCACGTACTATGTTGATTTGTCCATTTGCTTTTTGGGATAATGATATTTTGTACTTTTGTTTTATTACAGATTCTTCATAATGAACACTAGAGGGAAATCCAAGGTCGTCGTTCCCGCTTCGAAAAAGATAAAGGCTCCGGGCGTGACTTCTTCCCCAGGCGCTTCCGCCGATGCACACCATCCATGTCTCTGATTCTCACATGGTCCTCAAGAGGACCTCTATCAGCATCTCCAACAATGGCGACTGGGATTAAGCCATTATATTGATTGGGCAGCTTTCAAGCTAATTCAGCTAGTTGATCGAGTCCATGCATTCATTGCTACAACTTCATGGGATCAATCCTTTTCCATCTCGAGCCCACTTACTCGAAGCTGACCTTTGAGTTTTGTTCGACATTCATTCTTCAGCACGTGATGTCGAGCTATGATGAGCCGGGCACCATTATTTCTGACTCGACGATATGATGCGTCATCTGAGTGTTCCAAAATTTGGAGCTGTTTTGGGACTTTATGTTGAAGAGTTCATGAATGCTGAGAGTTACAGCTAGCACATCCATTATTCGCCATCTTTATGTTGTATAGAGATTATGGCTAGCATGACGCCTTATGATCCTAGCCAATCAAAGGCAAATTCCCTACCTCAGGCATTGCATTATATTCATGCCATCTTGGCTCACTCATTGACCGGTCGAAGGGAAAGCATCGGCATCGTCAGTACATTTGATTCCTATTTTTTGTGTAGCATGACCACGGGGCACATTTTTTATCTTGCCTACTTCTTCGCTCTAGCTTACTGCCATCAGACAAAGCGTAGTAGAAAGGGTCCTATTTGCTTATGCCTTTACGTGACTTGCCTCGTACGACACTTCGGCCTCCTCAACACTTTGGAGCAGTCTTCCTCCTTCACACTGGTTGGACAGATGACACCGTAGGGGTTATCGAGTATGAGTCACATGAAGATGATCGAGTGACTGTGAGGAGTGGATCCTCCTCAATACCAATTGTAATGACCAAAATTTGCCTGGCCCATAAATAAATAAATAAAAACAAATAAAAACAAAAATAACAGTTTTTATACAGTCCATGTACAAAGCCCAAAACCCAATCACATTTTAGCCCAAAAAAAACCTATACCCGGTTATACCCTAAGCCCTTGACCCGTTACACCCAACCCACAAACAGATACGGCCCAAAAAGGCCCAAACCTTAAAACAGAGGATAGAAACTTAGGGTTTCTGAAATCCTAGACGCCGCAAACACCAGATGAAAGGTCCCGAATTCGCGCCGCAATCGGTGCACCAGTCCCACCACTGACAGACTCATGACTCGTCTCGCGACGTAATCAGTGTGCCAACCCCTCGTCATCGGATCTTCACTCACCTGCAAAAGGAAATAAACAGCAGCAACAACGCAAATATAGCAGGAAATAAATATTGTAAATATGATTTTATTTTCAGTGGCTATAAAAAGCCCGAATCAAGAACGGTGTAAAGAGGGAACGATTTTTACACATAGATTCAATAAAAGAACACATTTTACACTAAAAGAAATCAACAGTCGACAAAAGAGTACCAAGGTGATTATTTTTCTTTTTCTCTCTAAATACGTACTGATATCGTAGAAAATAGAAGGAAAAGGACGTACCTTTGGATTTGCGTTGGAAAGCAAGGCTTTTTAGCCTCCAGCCACCGTATGCGGTGGGGACGACGGTGGCACATAAGCGTGTGTAGGCCCCTAGTCGGAGGCTCGACAGAGCTCCGAGGTTGGCCCGAAATCCTCTTTCTTTCATTTTTTTTTAAAACTGGTTTCAAAATGAATATTAGGTTTGATATTTGGCTTTTATAGCTTATAAAAAACGGCGTCGTTTAGCTTAAAACGATAAGATTCAAAACGGAGTCGTTTCAAGGCTAGGATCCGCGTGTTGACCCATGACCCAGTTAGGATCCGCGTGTTTTCATTTAAAGGGCAAATTGCCCAATCAATCCTTTCGTATTTTTAAAATTGATAATTATATTTTATTTATATTTTAAATTGGCCCTAACATTTTACGTTTATTTTAATTTAGTCCCAGTGGCTATTAAAACTTATTTTGAAGAATGACGTCGTTTTCTGGGATAAGGGCTAATTGCCCAGTGAGTCCCTCTAGTTTAATGCGCCTTAAAATTAGGCCAAAATTTTTCAGTTATTTATAATTAACCCTATTTTTTAAAAAAATTAAATTAAATTTTAATCCTTTTTATATAAATCCAATTCATTTTAAATACTATATATTTTTATAAACATTAGTTATTTATAAATATATATATTATTTTTCTTTGTATGTTATTATATTATTATACGTTATTATATATTATTACATACATTTTATTATATATATATATTATTTTACCTATTATTTATTATATTATATTATTATATATTTTGTTTATAAATTTTATTACATGTTATATATTTTACCATATATTATCTCTTACATTACTTTTATTTTATTATAAAATATATTATTTTATCACTCATTAATTACATTTGTTTTTTTATTTTATTATTAAATAAATATGTGTAATATTAATATTTAGTACATTATTTTGTTAACATATTAAGTTATTATATCCTATAATTTGGTTTACATATATTAATCATTTTTTTAAAAAAAAAGTTCTCCTTTATCATTCTTATATTATTCTAAATATTTCTAAATATCTTTTTTATTTTATTTTATTTATATTTTATGTGTTTATAATTTGCTTATTTATTTTTGTTTTCTTGTATTTTGATATCGTTTAGTAGGTTAAATTTTCATAGATTATTTGTTATTATTGCTTTTACATATTCGCTTGAAATTAATTATTTGTGTTAATTTAAGTTACAATTGCATAAAATATTATCATATATGTATATTGCAATTTATATTTGTTGTATTCATTATGCACTACGTTGTATTTTGCATGTAACGATAATGCATGTACATTTATGTTATTTATGATTATATATGCATAAAATGATAATGTATATTGTGTAATTTATGCCATTATTCATTGTTTTTTATATTATATTTGCGTGGAATGTTAAAGAAGGTATTATATAGGTTAATTTATTTAAATATTGATCATTTGTAATGTGTTAAATGCATCATCACTTTAAAGAATTTTTATATTTCATTCGATCCAAAAGATTTTAAAAAGGATAAGGCAATATTTTTTTTGGTAGTTAGAAATTCGGGAAATAGTGCCCTAACATGCTGGGTTGCAATTTCCCGTTTGTTTAAATACCTAAAAGATCCTTCTAAATAAGTTTTGAAAATCACAAGATGATTCTAGTTACGAAAGTTTAAAAATATCGTGTCCAATCATGCTGGTTATGATGTTTATATTCTTTTGAAGCAAAAGAATCTTGATTCTTTTTAACTCAAATTATTACGGTTTTAAAAGAGATCTTATTTCTAAATTCTTTCAAACTCTTGACATTAAGACAAAATTATTCAATTTGGTACCAATTTTGGGCGTTGCGAGGGTGCTAATCTTTCCTCGTGTGTAACCGACTCCCGAACTTATTTTCTCTCAATTTCGTAGACCAAAACATTTTATAAAGTGATCCAATCACACTTTAAAAAAAATTGGTGGCGACTCCCGTTTTCGTTTTTTTTTTTTAAAAAAACCATCGTTTTTAAGGAAGTTTCAACATCTAATTTTGACCCTCAAGATGAGCATGAGGACTTCACTGATGATATCCCTTTCCACCACGAAGATCCACCTCATCATCCACCTTAGAGTCACCGTACTACTACTTCTGCTACCACCCTTACGGACCTCTTTGAGCGGTTCACTCATTTCGAGCGGAACTATTTTGTTTTTAATTTTAATTTTATTTTCTTAGACTTCTTTCGTTTATTATCTTTTGAACTATGTTTTTATTTTTATGGCTGTTTCGAATTGAGTTTGTAACCTTTTAATCTTCTTCATTGTTTGTGTTTATTTTCTTATTAATTGCTTGGAATCATGCAGTACATTTATATTTGCCTACAATTTCAGTTTTCACCATTTTGGCAAATTCATCCATATTTGAGGCAGTTTCAGTTTTCTCCCTCTCTTATGATATTATGCTTATACTGTGCTTATATATGTTTGTACATAGAGGACAATGTAAACTTAAGTGTGGGGAGGTTATTCATATAATTATTAGAAAATCCCTGGATTATTTATTGTGTTTAAGTACTATTCTCATGCTTCCATTAGAGTGAATTAATTTTGATTTAGGATTTTTGTTGATGTGTTTTGGATTAATTTATAGATATTTGTGCATTGGTTGATTTAAACTTTAAGACATGAAAGAGTCAAGCATGATAAGTTATTTTTTAGAAATTAAAAATTTTAGGTTGTTTCCCTAAATTGAGGTATTATCTTGAAGTTTTAAATTTACAAGTGTGATATCAAAAACCGTGATTTTTTGTGAGATTTTGAACCTTTAGAGCATACATTTTTCATGCTCATTCTATTATTGGTTATGAGTGTGTCAACTTGATTTGTTATTTTAGAACTTGCTTCTATTATGCATGTCGAGACCATATCTTTGATTTGATATACTGAGATGATAAAGGCACTTAGATTTTAACCTACTTATCCAATAAAAGCCTACCTTTTTAATTAACCCTTAGTGAACCCTATTGAGCCTAACACACCTTTTCTTCATTAACCTATGGATTTTAACCCATAACTCATTTTTTTTATTGTGACTCTTTCCCATTTTATTGAATCTCGTTTTATTGAATCCCTTTTTGTCGAGATTTGATTTGGTTAATTGCCTAACTATGCTCTTTTGTTTGATTTGTTGAATTATTTCTTATTGCTCTAGATAAAAAAATAGAAAAAAAAAAAAAGAGAATATTTATTGATTACTAATTATTTATATGTTGGTTGAGCTTAAACAGTTAATTTCATATTTTGAAAATAAGCTCGTTCTTTATTCTTGTTTATTCCTGATTGATGCACTTTCTTTTAACTCAACATTTTTTTAGTTTGGTAATTTATCAATTCAATCTTGATTATAACCATCTTTTCTAGCCTACCTAAGCCCCATTACAACCTCTTAAAGACTTTTTGCTTAGTTTGTCATATCATTTTATAGTGGTGGAGATTTGATTTTCAAGCAAGCTTATGGTAATGGCATTTCTTGTTTGACTGTTGAGTGCTTATTTCTTGAACCTTAAACACTTTGAGTGCTTTGAGTGAATCCTTAGTAAGGATGTCAATTCTTGTTGATTTTAAATTAAATATAATTACTTAAATAAGGAGAGACACCTATTTTTTTGTACTTTAAAATTTTCAACTTGGATTATTTGAATCTTTAGTGCCCTTTTAGTTCAATTGCCAATGCATGATTGTTTGTGAATTATTTTGAAACATTATTGATGAGAATTACAAGTTGAGAAAGATTAACTTTAATGTGAGTTAAGGATTCGCTTGAGGACAAGCAAACGCTTAAGTGTGAGGATATTTGGTAAGCGATAAAAGTAACATATTCTAATCCTGTTCTTAATGAGTTTTTGGATTATTGTTCCTGCAAATTGGTGAATTTTATGCTATTAACCCTTTGAATTTATGTTTCTATACTTAGGTGAGCATTTGGGAGCAAAATGAGTGAGAACGAGCAAAAATCGGTCAAAAAGAGCAAATTTCAAAAGCCACACGAGCTTGACACATAGCCGTGTGAGCCATACATGTTGGACACACGACCATGTGATAGGCCATATCGATTTTGCAACCTACTTCCCAAACACTCAGAAAAACGTATTTTTAGGTTTTCTGAGCATTCTAAAGTCTATAAATACCAAATAGAAGAAGAGATATAGGAGCCATCAAAGATTATTGAAGAAAACAACTCGAAGAACACAACTCGAAGAACACCATTAGAGCCAACTCTGAAGCAAATTTCCATCAAGATCAAAGGCCTCATTTTAATTTCTTTTGAAGTTTTTATGAGTTTCTTTATTTCTTATGATTATTCTAAATTTGAGATATTTTTATTCAGAATTATGAATTAATTCCCTAGATACCTAGGGAAGATGAAACCTATGATGAATTCTATTATTTAATTTCTATTTTACGCAATAAATATTTGATTCTTATTCTCAATTATGTATACTTATTTCTTGTTTTAATATTTCTGGGATATTAATTCATGTTTCATGTGCTTAATTCAATGGAGGAAAAATCCCTAGTTCAGAGTAAATCTAGCATAATTGAGTGGAGTTGCATGCAATCCTAAATCTATCGGATTAGAGTCAAATCTAATAAGGGAATCCATAAATCGAGTTAATACGACGATAGAGGTTTTAATTAGAAAAAGATTTAAATTAATCAACCTAGAGTCAGTTGTTCTTACTCTCAAAAGAGATATTAGCATAATTTAGGAATTTCCACAAATCAAGATACCAAGTGAGTAAATCGTTTAATTTAGATTCATAATAATAGGTGTAGTCTAGGTGGCCTTTTTTTTTTTAGGTATTCTCTCTCATTGGTTATCTTTTGGTTATTTTCTCGTTTTATTCTCTGTTGAATTTTTAGTTAGATTAATTTAGTAATTTTAGTTTAAAACCAATCACTCTAATTTATCGGTTAGATAATAGGAAAACGATAATTACTAATACTTTTAGTCCTCGTGGATACGATATCTCTACTCACCATAGCTATACTATTCATCAATAGGTGCATTTGTCTTTGACATATTTTTAGCTAATTTTGTGACACATCAGACATTTCGGGGTATGGCAATTCTCTCACCCTTAAATAAAATTTCGTCCCTGAAATTTCCTACGCAAGATTAGGAATGATATAAGTCATACTACGGTGGCATATAATAACAAATAACCATACACGAGGTATTTCGATTAATCTTCATACCCTTTTTCCTAATAGATCAATTCATAATGCATCTAGCACTACATAGTCATTGCATGGAATGCTTATTCAAACAGGAAAGAGTGAATAGTTGCATTACAGATAGATTCCTCAATTAGACGCTTTGGTGGATAATCTTATTGAATAGAAATAGGATGCAGCCTTGTAGAGTGTCGAAATACATAGCCTAAACAGATATTTTTCTTGCATGATTCATTTTAGCAGATACATAATGGACGAACTCAATTCGTTGTATGTTTACCTATATGATTTATACTAGAGGATATTCCCACATTTTTTAATGCCAAGGGTTTAAGAAAACCCTAGAAACTAACAATGGTAAAGCACGGATTGGAGGATTTGAATAGTTTATTACAATTCTTTTAAATGTGAAACTTCTCGTGGACGATTGGTTTTATAACTAAACATGAGGAAGTGGAATCATCACTTTTTGAAATCATTTTTCTCCAAAATTTCTTATCGCCCAAGTTCTTCCAAAATCTTTGATTTCTTTTTCTTTTGCCACAATTTTCTTCATTTGTTCTTCCTTTTTCATGATCGGAGTGCAACTTCTCTATTCAGTCAAAACTCAACCCCATTTCAAAGGTAATTCTTTGATCTTCCTTTTCTTTATCTTCCATTCATTTGTCAAAATGGTAAAATAGAGCCACTGTGGTATAGGAAGAGGCAGTAGTGGTAGATGGTATAGGAAGAGGCAGTAGTGGTAGAACCCTAAAAGGTCGTGAGAGTAGGTCAACCGCTGAAGGTGGCGAAAGGCCACAAAATTGAGAGGTCGGTATTCCAGTTGAATCACCTTTTTATTGGTGCCAAAATTCTGAAGAGGAAACGATAATGCATTTGGAAGCTAGGGGAATCTGATTGCCTAAGTTTTCCTACAACTTGGAGGTCGTAAAAAAGAGTGTAGATTACATGACACCACAAATGGTTTTATACTTGCCCTTTATCTATTCAATGTAGGTTTCCATCTCCCGTTGCATCCATTCTTATACACCATTCTAAAAAGGTATGGGGTTGCACCAGGATAACTCATCGGTTTATTGTGGTGGATGTTGGTGGCGTATTTCATAGGTTGCAGTTTACGAGACGAGCTACCACTTCTTTACGTTTTCTAACACATTTACCAGTTAAAGGTAATCACTTAAGGAACCTCGACTAGGATGGTCCACTTTTGTACTCGCATGGGCTGTGAGCCCATTTTAAAAAACTGGGCATTCAATCTTCACATCAACCGCAACAAGTACCTTTGGGTGAGGAGGAAACTGGATGGTGATTTTAGCTTCCCAACTCAATGATCCATTTCGCATGAATCCATTTACCTTTAGAAACAAGCATTGGATATTGACATCATAGTTGCGCAATATAATAGAGTAAAGAAGGGTTACTCATTAATACTCGAAGAGCTTTTAATGGTTAGAAACGTCTTCTAATTTTGTTTAGGGGAAAAAGTCCCAACGGTTATAAGGTTGTTGATTTAATATTAGGTGTGGATCCCATAAGGGTAAAATCAACCAAAGTGGCGTGGCTATATGGGTTCAGCAATGACTTAGCCCTGGTGTTAGTGGGGGAGAGGGAAGAGCCCATTAGCTTCTTTTATTCTATTTATAATATGTGTCCTCGACGTTGTTCCCTTATGCCAGCGGATGATCAAAGTGAGTTATTTGGTAGGGTTTTCATTTTTCATGGCACTAATAGTACTTTTACAGCTGCAACTCTTTTGGTTTTTCAAGTTCGTCTCAATCTTCCCAGCATATCAACATAGATGTTGAAGCTTTAATAGATAATGTGCGAGAGGAGGAAGAAGTTGTTACTCCACAAACACGACCTAACAACATTCCTGTGAAATAAGTAACTCCATCTACTTTCCCCTCCAATTCTGGTTTTCAAAAACAATTCTCCATGCCCGGGGACTCACTCGCTTAAGTTGTAGAACCTCCTTCCGCAGAACCCAGTTTTGGCACCATTCATTCCTATCCACGCTCTTCTCCTGTTAGATCTAGATACTTCACTACTCCTTCTAGTGAAGTATCCACCTTCTTTCCATGATGGAGTCATGTCAGCACCGAACAATATCTTTTCTCCCCTCAGGAGATCAATCAAAAGTGGGAAAGGGATCTGCCCCCAAAGTTGAAAGAACATACATTCCCCTCATCTTCATCCACAAATGCTCATCAACCATCCCTGACAGAACTAGTAGGCTCTTTTCAGATGATGGTGGAGGAATGTGGACTCCTCGATGGGGCCCTTCAAAAATTTTGTAGTGTAGACGAAGGTAAATATGTTGAGTTTGAGAGGGCTATGCACTCCAACCAGCAAACACTTACCCAACTCCGCCAATCTAATAAGGCAACAGCATACCAAAACCAGGAGCTCGCTAAATCTGTCTTCACTTGGGAGACCAAATGTAATCTTTAGAAACCAAAGAAAAGGAGAGGGTCCGCTAGTTAGAGAATAAGAATAAAACCTTGAAGAAGCAACACTTGGCCGATATGGAGTAGTTATGCAAAGAGAACCATGAAGCCCTAGAAAAGTATAAAGTAGAAAACACAGCTAGTATGAGGGACTATCTACACAAACTAAGATCGAACCTCATATTGCACGACCAAGTTACCGTGGAACCTTTCAACGTGAAATAGGTGAACTTCAATTGTATGCGCAAACTCACCACTTCTGATCTGGGCTTTGATGTGTTATGTCCCTCAAGCAAGCAATGGGAAGAGTTTCAGCAAGAATAGAAATAGTCCAATGAGATGACTCGTCCTGCTCTTATCAAAGAAACCAATCAAAAAGAAGAAGAGGATTCAAAGAACACCATTATCGATAACCAGCAAACTGAGGGAGCAGAATAACTTTCTTGCTATAATTATATAAGTCCCCTTTTTCAATTATAAGAATTCAATTTGTTGGAATTTAAATTATTTTCAGATTTATTTGTCTTTATTACTTTTCTTCTGATTCTTGTGATTCTTTTATATTTTGTACCCAACTTAGAAATTTGTGGGTTCTCCTCCTCAAGTTATACTTTTCATAAGTATCAACCAATTGTACTTAACCGTACAACACACAATATAACTTACTGACAATTCAAGAGGCTAAGTTAAAATTTACATAACATGCATATAATGGCTACCTTTCAAAATCTTTTTTCTTGAAGATCGGCTAAATTGGAGCTTTAATACCAATAAAATTGTAACACCTCATACCCGACCCGATCGTCAGATCTGTACTACAGGGTGCTATACTTCAAAACCAAAATTTAACTAGCATATTAATAATACACATTCTGCCATTCTGGGTTGATGCAATTATTTGATTAACCACACCATATAACTTTATTCGATTATGTAACCTTAATCTGATATACTAAATATTTTACAAAGTAGTTTAAACAAATAAGATATTTGCTTAGTTTGGAAATGATATCCTTATCAAAACTAATTACAAATAAGACTTTGACCCTAAGGCTTCACCTTTGGTTTGCCCCACTTTATACATATTGCGACTAGGAAGCACAATTGCTTGGGTACGATAGATTCTAGTCTGGTCCCTTCACAAACTATTGAATTCCCTTAATACATGCAATACATAATATCTCAAGCGTAAGTTCAATTGATCTTAGCGAGTTATGTATACCTTGCATTAGTAGAATGCTATCAAACTGGCACTTCAAGAATTAGAATTAAAATTTGATTGTCTATGGTAGAACAGTTCTCCAATCTCATTAGCATGGTATTTGTATCACACGATCTGGCTCACTTGTACTTGGTACATCATCTTCAAGAAATCCATTGCTGAAATACTTCCACAACCTAGAGAACATTTCATCTTACCTGACTACCTTTGATCTATTAAAGACAACTTGAAAATAGAGATTTAGTAATCAGCTATACAAAATTGTGCACATAAAGAGCTCTCACTGACGAGACTTCACAGATGTAATATTATAATGCAAATAAACGTTTGACCACTTGGCGGATTATCCCTACAAGTTCTATCCTCATAGTTGCCTAAATAGTCTTATATGCAACTACTTCCTTGAAAGGAAATCTTTGTGTATTATTACTCACGGGCTTATGAAAGAAAACCCTTTGATGATCCTTATATAAACCTTTGTTAGATACATATAGATAATTCAAATAAGGCAGATCTTGGCAAATAATTCTAGTAGAAGACTGTTGTTAATAACTTGTTCTGATAGACTCAAATTCGTAATACAATCCATCGTGGATTCTTGTTTCAAACATAAGTCTGCGGATTCATTCTTTACAAAACATGCCAACAAATTTATAAGGAAAACCCCCATTTTGGATTTATAATAAGATCAAATTGTCATAATCAAACTGACAAATCTAGCAAGTCATTGGATCCTGTCTCTGTTTCACAACAACAAATATCTCATTCATAGTGTTCCACTTTTAGCAACAGTTATTATGTTGGCGGATTCTTAAAAGCGAATCCCCTATTTTTGGAATCATACATATGAAATAGTCATGTTAACGTGTCATATATTTGATTTACGGATTCACATAAACAGATAGCTCGTACACAATGATAGATTACAAGAGAGCGAACTCCTTGGTGGACTTATGCAAGTGGATCCCTCTGTTGCAAAATTCTACTTATAAGATAGTCCTGACAGACTTCCATATCTTTCATAACTTTCATATTCCATGGCCATGGACTTCTATTTCACATATGAGGCTTACCTTAGACTCCGCAAAGTCTCATACATTCATAGAACTCTCATTGGGTTATCATAGTTATTTGCACATATAGCTCTATACAATCAAACCAAACCTCTGCAAAACTGAAAACATGCATATACATTCTCCGTACTATATACCCGAACCTGTATAAAGCCAGTTAGCATATGGCATAGAGTGCACAATACGACATTTCTCCATCTTACATCCGCTAAAACAACCATCCACACTCTATATATCATACACAGGTATTATATCAAGACTACAACTTAAGCATGACACATATTACACCAAACATTTCATGCATTTTTCACATCAACACAACAAGTCTCGTGATACATCAATATTCAGTTATAGAGTAACTCATCATTTACACAACAACCAACCATAGGATGACACATCATTTGCTCAACACTCCACCAACATAACAAGCAAATCTCACTCCAAAAATCTCATTTATACCTCATAGATAAACTTACAACCAGTTATATACTTTCATATTTACACACTGCATGCATCTTGATATATCATCATTTAACCATAGAATTTATCATTTTAGGAAAGAAGTTACGGGCCCATCAGCAATACCAAAACGTAAATATCCATTCAAGGTTTGAGTTTTAGAGACGCCAAAACCTTCTACATAGCTTCTTCCTTTGCTACCCGAGCCAGATTGATAAATTCTTCATTACTTATGCACAAACTTTAGATTCTTTTCTCCATGTAGACCATTCTCAATCTTTGTTTCCTACAACCAAACCAATGAAAAAGATGAAGAAAGAATAGAAAAATGAAGGAATCCCTCCCGAAGAAAAAATATCTCTTCCTTATATACTAATGCATTTCTTCATCAGTCCAAACACAACAGCCAACTGTACATGTCCATAACCATCATGTCTCCCACTAAAAATATTCCTAGTTTAAACTCAACAGAACCAATGTTGAAATCTGATCTTTCCATATCCAGTCTATCATTTCTTCTTATTTCTACTAGAATTCGCTCAATTAGTAAGCTTTTCAAATTAGTCCCCAAATTCACCCTTCCAACGTAACTTTGACATTTTGGGTTGTGACACACCATCATAATTTTTGTATTGCCTCATATTTTTTGGTGGCTTTTTTATAAAAATAATATTAAAAAACCAATTAAATACAAAAATCAAGTGGGGAATAGATTAATTATGAAAATTTGGTGTTTGCTATAGTAGTTTTGAGTGTTGCCTGACACATTGGCTACATCGATCAACTTTTTTTAAAAAAATAGAGGTCTGATAAGAAAAAAAAAAGCTGAAAAGTGAAACAAAAATAATTTTTTGTGGTGCCACTTGACACATTGACGACACCAGTAAATTTTTTAAAAAACAGTCTGATAGGAAAAAAAGACTGAAAGTTGTGGTTCCAACACCACACAATTAATGTCTCACTTTTTCAATAGCCAATGCCTCACTTCCAAGCTTTTAATTCATTTTCCCAACGTTTCCATTTACCAAATCTAACGAGAGAAAAAGAAAAAAACTAACTTTTTTTTATTTAATCAATGGGATGTCGCCTGACACATTGGTAGCACCAATTAAGAAAAAAAATCACATTCTTAGCTTTTTTTTTTCTTGTCAAACTATTTTTAAAAAAAGTTCATCAATACGCCAATGTGTTAGACAGCACCCAAAGTCACTATAGCAAACATCACATTGTTGTAATATATCTGTTCCCCACTCCATTTTTGTATTTAATTATTTTTTATTTTTTTATAAAAAAATCTTTTTTTGGCATATTATCATTTTTTAATCCCTCATAGTTTTTAGTACATCCTCATAATTTTTTGGTAATCCTTCATAATTTTTGGTACACTCTCATGGTTTTTTGGTAACCACTCATAATTTTTTTTTATTTTCTCATGGTTTTTTTATATTCCCTCATAAATTTTGGTATGCACTCAAAATATTTTCTATGCTTTAAAAATTAGAATTTGGCATGAAAATATGCCTTTTCTATATTAAGACATTTTATTGGAAATATTTGAACCAATATTTTATAATTTTTAAAATAATTAATTTTAATTATTAATATTTGGTACTAAAAATATTATATATAAGAAAAAAAATTTAAATTTGAATAAGTAAATAAAATATTATAAGGCGAATTATTATTTAACAGTCAGTCATAGTTTTTGATAACCACTTATAATTTTTGGTATTTTGTCATATCTTTTAGTATTTCTTCATAATTTTTAATAATTCATAATAATATTTGATACTCCTTCGTGTTTTTTCGGTATTCTTTTAGATTTTTCTTTATCTCATTTTTTATATGCTATCAAAATTTTTAGTAATCTTTCATAATTTTTTGCGCTCTTTCATGTTTTTTTGGTATGCCCTCATATTCCTTTTTGCATACTTTAAAATTAGGATTAGGCATGAGAAATATATTTTTGTAGTAAAAAAAAGATATTTTTGCATATCAAAAAATTGATTAAACAAAGAAAATTTTATAAAACGAGCCATTGTTTGATAGTCCTTCATTTTTTTTAGGTATTTACTCGTGTTATTAGTAACCCCTCTTTTTTTTCTTTTTTTTCCTTCTTGACAATTTTTCGTACTTTCTCATTTTTTTTTTCTATTCCCTCATAATTTTTGGTAATCCTTCACAATTTTTTCTACTTCCTCAAAATTTTTGATACACGACTCGTATATTTTGGTACTTCTTCAAAATTTTTGACAATCCCTCATAATATTTGGTATGCTTTTAAAATTTTTAATAAGTTTTAAAAATTAGGATTTGGCATAAGAAATATATATTTGGAATAAAAAGATATTTTTTTATACTAAGAAAATTTTTTGAGAATATTTTTGCAAACCAAAATTTTGTAATTTTTTAAAAATAATTAATTTTGCATACTAAATTTCTACCAAAAATATTAAATATAAAGAGAATTTTCTAAAAATAAAAAATTTAAATAATAAAGAAAATTTTATATGACAAACCATTATTCGATAGTCCCTCATGTTGTTTGGTACTTCCTCAATATTTTTTGGAAATTTTTAATGTTTTTAGTATTTCCATATAATTTTTACTCCTTGTTTTTTTAGTATTCTTTCATAAATTTCGGTACATCTCATATTTTTTAGTATGCTCTCCAAATTTTAGGTAATCCCCCATAATTTTTCATTCTCCCTCTTTTTTTTGGTATTCCCTCATAATTGTTTGTATTAGAAAAGAAAATTTTATAAAATAAATCATTATTTAGTAGTCCCTCGTACTTTTAATAATCCCTCAATTTTTATAGTTCCTCATGTTGGGGATCTACCCATATATGCAATGAGAAAATAAAAGTAAAAGTGAAGAAAAACAAACACACAAATATTTACGTGAAAAAATTCCTCTAAAGAAGAGGACAAAAAACCACGAGTAAAGGAGACTTCACTAAATGAGCAAAACCCAAAAGAGTACAAGATGAAGATAATCTAAAAAAAAAAACTCTAAACCCTAAAAGAACAAAGCACTCTGGCTAAAACCCGAAATTCCCTAAAACTCACAAACCTCTCTCAATCTCAAATATGACGAAGATGATTAATCTAGGTTACAAAAGCCCTTTTAAAGGCTAAATTCATTGGTTAAATAGACTAAAATAACTCTAGAAAAATTAGAGTTTAACTGGGAAACAATAGCAGATTTTAACTAGGAGAAGAAAACCCGGTTGAATTGGAAACACGTCGCCATGTCACCACGTCGCAACATCTTATGTCCCTCATCGGGATGCCATTCTTCACGTCATCAGGATGTTATTTTCTTCTCGTTGGGATGTTCAGCTATTCCTCATCGGGACATTGGCTCTTCCTCATTGAAACATCAATTCGTACATACAAGGCATATTCAACAAATCTTCACCTTGACTCGTATTTTCTCATACCTCTTTTTTCGAGCCCATCAAGGGCGTAGCTAAACCTTTTGTAGGATACTTACCAAGTCCAAACCGGATTTTGAACTTGAAATCTGAAAGACTCTTAACTGCAGATCCACTACCTAACTTGAAAGAGCCAAATTTCTTAGACTGACGTCGAGCCAACTCCGACTCCATAATTGTTAAGGAAATTTTTGATACACTAGTCACGATTGAACTTTGAAGAACATATAGACTACCAGTCTTTCGACCTCTCATCAAAATAAGAGCTTCATGGGGTACGTTAATGCCATTTGACTCTATAATGATTTTGCAGTTTTTCGAGTCCAACATACTCAAGGAGATGAGGTTTTTCTCTAAATTAAACACATACTTGACATTTTACAGTGTCCTTATAATTTCATCATGCATATTGATCTGAACGGTACCAATATCAGTTATCTTACAGAGTGATTCATTCCCCATACACATAACTCCACCTTCAACTGAATTGTATATGGAGAACCAGTCTCTATTAGGACACATGCGGAAAGAACACCATGAATCTAGGATCCACTCAGACGTGTACTTAGATCTTTCAATCGTGGATACGAAAAACCAATCATCACCCTTTTCTTCGATCATATTAGCATCAACTACTTCATCCTTATTACTCTCAATAGCTCTCATGTTCTTATTTTGTAGTTTGTAACAATCTACCTTGATGTGACATTTCTTATTGCAATAGCCATATACATTGTCTCAATTCCTCGACCTCGAATCAATTCAACTTCTCACAACAAATGTCGAGGGTTTCCAACCCAAACTGCTACTCAAACCAAACTCATTGTCGAGTTTGTCTTTTCCTAACAAGTTTCCATTCAGTTTCTCGATCGAGAGTTTATCTCTACCATAAATTAGAGTTTTCCCAAAAGGCTTATATGAAGAGGGCAAAGAGCACAATAGTAGCATAGCTTGATCTTCATCATCAATCTGAACCTCGACGTTCTTCAAATCATTCAAAAAAGAAACAAACTCATTGGTGTAAGTGCTAATGGAGTCATTTTCTCCCATACTGAATGTATACAAGTGTTGCTTCAGCACCAAATAATTAGCAAAACCTTTGTCATATATAGGGTTTCTAAAAGTCTGTAACTATTTTCTCTAATAGTACCTCTTGCAACACACCATTCGTAAGGTACAACTAAATTATAAACAGGGTCTTCTCGTCAAGCTTATCACATTCTAACTAATTTAGATTTTTGGGCTTTTCCTGGTAACGACCTTTTTCAAGCCGTTTTGAACTAGAATTGCCATCATTCAAACTTGTCATAAACTGAAATTTGTGTAGTCGTTGAACCTCTCGATATCGAACCTCATTACCATCTCTAAATGAGTTGAATGCGAAAATTGAACCAAGCTTTGATACCAATTTATTGGGAATCAACCCGTATATGCAACGAGAAAATAAAAGTAAAAGTGGAGAAGAACAAACACACAAATATTTACGTGGAAAAAGTCCTCCAAAGAAGAGGATAAAAAACCATAGGCAAAGAAGACTTTACTAAATGAGCAAAAATTGAAAGAGTACAAGATGGAGAAAATCTCAACAAATAAACCCTAAACCTCGAAAGAACAAAACACTCTGGCTAAAATTCGAAATTCCATAAAACTCACAAAACTCTCTCAATCTCAAAAATAACGGTGATGATTAATCTAGGTTACAACAGTCCCTTTTATGGACTACATTCGTAGGTTAAACACAACTAAAATAACCCTAAACAAATCAAAGTTTAATTGGAAACAATAGTAGAATTTAAATAGGAAAAGAAAACTCGGTTGAATTGGAAACACGTCGTAATGTCGTATGTCCCTCGTCAGGACGTCATTCTTCACGTTGTCGGAACGTCAAGTGTCTCGTTGTCAGGATGTCGACTCTTCCTCGTCGCAATGTCAATTCATAAATACAAAGGCACACTCCACACCTCATAATTTGTGGTACTTTCTCTTCTTCTTTTTTTATAATCCCTCACAATTTTTGGTATTCTCTTATGTTTTTACTAGTCCCTCGTGTGTTTTTGGCATTCTCTCATAAATTTTAGTACTCCCTCATAAATTTTTTTATATGCTTTCAAATTTAAGTTTTGACATGAGCAATCAATTTCTTATTTAAAAAATACTATTTTTACTAATAAAATGTGTTATATATACTAATAAAGTTAAAATTTTTGAAAATTAAATAAGCAAAGCAAAATGTTTAGACGAGCCAATATTTTGTACTCCTTCATAATTTTTAAATTTTTTACTATATAAAACAAATTTTATTAGTGTGCAAAAATTTTGAGAGAATACCAAAAAGAAATGAGAGAATGCCAAAAAGTTATGAGGAAATAAAAAAATACCAAAAAGAAATGAGAGAATGCCAAAAGTTATGAGGAAATACAAATTTTGAGGATGTATCAAAAAATATGGAGTGCAAATTTTTGGTTTGTCTTACAAAATCTGCTTTATTTCTTCAATTTTCAATATTTTTACATTTATTGCTATATAAAATAAATACTATTAGTATGCAAAAATATTTTTTATACCAAAATTTGATTTCTCATGACAAAACTATAACACCCTATACCCTACCCGATTGCCGAATTTGAGCTACAGTGTGTCACATTCATTGCTGGAGCAACTACAATCAATTCAAAAGTAATATATACACTAAGTATGATAAAATCAAACTATGAAAATTTTAATTTACATATATCTTTATACGTATGAATATCCATTGTATATATATTATTAGAATATAAAATATAACATTTGATTATATACTACAAAATATTACCACAAATATCAAAATATAACATTTACAATTTATAACAATTAATTTCATTTGATTATCAAATCATGTCATAATTCCATGTGTAATATGAAATAAATCCAATCCCAAGTCTAAAATAAGCTTACGAAAAGCTCTAAGGTTAATCTAGAATCAAACAAAGACTAATTTGAAAGTTTCACAAAATGAAGGGAAAAAGTGCAAAATAAGGGGTCACACAGTGGTGTGTCTAAGCCATGTAACTCACTATGGTCGTGTGGGTTAAAAGTCCAATTTTTCCAAAAGTCACACGACCCACGGTCGTGCAACAAACTGAGGCTGTGTGGATCAAATTTTTACCATATCTACAATACTCACACGAGCGTATGGCTAACCCATGTGGCTACAAGACTCCTACATTCTAGTGATCATACTGCCGTGTGCCAGCTCGTATGGTGCAAGAATGTGCCATTAAGTATCAAGTTTCATGCCAAATCAAATTAATAGCTCAATTAGTGCACATTTGGTAATTCAAACCTACATAAAACCAATCTAAACACATACTAATACATCCATTTAACCAACCATAATACCATACAAGCTATTCCACATAAAAAAGGACAATTTAGCACTCAACAAGACATACCAATCATCTTAGCACTTCAAACTCAACTAAAACATGTCATGTTAACCTCCTAATCATCTAACCAATATGCCTCATTGGCACCATTTCAAAATAAGGTTATATAAGCATTACAAACCATTCAAGATCAAACATCATTCCTATATGCTTCAAATTATGCAAAGACATACAAAACTTATAACAATTAATGTATTATCTAACAATTCCCCATCAAGTTCATACTTCATATAAGGGTTACCCATCCCTAAAATTTCACATTTATTAGTCCTATATACATACCATTTCTAAGTTGTAACATTCTCAACCATTCTCATTTATATAATCATTCCAAAACAACCAACTCGATAAGGAACAATTTAGCATTTAGCATACCATTTTCAATTCATCCACTCAATTATTCATTCGACCTATCATCAATTCATACTATAATTGCTTACCTTGCCTATTCATACTTATTTAAGCTACTTAACTAATTCATTTCTCCTACACATAAAACATGTCTAAAACATATACAAATAACCATATACATCTTATCTTTCAACTTTAACATTCAATCTTACAATTCCTTATTAAGAATGCATGTAATACTTTAATCAATTACTAATCGGTCTCATACCAATTCACTTCTACTACTTACTTATTCACCTATATAAGTATTTTAAACATGGTCAAAACATAACTATACCAACAAGACATTAATCATTTATGTCACATTGTCATTCCAATTAATATAATTCTAGCATATCATCTATCAACCATAAAACATATAATCAAATTATACCAACTTTCAAATACTTATTCATATTTATCATACAATTCATAGTTTACGGTTTAATCTCTTTTAAGTAAATTCATCAAAATTATAATTAATCTAAATTGATAAACATTAAATATAATCAAACATATCATAAAATTTATATAGTAAGTTCCATATGAACTTACCAAGTAAAATCAGTGGTAATTAAAGTATCATGGACTTGTAATAGCCCAAATCTGCCCGGGCCTTAAAACCAAAAAAATGATAAATTGATAAATAAATAAAAGTCCATTTATACAGTTCATTTACAATAAACAGGCTTCAAAGCCTGATAAGCCCAAATGCCTAAGACCCAGCAAGACCGGTTACAACCCAAAACCTGATAACCCGTTTAACCCAGTAGCCCATTTACAATCAAATGCCCAATACCCTTGAACTAGTCCAGTAACCCAGGACTTAGTTGGCCCAATCGACCCAGCTTGTTTTCAGTTTCAGGAAACCCTAGCTAGGGTTTGCGCCGTAACCCCCAAACCATACCAAGCGACAGAAGACCTAGCGCTGCAATCAGCCCAAGAGTCACGCCCCTTCGACTCGTAATCGTTCGTCTCGCAGTGACTCGTATCACGCCATGATCTACGGCCGAATCAATGCCGGTGGTTTGCTCTCCTCAATCGCCTGCAAAAATGGAAAGAAAAACGACAGAAAGGAAACAAGTATGGCAGGTAATAATTTTAAATATGTAAACAATGCTATATACAGTGGCAATAAAAGCCTGAATCAAATACGATGTAAAGGATAGATTTTTTTGAGAGATATACGACAAATATATACGCATATTTACAGAAGATATAAGAAGTAATTGTTTACTTAAAGGTGATTTTGCTATATCTTTTAGTTTCTGTTCAACGCATAGAAATCATTTTTTAAAAAAGAAAACAGTTAAGTTTAAAAGAAAGGAAGGAACACCTGCAATTGGCCAAGAGGAAAGAAGGCTTGTAGCCTTCCAGCCGCCGTATACGGCGACGCGTACAGCGCGTGGGCACTCGCAGTCCAGTGGCCAGAGGCCTATGGTCGGGGCCGGAGAGCCCCCCCCTTTTCTCCTCTTTCAAAGGATTTTAAAGCTTTTTTTAAAACTGATTGCTAAATGAGTTTTAGGCTTAAGTTTTGGCTTATATAATCCAACAAAAACGGTGTCGTTTTGCTTAGTTCGATAAGCACTAAAACGGCACCGTATTAGGAAGAAGATCCGCGTGTTGACCCGTTTACCCGGGAAGGATCCGCGTGTTTTTGTGAAATGGGTAAATTTCTCAATCAACCCTTCCGTGTTTTTAATTTTTTTTAATTTCATTTCATTTTTATTTTAATTTAACCCAAATATTTTATATTTATTTCAATTTAATCCTAGCGCCCTTTTAAAAATCAGTTCCAAAGAACGACGTCGTTTTGGGATTAAGGTTTAATTACCCAATGAGTCCTTCGATTTTTAGTCTGTGTTTTGATTAAGTCCAAATTTTTATTATTTTGCAAATTAACCCCAGATTTCTTAATTAAATTCAATGTTAATCCTTTTCATATTTTAATTTACTTTAAATACTTTATAAATTATTTTTTTTATAATAGTTATATATATTATTTTATTATCCATTACATTATTTTTATTATTATATATAAAAATTATTAATAAATAATAATATATATTATCTTTATTTATATAATAGTATTCATATTTCATTTATATGTATTACACCTTCTCTTTTATTATATATTTTCACTATGTATGTATATTATTTATTTTACTATATTTTATAAAAATTACTCATATCCTATTTACTATTTTATATTTTACCTATAATATATGCTATACATTATATATGTTTTTAAATTTTATTATATGCTATATATTTTTATTATATTAGTTATTTTATTATATTTCTACATGTAAAATATTTGTTAGTTTATTATTATTATTATTCTTATATCATATTATATTTTATTATATTTATTTATGTATTTTTATTACATATTATAATTTTACTATACATCATAATTTTTTTATATATCATATTATATACATTATATAAAATATTTTTATATTATAAATTATTATATATTTAATTTTGTAAATTATGTTATACACTATATTATACTATATTTCCTTACATTACCTTTATTTTATTATAAAGAACACATTATCTCATTATTTTATTATTTTATTATATACATTTTTAAAATTTTATAAATAAGTATAATATTAATACTTAGTACATTTTATATATAGTTATTATACCCTATAATATAACTCATATGTATGTATCATCTTTTAGAAAAAGGGGTTCTCTTTTATCATTCTTATATTATTCAACATATTTTTTAAATATCTTGTTTTTATTTAATTTTTATTTTATACATTTTAATTTACTTATTTATCTTTAGTTTTCTCTTATTTTGATATTGGTTAGATTTTACATATCATTTATTTTGTATATTAGCATGAAATTAATTATTTATGGTGATTGGCATAAATCAATATGTATTTTGCAATTTACATTTGTTGTATTTATCATGCATTATATGGTGTTTTGCATGGAATAATAATGTATGAACATTTATGTTATTTATGATGATATATGCATAAAGTGATAATGTATATTGTATAATTTATGTCATTATTACTATTTTCTATACTATATTTGCCTGAAATGATAAAACATGCATATTGTAATTAGATTTATTTAATTCCTTATACAAAACACATCATTACTTTAAAAACCAAGAGATATATTTTATTTAATTCAAAAAGGGATTTTTAAAAAAGGTGAGGCAATGTTTTGATATTTGGGAATTCGGGAGGTAGTGCCCTAACATGTTGGGTTGCAATTTCTCGTTTGTCTAAATATCTAAAATATCCTTTTAAGCGAGTTTTACAAATTATAAGATGATTTCAGCTACGAAAGTTTGAAGATATCGTGTCCAATTATGCTGGATGTGATATTAATACTCCTTCAAAGCGAATGAATCTCGATTCTATTTTAATTTGAGTTATTACAGTTTTAAGGAAATCTTATTTTTAAATTCTTTCAAATTTCTGACATTAAGACAAAAATTATTCAATTTGGTACCAATTTTGGGCGTTACGAGGGTGCTAATCCTTCCTCGAACGTAACCGACTCCCGAACCTATTTTCTCGTAATTTCGTAGACCAAAATATTTTATAAAGTACTCCAATCACACCTTAAAAGATTGGTGGCGACTCCCGTTTTCGTTTCTCATAACCCGTTTTTAAAAGGAGGTTTCGACAGGACTAATCCACAATTTTCTTTTTTTTCTTGATTACCTACCAATTGACTGATCAGACAAGGTTCGAAAGATTGAAACTCAAGGAAGCTTTTCTTCTTTTATTTCGATGGAGTTTTCGGTGGTGGAAGACGAATAGAAAAAAAATATATGGCTTTGTTTCTTTTCATTTCTTTATGTTATATAAATATTATAATAACATTATTTACACACAAATCATCACCTAAACGTCGTACATGATTTAAATTGGATAAATTGTCATTTAAAGCCTTGTTTTAATATTAATTAGTATTTTTAACAAATAAAAATCAATAACAATTATTTTTTACTATTTTTACGATTTAGTTTTTGTATTACAATTAATCACTAATTTGACAAAATTACTTATCTAAAGTTTAATTCACTTGTATAATAATTTTTTAAATATTTATTAAAAATAATTTCGAGCTCAGTTGATAGAAACGAGGTCTCGATATCTCATTTTTCGACACTATTGACTTTAGGATTGACACACTTGTACCTTAATTAACTATCCAATTAATAAAATTAAAGGACCAAGATTTAATTAAATCTCATACTAACCTCGTGAATATTAAACAATAATATTTTAAATTTGTACATCAAAAATGAAATTTTAATACCACTAACTTTTGAATTATCACAAAAACTTAAGCATATCAAAAAATTTGAGTGCATAACAAAAATTATGAGAGACTGCGAATGATTACGAAGGAGTGTAAAAAATTATGACAGGTGATTACCAATAATTCTGAAGAAATACTGAAGAAAATAAAAAAATATAAAAAAATATGAGGAAATTTTATTTTTTTTCATTCACCGGATTACCTGATACTCTACTTTAGTGTTAAAGGGGAACTCTATAAGAGCTTTACCTGATATAGAGTTTTGATTCTATTAAAGACGTTTTTAATATATCGTTGATTATAATTTTTTTCATTTTAAGTATTTTTTAATTATTTATTTAATTTAAATGAAAATTTTGGTTTAATAAGTTTAATTGATTTTTAAGAATATTTATCATACTTATAAACAAAAAAAAAACTGAATTTTATTAAAAGACATTTAAAAAAAAAAATGAGATTATATAATAATAAATAAGAAGATAAAATTTTATATTAAATTAATTTATATTTAAATTATTATCTTTTCATTAATCAGAAAAGTAAGAAAAGAAGAATTATATTACTTCAATTTTAAATAGAAAAAAAAAAGAGCTTAAAGAATTTTTCAACTAATTAAAATACATTGTAATTTTAATTATATCATTACATTTAGATTAGAAAAAATATTTTGATTTATGATTAAAATTTTGAAATATTTTTATTAAAGATGAAATTACATCCTGTATCTATGCTATATTATGTTTTTAAGTATAATTTAAAATTAATGAATGAAAAATGTTAGAATTTAATTATTATTTTCATAGACATTTGCTGGTTTACATTTCTTTTATGGTTGTAATATTTAATCATCAAAATAATTAATATATTTTTATTAGGCTCTATAAATAGAAAAATTTCACTTCATGATGTAATGACAAGTAGAAGAGGCAGAGCAAGGAGGACCACATGATGTTGTATGGGGTTTATGGTTTCCTGAGAAATTGCTGTGTTGGATGAAACAACGATCTAATCACTTTTCGTTTTCAATGGAAGAGCAGTAGTCAGCGGTCTTAATCTGCATTTCCAACAATCCTTTTCCTTGTTAATTATTAGATAGTGATCCCATCCAACTTCTTTGTCCATGAAATCTTTCTGGCTCATCTTTTCTCATCAAAACCTTTGACGGAAGGATATGATCATTTGAACTTTGAACTTGAAGCCAGTTTGTTTCTATCTGGCAAGTAAATATTACTAGAGTTCAAACTACAATGCACTTCATCTGCTGACTTGGATTGTAGGGCTTCCAATATAGATATGTAAATCAACAGCTTTAGCTTGATAGTGAAGATGCTGACGAGGAAAACATGGATAAACTCATTCAACTCCCGCGTATGAGGATGCACCCACACCACAAGTTTGAGATAGTGAGTGTAACACCCCTAAAACCATTACCATGTAAGTGATGTTATACCCAGAATATACATAGTAGATGAAATTTGATACATCAGTGTTATTAGAGGAAATTTATTGATGCCGGAGAAAGTTGACGTGAGATGTTAATCCGGGGTATAAACTAAATCATAAAATTATAAAAAGTGATGGCTAAAATTGTGAAATTTAAATGATATTGGATTATATTGAATTGGTGGGAAAACTGCAAGGGCTAGAGATGAATTTTACCAAAAAGTAAAAAAAAAAAAAAAAAAAAAAAAAAGGGCTAACGTGGATCTCAAAAGTTATATGGGGCAAAATCATCATTTTTCAAATGAATATATTTTTAGTAAAATTACGAAAATACCCATCAACATGTGAACCGAATTTGAGTCATTAGATTCACTTGATAAAGTGGAAGTTAATGTGGACTCTTGGGTTAAATATATTTATATATTTATTATATTTATTAAATTATGGAATTTTGGCAAGGAGCATTGGATCTTAATGAAAAGTATGATTAAATCTTAGCATTTGGATTGAAATTATTATGTTTACATATTCTATTATTTTTACTAAATAATTATTAAAGGAAATATGGACCAAACTATCCATGCATGAGAGAAAGAAATAAAGTTTTTTTTCTTTCAATTTGGTCCTTCTCCATCCAATTTCACATTCTTCACCTAAAACATTTGATTTCTAAGTAAATTTTCAACTAAAATAAAGTTCCCAACAACATCAAAAGCTTAGATTTGAAGATTTAATTAATGAGTCTATGGATGAAGGTGAAAAAAAGTTCAAAAAGAAAGTATAAGAAATCAAAGTCACAAGATAAGAATTTAAGTGTTCTCTAGTAAATTTATTGTTTTGATAAATTAGGAAATAAAAGGTAGTGATTTTGAAATGACTCGATTTTCGTCAATGTTAAAAAATTCGATCCAAAACTCAATTTTTTTAAACTAAGACAGATGAATTTTTAAATCGGGAATATTTGCCGGTTGAAATACGATGTAAGTTGATTATATATTCATAAATTTATTTACATATTAAAATTTAATTAAAATAAAAAAATTGGTTTTAAATCTTTTATAAACAAATTTGAAATAACTATGCTATTAACATACTAAAACTTCCATCGGTTTAAAACCATATTTTTAAAATGTAAAATTTTAAAAAATATATTACTAAGACAATAAAGTAATTAAAAATAATTAAATTAAATTTTAAAAATTTTAATATTATTCATTTAATTTATGTAAAAGTTTAAAATAATTTAAAAATAATTAATTCAAAGTAATAAAAAACTTGATTAGAATTATTTAAAAAATTAAATTAAATCATAATCAATTTAATAAATAAAAATAATTTTTATACATGATAGTTTAAAAAACATATTAAAAATAAGAATATGGATTTTAATAATGGATTTCATAACTTTTCATAGAATGGATAATAGTTAATTTAAGATTCTTTTTATATATACTAGAATATGCCCTCATTTCGTTTCGGAAAATAAAAAAATAATATTTCTTATGAAAATACTATCATATTTCTATCAATGTGTAATAATTTAATTTTTTAATAAATGAGTTTTAGGTTAAAAATAAATAATTATAACAAATGACATAAAAAATGAGATGTTTTAAGATACATCACAAAAAATTAAAAATATTTAAAATATTTAATTATGTTGATAATGCAATGGGTCGGTGTTTGTGGGTATATCCTACATTTGTTAAGTACAAGCTATCGGGAGAGTTTTTATATAGTTCTACTTCTTGCTCTCATTGAGTAATTAGGTCATAGGCTTATCACACTAGTGCCCCCCCTTTGTATTCATGTTCATGTTGACACATGTATTAGACACGTACCGCATGTATATTTTTTTGGATAAAAGTTTTATTATTTTTTTAGAAAACAATATCTTTAAACAATTTATTTTTTTTAGTTTAACTATTGGGCGAAAATAGTGAGACAATTTCAAAACTATTCCTGCATTTTTTACTCTTTTACCCTTGCCCATTTATCATTTTGTCCTTCCATTTTTAGTATAAATAGAGGGTACTTTCCTCCTCTTACTTTCCAATTTTTTTAAACATTCTATCGGTTTTTCCCCTAAAGCACTATAGAGAAAATTTTGTCTAGGAGTTTGGATTTTAAGCGAAACAGACTATGACCCCTACAAACTTTCTTAGGAATTAATTCTACTGTGATAAGAGCAACACCAATTGAGTTTCATCTTCCTTATTTGGGTGTTTAAATATCGGAGCACTGTATTAACCTTGGAGGACAACATCCATTACACGATTACACTGATGAGGGCAAATTCGTTTCTAAAGCCACGTTGTAATAAATTTATGATTTTTTTAATTCGTTATTTATTTTCCAACCAATGCTAACAAATTTTCTTTTGCAATAGCTTTTTTTTCCAACAAATAATACCAAAAGTAAAATATACACAACAAAACTATAATATGTATTAAATTTCATATAAAATCATTTGTAATTGAGTAACTAAAGTGAACTACACAAAATACGAAATTATACAAAAACTAACATGAATATGACACATATATATAATTTAGAAATTATAGAATATTGATATAATATTGATACTTTGAAGTTTAAAAATCAAATTGTTAACGTATAAAAATATTATAATAATTTGAACATGCACAAAATAATGTGATCATATGTATGTATGTATGTATGTACGGTTCGGATCTTAAATTATTTTTCTAAATTTGGAAGTATCAATATTGTGTCAAATATGTCCTGTTAGCCTGGACATTAGTTTCGATGTTAAACGCTAGTTCAAATTTGATGTAGAACATATTTAAAATACATGGATCAAATTGTAAACATATGAGTAACTATCGTATGAGTAACTTAAATTTGATGTTTTTAAAATTAAAAGAAAAGAAAAGAAAATGGTCCTCCTAAATTTTATTGATATTGCTTGTGTTACATCTCTACCATATTTATGTAATAACTACACACGTATTTACAATATTTTCTACATATTTTGAATATGCTCCATGTGAGATTCAAAGTGGCATTCAACGTCTAAATTAATGGCTAAACTAACATAATAACTTGATTGAAACAAAATTGATAATTTAAGGAATCAAATAAAATATTTTAAAGTTTGGAGACAAATTTAAAATTTAACTAATAATCTAGGAACAATTACTTAAATTAACCCAAAGACAAATAGTATTCTATAATTTCAAACCACCTTCCCATAATAGTCCACAAGTGTCACCACCGTGTACTTTATGGCTAACCAAATATCTAAAATAACCTAAATAAATTCTTAAAAGTCAATGTTGTGTTGTCATGAAATTAGGTTATCAAATTCTCAAATCCAGGAATTTGTTGAGAGAACTTTTATATTAGGGTATAGATTTATTTAAAATTAAACACATTGAAAATATTAATTTTCAATGGATTTATATTTTTTCAACCGTGGCCTTAGTAAATATATTTTTATGTTAAAAAGGGGAAAAATAATTTTGTTTGTGAAAATTAAAAAGCCACTACTTGAACACTTTAATTGGTTCAAGTTTGATAAAAATAATATGTATTTTTACAATAGAATGCCACGTGGCACTATTTAATTGGCCATTGATTTTTTTAACGTCTATTAAAAATTGGATAAAAAACATAATGAGACATACTTTAGGTACCTAATTGGGAAACAAGTAGACTTCAAGTACTAAATTAGATAATAATAAAAACTTTTAAGTACCAAAGTGAAAAAATAGACATACTATTTTAGAAGCTAAATCGTGAATTAAGCCATGTGTTTCTAATGACAAAAAAAAGGCTTATTTTTTTTATAATTTTCAGTTTATAATGGGTTTTTATTTTATCATGTGTCGTCATTAATTGACTAGGAACCCATTTAACTAAATAGAACTTTATAAGAAATATAACATATTTTAATTATTATACGTGATCAATCCGTACATCAAACAGGAAAGAAAACTAATATATAATATAAATGAATTATCGGAAATATTTATGGAAACATTTAGTTCTATCGAGTTCCAAAATACTTTTTTTAGTTATATTCAAAGTGGGTCTCATTATTAGAATTAAGTTTTAATAATAAATATAATAAAGTAAATATTATTTTTCTAAAACAAGCAAATATATTATTTTACTTCATTTTAGCTAAGAAAAAAATAATGGGGTAATCTTTTGTAAAAACATAATTTGTTATACTTCTATTTCATTTTTTTAATAATTTACAATGTTAAAATAATCAGATATATAATTTCATATTATTATCTATATATGTTTATATTTAAATACAATATTTTAAAATTTTAATTAATTAAAATTTGAGCCGAACCAAACTAAGACAAAAATTTTAATTGACAAATATTTAATATACATTCACTTTTAATTCATTTTCATATTTACTTTAATTAAATAGAATCAGTCAATCAAATTTATTAATCAATGGAATAAAAGATAACATCACCCTTTTTTTATTTAAATTATAAACTCCTTAACTATTTATTATTACAATATTACTTTTGAATTTATCATAAATTTATTATTTCCTAATTTATCATAAATTTGAATGTCACGCCCTAAAATATAGGGGGTTAATTGAAATGGTTAAACAAGAAGTGAATTAGGCTTAATGACTAAGTGTTAAAGAGCCCTCCTTAGAGACCCAAGTTCAAGCTCCCTTCCTCCCTTTTTATTTTTGACAACCTATGGTAAAGTCACACCCAAAATATATACGATCAAGAGTTAAGACTAAATAAGAAATGTGTCGCCACTAGAGTTTCAAACCCTAACTATTTAGTCATTCTTTTCCCATTTTTATTAGGATTGTCCCTTTTCAAATTCTAGTAAAATTTCTCTTCATCTTTTTTTTCTTTTCTTTTTCTTTTCTTTTCCTTTTCTTTACACCATATTTTCGTCCTAAGGCTATTGATTATTTTGCTTTCCCAAATCAATCATCCCCTGTTCAATCGTTTTTCTATCAATTTTGTAATTTCCATCAATAGCATCTGTATCTTTTCCAAGAAATGTTATGTACACCTCGCTTTGACTATTAGATCTTGCATTTCTATAATATTACTATCTGATGGTAATCTTTCGTTTGATTAATCAATCTTTTACGATTCTTGCCAAATCTTTGATAAACTTGTCAAATATTGACATCAATTGTTAATTCATGTGTAAAAGTCATTTGAAGGACAGGATCTAGATGAATCAAACCAAAATCGAGCGTGAGGAATGTAGAACGGACCCGTGGTGAAAGGCGTGTGTCTTTTCCAAGTGATTCGGTGGTGATCGTGTGTAGGATTAGGGCCACATAGTCTCCTACACGGGTGGACCACACGGCCTCAACCTGTCATATGGCCGTGTCCTTCCTGTAGGGTAAATTATCGTTTTCCATACAATAGTGTAACCCATCCACACGACCTCAAGCCTCTCAAACAAACATGTGACCCCTATTTTACAATTTTTCCCATAAATTTGTGAATTGATCAGTTTAGTCCTTATATAGCCCCTAGATTGGTTTTAGGGTTCTTATTCGCTCAATTGAGTCTTTGATATTGTGTTTATTCTAGAATTTGTGATTTAATAACTAAATTGTTATTGTTATATTGTATGAGATGTGAATGTTACATGCCTATTGTCATTGTGATATTGATAAATTGTGACTGTTAATATTGTTACCGCCCTACTAAGTACATGTTAAGCATGTCTACTGCTACTATTGAACTGAATACATGTTAAGCATGTCTATTGTTTCTTCATTGTTCTGTTACAAGCATATCATATTGCATTTCATAGGGTGGCACGATATATACGGAGGAAGAGTGACAGTTTAATAATCTGCAAACAAGTGGTGGCTCGTCCACAAACCAAGTGGTAGTTTATCTACAAATGTTTTTTTAAGTGAAAATACTAGTGGATTACCCATAATATTTTTTACTAGCAGTTTATCTGCAAATCAGTGATGGTTTATCCACAACACTGTGTGTAATGAATGGATGAATCCTAAGGAGCTCTTATTATGGTGTGTAACGAAGGTAGGATCCTTTTTTATAAACTGAAGTTACATTGTCATTCATAAGTATGTGCATGCAAAATTGTGAATTCTAAAATATTATACTAATATGTTGATCTGAAAATTCAACACTCTAAATTGTTATACGATTGTGATTATTGTAAGAATTGTTATTTTGTATGTTGTGTCTACTTTTTTACATTGATTTTATTGCGATTGGATTCACACTGAGCTTCTTAAGCTCACCCCCTTAATTTTCATCTTTACAAATAACCTACAAGGTTAGAACACGGACTCAGCTCAGATTAATATTTTCGTTAAAAGTATTTTAAACTTAATATTTAATTTTTATTATTTGGAACTGTATTGTTTTATTTGAATTGTGGTTGGGACTTAAGTTTGGGTTTATTTGATATGCATGATGACATTTAATTTAATTTTAGGATATTGAAACATGGATTTTGAATTAATTGTGCATAAAATTTTGGTTTTTCATCATTAAAACTATTTTGAATATCAGTTTTCCGCTGCGATATCATGTAATTGATATTTTGAAAATTATATAAATTGAAAATTAACTTTTGCTAAGTAAATTTTAAAATCCATCGTTTTTAAAAAAATTTATCTTTTAGTGAAAAGAAGATAATACGCTAAATTTTTCTACTAAAGTAAGCAAATGTTTTAAAAAGACTATTTATAAACTCCAATGGTTTTATTAAACCATTCTGGTGGTCAATGTAACCTTCAAATTTCAATTATAACGTTTAGGTTGAGTTAGGGGAATTACATTGAATTTTTAAATTATTATATGAGTCCCTGTGACTTTTCATATGATTAATTTACTCTCATTATTATAGAATTCCAATTTATATTTGAATTTTCAAGTCCCACATTAAAGTTAAACAATATTTACAAAGTTTTAATTATTGACATTTTGATTTATTAATTTACATTTTATATTAAACTAAGTTTTACACACAAGTTACATTAACTTTTTTTTTAAAAATTAATATTTTTTTTGGTGAATTATAAGAGGAGGGCAAAACCCTAACAACAATACGACTAGCACAATTCAAATCCTGGCCACACCTAGAGCGATGAACACCCTAACCATTAGGCTAACATATGGGTTCAAAAATTAATACTTTTAATAAATAATGCAACTACTTTTTTAATAATTGATACTTTGATTAAATAAACATATTTAAAAAACAATATTACATTGTTCTAATAATATATATAAATAAATTTCATTTGCTTCATTTATTTTTAATTTTTTTAATTTTTTTAAATAAAAATTGAAGAAATTTTATAAAAGTAATATTAAAAATATAAAATAATTTAATAAACAACCTATGTCTGTTTCTATAAATGATTTTTTATAAACCTCATTACAGACTCATATTTATTAATCTAACATAAATTCATTATAATTTTATGTAAATTTATATATTGCATATTTCTCTAGTATTTCTTATGACACATTATTAAAAAAAACTCATAGCTAAGTAAATTATAATAATTAAACATTTTTTAAAATGAATTTATTACATTGACATACAATTAATATAATTATATATAAATAAATATTTTACAATTTTTTTTGTAAAATAAGTTACGGAATATAATAATAAATACAACTCTTTCCATGATTGAAATATTTTTCAAAAGAAAATGTATGTTATAATCAGAACACCTTCTTTTTTTTTTTTTATAGATATGCTGAATGTTTTGTATTAATATTTTAATAAAAAAACATATTTTATTTAACATAAATAATAAGCAAATTGGGAACCATCGTAAAAACCAACCCACATTTTCCTTGTCCTAACCCAGTCACTGTGGAACTCAAATTGCTTGCTACTACAAATCTAAAACCTCCCATTAACATCCATTACATTGCACCATAAAAACCAGTAGGAAGGAATTAGTTTTGCATATCAAATAGATATAGGAATATGAGGCCTGCAAGCAACTCGACAGCAGCAGCTACCGGAGTTAGATTTTGATACCGGAGCTCTCCAATTCCTTACCTTTTTAGTGGTGTAGCAATGCTGATAGCTGTAACACTCCCAACCCGACCTGAGAGTTTCGGCTAAGACAAGGGCGTTACATAAGACCACCAAAGTGATCCTGTAAAGCTTCTCTTTTACTTCCGTTTGATTTGTATTAAAAATCGTTCTTTTGTTTTCAAGAAAATATTAATTAAATTAAACCAGCTTTACTTAACAATTCAATTTAAATATTTATTATTGTGGCGTTTTGAAAAACGGTTTAAGGTTTTCAACAAAAGACTTTTTCAAAACGTTAAGTATTTTGTGAAGCATCGAAGGTAATGGCTTACGAAACGAAAAAGCATGCAAATATCATAGTATAAACTAAGTGTCATGCTTTAAAATAAATAAATTAATCAATCTCAAACTTAAGATATAAAAACAAGAAATCAATAATTACAATCCCGAAAATAAGAGGTAAATAGAACTTTTTAAATAATAAAACAAGCTGTTAATCCAAGAGTCCTCCGATGCCATACCGAGTCCTAATTTTTTGCACTACCTGAGAGATAAAGGAAAAGGGAGAGTGAGCTTACAACAGCTCAGTAAGAGACTAAATTCTAAATCATTACATATAATTGACAACAATAATGTATATAGATAAAATTCAGTAGTAAACAAAGCATTCTTCATGAAACATATAATAAATCAATGAATAATTATATATGATGCAATTATGTTTTAAGTTTCCACCCGTCCATCCTATCTACCATCAAGCATTGCTTTACATTCCAAAACCCACTACAATAATTGACCATCCCGGGTTTGATTCTCGGTGTCGATGATCGTTCACTTGTAACCTGTGACGGTGACTTTTACTATAATTACTTAACATCCTGGTTGCCCTTTTTGATGGCTTTTTAAACTATCATCTCGGTTTGGTTTGGTTTGGTTTTGATGGTGTTATTAAACTATCACCCATCCTATTCGATTTAGATGACATTGTCGCCTACTTCGTGTAATACTGACTTTCGGTGTGGACTTAATTTGTCACTGTCTCCTATGAAACTCCTCCGTTCTCCATACCCGATTTCGTGTAATTATGCACATAAAGTTAGCATGTTTTATGCTTTTTTTATCATCATTTGATGCTACCTTCAATATTTCATACTTGGCATTATAAGGCATGTATTCAAACATACATTTATTTCATTATCTCACAACTACACAAAATTGGTGCGAGTAAACAAATAAAACACAATGTCACATGCACAGGATTTTATATGAATTAACAGTCCAATTATTTAACACATTTACAAGTTCACATGATCATATAGGCTCATATGTTCTTAGGGTTCGCATGGCATATAGGCTCGCATGCACCTAGGGTTTGCCTATAGGCTCACAAGTTCCTAGGGTTCGTATATAAGCTCACATGTACCTAGTGTTCGCATATAGGCTCGTAGGTTCCTAGGGTTTGCATATAAACTCACAGGTTCCTAAGGTTCGCATATAAGCTCGCATGTACCTGGGGCTCGAATACAGGCTTGCAAGTTCCTAGGGTTCGCATATAGGCTCGTGTGTACCTAGGGTTTGCATACAGGGTCATAAGTTCCTAAGGTTCACATACAGGCTCGCATTTACCTAGGGTTCGCATATAAACCTGAATGTTCTTAGGGTTCGGATGCATAAAGGTTTGCATAATCCTAGGGTTCATATACATTTAGTCTCACATAATCCTAGGGTTGGCATAACATATATTCATGGCTCGCATAACATAAATACATGGCTCACATAACACATAATCATATAAGCTCGTAGATATCAACAATTAGGGTTCGCATAAATATATTGGGGGCTCGCATGACCAATCCCATATTGTTTTAAATAAGGGTTCGCACTTTAAGGCTCGCACCTAGGGTTTCATACAGATAGGTTCGCACAAAGGGTTCGCACAAGGGGTTTGTGAAAGGGGCTCGTACAGATGGGGGTTTGTGAAAAGGCTCGCACAGATAGATTTGCACAAAAGATGTTCGCCTATACTAGTTCTCTATTTCCTATTTGATTCAATTGTACACAAAGATTTAGGTTTAGATCTCACACTTGTTTTGAAGACTTTAAAAACCTTTTGTTTGGAAAGGAGATTGGAGATCTACTTGAAAGATGCTTTTGAAAAAATTTTACTCCTTTGGCTTTGAAAGTTGGTTTGGGAGAGAAAGAATTTTGAGGATGTTTTCTTGAAAGTTTGCTTGGTAAATTTTAGGGTTTGTTTTGAAATTAGCTATTTATAAAACTTTTTTTTTCCTAATTGAAATAGGTTTTACAAATTCATGTAGGTTTAGAACTTATTTTTTAAAATAGAGACTAAATTGAAAAAAACAATTGTTTTTGGGCTAGGTTGTTTTAAAATTCATCACTTTTGGGGCAAAATACAAGGAAATTATAATATTTTGATTATATGCACACTAAGGGGTTTGAACTTAATCTACGGATAAACTAAGGCCTTACTATTGAACCAACAAGCTAATTCTTATTAGTTTTCTATCATAAAGTAATTTTAAGGCATACTAATTCCCTTACTTTATTTTTAAAGAAAATAAATAATAATCTAAATTTTATCATATTTCTTCTAGGCCCACGTTTGGGATGCGACAATATGACTCATTGTTGTGATATTAGTTATTTTGGCTTGTTCATACTAAAAAATGTCCGTGGAATTTTGATGATGAAGTTGAAGCAAGTGAAGATGCAATATGAGTAGAGCCGAAAATTGTTTTCATAATGGCTGGGGACGAAAACACTTCGCTCCTTGCCATCCCTGTTTCCTCCTCCACCCGCCATTGTCGACAAGTTTGAGAGCTTTAGGTTTGAGAGTATTTTTACAAATAACCTTCACCTTGTTTAAAAAAAAAAAAAACTATCTATATATATTGTAAGATATTATAACATTTTAATTATATTATTATATATTTTAACTAGTATGGTTTTTACCCACACTTTGCATTAGGGTAATTATTTTTTCACTAAATTATAGAGTAAAAATTTAAAGGTTGCAATATGCTTAAAGTGCTTGTATTCTTTATATATTTAGAATTTAATTCTATATTTTTATATTCAAATATTTAGTTCCTTCATTTTTCAAATCTAAAAATTTAGGTCCATATGTTAACACTATTGAAGTTCCTCTATTAATTATTTTTGTGCGACATGTTCAAATTTTAAAAAAAAAAACCTCACTTGGTATTTATGTAACAAAAAAAAATAAAATTGTATGGATCTGAATTTAATAGAAAATTTTTACGATGTCAACAACTTTTAAAAAAATCATATAAGCATTTTAATTAGAATAAATTATTTAGACTAACTAATGACATTATAAAAGTTTATGTTAAAAAATAACATTATAAAAGTTGAGAAATCAAATTATGTCAAAATTAAAGTAAAAAAGATTAAATTTCAAAATTGAGCGAAAAATAAGAATTAAATCTAGAATTTAACCATTCTTATATAATCTCAAAAAGGAAGTAAAGGGATTAGAATTGATATTTAGCCATTAGCTTCTTATGTCGAATACAGAGTTGACATCAGACAAGTGTTGCGTAAAAAGTAAAGGGATTAAAATTGATATTTACCCATTAGCTTTTCATTTTATTTTATTTTTAGGACAGAAAACTATTGACATTTGACGGGTGTCATGTAAGGAAGGCCTTAAAACATTCCTTTTTATATATACTAATAATATAGATTAGAATATTTTGATATTTATAGATTTTATAATATATGTGTAAAAAACAATATAATATAAAATTACTAGTTTGTATATTTGCGTGATGCATAGGTAGGATGTAATGTATAAAAGTTAAAGAATGTATCTATACATATATATATTATATGCATTTGAATGTAAGAACAATGATTAATAGATGTATTTGATTGGGAATGGAATAATTATTTTTTTTTAAAGTTGATGTTAAATGATAAATCAGATTTAAGAAAAATATAGTGAAATGTTAGTCAATAATAGTTATTAAACAGCAACGAAGCTGTTAAATAAATTATTCCTTAAATTGTGAAATTGTGATAATATTAATCGACAATCTTATTGCCATTACTATACCATTTCCTATTAAATGGTAATAAGATGCAACGCCTGTTCTTGACACCTATACATAGAAATATTACTGGCTTCGAACTCTTACACTTAAGCTCTCCTACAGAGACCATACTCGAGAATTTGATTGCCAGAATTCGAGTAGTTATAGGGGTTTTTTACTTCTTTTACTGCAATTGGTTACTTAATGAACCTATTCTTTAAAAAGAGGAAAAACTATAGAGCCCTAAGCTTGAGTAAGATTTATGAAAACATAAGTTTTAGTCTACAAATGGGACTAAGTTCAACAGTACGGTTGAGTGCAGATTAAAGATGGAAACCTAGCAACCTAACCTTCACCAAACCATCTAAGGGTTCTCACATTCGGTAACTACAACAAAAGATGGAGAACTACAAGTTGCAAGATTCCAAGTGCTAAAAAGCTAAGATGATATCAAAAAAATTTACATAAATTCAGAGTTGAGTATCAGGTATTGGTATGTATTTGATAATAGTATGATGAATTTTTCTAAATTCTTAAACATATTTAGAAGATTTCTGGAAGTCACCTCGTATGACCTATCCATGTGTCAGGAACGAGTGTCAAATATAGATGCTTCAAAAAATAAATAAGAGCCGGAGCAACATAGCTTCTAAGCTACTGCACCATTATGCATGGGAAATTTTTACTCACAATCTAACTTGTAAAGCAGACAAACAAACCTGAGAGACATAACAGTAACTGAAAGTAAGTTTGAATTGCCATAAAACTAGACTAACATGTCGAGTTTTCTAAGTCGACAAATGTATTGATGGAAAAGATTTCACTATCAAAGAATCATTTAAGTGTATACATATATAATCTGGTCCAGTACAATTCGTGCTTGACATCTTCAAGAACAAAACAGCAAATTTAAGAATAAACAAATAGTAAGCCTACTAAAGGGGAGAAAGAACTAAAGATAAAACCATTAAGCTTTGCTCTGGCAGTTAAACTAAAGAATAGTGTAAATGTTGGTGAAATATAGCAAGCCTATATGAACAATCGCTAAAATTTCTATTTTTGTTACTTGATTATTGAGAGAGAAGCATCAGTACTTACTTACCTACACTCCAAAATTGCATGTCTGCAGGAATTCCATGTCATTATCCACATATTTGGTCCAGAGATTCTTGTATTGGTTCATAGCTATGTCTAGCCAAGGTTTCATGTTTCCATTATAATGAATGAGTGCAGCATTGTTGATCACATCCATGCTAATGCTTGGATTGTATCCAAGTCCAAGCACGTGCCAGGATTTGTCCAGTGATTTTGTCAATGAGTAAAAGGTGATCAGGCCAGGCGGAAGAGTACCCGATTTCCACAGAGCCCGATCAACATTCTGATCAGAAGATCAATTAAAAGTTAATTACACATCCACTTCCATAACTTCGATCCATAATTCAAACCATTAGCAAAACTGAGGTGTTGTATTTGAAACTTGAAGTTAATTAATTGGTTTTACTCCTAAGAATTGTATTTATTTGTCATCATTTCTAATTTTCCCTCCGAGACCACTCTATTACTATTAGGACAAAGGAGTCATCATTTATTTACAGTGTGTTGTCAATTTTTTGCAGGTAAAAACATTGTTTCTCTTTCTCCATTAAAATCATGAAATGATCTGTAACACCAGTAGCTAACAAATTATTACTCCTATTTGTATCAAACATCAGTAAGTTCCTTTAAAGAAAATAATGTACTAACCAAGTTTTGCCAGTTGTGATACGTTTCCGTGCATTTCTCACGCCTCCAAGCATCAAGATCAAAAATATTCATCCCATAAGCCCAAGCACAAGCCTTAGGATTAAACCTCTCCCTAATGAGAGGATGTGAAAAATTCAAATACTGAGAGAAACGGTGAAACGACCCAAAGCAGGTTTCTACAGCTCCATTCACCTTTCCGGACAAGTCTATCTTCCACAACCCTGTCAAGTCCTTCTGAACCACAACATCATCATCCAAGAACAAAATCTTATGCAACTTAGGGTACATTTCAGGCAAATAAAACCTAAGGTGATTCAACATTGACATATGCTCAAGATACCTAAACTTCGTGTTACTCCCATCTTTGGTAGCATTCTCCATCTTATGCTCCAAGTAAAATCTCTGCTTAGCAGACTCAATTTGCCTCAAAACTGGCACGTAGGCGGAATTCATGAATTTATAGTCTTCTAATGCCCTTACCTCCACATGAGCACCTCCTTCTACAGGTCTCATTTTGAACCAAACTTTCATTGCAGCCAAATTCATTCTATCAGTTACCACATGGAACACATGTTTCCAAGGCTCCTCAGCGTTCTTCACCACAGACCTCACCACCACAGAAACTGCAATCACATTATCAGAAAATATAGCATAATGGTACAAATCGGGGTCCTCAAACTCAGATTTAGGCAAGTCTTCCTTGTACTTCTCCGGATGTGAAATTCTCTCCTCCACCAGTCTCATTGCCAAGCAATGTAAACTCTTAGGAATTGATTTGGCAGCAATTGAGCTCGCAAAAGCTCCATTCTTTTTTGCCTTACCTAATAATTCCCTAACTGCGAAAATAGTATCTTTCAACTTTTGAATTTTCAACTGATTATCATAATTTTCTTTAGATTCAGCTATTAACAACCTAGCAAATTTCACTCTATCTTTCACTTCTTTCTCAAACTGCCTTAAGACATCCTCATCTAGATTCCCATCGGTTTCAAACAAAGAGGATTTATACCTCGGTTTAGATGTAATATCGGAGAAATTCTTAGCCAAATCATCAAACATTTTCAATTGCCTCGAAATGTCAAGCTTTAGTTTCCTTGCATAAGCTGCATATGCTTTCACTAATGTGATGTGATCATTGGCTTGCCTGTATATCAAATCTAACCTTGTTTTGAGAGGGTCCGAGTTCAATGCCACAAACGTTCCATGCATGTAAGCATTTCCGCCACTTCGAAACCTCTGCTAGAAAACCCCAGAAAAGAAAATAGTTAGAACATCTAAAAGGGTATTTAAAACCCCAAACAGAATGAATTTTAAATTACTGCAAGCTCTGCCCTAAAGACTAGCAGAAAACAACCATAAAGAGAGAGAGAGAGAGAGAGAGAGAGAGATTAGATTGTGAAGTATTAAAGGCTCAGCAAATCGCCAAAGTGTATCAATAAAAGCCAAATAGATTTAAATTTTGCAGCACCGAATTAGAGAAATAAATGGCATGTTACTGAGGCTAAAAAAACCCAAGTTAGAAAAAAGAAAAGGGTATCTGAAAAAACCAAAAACAGAAAAAATGATAAAGAATTTTGAAGAAAGAGAATGAAGAAGGAAAAATTTACATAGTGCTGATGAGTTGTAGAAGGACGAGTAGTGAGGAGAACGGTGACAGTGGCAATGAAGAGAAGCGAAAACATGGCCGAGACGAAGATCCTGTAAGAAAAAAAACTGCGGAAACCAGCTCCAGCACCGCCGGATCCGCCACCGCGAGCTCCCCTGATAGCCACAGCCATCGAAATTCAGCTATTTACACTGCTTTGTTTCTGTCCGTCTCTTAGACTGGTTAGTGAAACTAAAAAAAAAAAAAAAAAAAAAGAGAATGACACAGTAATGAGATCTGAGATTTGACAATGAAAGGGTTAGAAGATGTGTGTTGATTTATTAAGATTTGACTGAAGAACTGAAGAAAAGGAATGAAGAAATTGATGAAAGTGCTTAGGGTGAGGGGTGGTGTAGGGATTGTTCGTTGAGATGGTTAGATTTTGTCGGGCTGACTGAAGAGGGTGAGATCCGTAGTTATATGTGTAATGGGCCGGACCCATATGATCCATACCTTTTTCAATTCGATCGATTGTCTTCAATCACTGATCCAACCACTTAAATTCTATAAAACTTTTCTTTTTTTCTTTCCAAATATATTCCTACTTTACCAGTCCAAATATTATTATAAGCGAACTAACTTACATAAAGATTATCTTAAAAAGCAAAATTTTTAGGTACCATTAACATTTTATCACATCATCAAATTTTAATGATATAAAATTATTATTATACACTCATTCATAGAGAAATTATTTTATAAATCATTCTCATCACATTATTCATGCTCTCTTTTCAATTATTTAATAACATTTAACAATTTTTTTCATATGATTGACACATAATTTTGGTAATTTTTTTATCTTAAACTCCAAGCCCAAACCCTACATCCCCAAACCCTAAACTCGTAACCTTGAACCAAAACTCTAAATCCCAAACTCACCCATAACCCCAAACCCTTGAACATTGAATTATGAACCTTAAGCTTGTACCCCCGAACCTTAAGCTTGTACATTGAACTCCAAACTCAAAACCCAAACTCGAACCCTAAATCTTAAATTTCGAATCCAAATCTTGAATCTCGAGGTTCAAGGTTTGAGTTCAAGGTTCTAGATTCAAGATTTATGGTAATATAATTACCACGATTATGTACCAATGACATGAAAAAAATGCATAAAAAATACTAATTTTTTTAAAAAAATGATTGCACAAAAATAAAATAAAAAACATTAACTTATGAGAAAAAAAATAATTAAAATTTGTAAAAGAAGAAAAGATGTTTGTTTATAATTAAAAAATAATAATTATTTTAAGTAATTTAATTAAATTTAAATTAAGTTAGAGAAGATATTAGATATAAATAAATGTATAATAATACTTTATTATTTTTTAAATTTAATGACGTGACACTATTTTATTGGTGTTTAAAAACTATAACAATGATCCTAATATAATTTATTCCTTTATTATAATACCATTTTTAAATTAAACTCTTCAAATTCAACTTTTATATTTTTTTCTTAAAAGTAAATACAATGACCATATATATAATTAATACAACCATAAAATAAAATAATAGATTATATTATATTATATTATATTGTAAATAAAATTGTATATAAAAATATAAAGTTAATAAACAATTAAAATAAAAGTAATAAACTTTTTTTTTGTTTTTATTTTTTGTTGATGTAACCATAATAATTTAAATATAAAATAATTAATATAAATTTTATTTTTTATTTATTATATAAATCCATTCAATAAATTTCTTTTAATAGAATCAAAGTTTTTTGTTTATAAGTTTTCTTATTAAGTAAGTTCATTCAACCAATTATTCTAATAAAATTATTTTATTTCGTTCATAGAATACATATTTTGCTTTCCCCTAGAAAAAATTAGTCCAACATTTTTTTTTCCTTGTATAGGTTGAGAATGTATTCGGGAAAAATCGTTGTTTAAAATGTAATAATTGAAGGAAGCTATTTTGAAATGAAGTTACTTGAATTCTTATTTTTTTGGGTAAATATACTTATGGTTTTCTAATTTTTTTTTACCGTTTAATTATAAAAAATTACAAATTAGTCATTCAATTATTGATATTTTTTTCTTTTTTGTCACAAGTTGTTAAATGATGGATGGAATGATGGCATGACAACTTTTAAAATTAGCATAATAGCAACTTTAACTCACAATATTTATACATTGTGTTAATTTAGTCTTAATTCTAAAAAATTTAACCATCAACATTTATACATTGCGTAATTTTTTTTTTTTAATTTTGCTTCTTCTTTTTTTGTGATCCTTTCACCTAAAAAGCTAAAAAAAAAATCTATCAATTAAATTTGATCGGAAGTAAGACAAAAATGAAAACACTTGAACATCCAAGATAATATTTTCATCTTCATCATTCTTTTAAAATTAACTCTCAACATTATAAATAAAAGTAAAAATGTAAAAAGAAAAAAACCAAATTACACAATGTATAAATATTGAATATTAATTTTTTTAGAATCAAGACTAAATTAACACAATGTACAAATGTTTAGGGTTAAATTTGCTATTATGCCAATTTTAAAAGGTTATCTTCCCATTAGTAATTTGATGAGATGACAAAAAGAAAACAAATAATTGAATGACAAAAAAGGAAATTTGAGTGACCAAAAGAGAAATTTGCTTATAGTCTACCTTTTTTAAATACCCTTATTTGACATGCATATTCAACGTACTTACATATGGGCACAAGAGTATCACATATCAAAGAAGTATATATTTTTTGATACAATATTAAAGGTAAGAGATCAAGGTAGCACAGCCCGAATTCAAATCAAATGAATGTTTGAATAACGTGCAATAATAAGGGCGAGGAAGAATTATGTAATAGCCCGTTTTTAGTCAGATCAGAATAGTGATTTCGAGACCACAAATATGAGGTCAAAATATTTATTTTATTATTATTTTGAGGGCTACAGCTTGATAGTATGATTTTATGAAAATTTCATTAAGAAATTTTATCGTTTGAATGCTTAATTTGATAAAAATGACTAAATAGCGTAAAGTGTAAAAGTTGAGTTCTATTTGCTAAAGGTGTCTAATAGCTATAGCACTTTAAAATAGAGGTCCTTATATGGTAATTAGCCCATTAATGAGTTATTTGATGATAATGGCTTGGTATTTTGTGTAATTATTAAATGTTTTAAAGGTTAATTTAAGAAATTAACAAATAAAGGTTAATTAAAATAAAACAAAAATTTTTATCATCTTCCATTATCTATTTTTAACTGAAAAATGCAAGGGAATAATCAATTTTTGAATGTTTCATTCGGTCATCTTCATTTCATCATTTAGATAAGAAATTTTGATCCGTTTTTAATGATTTTTATGTTTTTAGAGTCGTTGTATCTTAATCTAGCTAGCCGAAGGACTAATTTGTGAAACTGTTAAAAGTCTAGGGTTTTACCATTGATGAATGTGTATGTGTTTTGATGTTTGAAGATAGAAAATGGACGGTTGTTGTTAGATAAACAACATTTGTTAAGTGATTTTTGATAAAATTGTCAATTAAGGATTAAATTGAGAAATATAAAAATTAAGTGGTGAAATGTGTGAAATAATGAAATGTGTGGGTGCTATGAGCATAGATGAAATTCAGCTAGCATGGGTGTGGACTCAATTGCATGAATTTGTATTTTTATGAGTTAGGGACTAAATTGTAAAGATGTTAAAATATAAGGGGTAAAAGTGTAAAATTTCTATAATATGAATTTTGATTTAAATTGAATAGAATGCATTTTGAATGAGTTAAATTTGATTATATAGATCAAGAAAAGCAACGTACAAATCTAGATCGAGGGAAAAATAAAGTATTGGATTAGTCGATCATATTCCGTCGTTTTTGTGATCGAGGTAAGTTCGTATGTTAATAAGTATTAATGTAATTGTGTTTTAAAGACTTCACAAAAATATTCGACAAAGATTTGGTGACGTGTGAAATCCTGGTTGAACCTTAAGAATAGATAGGATACAAATGACATGTCATTAGGGGTTATTGTGTTTTGGGTGCTGGTCCGTACGTTCTACCGGTGGCTAAGTTTTTCAGCATGTGTTGCGGTTACTTGTCAGCTTGTGTGAGCAGCACCGTGTAGCTGCATCTTAACCATCAACTTGTGTGAGCAAACCCAGTAATAGTTAGAGATGAGCATTTACATATGAGATATGAGATTGAGATGGTTTCGACCATGTATTGGCACTTAAGGTGCGAGATTCTTGAGTATCCGATATTATTCCAAATGGTTCAACGGGTATATTGATGATATGAAAGGGTAAGAGATTGATACGTATCAGTGCAGGTATGTACGTAGACAATATAAGCATTGAATCCATGAAATTTGTGAGTTTCATGATTTCCTATGTGGATGAATATATGTTAGCCTTATGATTAAGTTGATTTGTAGTATATTATGTTTAAATTACTTAAATTGTGAATGAATGGTAAGTTATACTTATTAGCCATATGAACTTACTAAGCTTAATAGCTTACTCTGTTTACTTTTTTGTGTTTTATAGTGATTTCGAAGCTTGCTCGGATTGGGAGTTGTCGGAGATCTCATCACACTATCCAACCGTCACTTTAGTAATTTTGAACTTATGTACTTTGTTATATGGAATGTATAAGTGTTGTGGTTAATATGACCTATATGTTTGTAATGTTGATAGCCAATTGATTTGGCTTGTAAATGATATATGTTTTGGTTCTGTGTATAACCATGTGATTTGGCTTATTTTGGTATACTCAGTTATGTATCTATGTGTAAATGGCTTTTAATATTTGGTTTATAATTGCTATGTGAATACCTTGTTGTGAATTGGTATTTTGAGTACAAAATGATTGAATTTGAGAATGTGGTATGCATGTTGATTTAGGCACAAAGTCTAATAGTTGAGTTTGATCATTTAGGTGATTTTTGGATTCGAAATTGGTATGAATTTGAATGCTTATTTGGGATGCTTATGAGCATTTTGGTTGTTGATATTGGTAGTATATGATTTTGGCTTGAAATTAGTTGGTTATAAGTGCCTATTTATGCATTGGTAGTTTGTGCATTGTTGAACCTAGGTTGACATCATTTTGGGTGAGAAATGTGGCTTAAAACATAGCCTATTTTTGTCCACACGGGTAGAGACACGGACGTGCGTCTCAGTCGTGTGTGACACATTGCTAGGCAATACGGCTGTGTGTCCCCTGGTATTTATTTAGAAACCAAGTCAGTAGCTCTACACGGCCTAGCACACGGCCTAGCACACGGCCTGACACACAGGCGTGTAAGGCCATTTTAAAGGGTACACGGACTAGTCACACGGGCGTGTGGTTGGCCGTGTAACCCAAGTCAATTACACGGGATAAGAAATGGGCTGGGACATAGCCATGTGATCCCATTTCGAATGTCCACACAACCTATGACATGAGTGTGTCTTTGGCCGTGTGAGACACACGGCCGGGCCACACGGGCGTGTGTCCCCTATATTTTGAAAATTTTCTATGTTTTCCAAAAATTTCTCTAAGTTCTCGATTTAGTCTCGAACTACTTCTAATGCTTGTTTTAGGCCTCAAAGGCTCATACTAGGGACTATATGATTGTATTTGAATGATGCTTGTTGGGATTTTGAGAATTGTATGATTGTTTAATTGACAAGTCTGGTAATGCTCCGTAACCCTATTCCAGCGATGGATACGGGTTAGGGGTGTTACAAATTAAATGCTAAAAACATGTTATTGACATTTCTTTAATTTCTTACATTAATGGTTACACTCATATCCATTTTGATGCTATCAGATTGGCACTCAACTACCATGAAAACTGAAGGAAAGCCAATGGTTGCTAGGGAGACTCCTTCCAGGTATCTCGGGTTGCTCAGCTGCATATCTGAGAGCATCTGACAGAGTTCAAAAGCTTCCTGTTTGAGCTGAGCATTCTGTAAAACAACCTTATCAAGGTTGAGCTTATGTATATGCTGGTTGTTCTCATTTCTCAGCCAACTAAGTGTGCCCATAGTTCATCCAGGTGCCTTTGTTTACACATACGTGCAGATTCTCTATTAGATATCATCCTCCTTTGCTTTCCTTCATTTGAAGTTGATGACTACCTTGGGGACTGATTTTGCAGAGTTCGGGAGGGATATTCAAATTATGCAGCAGGGGATTTGAGAATCTGTTCAACTCAAAAGCAGGTGAATATGGGGATGGATTTTTAGGAACTGGATATTAGACTCTTCAAACCTCACTACCATGCATCATCTGGACCCACGATGAAAAGTCTTGGAGGACGAACTCAAGTGGCTAAGCTCTTGATGGAAAGGGAGAACAATAGGTTCTTAATTTCTTATAGACTGAGAATGGTCTGAGATGGTCCCACCATGGCAAATATAATACCAAACTATGTTGCCCAATGTTTTCAAATTATATATTGGATTAATACCTCATTTAGCCCCTGTAGTATAGTTAAATTATCATTTTGGTATCTGTATTATTCTTTTATCTTATCTTTTTCAATTTGAATACCCCATTATCCACCTAGATATTTTCCATTAAAAATTTTAAATCAGCCATTGACACGTTAGTATGTGCCAATTAAAGTAAAAAAAAAAAGGGTAAACTACTAAAATAGCCACTTTTGTTTGCCTCAAGTTATATTTTAGTCACTTATGTTTGAAATGTTACATTTTATTCACTTATATTATCGTGTTGTAACATTTTAGTCACTAAGCCGTTAACTGCCATTAACAGTGAATGGTAGCCTGACGCGACACGTTAAATCATCATTTGAAACAAAAAATTTAGGTTAAATTATATAATTGGTCCCTATATTTTGTTCATTTTGAGGAATTTAATTTTTTATTTTATGTTTTTTTGACTTTTTTTTGTTTATTTTCCACTCTCTTCTACTTCTCCCTCCCTTTATTTTCCTGCCTTCTCCATTTCTTATAACATAGTTTTTCTATATTTTTCATTTGTTAAAATTAGTTCCTATACTTTTAATTTGATATTGGGTATTTCCTGTACATTTTGTTTAATCCTCCTTCTGATTAGTTTTTAATAAGTTTTCAGCTTAGGGTAATAATTTTGTATTGATCTTCAATGAAAATCTAGAATAAATATTTTTTTAATATTTTTTTGGTTTATTATAGACAATTGTAAATTGGGGTATATGATATTTTATAGTTATTGTGAAGATATACAAAGGATCCAAAAATAGATTATTGTAGTGATTTTAAAGAATTATGTGGATCTAATATTTCAATGAAGATTCTCATGAATCTGGTTAATCCTTTTGATCTCATTAGGGTTAGCTTGGTTTCTAGTTCTTGGCATCAATTTGGTAAGCAAATCAATGTCTTTGGTAGAATTTAGCTTGTTGTTCTATTATATATCGAAGAAGAATCGGTATTGATTAATTCAATAGGATCGATTTTATTTATCTTGCAGTTATCGAAAATGGTCTTTGGGTTTACACATAGAGTGTGTAATCAAAGATATTTGGCTTTAACAAATAAAGAAAAAAATTAAATTGTTCACCAAAATAAAAAGTATAGGGACTAGTTTTAACGAAAGGAAAATATAGAAAAACCACGTTAAAAAAATAGAGAAGGGAAGAAAACAAAGGGAGAAGCAGAAGAGAATGGAAAAGAAAGAAAAAAGAAAGTTAAAAGAACATAAAATAAAAGAATTAAATTGCTCAAAATGAAAAAATATAGGGACCAATTGTATACTTTAACCTAAAATTTTTATTTGAAATGATGATTTAACGTCCCACGTTAGCTTACCGTTACATTGTTAACGAAAATTAATGGCTCAGTGACTAAAATGTTACAACACGATAATGTGACTAAAACGTAACATTTTAAACATAAGTGACTAAAATGTAACAAGAGACAAACAAAAGTGACTATTTTGGTAATTTAGCCTAAAAAAAATTAAATTTTTAAAAAATATAAAAAAATTAAAAAGATATTGAAAAATTCTGGAAAAATCTTAAAACTTAGAAAATTATTAAACAAATTAAAAAAAATCATAATCTATTTTTGAAAATTATATAGACATCTTTAAAATTATAAGTATGCAAACTTAAAAAAATGTTTAAAAAAATTTCATAAAATTAGAAAAAAATAATTTGTTTGGAATTTTAGGTTTTTTTTAATAAAATCTTAAAAATTTATGATTTATTTTTGAAAATTTTAGGGATTTTTCCACTTTAATTGAAATTTTTTTATATTTTCAAATGATTTTAAGTTTTTTTTAGTAAGAATACTATAAAATTCTTTAAAAGTTGGCTTAGTGGAATAGATATAGTTAAATAATACCCCTTAAAAATGTATAAGAGATTTTCTCCTTGTATGATTGGACAAAAAATGATTAATTAAAAGTCATGTCTATTAATAAAATTAGAATGCCAAAAGGAAATGGTAAACTACACTTATGGTCACTCAAGAATAGGGTTTGTCCTATTTTGATTACTCTAATTTTTTTCTCAATTTAGTCACTCTAATTAAAATATTTGTTTAAATTAGACACTGCCCTGAAAAGCTCCGTTAACCCACTAACGGATTGTTGGCATCACATATTAGGCCATTGAGTGGTTGACAAGTGACATTTTGTTTTATTAAAGTTAGAAACCTCTCTATAATTAGTCTAAAATACTTTTTTTTTAAATTTTTGTTTTCAGGTAAAATACGAAAACCAAGCAAAATTGTTAGAAACAATCCTCGACTAGGTTGCAGATAAAAAAGAAAAAACATTAAGCCAACAGAGTTGATACGACCACGGCCTCGTTGAGTTGTCCGAGTCATTTATGTGCCCAATCGTCTAACGAAGAAGTATCGTTCAATTTTGAAGTATGGTTGGAATTAGGCTAAGTATGGAGTAAGGTAAAAAAGATAGGCTCAAAAATGGCTAAGTATTTGTTGTCATAGGTTCGGCTAACAAAGAACAAAATGGGATAGGTGTTAACTTGGATGGAATGGAAATCGAACTTAAGTGTCAAGATCGAACCAACACTATAGGTGAGTGTTGACCCGGGACTTATGTGAGCTTAAGGTGGATAGATGATGGAAAAGAGACCTTGACCTGTTACCTAGGAAGGTAAGAACCAAAGGTATGAACGCCACACTACGAGAGTGATAAGTTCGATAAAAGAAACAGGTTGACGCCACTGGCTAGCAGATAAGTCAAGCTAAGTCTTAGATGAAATTTGAGAGATGAAAGCCTCACAAATAACTCAATATTCATTCAAAATGGCAAAAGTCTAAAATACAACTCAATTGGTTCATATTTATAGCTACTTAGCTAGGCTAGCCGAATAGGCACTAATGGTAACTAAATAGACATATGAATTCAGCTTAAATGAGCAGAAGTTTCTTGGAAATTTCTTAGTAACTTTCTTGAAGCTTCCAGCAGCTTTGAGGACGCCAATGGACAGCCTTTTGAAGCTTCTAATAGCTGGATATTAATGGAAGTGAAAGGTGAGCTTAAATGAGCTGAAAGGCCATGCTTAAATTCGGCCAAGGGGGTGCACTTGATTAATTGAGCTGCTTTGATCGGCTGAATATTGTTGAACTAATTAAAGGCAGCTTGGGGTAGTTCAATAGTCCTTTAAGTGTGAAAACCGAATGTGAGCAGCCCCCATGTATGAACACATAAAACCGAACAGCCTTTTTATGTGAAAGAATATTCAGCAATGTGAAAAGTTTCAAGGCTTAGACGGTCAGCTTGGGGAAATAAATCAACAGCTCTTTTGGCCATTGGACTCCACGAAGAGATGCTTGGAAGAGTTGAACCATCAGCACACCTTCATTCAAGCCATTCATGTATGTAGTTGCACCTAATAAATCAGCAAAATTAATTAGTCTTAAGACATAATAATTTCGACAGCAACTAGGACATATTAAACCTGCACATTAATTCGGCTGGTGCTAAAACATATTAACATTATGTAATAGGCTAAGACAAATTAATAACATGTATTAACTAAGACATATTAAAAACATGCATTAAATTAAAACATATTTAAGATGTCTAGATTTTTGACACATTAAACACATAATAATTATTTGAGCTGATTTAACTAATTTAACTAAACACATTTAATTTATTCCAGCAACTAATAAAATGCATAAATTAAACCGAGCTAGGTTTGAGCTCATTGAGCTGATTCAAACTCATTGAGCTAAGTTTGAGCTGAGTTCGGCTTGCAAGAGGTTGGAAGGTGATCTCGTTGAGCTGGTCCAAGCTCTCTCAATATGTCCAGCTAATGTCTCGCCCCACACTTGGTTGACTAAGGCCGAAATAGCCTCTTTGAATTGCTTGGCTCGAGCTCAGGTGATAGGTCCTTGTGGCAGCTCCAAAGGGTCTTTGCTTGAGCTTGGTGTGACCTGAGGCATGGCCGTATCAAGAGTTTCGAAAAGTATAGTGAAATTTCGATCAGTGGCTACCTAAATTCTTGAAAAAAGAATATAAGAAAGAATCTCGGGAGAAAAATCTTGAAAATTTTTACATGATAACAAGAAAAAATGGCTAGGGTTTAGAGATCTGAAATCGATTGTATCAATTCAAGCCATGGAGCTCTCTCTTTCCTTGTTTAAAAAAAAGTGTTTTAGATTAATCATAGAGATTCTTGATTTTAGTTTTAAAATGACATGTGCCAATCACTCAATGAGCTAATTTACCATGCCAACAACCCATTAGTGGATTAACGGAATTTTTAACGACAGTAACTAATTTGAAGAATTATTTTAATTAGAGTGATTAAATTGAGAAATTTTTTTTTAAAGTGATTAAAATAAACCGAAACCTATTTTAAAGTGATCATGAGTGTAATTTATCTCAAAATTTATCTCAAAAAAAGATTCATACTCTCATAACTCAAGTTAAATAACTCTCAAAATGCCAAAAAAAGAACCTTAGGCATTCTTTTATTGAGTGGGTCTTTAACCCTTTTTAAAGAATTTTATGGTTTTTTTTACTAAAAACTTTTAATTGTCTTAAGAAACCAAAGACACGTTATGTTTAATGATTCCTTATTAAAAACTATGGAAACAAGTCTATATATTGGGCTAATACATTTTAATTTCTATTCAAATTTTACAGTTTCTTTAACCAATAAAAACATTTTACAATATTTGATTCTTTAAATTCATACCCGTAATTACAAAATATTTCTTGAGTCTAAAGTACTAACTCAAGTTTCTTTGCACCAAGATGGCACAGTTAAATTGATATTAACATGCCACTTAGAATGTCTCTAAGATATTCCTTTTAACATATGAAGTACTAATACAATATTTAGAAAGTTAAATTTAGAGGAGAATCAAATTTCGAAACACAAATGATAAATTTTAGGAGCGCTAAAGTTTCTATCTCATTCATCCCAACAATATTTAGGACCAATTTACGATAAATAGATAATTTTAAAAGCGAAGAATTACTTTAAATGAATAAGGAAGAAAAATATAAGATGCAGTCGCAATTTTGATTCTGTCTATCTCTAAATATTTTATAGGATATTCTCCTCTTAAAATAAGATAGGAATTCAAAAAAAACCCGAGCCCTGAGAAAAAAAAAAATGATCCGAATGTGCGCGTTTGCCTCCTCCACAGCTGGAACTTGAAACGGAAGTTGCATAGTACTCAAGAGTCGAAAAAGACACCCGCCAAAGCATGACAGCAACAAAAGGTTTTAAATGGCATATAAAATTTCTTACTTCAACTTTCCGAAACTCCTCTTTTCTCATCCCTCATCCAAAACACATCTCTTTAAAGCTATCTCGGTTTCAACTCTAACAACAAGGCAACCAACACCCAGAAAGAAAAAAACATTTTCCCACATTTTCCAAGAATGTTCAAACCAAACATCGTTAAATCCAGGCAAACAAGCCCATTGTCAAATGATAGTATCTGGGTTTGTCCCAACTGTCTTTGTTGCCAATTGTTTGATCCAGTTGTACATAAAATGTGGAGATTTGGGGTATGCTAATAAAGTGTTTGATAAAATGTCTCAACGAGATGTCGTGTCGTGGAATGCAATGGTTTTCGGGAATGCTAGTAATGGGATGATGGGAATTGCAAAGAGATATTTTGATGATATGCCCGAAAAGGATGTTATTTCGTGGAATTCATTGATTTCGGGGTATCTGAAGAATGGTGAATGTTTGAAGTCCATTTTGGTTTTCGTGGAAATGGGGAGGGTAGGAGTTGGGTTTGATTGGACAACCTTTGCTGTTGTTTTAAAATCTTGTGCTGTTTTGGAAGACGTTGATGCGGGGATACAAGTTCATGGTGTCGCGGTTAAGATTGCTTTTGATAAAGATGTGGTTACAGGGAGTGCTTTAGTGGATATGTATGGAAAATGTAGGAGGTTAGATGATTCAATTAAGTTCTTTTATCAATTGCCCGAGAAGAATTGGGTTTCTTGGAGTGCTGCGATTGCAGGTTGTGTTCAAAATGATAAGTTCATTAAGGGTGTTGAATTTTTCAAAGAAATGCAAAGGGAAAGTATTGGGGTTACTCAGTCAACTTATGCTAGTGTTTTCAGGTTGTGCGCCGGGTTCTCTGCATTTAGGTTAGGTAGGCAGTTGCATGGTCATGCCTTGAAGACAAATTTCGCATCGGATTTAATTGTAGGGACAGCAATATTAGATATGTACGCAAAATGCGGTAGCATGACTGAAGCTCAAAAGATATTTAACTTGTTTCCAATTCACAATTTGCAGTCTTTTAATGCCATAATAATTGGCTATGCCCAAAGTGATGATCAGGCCATTCGAGCTTTGCATTTATTTCAACATCTGCTCGAATCTGATCTTGGTTTTGATGAAATAAGTTTATCTGGAGCATTTAGTGCTTGTGCAGTCATTAAAGGGTATTTGGAGGGCGTTCAAGTACATGCCTTAGCAGTCAAAACTACTTGTGAGTCAAATATTTGTGTGGCCAATACTATTCTCGACATGTATGGTAAATCTGGAGCTTTAACTGAAGCATGTCGCGTTTTCTATGAAATGGAGAGAAGGGATGCTATTTCTTGGAATGCAATTATTGCAGCACATGAACAGAACGGAAATGAAGAGGAAACACTCTCTCATTTTGTTTCCATGCTGCATTCTGGGATGGAGCCTGATGAGTTCACTTACGGTAGTGTCTTAAAAGCTTGTGCTGGTCAAAAAGCCTTGAATTATGGCATGGAGGTACACAATAGAATAATTAAATCTGGAATAGGGTTTCATTCATTTGTTGCAAGTGCTCTTGTTGATATGTACTGCAAATGTGGGATGATGGAAGAGGCAGAAAAGATCCATGACAGAATAGAGCAGCAAACCATGGTCTGTTGGAATGCAATAATTTCGGGATTTTCTCTGCAGAAAGAAAGTGAAGAGGCTCAGAAATTTTTTTCCCGGATGTTGGGAATGGGGGTAAACCCAGATCACTTCACTTATGCAACAGTTCTTGATACCTGTGCTAATTTGGCTACTGTTGGACTTGGTAAGCAAATTCATGCTCAAATTATCAAGCTTGAACTGCAATCGGATGCATACATATGCAGCACTCTTGTGGATATGTATTCAAAATGTGGAAACATGCATGATTCCAAGCTTATATTTGAGAAAGCAACTAATCGGGATTTTGTAACATGGAATGCCATGATTTGTGGGTATGCCCAACATGGCCTTGGAGAAGAGGCCCTTCAAATTTTTGAAGATATGATTGTTAAGAATGTGACCCCAAATCATGCAACATTTGTTTCAGTCCTTCGAGCATGTGCACATATAGGGCTGGTAGAAAAGGGATGGCATTATTTTGGTTTGATGTCAAGTGACTATGGTTTAGCTCCTCAATTGGAGCACTATTCGTGTATGGTGGATATAATGGGAAGGGCGGGCCAAGTTGACGAGGCATTAAGCCTCATAAATGATATGCCTTTTGAACCTGATGATGTTATATGGAGAACACTGCTTAGCACTTGCAAGATCCATGGGAATGTAGAGGTGGCGGAAAAGGTGGCGGATTCTCTTCTGCAATTGGACCCTCAGGATTCTTCTGCCTATATTCTTCTATCAAATATTTATGCTGACGCCGGAATGTGGGAGAAGGTTTCGGATATGAGGAAAATAATGAGATATAATAAGCTCAAGAAGGAACCTGGGTGTAGTTGGATTGAAATAAAAGAGGAGGTTCATGCATTCCTTGTTGGTGAAAAGGCTCATCCAAGATGCAAACAGATATATGACACGCTTGGTATCTTAGCTGATGAAATGAGATGCTACGTGGATGATATAGATTTTTTTGCTTGAAGAAAATGGTGACGAAATAAACGGCTCAATCTTTTTCTTATGCCTATATATATATATATATATATATATAGATAGATAGTTTAAAATCACACCAAAAAGGCCTACTTCAAAGGCACCATTACTCAAATTATTTGGGAGCTTATAAAATGAAAAAAGAAACACCTGCAAAGGAAGTAAACATTACTATGTTAAAAGCAAAAGAAGAATCCTTCAATGACCTACATATCAGCACATCATTGCGATTAAATCTACAATACCAGAGTAAACAATCCTCCTAACACTGCTCATTGCCTATGTTTTTCCACCAGTCTTAATGAACATAAAGGAAAGCAATGAAAAACTGTTCTTTCACTGCAGCACAACTTCCAATGCATTTGAAGGTCTTCAATCTACGCATCGGCACCTCAAAACCACGTATATTCTACACCCCCCCCCCCCCAAAAAAAAAAAAAAAACAATAATCCGAGCAAAATTTTAGAGAAGATTGCATATACTAAAGTTTTCGTACCATTTTAACTTAGGTGAAAACCGGATTCATAACTTCAAAAGGATTTAGTATAGGAGAGAAAACGAGTAAAACCTTGTCAAGATTCAATAACAGAAAGGATGAATGTACATATCATGAATAAAAAGGGCTTTTCTGCTTCTGGAAATAATAGGCTGCTGCTGTTGACGCTAGCAAAACGAGCAATGCCAAGGAAATGTGCTTGAAGCTAAGCAATCTTGCATCTATTGTCCTCACAGTCTCGTACTGTGACGTGCCATCTGTGGGTTTCACTTCGGACTCACCAACTGATTCAGTAGTCTTGTCCAGCTGGAAATGGTACATCACACCAACAAAATTGAGAGCAACATATTTAATTTCAATCAATTCTGCAAAATAAAAATCTTTTGCAAAACACAGCCAACAAATAAAAGAAAACAAATCACCGCCTCATACCTAGCTAAGAAAATAGGACTTAATCTAATTTTAGGAGGGCTAGATAGTCAATTAGTTTTCCGATTGAGGAGAATACAATGCAGACTTTGAGAAAAATTCCCTCCTGTTCTAGCTTTCTTCTAGTTTTTTGTGTTATTTCCTCTCATTCTCTCTTTTTTCTACTTTCCATCTTTTTACGTACTGCAGGTGCATTTAAAAGATAATCTATACTTCTTGGCCAGAACCTTGACTCCTTCAAAAGGAACCAAGTATTATCTCAATAGATACGATCCATGCTATCAATGGATCCCCCCAAATTTAAAAGAGTATACTTTTTCATCTAGCTTCTCTGGACGGGCTTGAAAATGACAATAACAAGAAGAAAAGAAAATGACAAGACAGACACAAAGAAAGAGTGCTGTTAAGTAACGACACCATGAAGAGTTCAGGGTAAATGAAGCAAGAGGGAACAGCAAGCTTGAAAGGGTACCTCAAAGTCTATGGAATTTGAGCCAGTAGCACATATGGTATACGAGCATAAATGTAAAAGCTGCACATATCCTAGAGAAAGCAAAAATGCCGGGTAAACTGCTAAAAATAGCCACAGTTGAAATCATTTGTCTCAAGAAATACCAGCTTAAGTATCAACAGCTTGAAACTCTTAATAAGATCATAGATGAGCAAAGGAAATTAAGAAGCTGCTACCCTTACGCATTATATGCCTGTTTAAGACCTTTATTCCGGTTCTTCCATAAAACATTCCTCAACCACATACTATCATAACAGAATCTAATTCACAGATGAGGCAGATAAATGGTCATAAACTCACATATTTGAAGCAATTTATGTCCAACCTAGGTATCATCCCTAAGAGTATTTTATAACAATGAAGCATAAGATGGCAATCAAATTCATGGGAAGGACATATTAAACACCTGCACTAACTGATATGAGAAATGAATTAGGAAAACCCAACCTCAGAACCACCGACCGATGATTTGGTTATTTCTTCCTTAGTTTCTCTTGCAGGAGCAGCTGTGGAGTCTTGCTTTGAAAACAAAAAATCTTTGACATTTCCCTTATTCTCATGGCTCTGAACAACAGAGTGGTCCTTGTATGTTTGCTTCAACTTTACTATCAAAACTTTATTTTCCGTGGCTAATCCAGATATCTGCTTAGCAAGACAGGCATTTCAGGTAGAGTGCTAAAATAATTAAAGGTTGTCAAAAACCAATTCTATCTTCAACGAACATATTCGAATCTTTACTTGGTACAATAAGTAAAATCTGATAAAAAACTCTTAAATGGCCCCTGAAGGGAATGTATATTGGTGAAATGCTTATTCATATTTCCAAACCCACAAAAGGTTAAACAAATTTCTAGAATTTTTAGTTCGTTTTTGGAATAACTAGTTCCACATGCTATCACATCATATTGGGCAATTCACAAAGGTTTCATGAAGGTTAAAACAGCATTGTGTAGATTAACCAGAAAATTATTTGAATTTACTGAACTGATTAAGGTGAACTAAGTAAGATAGTTACCAATACTTTTTAGCTTTTACAGTCATTTCAATTCTTAATATAGTCCAAACCACATTTTTTTTTTTTTTTTGGGGGGGGGGGGGTTTACATTTTCAAGACTCTATAGAAGTGATGAATAGAATGCTCAACACAGGGCATATCTCAGTTAGAAATCCACGTTGAAAACAAAAACTGACTAAGATAAGTTGGAAGTAAAGCAAGCATACCTGCTGGTGAAGGCGCTCTCTTTCCATGCCCAGTTGCATGAGCAAATTTGCTATCAGTTGAGTACGAATGCCTATGTCCCTAGCAGTTGCCATTTTCATTTCCTCAGCCTGATTTACAGATGCCTCCAAGCAACCCAGTCTACCCCTCAAGAAGCGCAATTCTTCACTTAGCTCTGCATTAGTTTCAGATAATATGATACACTTATCTTCTGCACTGTCAGCTCTATTTTCAGCTTTAGAAACCTTCAGCTTTAGATCCTCAATTAGATTTTCCATATCTCCAATGGTAGAATACAACATATTTTGCTTCTCCTGACTAGCTTCAGCAGAAGCTACAGCATTCAATAACTGGATCTCAGATTCCTTCAATTGCATCTCAAGAAACTCCACCTTTTCAGATGTAAGATCCTGGCTTTTAAGAAGACTCAGCTCTTCAATAAGTTCCGTGTTAGTCTCAACTATTAATTTGCATTTGGATTCAGCATTATGTGCTCTTTTTTCAGCTTCAAATAATTTCGCTTTCAAATCAGCAGTATCATTTTCCAATGTATTGATCAGAGAATATAAAGCATCATGTTGTTCCCGACTTTCATCAAGAGAAGCTTTTGCATTTGATAAGTTCAATTCAGACTCTTTCAGTTGCTTCTCTAATGAATCTGCCTTCTCACGCATAGTGAACGCCTCAGAATCAGCAAGAATAAACTTTTTTTCAACTTCAGTCAACTTTTCTTTTAAGGTGTCTACCTGCGCTTGAACAAAATCACTGAGTCTAGTATCACTACTTTGAAGCGTCCGCAATGCACTTTCTTTGGCTTTCAACTTCACTGTGGACTCTTCAAGCTTTGATCTTAACTCAGTTTCTCGATGAGTTGAGTTATTCAAATTAAACTGGGCAAGTTGGAGTCGACCCAATAGCTCCTTTGAAATCCCCATAAACACCACCGCTGCATTCTGTGCTTCAAACAACCTTTCACTAACATCCATCGTCTCTTCCTCCATGCTGAGCATCCCTTCTTCTAACGTGTGTATCCTTGGTTTCAGCTCCTCCTCAATTTGCCTAGATTCTGCAAACTTCTTTTCCAGGTCAATTTCCCGAGCCAAAGATTTCTCCAGCATTCTCAAAATATGCCTTTGCTGTTCAATAGTTTGCATTTTTATCTTTGTATTACCACTAGACAATCGATCACCTTCAGAGACATTCACACCATTTTCATCATTCCCTAGCAATAAGCGCATATTAGGAAAAGAACATAAAAGTAAATATTTTTCTAATTCATCCCTTGTCCTTTCACAAAATATATATTCATAATATTTCATTGACTTTATCCAGAAACAGCAGAATGAGACTGGTTAAAAATAAGAATACACTCTTAAAGCATTCAGTTATCATAAACTTGCATTGATTTTCCTTCTTTTGGACATAATCTTTTAGATGTTGGTGGTACAGCAACAAAGACAGAGTAACATCGGTAAAATCATTCTCCCTACTCTTTTACATAGGTATTAGCAGGTTCTAAAACAAAGATATCTAGTCCATGTTATAAACTTCTAAAGCATATGCCCACTGTTGGTTCTTTAATTCCATCAGTGGCAAAATATAAAAACAAAATAAAGTTAGTAACAGAGCTGTAGCTTACTGTTTTCATTTCCATGAAGACATGATAAAATCCTGTGGAAATCAGCAGCCTGCATCTTAATTTCTGAGACTTGATCTCGTGACTGCTTCAAGGATTCTTCAGAATCAAGTAGCTTTTCCTCCATTTTGAAGAAAGTTTCTCCCAAGTGCTTAAATGAAGATATCGATTCACGGGAACTAATAATGTAAGTTTCAAGATGCTCCATAAATTTATTCAGTTCTTTAACCTCTGAATCTAAAATTCCTGATAAGAGATCAAATTCCAAAGCTTTCTCCATAGATTCAACCTGCATATTGTCTTTTTCTGACATAAATGATTCGAAGTCAGTTTCCCTAGTTGCCAAATGCATTGTAAGTACACTTAAGTTAACCAATTTCTCGGAGGAACATGCTAAATCTAACTCCACTCTTGTTAGAATCTCGTTAGCCCTTCCAAATTCTTCATTCACCTCTCCACCAGATGATATCCCGTCAAGTATGTCAGCTCTACTTGATCCTGCCTCCATTTCCATACTATTGAATTCATCACCAGAAACACCTTCTTCGTGAAGGATATCAGCATCCATTTCAAGGGTCAGTAAGCTGCTCTGATTCAAAACCAAATATCATTAGCAAAAAAAATAAGGTCAGAGAATGTCAAGACAGAAAACAAACAGGATCTTTGTCAAATAAGATCATGAGATGGTTTCATTCTATTTCAAAAGTAGACAATCCCATTCTAGGATTTAACTCAATGCAGTCTATTCTACTTTTTCTCTCAAGATTGTCATGCTGGTTTGCAGAACAACTTTGCAAATTTTTATAGTGAAAGACCCTACATAGCTTGATACAAATTCAACTCATTTTCTCCAACTGAAGCTAAAGAAACATATGGGTATGTTATGTTTCAAACCGATATTGTTCATGCTTATCTAACCAAACTCTGCAAGAAATCAGCTTATAAATGCAAGCACATTCAGTATAAATTTGTCTTAATTAATACAAGCACACCAAAAGTTAACTCATTTGGTATAAATTAATTGTACAAATTCAGTGACAGTAATTGCAATTTCACATAAATTTATGACATAACAAGTTATACAACTCTATGGATACAAACCTCTTCATCAAGTCACTAACTACTAACATATACATATTCTTCAGACGTAAATCTTCCGAACCAATATTTTCATTCAAGATCTGTATTTTTTTTTTTTTACTTAATTATAGCTAGTGGAGAATTGAGTGTAAGAAATGAATAATGAAAGTGCAATCCTCCAAAGAAAAAAAAAAGACAATAACGTAAGAATCAATTTCAACAAGAAAATTCATTTCCAAATCAAATAAATCGAACCCATTTCTCTTTCTGTTCTGCAATTATCATGATTTTAACTTAATAACAAAAGCCTATCTGCAGATTAATAAAAAGATCATCACTTACCCATCTAGCGTACTCTAAAAATGGAAGTGGTTTCAGTCAGTTTCTCAAGAAACCCAAGTCCAGAAACAAATAAATAAAAGCAGAGAAATGGAAATTTATTACCTTTTTGGAAAGTTGCAGGGAGTTGAGGGTTGACAAAGTTGCAGAGAAGAACAAGAAAAATTAGAGAAAAAGAAGGGAAAAATTTGTGAGGAAACCAAATCAATGAAAAAGGATTAAAAGAGAACTTAGACTAAGGCACACAAACACTCCGCCGGTGAAATTTTGAAAACAAAATTGAAGAGATTAAATGAAAGAAAAAGTAGTGTCATTCCAAATAGGAAATAGATAAAAACTTATTCTTTCAGAATAAAGTGACGCATGTAAACCTAGCTTTTTGCTCTGCTGTTGTATCACTAGGTTAATTGCATCCATCATCACACAACTATGGCTCCAATTTTAAATTAGTCTCAAATTTTTAAAATGTTAAAATTAAATCTAGGGATTTTTTCCATAGTTAGGGTGTGCTCTCCGAAGAGATAAAAGGGTTAGTGAGTGTTTCCTTCGTACGAACAAGTCTAGCATATTAATATCTTGTTAAACAATTAATTTGTAAGGTTCTTAATTTTTATTAATTTTATTCATATATATATTTTTGAATTTTTGTTGCAATTCCACTTACTCATAGATGAAAATAAAATATTTCATTTAAATTTATTATGATTTTATTTTGACATAGAAAATTATATATATATATATAGTATTTTTCTTTTACATATTAAAGTTTTTCAAAAAGAATCATCTAAAGAGATCAACAAAAGATGATGACCAGTTAAACGGAAAATTCATATCAGATGCTTTTTATGTTCAATCATTCACCTCCTTCAAATCATGAATGATTCTTTTGCAATGTCCTGTATGAGTTCCTTGATGTCATTCATAATAGAGATGAGTTTCCAATTCGCTTTTAACTTCTCAAGATAATATCTCTCTATTTTTTTTCCCTGTACAATAGCCTACATATACTAATTCCCTATTCATGTGTATACAAAAGGATTAGAGTCAACAAAAGAATTCTCTCTTGAAGTCTTGACTACACATAAAATCTTTTATAATAAAAAGTCATATGACCGTCTTTGTTCTTCACCATAGCAGCACCCTTAAAGCTATCATTTTCTCTTTCATTTTTTATAGTTAATGTTAGGCCTGAAAACACCAAGGGAATAGGTGAATTGGTATTTTAAGAATTCTAAAAACTTTTCTAAAAAAAATTGAGATAAGGAGAAAAAGTTGCATAAGTGATTTAAAGTGATTGTCTACCTCTATTACCTCATGTGAAAAATAAAATAAAATAAAAAATAAAGAAAAAAATACACAGATTTTACGTGGAAAAAATCACGGGCAGAGGAGAAGAAAATTCACTATGTCGAAAATTTGAATCAATACAAGAGGAATAGACTATGTCTATTTATAGGCTTGTAAAGCCATATTCTAGTACGATTGAAACACCTTATCCTAATAAATCTAAAATAGATGGAGTTTAATAAGGTTTAAAAAACCTTATTCTAAAATAAAATAAAAGAAGTCTAGTTCTATATGGATTTTACTTTTATTTTATTTTCCATCGTATTTTATTTAAATAAGAATTCGGGTCACTTAATTCTAACAATCTCCACCTTGACACAAATTCTCAATGAACAAGTTCTTCATCGCGAACAAGTTCTCCACCTCTTCCATAAAACCCCTTAAGGGTTTAACTTCAACAATGAACACCAACCAAGTCTAAGCAATGCTCAAAATTGGTTATAGGAAGTGACTTAGTCATCATATTTGCAGGATTTTCATGAGTACTAATTTTGCTCACAACAATATCACCACGAGCAATAATATCACGAACAAAATGATACCAACATCAATATGTTTTTTCTCTCATGAAACATTTGATCTTTTGTAAGGAAGATGGCACTGACATTCACAAAATATCATCTTGATTTGAAGGTCTTCATTGAGTTCACTAAATAGTCCCTTCAACCAAATAGCTTCTTTACAAGCCTCGATGAATCGCCATGTACTCAAACTTCATGGTAGACAAAGCGACTTTAGTTTGCAAAGTGGCTTTCCAACTAATTGCACAACCTCCGATTATAAAGACGTAACTCGTGAGAGATTTTCTTCTATCAAGGTCTCCAAAGAAAATCAACATCAACATACCCTATGACTCCATCTTTAGTTCTTCCAAACTGTAAGCAAACATCGGTAGTGCCTCGTAAGTATCTTAAAATCCACTGAACTACTTTCCAATGTTCTTTCTTCGATTTGCCATGTATCTCGTTAATCAGACCGATCGCATATGATAAATCGGGCGTGAGCAAACCATAGCATACATGAGAGATCCCACTGCACTAGAGTATGGAACATGTGACATGTAATCAATCTCATCATCTGATTGTGGAGACAAAGCCGATGAAAGTCTGAAATGGGCTGCTAAAGGAGTACTAACAGGCTTAGCACTCTGCATATTGAACCTACAAAGAACTTTCTCAATGTACCCTTCCGACTTAGGTACAATTTACTTGCTTTTCTATCTCTCGAGAATCTCCATACCAAGTATCTTCTTTGCTTTGGTCCTAAATCTTTCATCTCAAATTCTTCACTTAGTTGGGCTTTGACCTTTCTTATCTCTCCTTTATCTTTTGCTGCTATCAACATGTCATCAACATAAAGAAGTAGATATACAAAAAAACCATCACTGTTTTTCTTAAAGTAAACACAACTGTCTAAACTACTTCTTTTGAAATCATAAGAAGTCATAAAGGAACCAAACCTCTTGTACCACTGTCTTGGTGACTGTTTCAAACTGTAAAAGGACATTCTCAGCGAGCAAACATAGTCCTCTTTTTTTGAGACTATAAAACCCTCTGGTTGTTGCATGTAAATATCCTCCTCAAGTTCTCCATACAGAAATGTAGTTTTTACATCTAACTGCTCAAGCTCCAAATCATACATGGCCACAATACCAAGCAAAGCTCGAATCGAACTATGCTTAACAACTGGAGAGAACACATCTGTGAAGTCCACTCTTGGAATTTGACTATAACCCTTTGCAACAAGCCTTGCTTTATATCTGGGTTCTTAAACTCCTAGAGTCCCTTCTTTCTTTTTAAACACCCATTTACAACGAACAACTTTTTTACCTTTAGGAAGTTTCACAAGGTCCCATGTTCTGTTTTTGTGGAGTGCTTGCATAGCAAACATCCACTTTTCTGAGTCTTCACAGCTAACCGCCTCAGAATAATTAGATGGCTCTTGATCCACATCTATATCTTCAGCCACATTTAAAGCATAAGCAACTAAATCAGCTTTGGCATACTTCTTTAGAGGTTTAATTTCTCTTCTAGTTCTATTTTTGGCGATAGAGTATTGTGGTGAAGAAGCAACTCTATTCTCAATTTTTGTTATGGCTTGAGGAGTTGACTCTATATTAATCTGATGCTCCACCTACTTTTGGTTTTCTTTATTGGAAGAGTCTTTAAGAGATAAGTTAGGTAACATAGAAATTTCATAAAAAACAACATCTCTGCTAATCACAACTTTTCTATTTTCAGGACACTATAACTTATACCCTTTTACACCAGCTTTATAACAAAAAAAAAATGCATTTATTGGATTTCGATTCTAATTTTCCATTATAAACATGAGCATATGCAGGACACCCAAAAATCTTTAAATCAGAATAATTAGCAGGATTACCAGACCATACCTCTTGTGGAGTTTTTTTCTCAATGGCAACGGATGGAGATCGGTTGATCAAAAAACTTGCAGTAGAAGCTGCCTCTGCCCAAAATGACTTCGGTAGGTTTGCATTTGACAACATACATTGAACCTTCTCCATGATCGTTCTGTTCATTCGTTCTGTAATGCCATTTTGCTATGGAATATGACGAACTGTCAAGTGTCTCATGATCCCCTCTGACTTGCACAATCTATTAAACTCATCAGAACATAACTCTAAGCTATTGTCTGTATGGAGGTATTTTATCTGTTTTCCCGTCTGTTTTTCAATCATAATTTTCCAAGACTTAAATGCGGAAAACATATCGCTTTTCTACTTCAGGAAGAACGCCCAAACTTTTCTGAAAAAAACATCAATAAAGGTTAGCATATAATTAGCTACACCTCTCGAAGGTACTCTGGATGGCCCCCACAGATCAGAATGAATATACTCCAACGTTCCTTTCGTGTTATGGATTCCTCTAGTGAATCGAACTCTCTTTTGCTTTCCAAAAATACAGTGCTCACAGAAATTCAGTTTACAAATACCTTGCCCATCAAGAAGTCCTCTTTTGCTCAATTCTGCCATGCCATTCTCACTCATATGCCCTAGGCGCATATGCCAAAGTTTAGTAATATCATCATCTGACAAGGAAGAGGAAGCGACAGCTGCATCACCAGTAACAGTAGAACCCTGCAAAACATATAACTTGGCAATTTTCCTCTGCCCTTTCATCACAATAAGGAACCCTTTGGAAATCTTTAAAACCCCACTTTCAGCTGTGTATCTGTACCCTTTTGAATCAAGAGTACTCAACGAAACTAAATTTCTTTTCAATTCTGGAACATGCCATACGTCACTAAGTGTTCTGACAACTCCATCAAACATCTTAACTTTAATTGTTCCAACACTTGTGATTTTACACGAAGTATTATTTCCCATCAAAATAACAACTTCAGACACTATTTCGTAAGTTGTAAACCAATCCCGATTGGGACTCATGTGGAAGGTGTAGCCTGAATCAACTATCCACTCCTCACTTACTTTAGAATCATTGTCAGAAGCGACTAGAAGTTCACCATCGCTGTAGTCTTCTACAATATCAGCTTCACCAAAATTTTCTGGTTGTTTTCCCTTTTGATTCACAGCCTCCCTTTTAATCTTATTTTGTAGCTTATAGTACTTAGATTTAATGTGCCCTTTCTTCTTGCAGAAGTTACAAGTTTTACCTCTATTTGAATACTTCGATCTACCCTTAGATTTACCACGAGGATTACATTCTTATATCCTACCACGATCATCATCAGCATTCCGATCTTGTCTCCCACGAATAATGAGACCCTCTCCTTGAGAGTCGGGTTTAACCACAAGATGTTTCATCTTATAATACGAGGTTAAAAAATCATAAACCTCATCAACTGTGAGAGACTCGCGGCTATATAAAATCGTGTCTCTAAAGGTTGAATAAGACGGGGGCAACGAACAAAGTAGAATCAACCCTAGATCTTCCTTATCATACCGAACCTCCATGGCCTCCAAGTTTAAGAGAATTTCTTTAAACACTGTTAACTGTTCGTGTACAGACGCACCTTCCTCTAAACGATGAGTATAAAGACGCTGTTTCATATGCAACTTGCTTGTTAGAGTTTTCGACATACATATTTGTTCTAGCCTCTTCCATAATGCAGCAGCAGTCTTCTTTTTTATCACATCCTGCAAAATTTCGTTGGACAAATGCAGATGTAATTGTGTTAACGCCTTTCGATCCTTACGCTTCTTCTCTTCATCTGTTAATGTCGAAGGCATCTTATCTATCCCTAGCAGGGCATCCTCCAGATCCATTTACACAAGAACTGCTTGCATCTTAATCTGCCACAACACAGATCTGGTGTTGTGATCCAACAACAAAATTTCATACTTCAAAGACGCCATTACCGTGAGCGAGATGAACAACCCGGAAGCTCTGATACCAATTTGTGAAAAATAAAATAAAATAAAAAATAAAGAAAAAATACACGAATTTTACGTGGAAACTCTTTCGGGAAAAAACCACGGGCAGAGGAAAAGAAAATTCACTATGTCAAAAATTTGAATCAATACAAGAGGAATAGACTATGTCTATTTATAGGCTTGTAAAGCCATATTCTAGTAGGATTGAAACACCTTATCCTAATAAATATAAAATAGATGGAGTTTAATAAGGTTTACAAAACCTTATTCTAAAATAAAATAAAAAAAGTCTAGTTCTATATAGATTTTACTTTTATTTTATTTTTTATCGTATTTTATTTAAATAAGAATTCGGGTCACTTAATTCTAACACCTCAGTTTTTCCCAATTCACTACTAGAATTGATACCTTTCAAGAAGAAGACATAACCTTTACAACACTATATTTTTCTTAAGGCTTAGATAAAACATTTCTCCCTAGCTTTTATAGTTATTCTAGAACCCTTCTTAATTTTTTTTGGCTTAACTAAAATCGTCATAAATTACAATTGGTGATAATGATGATGTAAACAATAGAGCTTTTAGGAAGGTATGTGTTTACAAAGTTTAGCTTATTAAATAAATGAAATAAGAATGATAAAAGATTTTACAATATGAACTTTGAAACCATGTACAAGAAAAAAATGGGAAATAATTTTGAAGCTTTTTCTCTTTAACTTTGATGTTTGGATATGTCTCCCATAAGTCTTTAAGTGTATTACTTGCATTTATACCAAGGAAAGAGTTTGTGGACATTTGGAGCTATTGATAATGATTTATAGCCATTAGAGACGTTAATTGCAAGCTAAGAAAGTCTCCTTCTAACTCAAGTCTCTATACTTACTAAGGGGGCATTAATACCTCTTCAAAAGACTAGTAGTTTATAGTATTTACAAGGCTAAGTCTCGAAACTTGTAGTTCTTGTCTTGAGACTTGGAGGCTAAGTATTGATATTGTAACACTCATTACCTGTCTCGATAACCGATATAGATATATTACCAACACAAATGCAAGGAATCAACTTTAAGACAATTTAGAGGCACTATAAACATTTTAAAATTATTTAAAAATTATTCAAAAGTGATTGGTGTTGGATTTGGTGTCCTGAGTGTAGTATTTTCGCTTATGTACACTTGTAATTTTTTCGAACATATTAGTTAATAAAATAATTAATGGATTACTTTAATATACTTTGTATAATATCCTCATGTGATTTTTTCATACACAGCAAATAGAAGCAAATATTGACTCACTAGTTGTCTAATGTTTAAACTAATGTTAAGTGGTATTATGTGGTCGGATCGTAATACGGAAAGATAACTTATATTAGTAGATAAACCTAAACATGTCTTTAGTCTAATCGGAAATGAGCAAACTGATCAAAAGACTAATATGTCATCTATCAAGTCCAATTGGGAAGATGTTTTGTCTTGGGCATCGGAGCGGATGACTCCCAGAAGATAGAAACATAGTTGTGATTTGTAACAACCTATTTTTCAGTGGTGTCAGAAACAGTGGTTTCAGGGCCACAAATCTGATCAGTAAGTTCATATAATTAGTATTTAAATTATACGAGTCAATAGTGATTTTTATATTAAATTTTGACTTGATGATTTCAAATAATTGAATTAAAAGTTAATATAAGTGATTTGGTTCAAAAGTCAAGTGGTTATTGAAAACGATGTATTAAGACCTTGTTTCTGTAATATAAAGCTGTAAATATTTTTATTAAATATTTATAGAGTCGTATTATATGTGAATTGAAGTTGGATCCGGTAATTTTGATGATTTATTGCTTAATTGAGGTAAAATGATTACATTGTAAAAGAGGTAAAAGTTAATTGCTATAGATTTAAAATAGTAAAAGGATCAAAATGGTAATTAAACCATGGTCAAAAAGTCTAAGCGGTGGTGGCATCATTAAATCCACTAACTTTTGGGCTATTTTCTCATTTAGTCCTAATTAGTTTAGGATTAAATTGAAAATAAACTTGTTTAGTTAAATTTTAAAATAACTAAACAACCAATGCTACAATTAAACCTCCTTTATTGGAAATTATACCATTTGAGTAGATAATGGACGGTTTGCAAGGCTAATTCATGAAATTTTATTCAAATTGTAAGGTTATAGTAGTAATTTATGAAATTAGGTAATACGAAAATAAAACAAATGCCAAAATTGGCTATCATCTTTTTGTTTTTTCCTTCAAAAGCTGAATCTACCATTGTTAAGAGGAGAAACCTTTGGCTAAGCTAGGTTTCGTCGATTGAGTAGGTAAATCTTACCCGTCTTTAGTAATTTTTATGGCTTTGAGCTCGTATTTGCTTAATCTAGCTAACTCGAGGATTAATTCTTAAAACTGTCAAGTGTTTTGGATTATGCCATTGACAAAATTGAGTTATTGTTGAAGTTTTATGGTAGAATATTAAGCTTGGTTGCCAGATAGGACTGTTTTGTAAAGTAATTTTTGGTAATTTTAATGTTTAAGGACTAAATCATTAAAGTGATAAAATTACAGGGACTTGTTGTGTAATAACAGAAATTATGGGCTGTATAGAGGCCTTATATAGTTCAGCTAAACTTGATTTTATTTGAAATTGGTTAAATTGCATGTTTTGAGCTTAGGGACTAAATTGTATAAAAATAAAATGTTGGGGGTAATTTTGTAAAAATGTCAAAAATGACTTAATTGTATAAAATGATTTAATTTTTCTGTTAGAATTAGTGAATTGAATAGAATTATTATAGATCCAATTCGAGTGGAAAATCGAGGAAAAGAGGAAATTACTAGATAGCCCATGTACTTTGTCATTGCTACATTTTAGTCTGGTAAGTTCGTACGGGTTAATTTTAGTATAGTTTTAAATTTATTATAGGAAATTAATTGCATAATATTGGATTATATTGATGTGTATGATTGGAAATGGAAATAATGAATTGAAATGACATTGATCATTGATTTAGATACTATGAGTCGTTACTATAAATCAATCTTGTAAGTTCATGTATTTATTTATGCTTCTAATAATCCTTATACTCTTTGTTAGTATACTGTTATTGAATGTTATATTATATACCGAATGAGACCAGCGAGTGTTACCCACTGATATACTGATTGGTGCTCAGACCAGGGATACCTACTGAATCTATTGAAACGTATGCGCTCTCAAGCCATACCTACTGAATCTATTGAAAAGAATGCTCTATTGAGTAAAAGGATCTACTGATATACTAAATAAATCTCATAGAACGTTATCCGCTGGTATATTGAAGAAGCTTAATCGAGTGAAATATACTAAAATACTAAGTAAAGCTCAAACGTGCATTATTCGCTGAACAAATTGAACTACTGTACTGATTGTTAATTTATGATAAAGGTTGTGTTTTATGGAATTTCAACATTTAATTTTAATCGACTACTATGTTTAATTGAAAAGGTTTATCAGTATATACAAACGAACTTACTAAGCTTTATTCAAGCTTACTTGTGTTTGTCTTATTTTGTAGATTACGTTTTGAAGGCTTAGAAGATCGGATCAAAACAAGAAATCACACTATCCAGGAGATTTTTGGTAGACTTTGTTATAGTTTGGTATATATGGTATGTACTAGGACCTCTTTGTATGTATGATGTTGAATCCTAGTTTGAGCAAGTTTACTTAAGTTTGTGTTATGTGTTGCAACAAATGAAATTATGCATGTTTCATCTAAGTTTAAGTGTTAAAGCATGATGGCAGAAAACATTGACAATATGTGATATTATGGTTTGCAATGAATTGATGTTTTGATGTCTAACTATATCTTGTATATGAAACCTTGAAGATTAAATGTTATGAAATGATTTGTGGTGTCAATGAGGGCATATTGGTTGATATATAGGTTGAACCCATTGACATGTTTTGAATGTGTTTGAAGATGGTTTTTAGCATATGAAAATGTTATATAAGTGAAAATTTGAATGTGTGCATTTGAATGTGCTTAAGCTCCTAAGCAAATAAGTGAAAATTTACCTTAAAATTGGTCATTTTTTTGTCTCATACGGCCTGGGACACGGGCTGTCACATAGTCGTGTGAAACACATGGGCAACCCACACGGGCGTATGCCTAGAAGTGTTTAAAAATAGTATAGGTGCAGTTCTCACACGGGCAGACACACGGCCTACGACACGATCGTGTGAGGGTATTTCAAATGTTACACGGCCTGACACACGGCTTACGGCACAACCGTGTGATCCAAATCAGAGAGTTACATGGTCATTGCACACGGGTGTGTGAGGTCGCACATGGGCTGGACTCTGTCACACGGCCGTATGACCCCTAACTTGAATTTTTTTAAATTTTTTCTGAAAGTTCTAATTTGTTTCGTTTTGGTCCTTGAATGTTCGTAACTTATTTTTAGAGTTTTTAAAACTTGATTTAAGACTTGAAACTGAATGATCTCTTTCATATTGAATATTACTTATAATTATGGAATTGAATTGATTATTGAATGTAAACCGTATTAACTGTTCCAACTTGACTGGTAACATCCGGTATCCTATTCCGGCAATGGAAACGGGATATAGGTGTTACATGATTGACTGAACTGATAGTACATCAGATTGGACCTAAGAAGAATAGATCATATACCCGTTTATCGATTTATTCACTTGTGACATTCACATTGTGGCAAACCTTAATCCTAAGTGGATGACAGACTATGTGTGTGTGACTTATATACTTTAATGTAAGTAAAAGCTTGAGTTTGAATAGATAAAGAATTGAAAGTTGGTGCGTTGGGTATATGACTTTTGCAGTGTGTAGCGTCATTCACAACAGTGAAATTCATAATCTGAGATATGGGTAAATGATATCCTCTCATTGGCTACAGGTTGTTCATCTTTATGATGAATGACTTGATTACTATTTGATAGTAATTGACTTTTCATGAAGGAAGATGTAATGGTTACCATGAGATAAAATAAGATTATATTGGGAAAACAAATTTATCCCAAAGAGATTAAGGATATCCTGTGAGGGTAACACACTTATGACAAGGTCATTGGACAAGTACTGATCAAGTTGCTTTCATAATGGTATGTCATTCGGGAGAGCTCAATCACAATATTATAGTGGAATGACTTTGTGACTAAATGAGTTTATAATTAATAGACGAAAAGTAGGAACTTAATTATAAATTATTTGAGCCCTAATTGCATATGTCCAATCGGTCCCTCCACTAGCTTGTTGAAACCAGAAATGAATTGCATATTGAATCAAATAAACATAAATGGATAAAAACGGTAAAGTTAGAGCAATGAGAAACATTTGGAAATCAATGTGGTTTTCTCTAAATGGAAATGACCTGAAAAGTGAATTTACTATTTTTCGAATTATTATCTAATTAAGTTATTAAATAATTGAAGTTCGAAAATGGAAATAAATTTATTAGTCATGGTGAATCTGTTGAATATAGAAATATTAAATATATTTTATCATAAATTCTTTTACGGTGAAGTCGTCATATTTTAATGGAATTAAAATTGGGCTGAGAAAATCATTTATTTGGGAAATTAATTTAAGATGTTAATTTTGGGAAATAGAAAAACAAATATTAAGTTGGATTGAATTATAAAGTTCTAGGTTAAAAGTTTAGGAAGTACTTGTAATTGAACCCGATATTGGAGAGGCCCAAAAGCCCCTCATAATAATGCTAGGGAAGACAAACCCTAGTATATTCAACTAGGGTTGTGCCCCACCTAATCTTAGTTAGATTAGGAATTCGTTTTTATATTAAAATAAACTTCTACAATTTAACAAGGATTTCACCTCTTCTCATATAAATAGATGGCACCGGTAAGGCTAAATACACAACTAAAAGACATTGCTATTTTTCCCGAAAATAGTGAGAATTTATTTCCTAAATATAAATTCTATTTTCCAGAATAACAATTCTATCGATTTCTATTAAGAGAGAATTTGTTTTCCCACTGAAAGTAAAGTAAACAATTTATGGTTTTATATTTGATTCGAATTCATTCGATCCCACACTCGAAGCAATCTGTGGTACGAGAATAGCGGAGAAGGCTATTCGATTGAAAGCCGAGAACGACAAGGATCCGTCTAGTAAAAAACACAGGTGTGTTTTTGGTAAAGGGTTTATTGCTGCTATAAATATTAAAAACCAACTCAATTTTCAAAACTTTAATTTTTTGCTATGCAAGAAAACCATTTTCGAACTGGATTTTTTCCAACAATTGGAGGTGTTTGAAACCAAATACAAGCTCTCGAGAATAAAAAATGACCAAAACAATCTTTTGGCCAAAACTGGAGCAAAGTATAGGTACATTCTAGGGATGTATAGGTACCTCTATGTATTACTGTAGCAATTTAGCTACTAACTTGTAATGTACTAATACCTTTTAGGGATGCACGGGCACTTTGGACCCTTAGAGCTTATTTTGGCTACTAACTTCCCTTATATCGGTACCAACATGCAAGGTTCCGAAACCTCGATGTAGGGGATAAAAAATTCAAGTTAAAACCACTTAGAAATCATTCCAAATCACCTTCTAATGAAGTAGACACATACCATATTCAAAAAATCCTTTAACACCATTCAAGTAGATACTCAAAACATTCACAATCCTTATAAAAAAAATCTAAACAAACTAAATAAAAGATAATGACAAATAATGTAGACAAGGATTGTTGGCAGCTTACTCTTTAGTGATTCGATCCAATCCAATTTTCTTGATCCAAGGGATTTGATAAGCATGATCCCATTTGATCCAATCCTCCATATATGTTTCCTCAAGTGATATGACCTTCATTGATGGGCCAGATGCGATCCACAATCTTAGTATAATCCAAACATCCAGTTCAACAAATTGCCAACAACTCAAATATGAAAACAATCCAATCTATTGCAGTTGGTTAGAGAGTAGACTCTCATTCATACACTTTTTTAGTCTTTCCATATTTTTGAACATCATTCATTCACATTTCATTTTAGTCAATTATTAATATTAAATATTATGACTCATATATACAATTCATTTTCATCATGAATCATTTCTTATTATAAACCACATATACAAGTCAATTTAGGCAACTTAACCTCCAAAATAGGGTTGTCCACTCGTATACCAATTACTAAATCATTTATATCTCAATTTATAAAATTTGAAATAAGGATCCATTTGATGTTTTAGAAACTAGGCTCAATGATCTTTTTCCCATAAAAATTTTAGAATATATTACCAAGTATAAAAGTTGCAACAAAATTTTAAAATTAGCTCGAAAGTTGTTGCCTAACAACTTGAGTCTTCCTCACTAAAATTCAGTTTTCTCTTAATTCATAATCAGACTTCCAATTTTGCAAATTTAAATTAAATTTTTTTAAAAATGTTTCCCTTTTTTTTATTAAAAATCTTATCAATATACTTAGTTTAACATATATAAGTTTTAAAAATTGTATCATAATATTGTCCATCTAAATTAAAAAATAATTACCTACATTAATTTAAATTAAAAATAGTAAAAAAATATAAAAAAAATCACATAGACATATATTAAACTAAGGGAAATTATATGGTACACACCAGTGGAGTCATGCTTTAGTTTTTGTCATCTAGTATTTAAGGAAAAAATACTAATAAAATTTTAAAAAATACGGAAAAGTTTTGATTTAACATTTTAAGGTGTATTATGGATTGAATCTTAGCTCAATTGACATGGGCATTATTTGTAATGACCCAAAATTTACGGGCACCGAAAAAGTGAGTTATAGGGCCTCCGTCTTAGTGAAATAGGTTTGAAAATATTTATGAGTTTAGTAGTGTGTCTAATTAGGTTTTAATTAGGTGAATTTAGCTTAATTTAGAGTAATTAGTAAAAAGAACTAAATTGAATAAGGGGTAAAAGTTTAATTCTAAAGTAATAGAAAACAAAAAGGATTAAAATGGTAATTAAACTATTTACAAAAGTTGAGGCGGCATATATGTATTAAAATCTAAGATTTTATTTAGGTTATATTTAAATATTATATATAATTATTATAATTATTAATTAACATTAAATAAATTAAATAGTAGATCATTGTATGGTAATAAAAATATACATGTGTAAAAATTATATTGGTGTATTTGTAATTTAAATACTCAATTTACTTATAATTTAAGTATAAAGATACTTTATAATAATTAATTGTATTAATTATATTATGAGATTTTTATATAATAAATAAATTAAAGTTATGACAAATGTATGAGGATGATAGGGTACAAATGTAATAATATGTATGTGTACAAATGTAATATATGTAATTGATATTAAAATAGATATTTATTAATTATTATTATGTTAAAGATATTTATTAAATTAAATAAATATATTTTGAGATTTTTGTTTGATAAACAAATTAAATAATGATAATTTTAAAAAATTATTGGTACAAATGTAGAAATATAAGTGTGACCAAATGTAATACTAATATTTATTTTTAAATAGATATTTATTGAGTTAATTAAATAAAAAGTAAAGGAAATATAAAAGAGAAATAAAGAAACAAAAGAGAATAGAAACATAATTGAAAACGGGAAGCAGGGGAGAAAAAGAGAAAGAAAAAGGGAAAGAAAAAATAAAAGAGAAAACTGAGGATTTGAAGCTTGAAGCTTTGATTGGTCAGTTAATTAAGTCCTTTCTAGTTAATCTTGATGTTTTAGAAGTTCTAAACAAGGTTTTATTGAAATTAAGTTGATATTTCAAGAGTTTATAGGTGTTCAAGTAGGGTTTATGTTGAACAAATTATGGACTTAGGGATTAAATTGAATGAATTTTAAGTTAGAATTGAATAAGGGATTAAATTGTAAAAAAAGTTATAAGTTTTATGTCGTAGGGACTAAATTAAAGAAATTTCAAAATTAGGAAAATATGCTGGAAATTTTATAATTAAATATGAGTTTAGACAAAATTTGAATAGAAAAAGAGAGTGAATTGGATTAAGAAAGTAAGTTTAGTTAGGATTAAATTGGGAATAAGGTAGGAATTGTTTAGAAATTTAATTATTTATTATAATTAATGCTGTAAATAATAATGTAAATTATTTTCGTAGCCAACAAAGAACTCGAGGCATCGGCATCGAAAGGAATGGAGAAAGCCATCGAGGATTAAAACTGGAGATTTACGGTTTGTATTACTATAATTCGAATTTTAATTATTATTAATTGCTGAATTTTAATTGTTATGTATAGCAAGTAAGAGTTGAGGTAAGTACTTGAAATTGATATGAATATTGAGTGAAAATGAAAGTGATTCAAATTGAATCAAATTGAATTAAATAAGTGAATTATGGAATATGTGATTATTGGAAAAGTGAAATTGAATTGATTCGTAAATGAATAGAAAGTGATATTGACTTGAGAAAGTGAATCGAATACCCTATTACCTAGTCGGGTTGAGTCGGATATAGTTGGCATGCCATAGGATTGGAAGTGTTCAGGGATACTTCGACCTCGAGTCGATGAGACACTAGGTGTCACTATATTTCTTCGGATAGATTCGATGAGGTACTAGGTACCAACTTTACTTCGGCTAGGCCGATGAGACACTGGGTGTCAACTATTGCTTCGAACTATCCGATGAGGCACTGGGTGCCATATTGGTGTGGTTGGTTAGATCCATGTATCCGCCAAAGTCCGAGTTATGTTAATAGGGTGAAAAATTGAAATGTGAATTTGAGGCATTGAAATGAGAAAAAGAAATTGAATTATGAATTGAAATTGGAATTGTGATAGAAAGAGAAAAGTATGAGCTAAATGTTCATAAGTGGTTTAAATTCAAGTTTGTGAAAAATACATTGATTGATGAATAATTAAATTGAATTGTTATTATGAAATGATGAAAAAAAATAAAGTATGAATTAGTATATAAGAAATTAATTGTTATGTATTTTAATATTTATGTTTTTATTTTTGTTAATATAATTTGAATTATGGTAATACCACTGAGTATATTCATACTCAACATGACGATTGTTGTTTCGGTCGCAGTTAGTAGAAGTCAAGTGTCCTGGTTCAGCATCCAGAACATTCCCGACTCCAACACAAAACTTGATGATGTATTCTTCTTTTGACTAAAAGCGACATGTACTGAGGAGTTGTTTAGGTCACTTGAATATGTTTTATATTTTGGTTATAAAGAATGACTTATAATGTTAGATGATTCAGTGAAATGGTATGAAAAGTTTATGACATTTTGATGTTTTGTTACTAAGTTGAAATGAAATGAATTAAGTTATCAATTAATTTTAAATGATGTTGTTATAACTATTTAATTAAATAATAAGTTAAGGTTTTAGGTATAATTTAGGTGTATGTATATTTGAAATGAATTGGTTGGAATGCTGGAATTGGTTTGGTTGGGATTTGAAATTGCAGGGAAGGTTAGAAACTTAAAAAATGGTTATATTGAATTTTTATATAAAAAAAAAGTAACTTAGTAACAGTTTATATGAATTTATGATTACTCTATAACATGTTTGTTATTTATTTAAGAATTATTTGTAAATTATCCGATATGTCCGGTAATGCCTTGTAACCCTATTTGGGTGACGGTTTAGGGTTAAGAGGTGTTACAAAGCTAATGCAGGAGGACATGAGTTCGTGCACTAAACCACGTTATTCTCTTATTTATGTATTTGGGAAGGCTATGGATAGTTCTATGAAAACTTAAAGACTCCTTAATACTTTAATTTCTCATCTCTTTATACTTCCGTTATTTTTTTTTTGGTAAATTCATATTTCTTTCGTGTGTCCTTTAATCTCTTCACTTAAACCCCAAATCAGAATTTGGTTTAAAAGTTTGAACCCTTCTCTAAATTTGGAAGCTTAAATTCTTCTCTATATCCCAAGTAATCAAATTTTCTTTTTATTGATTTCATATCTAATGCTTTGATTTTGGGGGTTAATTTACATTTTTCTATTGTTGATTTTCTATTATTTTCTATTAATTCTTTTTTTAGGTAAAAATCATAATTTGTTTTGGATAAAAGTTGTTTAAGTTCATTGTTAGTTTTTTCCAGAACTAGTAACTTTATCTTTTTTATTTAACGATCAAAACTTTTGGGTAATTTTACTTATTGTATTTCTCTTTTGGGTAATTTTTCTTTTTCTTTTTAATCAGTTGCATATAATCTAAGGTTCACTTTTCCAATCTTGTAACACCCTAAACCTGACCTAGACATCCAGACCAAGCCCAGAAGGTTACATTGACAATATTAGGAAAACTGCATTTATAAATGCAATCAAAATGAAATCATTCAACACTTTATAACTATCACAGTAATTAACTAACTGTCTAATCTTCTCAAACATCATAGTGTCAGAGAAAACAACAATTACTAATAGAATTTTTTAGAAAAAGATAATCAGATTGACTGAGCTCCCGCAGCGCCAACCCATGCAAGTCTGGGAACAACCTAAAATCCAGTTAACAACGAAGTGAGTTTTGAACCCAGTGCATTAAAGACATTCATACAATTGAAGCACATATGTCAAATAACTTCTCGAATCCCAAGATTTAGTTAGATAACATAAGTGATTACTGCGTGATAAGTTTTATATTTATGATTGATCGTACTTAAAAACTAACTATTATCACGATAAAGGCAAGCGTACCTATCGAACAGTAGTATAGTTTATAGTAAGACCGGATGTCGAACCCACAGGAACTAAAAGTACTAGTAGTAACCTTCTTTTTATTACCTAAAAATAAGGGGATTTATTTTATCTAAACTAATTAATTAAACTAAGAATGCACAAAAAGTAAATTGGGGAAAAACTTTTGGGGAAAACTGATTAATTTAAACAATACCCAAGGAAGAATCCACCTAGGCTTCACTTGTTATTTGACTCTGAACTAGACGATTTATTCACTTGACTTGATCCGTAGAAATCCCTAATTTATATTATTATCTCTCTCAAACTAACAACGTCTAAACCTAGATTGATTAATTGAAATCTCTTTCTAATTAAAACCCCTAGTGTTGCATTAACTCGATCTATGGATTCCCTTATTAGGTTTCACCCTAATCCGGCAAAATTATGTCGCCCTATGTCTAAGGGTGCAATCAACTCCGTTTAATTATGCTAGATCTACTCTTAGACAGGGACTTTTGCTCCTCTGAATAAGCACATCAATACTTGAATCAATATCCTGGAATATCAAAACAAGAATTAAGAACACATAATTAAGAACAAATCAAGTATTTATCATATAATTCAGAAAATATTAACAAGATTCGTCTTAGGTTTCATCCCCCTTAGGTATTTAGGAGATTTATTTCATAATTGTAAACTAAAACATCTCAGAAGAATAATAATAACAAAGCATAAAGAAAACCCTAAAACCCCTGAAGGAAATTGAAGGGAGATCTTCAGTCTTGAAGGAGAATCCAACTTCTGAGATGGATCAATCAGCTTTTTTCGAGTCAATCCTTGCTTCCTACTCTCTGTGTATCTTTTAATCCTCATCTAGGGTGTTTAAATAGGCTTTATAATGCTTCAAAACCCTCAAGTTGCCTTTTTTCGAATAGAATTAGACTTGGGCTCAACAGGGACAAGGTCGTGTGCCACGCCCGTGTGCAAGTGCTTCAAACTGTGTTAAAGACTGTTAAATAAACATGCCCGTGTGGGGTGCCTTAGGCCGTGTTGAAGTCTACTAAAAAGATACGGGCGTATGGTCTACCCGTGTGAGGAAGTCCAGGCCGTATTGATTTTCCACATTGACCCATTTTCTCTATTTTTGGCCCGTTTCTCGCTCTTTTTACTTTCCTATGCTCACCTAAGTATAAGATATGAAATTAATGGATTAGGAGCATCAAATTCCACAAATTTAATGATGATTCATCCAAAAATGTGCTAAGCATGGGATAAAAATATGTATAAATTATGACTTATTAAGAAGAAATTCTAGTTTGAGATTCAAAGCAGCTAAGATATATATATGCAATTATTCCTACCCTCATCTACTACACACCATCTTCGTCCATCCCAACACACCATTAAGGGCGTTTAATACCCAACCAACCCTACACACCATAAAGTGTCTATCTGACACGTTTACAGAGATGCAAACTAGCTACTAGATCGAAATGGGACAAAATGCCAAATTCATATATATACATCGTGGCTTAGCCACTGATTCAGAGCAGATTACTTCTTCCTTCACAATATCCCAGCCCATGCATATGCATATTACAAATATCAACAATAGGTGTTCAATCATTTCAGTTCATTTCATAAATAGATATTACAGATCAGTATTGTTAATAGTTATCACTGTATACATACTTTTGTACAATCCATATCTCAGTCTCAGAGCATCAGATAGTCCTCATATAATCAAAATCAGATCATCAATACATTGTGGAGGTCAATGCTCACGTCAGACAACACTCACAGTCTTAAAAATAAGGTTTGGATCTTATCTATATGCCACACGGCCTAGCACATACTCGTGTCCTTGCCCATGATTCTCACGGCCAGACACACGTCCGTGTCGTCTACCTGTGTGGTTCTAAATTGTAAACAGTAAGTCACATGACTTGGACACACACCCATGTCCTTGCCTGTGTGGCTCACACGGCTTGGGCACACGCCCATGTCATATGCCCTTGTGATTCTAAATCATAAACAGTGAGACACATGCCCATGTCCTTGCCCATGTGAACCCTGCACTAACATGGCCACACACGGCCTGGACACACGTCCGTGTCCCTTGCCCGTATGGCACAAATTCAATGAATAGTGAGCTACACGGCCTACCATACGGTCATGTGGCATTGGTAGCCATATTTTTCGGCATCCAAAATTCACAAAATAGGGGTTTTCAGAACGCACCTGAAGAGATTTTGAAGCGATAACAATATAGAGAGTCTCCGGAGCCTAAAACAACCATCTAATCATTCAATCAATTGAATTTAATGATAATGATGCACAATTATACAAAGAAACTTATGTCGAAAACTTCAACATAAAACCTTCAACGTAATCGACACTTACCGAAAGATTAACTGCAATTACTCGAATTAACTTGCCGAGATTTGTTACTTCCAACACCTATTCCTAAAATAAAGAACCAACATCGTTTAACAATAAGAATTTATCCATTAGCGCAAACTATAAATGATACGACACTGTCGTTTCTTAGAACTTTTAACAAATTAACACAATTGAGATAGTAGAATATGTACTTACCTGACTCGTACAACAGATCAGAATGAGAAGTCCAATGATCAAAAATAGCACGCTCAAACAATATAAAAACAACAAGCAAAAAAAGAGGAAAAAGAAAAAGAGAAGGGAAAGAAGAAGGAAAAACGTAATGAGGAAAAGAAAAGAAAAGAAAATAGAAACATTTAAAATATTTTGTCGTAAACACCAATGAATTTTTCAACAACAAGCAAAATATTTCCTAACGCATACAATGGGACTCGAACACAGGACCAGACAAAATGCAAATGTTTAACCAGTGAACAACATGCTCATTCTTGATATACTCCTAATTCCTTCTTCTTGTTTTCTTATCATATTTTATATAATTTATTCTCTGTACGATTTTGGAAACTTTAAAATATCAAGAAACTTTTATTTATAATTTTGGAAGAGGAAATTTTAATTTATGTAATTTTTTTTCACATGTGCTAATGTCTTATAGCTTTATAGTTTATTTTTAGCTTTCCTTTATCAAATCATGACTAAATAATTGTTTTATCTTTTAAGGATTAAAATGTAGAATACAATAGTATTTGATTAGATGGGTTTGATCAAAGTTGAATAAAATCAAGGTGTTGAACATGAAGATATGCTCGAGCATGGTATCCAACAATCAATTGTTGAGAACCAGAAACATATAATGGCATAGAATTTGAGTCACTAGATGAAGCACAAAAATATTGTAACAGCTATGAAAGAGTTAAAGCTTTTGGCACTCTATTTTTAGATCCAGAACTAATAAAGTAATAATTTCTCGGGAATTTCTTTGTTCAAAAGGTGTGAAGGAAATAAACATTTTAAGAGAGAAGATAGAATTCATGTAGCATTGGATGAAACTAGAGAAGGTTCTAAAGCAATGTTTTTAATATCTAAGAAAGAACAAGGAAAATGGGTTGTCAGTCTATTTTATTTGGATGTGCTTTTTATTATGGGATGAAATCGAAGAAAAAATTCAGTTGGTTATTGAGAGCTTGGCTTAAAGCTATGTATAGATGTCCTCCAAAAACAATCACCATAGATCAAGATTTTGCAAATACAAATGCAATTGCAATAATTTTGCCGCTTACCATACACTATTTTTGTATGTGGAATATTGAGAAACAATTTCCTGAAAACTGAGTGATGTTTTACATTTAGAATATTGATTTTAAGGAGTTCAATAATTTCATTCATAATACACTTACTCCTGATGAGTTTGAAGATGCTTAGTGAGACTTATTCAAACATATAATTTACAAGGTATTTTATGGTTAGACCAAATTTACTTTATTTGTCAAAAGTGGATACCAACATTTTTACATAACTCTTTTTGTGCTGGAATGTCAACAATTCAATGAAGTGAAAGTCTGAAGAAAATTTTCAAGGATTATGTCAATGCCAGTACTTTAGTAAATAAGTTTGTCAAGAAATTTAAAGAAACTGTCGATGATCGATATACTAGAGAATGAGAGAAAAATTTCAAGACCATGAACTCAAAACCTATTTTTGAAAACATTATATCCTATGGAAGCTGAGGCCTCTCATATATACACTCAGAAATTATTTAGAACATTTCAGGATGAGTTGGTTTATTCTCAAGAATATGCTGCCGAAAAAGTTGGTGTTAATGATGGTTCAAAAGTATACAAGGTGTATGAGATTAACAAGGAAAAGGTAATTTATATTATAACTTTTGACGTATCATAAAATGGCGGTGTTTGTAATTTCCACAAATTTGAATTCATGGGCATTTTGTGTTGACATGTTTTGGCAGTTTTCATAACGAATGAAGTATTTTCCTTACTTTCTCAATACATCTTATGTAGTTGGAGAAAAGATGCCAAGAAAAATGGTAGTTCAAATATCCTAACGAGTGCAATTATTGATGAGGAAAATGAGTCATCTACTTTGTGGTTCAATAGTGTAATATTACAATCTCTAAGAATTTATGAAAAAGCAACAAGATCAAGTAAACATTATGAATCAAAAACTTGTGTGATGAACTAGATAGTTTAGCCATTGACAGAGTTGATAAAGCCATAAAGTTAACTTTAGTTGATGAATCCATAGTTGGTGAAGATGATAATACTTTTTTATGATGGTGTGGCGTTATGAGATCCTGTACATGTTGTTACCAAATGATGTCCTCCTTTCGTTGATATAAGCTCGTAATCATTAGATGATCACAAGATCACTTTTGTTGCCTGACCATTTCTAACAAGTATGAAAACAAGTTTAAACAAAAAAATTAAAATAACAAGATAAGGAAAGATGAGACTTCGACATAATAACGAACTCAAAAAAGAACCAACGATATAGTAGATCATGACCCATTTTCTATAAATTTGTTATGGAATTGAAAAGTATAAAATAGAAAATTGAGACCCGCTAACTATAACAAGTTAGGAACTGTCGATATAATTGATCACCACACTCCAAATATAGATGAGAATGGGAGTGATAAGACCAAAAGGGTTGAACGCCACAAAACAAAGTCTTGATAAGTTCGGAGGCGTTCTTCAAAACTTAAAAGAATAAACTCTCAAAATGGACATGAATGTAAATTTCTAAGTACCATATATGACCAAATGGTCATGTTCATCTTCTCTTGCAATACATTCTCTCTTGACATCTTCTTGGTGTTCATGAATGAACGAAAGGTCAAACATATCCCTTGGATGTGTATGCACTTGGGAAATACATGAATCCACGAATGGTTTCCTTAATTCCCCCATCATATATGAACTTGCAGATTCGATGTTTGCTTCAAAAGTCACATTATCCCCTCTTGAAGAAATGTCCATGTAAGAGTCTTGGTACATGAATTCAACCATTCATGAATTTGGCAATAACAATGCACTTGGGAGTAAAATTGAAATTGTCACTTGTTGTTTGAATGAATACATGAAATCTTGTTGGCTAAGGAAAAATATGTGCATAAATTTGCATGGGAACATGAATGGTTATAGAAACCCTTTTATGACCGGCCATATACCTACAAGCACTATAAATAAAGGTCGTTAGCTCATTTGCAAAATCACAAACAATACATATTGCTCAAAGATACTATAGTTAAAAATCAAACACAATATAAATAGAAATATGCATGCTGTGAAATTAAAACATAATAAACATGACACATGACACACTAAAAACAACAAACATGTAACACCACATAAACATGATATAAACACACAAAAGCTGTGGAAACTAAATATGATGCAAAGCATAAATTGAAGACACATTTGACACCTAAAAACACAAAACATTACTAAAGGAAGATCATAAATTAAACCAAGGAAGCCTTGAAACTAAAAACTAAAAGGGTAAGTGATAGGGCCCAAATAGTTAATCCAAAGTAATGTTTCATCTTAGTATTGGGCTTCACATAATGGGCCCAATCAATCTTCTATAGTAGTCCAAAATGGATCATGTTTGCAAATAGAAATGGATCTTAGGCTACTTATGAGCCCTTCTATTCGAATCTTCACATGATGTGACCGAGCTCAAATCATCTATTGAGAAAAAAAATAGTTTTGAGGAAATTAGTAAAGAAAGTAAGACATGTTCATCTTATAGTTGAAAATGTCACACAATATGTTCACTATTTAGCTCTATTTCATTCAACGACCCTTTCCTACTTATCATTTATAGTTAGTAATTTTTTATGAGGAAAAGGAAAAATGCCTAAATATAGAGCCCAAAATCCAAATCAAAGAAGAATCCAAAAAAGACAAAGCACTAAAACAAAGAGTACAAAAATAAAGTCACTGCTAATAAATGTTTAAAGTCACTAGCTCAACACAATTGCAGGCTACTTGCTTATCTTGAGTGATTTCGACAATTTTCCAAAGTCTTTCAATGTTACCAAAGCACTAAACCAAGGGATTAGTTACACTTCAGATAAGGTAACAACAATGTGTATGAAGATGTAAGCATACCTCTCCTACAAGAAGAAAAGAATTGGCACCATTTTCCCCTTATTCTTTCCTATAAGTGTTGGGAAATGTGCCATATTGTAGTAAACATGTAACTATTTTCTATTTATCTGAACAATGAATAAATAAATAAAGTTAATTTCATTTTTCATTATTATGTATTTTTTATTTCTGTCTTTCATATTTTGCATGTATAGCGAAATTGTGACAAGCAAATATTAGCTCATTGATTGTCTAAGTTCGAACAAATGATAAGTGCCATTGTAAGAATGTTTACATTGTGAGAAAAACATTACGTTGCGAGAAAAACAACTTACTTCAGTAGATAATCTAAGCGAGTTCGTAATGTAACACCCCTAACCCGTATCTGTTACCGGAACAGGGTTACGAGGCATTACTATACTTATACACTAGCATTCGTATAAAATCAAGTAAAAAATTTGCATTCTAAATTAAAACTTTTCAAATTTTATGATAAAGTCCCTAATATGGGCCTACGGGGCCCAATACATGCTTTGGAAATGGTTCAGGACTAAACCGACAACTTTAGAAATTTTAGCCTGAAAATAGGGGCACAAGCCCGTATGGTCTAGGACATGGCCGGTGGCCAGCCCGTGGGGATCCCATGGCTTTGTGACCAGCCCGTGTGGAATTCTAACTTGCAATTTCTTAAGTATCAAAGGGGCATACGACCTGGGCACACGCCCATGTGGCTAGGCCGTATGGTAAACTGATTTTTCAATATTTTAAAGTCATTTTCACATTATTTTGACACACGACCATGCTTGAAACCCTTGTCCTTCACACGACCAATACACACGGTCGTGTCCTTTGCCCGTGTACTATCTTGACTTTATATTTAAAGATGCAGGGGACACATGGTCATTTCACACGCCTGTGGGTTGTCTGTGTGTCACACACGGCCTAGACACGGGCGTGTGTCTAACCATGTGGATTAAAATAGGCCATTTTAGGCCACTTTTCTCACCCCAAATTTAACCATTTTCCTGCATAAAAACTTACATACATATACCAGCCAATTTAACCAATTTCCATCATTCAATCTAACATTTCCAACTCTTAACCATACCTTAAAGCTTACCTTTACATTGGTTTGTAAATCATGTTTTATGAAAGGTGATTTGTATCTTGTTGAACATGAACATACCATATTACCTCAAAATACATATTACTAGCCATTCCAATGGCTGGGTTGTAAACAAACATATTACTTCATCATTTAGCCTCATTAGCCTATACATGCCATTATATCAAAGTGAGTTTATCGTTTATACCAAAAATTAAGAAGTTGATAGTGTGATGATAGCTCCGACCCAGTCTAACCGTCACGAGCTTTGAGCACTATAAAGCAGGGAAAAATAAACCTAGTAAGCATTAATGCTTAGTAAGTTCATATAACCAACTACACTTACCATTCATATATAACAAGTAAATCATACATAAGGCAATTAATCCATCAATTTAGCAGACTAGCAAATAAGGTCTATACTCAATCATTCAACCAAACTGGTTAGTACAAAAATATTATTATGCATAGATGAGCTCATCATGTTATTTCTTTTTATTTCACTTGTTAATACTTATTTGTTGAATCTTTGAATTTCCGATGGACCTTTCTTTTTCTAGTTGTACACCCGAGGTGCACATTCCCTTTTCAAGTGGTACACACAAAGTATACATACCCTTTTTAATTTGTACACACAAAGTGCACATAACCTTTTCAAGTGTACACATATAGTGTACCTTTCCTTTTCAAGCAGTATACACAAAGTATACCTTTCCTTTTCATATGGTATACACAAAGTATACCCAACCTTTCCAAGTGTACACACAAAGTGTACATAACCTTTTCAAGTTGTACCATTTGGGTACACAAATCCTTTTCAAGTATTACCCTTTCAGTTTACATTCCTTTTCATAATGAGATCAAAAGATTATCCTTTCGGAACAATCTTTACTGCAACATATGCAAGATCTCATATACACGGTAATCACCTGTCCAATCAGAAATCAATATTCAAACGAATTCATGTAATATTTCATCATTTACATGTAAATCACAAATAAACATTGCTTTATTACATGTACATACCAATTACAAATCATGATGCATATAATTCAACAATCAATTCAATACATTTATATGCTTAATTTAGTTATACGAACTTACCTTGACAATCGATCGTGTCTACTAATTCGAGACTTTTTCTTTCCCTCGATCTTTTTCTTTGTTCGACACTTTCGGATCTATATAAATAAATTTAATCATCAATTTTATGATTTTTACATTGAATCAAGCCCATTTCACATTTTAGGCAAATGTACCATTTTGCCCCTAAACTTTTAATTAATTCTAATTTCGTCCCTAGGCTCGAAAATTAAAATTCATGCAATTTACTCCTTATTCCAAGCTTATTCAAAATTTTCCTAGAATTTCACTACTTTGCAATTTAGTCCCTACACGTGTTTTCACTAAAAATTACTTTGTAAAAGTGGTTTTCATTTTCTATCAAAAACTTTCAATTTACAGCATATTCATCCATGGGTAATTTTCTAAACTTTGGTTTTCTTTCAATTTAATCACCCAAACAAAGAAATTAAGCTTTCCCGATCTCAGAAATATAAAAATTACTAAAAACGAGACATAGAACTTACCAATTCAAGCTTGAGAAATTTCCTTTCTCTCTCCTAGGGTTTCCATGTATTTTATGAAGAAGAAGATGATAAAAAAAGAGTTTTTAATTCTATTTAATCATTTATCACATTTTATTTAATTCAATTTCCATTTTAATCCTTAACCTTTTTTAATTTTTCCATGGGTGACTCATTAAAAATATCTACATGTTTTTCTTCAATGGTCTAATTGCCATATAAAGACCTCACATTTTGAATTCTCTAGCCATATAATCCCTATAGCTATTAGTATACAACTTTAACATTTTATTCAATTCAGTCCTTTTTGCAATTAGACACATAATTGATAAAATTTTTCTATAAAAATTTTCATGCAATATTCCTCTCATAATACCTATCATTTTATGAAATTTAAATAATTTCATTTTTTGGACTCGAATTTGTGGTCTCGAAACCACTATTCCGATTTCACTGAAATTGCACTGTTACATGTAATCCTATAAAAGAATCAAAGTGAGCATTTGATTCAAATACTTAGAAAGATTATTGTGTTGTCTACAATTCCAACTGAGGAGATGGCTAGTCTTGGCTATCGGAGTAGTTGACTCAACAGGTAGAGACATAAATGTATTTATTAGTAGAATGATACATTGGACTGGACCCAAGATAAATTAATTCTGAATCAGTTTCTAAATTAATTCACTTGTGACATTCATGGTGTGATTTACCTAAATACTAAGTTAGTCACTGATCATGCGTATGTAATTCATGTGCTTTGATATAAGTGAAGACTTATGCTCTAAAAATGATTGAGTCGATAGCCGGAATATTGGGTACATGACTTGTGTATGACATGACTTTACTAGCAACAATGAAATTCATAGCTCAATTAAAGAGTTAACGATATCCTCTCATTGAAATTGTGTGGATTGATAAATATGGAACGTGGCCAAGGGTTACTTGTTCTCGAACGAGCAATTTATCACAGTCATTTGTTGTCAGTGATCATATTAATCATTAAGAAGACACAATGATGACAATGAGATAAAATAAAATTGTATTAAGTGAACGGATTTAACTCAAATGAATCAAGGATATCATATGAGGGTAACACACACATGATGAAGTCATTGGACAAAGTACTTGGATGAATTACTTTCGTAAAGAGTATACAATAAAGAGTTTTCAATCGTGGTACTTATTGTGGATTGACTCCATGATTAAGTAATTACGAATTATTAGAACAATATTTCTGGACATAATTGTAATTACTAGTGCCTAATTGTATATACCCGATTAGTCCATCCGCTAACTCAACAAAAGCTCGATCGGACTACTTATGAATAAGAAGGAAATTCTATAACTTTGGAAATAATTTAATTGAGTTGAATTATTCGATGTGGAATTAAATTGGACAATCTTAAGAATTGTTCAACTAAAAAAATTGATTAAAGAATTTTCTTGAAAAATTAGTTTTGAAAATCTAAGTGATTTTTGAGAAAATTAATCTTGATCAAGTAAAATTAAATTAATCAAATTAATTAAAATTAATATGATATTTTTAGAAATTAACTTTCAAGTCTGACAATTGGCCTAATGGGTATTTAAACTTGAAAATTGGACTTGAAATTGTAAATTGGGCTTGAGAGCCCAAAACCGAAACCAAAACCCAAAAACTGGTCAAACCCGACCTATTATGTGAAACCGGACCGACGATCTAATCGGTGACTGGACCAAACTGAATTAGCAGAAACCAAATCAGCTTGGGGTGCCGGCGGTTGCGACGCCGGCATTCCGATGGTCGAAAAATGGTCGGTGGCGATGAATCTTCGGTGGTTGAGCAGTAAAAAAATTACACTCCCAATGGAACTCTACCAGAGAATTTGACTTTAGATTAATTATTCTGAAAATAATATTATTTTAATATATTTAATATTACATTTTCTCTTTACAACTTTTTCTTAAATTCAAGTGTGTATAAAATAATAAACTAAGACACTCTTTATATAGGAAGAGTTCAGAGAGTTCAACTATGATTAAACTTAATCACTCTAATATTAAATTAATATAATACTTATCAAGATAAATATTTTATTAATTTAATAAGATTTAGTACTAAGATAATCACTTTAATATTAAGATAAGTATTAAATTAAATTTTTTGAAGAAATTAATTTAAAATTTTTCTAGAGATATTTTCCTTATTTATAATTTGGCCCAAAAGTTTAGAGTAATTGCGAAATTATCCAATTGGAATTTTTTGTGAAAAATTTTCTGATTCAAAGCGAGCTCATACTTGGTAGACGTTAGCTTAAGGATAGTAGAGAAGACTACTTGATCAAAGCGTTCATCTTAGACAAATCGAAAATGTACAATTTTGATTAAGTGTTTATTACTTTATATATCACAACCAAGTTCTTATTTTGAATTTTTTTTAAATTTTAATTTTTTTAAATTTATTTTTCGCTGTATTTTCTAGTTTTCCAACAACAACTCCACTAACTGGTATCTAAATTGTGTCATAACCAAATAAGAGTCCTCCAACCCCAAGTGACAATTCAAGCTTCAAAAAGTAAGGAGATTTCCATGTCATCTTCCAGTACTCAATAGACTATGCCTTGTCTGCTTTTGTGACACCACTTTCAACCATGTTGTCCCAACAAGTGCACTGAAACTTCATTCTTTGAAAAGAAAAATAGAATAAGTGGTGCTGAAGCCAATAAAAAAAAGAGTTCGAATCAGCCATGAAAGTAATGTAAGCTTACCAAATGAGGCCGTGACAAAGCTGACTAATGTTAATGCAGTAAAAATTTGTATTATTATTATTTTTTTGCTTAGAGATAATTTTATTAAAACCCAAACGAGTAACAAAGGCCAAAAATAATACAACATTGACATCCACAAGTGCTTTAACACGAACCCCGAGTACCCAAAAAAAAAACACAACTAAAATGAACTTAGGACACACACCTAAACATGACAGTAAAATACAAAATATACCAACAAAAATAAATTAAGCACTCAAACTTTGCTTCAATAAAATCAAGAAACACGAAAAAAAATTTGGTGCAAGATGCCCGACTAGAAGAGACTTCCATTGGCTGTCAACAATAAGCACTCCTTGTCGAAAATTTGGCTCCAATACCAAATCAAGTAGAGATTTCCCATGGTTGTCAACAAAAGTAAACTCCTCGCCAAGATTCTAATCCATGCAACAACAAGATAGCCCCCACATAAACAAGCAAACAAAATTCATTTCAAAAAACACACACCTAGAGTAAAAAAACAACATATCAAGTAGCAAATCCCCATGAAATTTGTATTATTTGTCCTAGGATTTGAGTATAAATGAATTTGAAATTGTTATCGTAATTAATTAAATAGTTATTAGTGACGATATGAATGAGATGCAAAATTAAAATGGATTTGAAAAATTATTGATGATTCCAAAATGTTGCAAGAAAATGATGTTATGGACGCTACTTGCTAATAATTGTTGTAATTGAAGAGAAAAGTTCATCTAGTATCAATTTACATTTCTCTTATTGCTAATGAGGACAAAGATAATAAATTATATAAAAATAGATAAGAAAACAAAGAAGAAGAAATTAGGAGTATATCAAATAAAATATACAAAAAGATAATAGGATTGTGAAAACTGAACTTTAGATTATATGCAACTTATTAGAGAGAGAAAAATTACCCATAAATTTTTATTATTATTATTGTAAACGTACAAATTAAATCACACTCTAATCATTCTCTAAATAATTTTTCTTTATTGGAATTAAAATTTTAAGATATTTACATAAATTTTCAAAATAGTATTGCTCTTTTATCTTTACTTAAACGTATTCAATTATAAGAAATAAAAATATTTTATTAAATAATAAAAATATAAACGCATGTATTCAGGTGCAACGCACGTGATACAAGAAGCTAGTATATATGAAAGCACGTGTGAATTATATTATTTTAGCTTTAAATAATAAGCATCTTTATATATGAATATATAAAATTTTATAAATATTATAGTTAGATAGCAATATAATATAATTATATTATTTACTAATTATCTACTGACTATTAAAAAAATAAAAATGAAGAAGTTGAAGTTATAATAACGTATTGGCCAACGGGTCACACTTCCCAAAAATAAAATGAAAATTTTCATGCAAACTTGGTGGAAGTAGATGAACCGATCTCCCTCATGCCTTACTCGATTACCATCCGTAATTAAGATATTAAAATTTAGCTAAGTAAACTCGCCAGTCGAATTTGTTTATGTTTTCTCCCTTCAAATTTGCATGGAAAGGCCGAGCGGCTGAAGGGTTTCCCAATGGCAGAAACAGGATCCATGCATAAGTAGCAAGAAAGTCAAAGAACGGGAGAAAGAGCTCAGCCATTACAATTGCTAATGCGCAACGGCGGAAAGTTGATAACATGCACCATCCTTCCATCGTGCTTCCTTGAAATAAAATATCCCAAATCATTCTATTATTAGTACTAGATTCTAATTTTAGATTCTGTGTCTGGTGAAATTTTGATCTTCCTTTTTTGGGGTTATCTTCGATTTAATTCAAGGAAATATAAATTGGGTTTTTAAGCTTTTGTTGGCTGGAATTTTGTATTAATATATTTGGAAAAGGTATACCTTTAGGTGTAGAAGAGAAATCTTCTGTTTTTTTCAACCTCCAAAAGGGTGAAAATTAAGTTTAGATTTTGTTAGAGGTTAGGACTATTAATGCATTTTTTAAAAGAAAAAAAGTTATCCAGGGAATTAATGTTTTGGCACCTAAAGCTTTTGTCTTTTTTGTGAGAATCAGATTCTTGGAGCGTGCTCAAGGCTGGTTTTACCCTGTAATGTGGTTGAGATTTTCTATTAAAAGTAGGAAATTTTGAGAGTTTTTGGTGATTTTGAAGATGACAGTTGGGGATATAACACTAAATAAAGAGAAGGGTTCAGGGAGGAGCAAACATGTTGCTGACGAGAAAGCTCCCTTGCTACCTAAACAACAAGATGAAGATGCCGTTCATGATGAATTTAATGGAGCCTCTTTTATTGGGGCAGTGTTTAACTTGTCAACAACAATTGTTGGTGCAGGGATCATGGCCTTGCCCGCTACAATGAAAGTCCTGGGACTGATTCTTGGTGTTGCTCTTATCATCTTTATGGCCTTCTTAACTGATGCCTCTATTGAGTTCTTGATAAGGTTTAGTAAGGCTGGAAAAACAACTTCTTATGGAGGTCTTATGGGGGATGCATTTGGAAAGTATGGAAAAATCATGTTGCAAATCTGTGTTTTAGTCAACAACATTGGAGTTCTCATTGTGTATATGATTATTATTGGTATGGTTTCATTTCGTTCAACTTAAAATTGCAAATCTGGTTGTTCTTTTACATTCAATTGAGCTATAAAATTATTATGATTCATTAATTGTTTCTTGAAGGTGATGTGCTTTCTGGAACATCATCAAGTGGAGTTCACCATGCTGGTGTCCTTGAAGCTTGGTTCGGGCAACATTGGTGGAACGGGCGTACCTTTGTTCTTCTCATCTCAACAATCGGCATATTCTCTCCTTTGGCATGTTTTAAACGCATTGGTTAGTGGTCTTGTTGTGCTAATGTTTGCTGAATTTTATCTGTCTTGCTTGTTCTTAAGAGATATTAGAACTTAGTATATCGACACAATTAAAGCAGAAAGCACCCAAGTTAATCGGTAGACATATTAGATGTATAACTATTTTGGTATTTTAGAGCAGCTCTACGAAGAACTTTCGTTCATTTATCATGAATGGAATTTATAAATCCTATAAGTGTTTGTTACTTCGATTATCTCGGAGAATCAGCAGTGCTCTTTTACTTATTAAATCCAAACTCAAACATCCTGTCTTCGAATTCTATAGCTTTTATTGCATGTCACTAACTTGCTGTTGTGCATTCTCATATTTCAGACTCCTTAAGATTTTCGTCGGCATTGTCAGTTGCTCTTGCTGTTGCGTTTCTTGTCATTATTCTGGCCATAGCAATTTTCAAGTTGATTAGCGGAACTGTAGTGATGCCGAGATTGCTACCGGATGTCACTGATTTGACCTCATTCTGGAAACTCTTCACTGTATTCCCTGTTCTAGTCACCGCATTTATCTGCCACTACAATGGTATGCGACTTGATTAAAGTAACTTGTTTTTCATCTGGACTTCAGTGCAGGTTAATCAGAATACTTAAGATTCATGTATTTTTAACAATTTGCAGTTCACAATATAGCCAATGAACTCAAAGACACAACCCAGATAGGAGCAGTTGTTCGAACTTCTCTCGCTTCATGCTCAATTGTTTACATAATGACAAGTTTCTTCGGATTCCTTCTATTCGGTGATGCAACATTGGGTGATGTGCTTGCCAACTTCGATACTGACCTTGGCATTCCCTATAGCTACCTACTTAATGATGCTGTCCGTGTGAGCTATGCTGCTCACCTCATGCTTGTATTTCCCATCGTCTTTTATCCGCTTAGAATCAACATAGATGGCCTCTTCTTCCCTTCCGCGAGCCCTTTACCCCAGTCTACCACGAGGTTTGCTTTTATTACTGCCGGACTCTTGATACTTATCTTCTTGGGTGCAAATTTCATACCCAGCATCTGGGTTGCTTTCCAATTCACTGGAGCAACCGCTGCGGTTTGCCTTGGATTCATTTTTCCCGCCGCTGTAACGCTTAGGTGAGGTTTTCAATTCCATTCAGTTTATCATCTTTGGTTTTAAAGTCGATGTTACCATTATTGTTTGGTTTCCATCAAATCATACTCCATCCGGTTTCAGGGATCGCCATGTTATATCGAGAAAGGAGGACAGGATGGTAGCTATTGTGATGATTGTCCTTTCTGTGTTTTCAAATATGGTGCTCGTATATGGCAATGCCATATCTTTGTTGAAGAAAAATCAATGAGCATGAGCCCCTAAAGAGAACCCGAGTTATAGAATCATCCAACCCAGGTTTCGGTTTCTCAAGCCATTTAATTAGATCAATTTCTCCTCTCTTCAACTGTATAAAAATGTTAGATTTTTAGGGAAGTGAATATAATTTTATATTTCATTGCACTGTCTGCAATAATCATCTTGTGGAGGCTTGCAATCAAAGTTGTAAATCTTAGACTTGTAAAATGAGAGCATCATCATACATCACTCCGAGAAGTTTGGTGCTTTACATTTGATAACAAACACAATACTTTTTTTTATTAATCTTATTATATCTTCGGATCATATTTAATTTTTCGACATATAGCTTCACCCTAACCTATAAATAGGAGGATATTGTACTTCAACGTATTTGAACCCAGGTCCTCCTATATTGACAACAATACCTATGCTAATCAAGTTAAAACTTAATCGGCAAGACAATAATTATTAAATATGAAGTTTAATTAAATGTATTAAAGCAAGTTGTAAAATTTTAAATATATGTGAGCTATTTTAGACCCAACAGTTTACTAAAATCTTTAAAGATATAAAAAAAAAAATCTTTAAAGATAGACTTGAATAACTTATATTTGGGCGTACCAAAATATTTATCAATATTCATGAAAAATATATAAAGTTTTACCAAAATTTTTAATGTTGTATCAAATCTCCAAAAGTGTTACTAAAATTTTTAAGGTTATATCAAAACTTTTAAAAATTTTCTTAGTATCTTAGACTTCATCAACTCAATATTTTGTGTTTAAGGTTATACCAAAATATCTAAGATTTACCAAAATTGCTAAAGTCTTGCCAAACTTTGCAAGGTTATACCAAAATTTCTAAAGATTTCGTTAATGACCAAAGTTAATCAACTAAAACATTTTTGCATACCAATATTTTTAAGAATTTACCAAAATTTCTAAGGTTATATAAAAATATCCTTAGATTTTTAAAATGTAACACCCTAAACATTGCCTAGACGTTATGACCGAATCCAGGAGTGTTACGAAGAAAGGTTTTAAAACTAATGATCCTTCGATAAAACGTCCAAGTTTAATAAAACGTATTCATTTATAAATTTATTATTGACTGTTACATGTTATCCTTTAATGTTAACTAAATCATTTCACAGCAAAGTTGAAAAACCGTTTAAAACAAAATCACGCTCGTGTTTTCAAAAATAACCTTTGTTCACATAAAATCGATATTTTGTCGACTCGTCGCAGTTTAGAAATCATAACGCAACCAGACCAAAAATTTAAACCAAACAGTCCAAAGAGTCCGGAGAGTCCAAAAATTACAAAACTCTCACGAAAACTGGAAATTTCAGTAAAACCATTAAATAATAAAAATGGAAACAGTTTCCCGTCAAGCGGTCACCGCTGAGCTTCCGTCGCACCAACCCGCCTATGTCTGTGGATTACCTGAACAGAACAGACAAATAGATGTGAGTTTGTCGGTGTGTAACCCAACAGAAATAGTCATGCAACATACACAAAATTTCACATACAGTCAGATACAGATTAGGACATAAGTTCATGACAGATACAGATAGCAGAATCAGATAAGCAGAGCAGATATACAGAATCTGACTCCCATCTTTTACACATCATCTTCGACCATCCCATCACACCATATGGGGTTAAAAACACCCACCCATCCTAACACATCATATAGTGCCGATGCGGCACATGACAGAATAATATACAGTCAAGCTACCAGAATATAGGCAAAAGGTCGCCGTACAGATCACTTTCCTCCACATATGCAAAGCCCACCCTAAACACATATATAGAATACAAAATTAACATGCTTAACATGCTCGTATACAGATAACATATATATACTCAAACAGAACAATCAGTCATACATATCGGTGCCTTACTCAGAGCAGACTATCATAATATCATATACAAGAATTAAAGTTTGGTTAGCCCTTATTGACCCTAGAGTAGGCCCACAGTCGATCAGATCGATCTGTGTGACCTGCCACATGCCTGTGTGGGCCTACACGCCCAAATTGGCCTTACCTATGTGGCCTACATGGCCTGGCCCAAAACCCACACGCCCCATCTGGCCTAGACTGTGTGGTTCACATGGCCACACTCACACCATCACACGATCGTGTCATGCGCACGACTGTGTCTCGCACACGGCCAGCCACATGATCGGCCACACGTCCGTGTGGCATTGATAGACTCTAATTTTGGCTTTTGCCGAAGCTCAATTTTTCGTGTTAGACATACACACTTGGTTCGTTTTCAAAGCAATCGCACCCCCGAAATGAATAGAACCTAAAATTATCATAAAACGACCACAATCAAAATGAGTTCACAATTCCAAATGAGACCCCCCTTGAGCACAACACAACCAAACACAAAATCGCAACAGAAATTCATACTTAAACAATTCAAAAACTTACCATCGACAATAGTAGCCTCAAAACTTTACTACGCAACCAAAAGGTCTCAAATTCCCTGAGAAACACCTATCAAAACAGTATAACAAATCAACCCAAAACACCCATAAAAACTAAAGTATTACACAACAACTCCCTCAACCCACAACGAAATCTTACCTACGAAGCACGTGAAGGGACCAAAAATCAAAAGAAAGAAATAAGACCGAAATCAAAAAAGAAAAGAGAAGAAGTTGATAGAGGAACAGAGAAGAAAACGCCAGAGAGAGGGGAAAATTTTGAGAAATTGAAATTAAAATTAAAATTCATTCCTACAATATCTCAACCCCACATTATCCCACTACTAAATGACTCACTAACTCTCAACTAACAGGGATAATGTTTGGATAAAAAATAACAAAATTTTCCAAATGTGGGACTTGAACCCAAGACCTTATACACACACCTAAAACACTTAACTACTAAAGCAAATACACATTTGTGTCAAATTTTACAAAAACAACAATAAACTAATCGGGGCGTTACATAAAATATTAACATTTCAGATAAATTATCAAAATAGTCACTTTTGTTTACCTCAAAGTTACATTTTAGTCACATATGTTTGAAATGTTACGTTTTTGTCACTTACGTTAACATGTTGTAACATTTTAGTCATTAAGTCGTTAATTTTCGTTAATGGTGTAACGGTAAGCTGACGTGGCAAGTTAAATCATCATTTCAAACAAAAAATTTTACGTTAAATTATACAATCGGTCCTCATTTTTTTTATTTTGAACAATTTAATTTTTTTTTCTTTTATGTTCTTTTAACTTTTCTTTATTTTTTATTCTCTTCTGCTTATTCCTCTGTTTTCTTCCCTTCTCCATTTCTTTTAATGTAGTTTTTTTATAATTTCCATTTGTTAAAACTAGATGGGAAGAAGAAAAGGAAAATAAAGAAATAAAAAGAAAAAATTAAATTGTTAAAAAAATAAAAAATATAGGGGCTAGGTTTAACAAATAGAAAGCATAGAAAAACTAAGTTAAAAGAGATGAAGAAGGGAGGAAAACAAAAGGAGAAGCAAAAGAGAATGGAAAATAAAGAAAAACAAAGAAAGTTAAAAGAACATAAAAGAAAAAAATTAAATTACTCAAAACGAAAAAATATGAGGACCAAATGTATAATTTAACCTAAAATTTTTGTTTGAAATGATGATTTAACGTGTCATGTTAGCTTACCGTTACATCATTAATGACAATTAATGGCTCAGTGACTAAAATGTTATAATATGTTAATGTAAGTGATTAAAACGTAACATTTTAAATATAAATGACTAAAATATAATTTAAGATAAATAAAAATGACTATTGTAATAGTTTAGCCTTTCAAAAATGATAGTAATTAGTTAGGATTGGATAAATAACCAATTTAAGGAAAATTAGGTTATTGGATTTGTATGAAACAAAGAAAGAAGAATAGTTATACTGAAAATAAATAATAAACCCATTTCGACATTTTTACTTGGTTTTCAATGGTTGATATGAGTTGCTTTCTCATCGAAAGGCCCATATTGTTTTGAGGTGATTAAAAGCTCAGTTTTCCTTAGAAGGCCATTCATTGTACATCCTTGCTTAATATCAAATCTCATCGTTGGAGAAACCTAACGCAAAAATTACTTGGTTCCAGTCCAAGCCTGCCATGGCTGACAAAGAGCCAGAAGTCCAAGACGACCTTGCCGAGTCGCTCAACGATCTCTTCACCAGCCTCTCTTCAATGGTCAAATCAGAACTCCAGGTTTCCCTAAATCCCCATTTCAAATCTCTCTAAAACTCCAAATACTTAATTATAATTCAGATACCTCGCTCCAGTTTTCAGTCCTTTGAAGGCTATCCGGGTTTTGTTTAACCTTTGTTTGTGCAGGGGACTAACAATGTTTTGGAGCTATTGGAGAAGATGAATCTGAGAGTGGCTCAAGAGTACAAAGGATTTGGGGATGTGGCCTCTGGGTTAAGGGTATTTGTTGAACAGTTGAAGAACAAGAGTGGGAACTTTGATGAATATGTTCAACAGATTGATGCAATAGAACAGCAAGTGACTGAGTTCGAAGCTGTGATTTCGGTTCTTGATAGATATGTTTCTTTGTTGGAATCTAAAGTTCAATCTGTTTACCAACATCCACCTCCATAAATAGATTTTTTTTCCTTTTCCTTTTTAAGATTAAAACCAATTGTTCGTTGAATGTAAAATGTCTGCTTTTCTTGTCTTCTGGTTTTTATTTCTTTGTTCTATGAACTTCTAAGCATTTAAAGTGTAGGCCAAAATCTGTATGCCTTTTTATCATTATATAAGTAGTCCGGTTTCAAGTTGTTCAAGGTCCATATTATGCTTTGAAATTGTGAGGTATTAATCAGGAATTCTGATTCTTGATTGATTGGCAAACCAATTTGTCAGTGGCTGTCAGCTGTATTTTCAGTTGAGTTTGGCAAATTTGGAATGACGATGAACCCAGAGATACTGGTTATTCTTCTATTATAACAGCATTTGCGGGTCTGCAGTTCAGATGGTCTACAAAGATTGTTACAATATGTGGTGTTCGTCCTCTGTATGCTAAATTTAGTGGTGCTACTAGAAGCAGACCGTAATTGCTTTGATGATCAAAGGTTAGTACTGTTCATATCCACAATTGTTTTATATATCTTCTAAATATCTCTAGGTAGTGTTGAACTATTTTAATCATAACGCTTGAAAACCAATATTCAAATCCTTACAGGTATAGGATCACTTAATTTTCAACTCTACTTGAAATAGGAATTCCCATCATCATGAGAATTCATCTGATATTTAAGCAAAGAAGATGGGTTTAAACGAAAATGATGTTGTCTTCTCCTTAGAGTGCTTAGTAGATGTGGCAGTGGCTTTGGCTTCCATGGAAGAGAGGTTGAAGAAGGAAACAATGAGACTCAAAGAACATTGACAATGCTATCAAATTGTCTGATTTCTCCATGAAACCCTTAGTAATCAATGACAATATTACAACTGTCGGGGCTATTTTCTTGCCCCCTTGAATGTCAGAATCCTAGTAAAAGTTAAGGGCTATGGCGATTGCTTGGTGTAATAAGGAGAATTCTTGTCCATGGAGATTTTGGAAATCATTTGAAGAGCTTGGACAAATCCGTGAAACTGCTAGAGGTTGTTTATTGGTTGGAGATTTTTAGAGAGGCTAATGGCTTAGTTGATAGCTTGCCAAAAGCGGGTATTGGTCGTAATCAGATCATATATTTCCCGCTTGTAATTTGAAGGATTAGCTTCATCGTAGTATTTATGGTTTGTTTATTTTTGCTTATTGTTTTTGTAATCCAAAATTTTCGATACTGTTCTGAGATCATACACTGAATTTTTTTAGGAAAATTAGAAAAAGAGTGAGATTGGGAGAAATTGAAAGGAATTAATTTGATTCTGAAAATGGAAATCAAGGTAGAAAATTTTAATGTGAAAATGTGAAAAAAATGACTAAATCGTAAAATTTAAAAGGTATGAGGATTAAACTCTAATTTAAAAAACTAGAGAAAATATGAGCTATAAATGATTATTTGGCAGGAGAATAACTTGGAACATGAATTAGTAGGATAGAAATAATTTTTGGATCAAATTGGAAAAGATTGAAATGCACAAGGACCAAATTGTAGTTATTTTTCATTTTTACCATGTAATTTTTATCACAAGTGGTGTAATATGGGAGTACAACTATGATTTATGGAGTTTGGATATGTAAAATGCTACATTTGATGAGAACGAATAGATAGTAGAGAAAAGGGGCTAAAGTGGGAATTTCTCATATAATGACATTTTGGTATGTGAAATTTATGATAGAAATATTATATGGTTGGGATTGTATTTGAGTTTTTGGATGTATTTATAACATGGTGATTAAATGTGAATCACATAAGTTAATTTTGGGCTAATTTAAGAATATTTCTCAAAAGTGTTTTGGGACAAAAATATTCCTAAATAATCTACTTTTTGAGAGAAAAAAGCTAAAAATTGATCCAAAAGTAATTTTTTTATAAACTGAAAATTTTAGCTTCTCCACTAAAAGTGTTTTTTTCTTTCTAAAAATATTTTTGAGAAGCATTCCTAAACTAGGCCTGTGACTTAGATCAATGATCAACTTTGACTTTGAATGGGAGAGTTCTCTCTTTTTCGTTTTTCTTGCATTTTCCCTCAAAATCAACCTTATAGTTTTCAACTTTGATTTCTCCCTAAAATTAGTTAAAAATAGGGGCGAAGACATGAAATTTTTTAGAGAAATCAAGATAAAATTATAAAATTTTGGTGCCAAAGTTAAAATTATTGTGTTAAAAATACTTAAATTAAATTATTTATTTTTAAGGGGTCAAAATTCAAAATTTTCTATTTGACTAAAAACTTAAAATGCTTAGATTTAATGTTTTATTTTTTGGAAGGCTTAAAAGCGCAATTATACTGTTTGGTTAAGGGGGGCAAGACCTACCACTGGCCATGCTCCAGCTCAGAAAATCACCTCCTAAGCATGTTTACATCCTCAATCTCTCCATTAAAGTTTAGGGTTTCTATAGTATAGTGAGAGAAAGTTTGGGTTAAAGAGAGAAAGTTTTAATTAAGGTAAGAAATTAAATATCCTTCTTTCTCATCTTTGTCATTTGAGATTTTTGTTGTGAGAAAGTTATGAAAGTTTGAGTATCAATATTTTTATTATATGTTTAGTGTTGAGAAAAAGGGAAATGGTAGAGGATGAGCTCCCAAGTTAGTGAAAAGAAAGATTTAAAGTGTTTTTTTTTTTTTTTTTACAACGAACTCAAGATATTTTTGGGTAAATAAATACTTGACCAATAGGCCATAACTTGAGGTTCAAAAAAATTCAATTTTTTTTTTTTGTATAATAATAATTCAAACTCAAGATATTTTTAGGATAGATGAACACTTCGACCAATAGGCCATAACTTGGAGTTTAGAAAGATTCAAGATATTGATAAAGTCAGTTTTAAATTTAAGTACATCCAAGAGGTAAGTATTTTTGGATTTGCTAACTTTCTTTCAATATTATTATTATTATTATTATTATTATTATAATTATTATTAGATTTGATAATTAGTATAATAAATGGTTAAATTTAAGTTGGTATTGGAATGTGAATAAGCATAAGTTGGCATGTTATGATAAGCTTAAATGTTGAAAATGAGTTAAGAACATACAGGTTGTTTGGAGACAGCAGTAATGGTTTGTGTTTAAAATTTTCCACAATTTTCTTCTTATGCCTGAAAAGATTATCAAGTTTAGTATTAATATATATAGTAAGAAGATTATTGAGTCTAGTTTCAGAAATAATAGAAGAATTATAATTTCGAATTTTGCAGGTTAAGATATAAATGATTTAAAGACTGATGTAGGTAGGACTAGACAACCCTGTTTTGAAGAGCTGTAATATTAAATTACTTTGTCTTGGTAATAAAAATGTTTATTATGAATGAACTAAACATATAAAACATGACACTAATTGTTGAGAAAAATATTTGTTTGAATGAATTAGTTATAAAAGTGTAAATGTGACTTGATTCTTTGATATTTAAAAACATATGAGGTAATTGACAACAAAGTATGTGAAACGTTGACATTGTCGTCTAGTAAATAAGTGAATGTGTATAATTGTAATAAAGAAAAGAAAGATTTCTCAAGGAGCATCCATATGTGATGGTGATATGTGGTGGTCAAATGTATGAATGTGAGATAAGCATGATTTATGCTATATGTGAACTATGTAAATATTTGAATGATTAATACGTGCATTGCCCTTTTGAGCTTAGTAGATCGATTAAGATATAATTGGCATGCCATAAAATTAATGTGCGCGTGATTTTAATGAAGATATGTTATGAATGGAGATATGATGCCTTATGGCAAAACACCTCGATGCAACTTTGGCCCTTATATGTTTGGTGTGATTGATTGAAATATTGAATATCTGAGTCTTATCTTATTTAAGTTACAAAGGGCTATGAAGTTGATCATGATAATATGTTAATTTGATATGTAATTCATAAAAAAAAGTTAGAATTATAAGCTCATAAGCTCATAAGTATAGATCGGAAATGAAATTTAAGGTGATATAATATAAGTCGAATACTCATTGATTGAGCAATAAGTGCTAACTATGCAGGTCATTTCAATAAGTGGCACGAAAATGTGTAATGAATTATACTTGAGTGTTGAGTCCTATTATGAAGTCGGCATAATTGAAACTTTGTACAAAAATCAAACACTACTGTGAATGAGGTAAGATATGACTAAGCTTTTTAAACTTGACGTGTTAGTTAGTTTATTACCTAATTTAAGTGATTTTAAATAGACCGAGAAAAGATAAAATAAAATATATAAAACTTCAAACTTAATAAAAGATTGGACTTCACCCCGACTAAACCCAACCTAAATTTAATTTACTTATTTTGAAGTAAATAATATTATTATTTTTTAGTTTGAACTTAAAACTTAGTATATTTATTTTATTTATACACTTGTTTATTGAAAGAAAAAACTTAATATATGTATTGATGTACATATTAGGGGTATTTTTATAAATATCTCGAGGTAGGACAGATTTACTTCAAGCCCAACCCCGACCTAAATATTTCTCTAATTTCACCTAACTCAAATCGCCTCGAACCCAATTTTTTAAAAAAATTCGATTCTAATAGATCGGGTTGAGTCAAAACCCGTTGAATTTGAATTTTTTTTCTATCCCTAACAAGAATGTAATATTTTGGTAAGTGGATGAGTTTAATTTGAATGAGGAATTTAAAGATTTCAACCATGAAAAAGAAGAAGCGCAAATGGAGACGGGGTTGAGCGGAGGAACTCAATTATTTCAAGGAAGATCAATGAATGACGTATGGCATGCAGGAGGTTAAGGGAGAGGCATGTTTGACCATATTTCTTCTATTAATTTTAACTTAATCACCTTCCTACCCAACTCTCCATTCCATGCTTTACTTTTCTATCTATTCTACTGCCACAAAACTCTTCAATTATATTTTAAATTACATTTTAGTTTTATTGAAAAAAATATACATATTGATTGTTTTTGTGTGTCTCTCTCAAGAAGGTTAATTTCCCTATTTATATGATACGGTTCTTGGTTGTGACGTCCTAGGTAGGTCCACATGCATGCCAACACATACCCTATCCTAACATTAACAGGTGTTCTCTAAGTTTGGGTTTACTTGCATAATGATGCGAACCCACCATGTGCGAGCTCATGTAAGCGAACTATGCAGGCTATCATTATTAGAGTAAAGGGGATCGGGTCAATCCTAGTCGGGTAACCAGGTAGCGGGTCGGTAATGATGAACATCATAACAAAACAAATTGGTCCTTATATGTTAATTTGGTTATCTTCAGTTCCTATACTTTTAGAATTTTATAACTTTAATCTTAACTAAATGATAGTTATAAAACTCATTAAGTTATGTTATTTTCCAAAATTAATGTGGCAAACATATTATCGCATGTGTAATGTAATGTTAGCTTTTTATTTCATGTTTTACACACAAAAAAGTAGTTAATAGATTTAACGACTAACACTTGCATTAACACTAAAATTTCAAATTTTAAAGACTATAGATATTAAGAATGATCGAGTTAGAGAACATGGACTAAGGGTGTGTTTAGCATTATTTTTCAAAAGTGCTATTAAGGTCAAATATAATTTGTATGTTCAAATTAAATTTTACAAATAATTAATATTAATTACTAAAAATATGCAACATGTGTATTTCATATATAAAATATTAATAATGAGTTACAATAAATTATTTTTTATATTTGATTGAAATATCGTAATATATCGAATTTAAATACTATTTAAATGCCTTTTTTTTTTCAGTTTACAATATCATGATTAAAATGAACATTTTAGTTCTTAAATTTTAAATCAAACTTTTCATAAACACTTTTCAAAACCAATGCTAAACTAGCCCTAAATATACAATTTTACGAATAATACAATACTAATAGTAGAATTTAACCAAACAAATTTAACTGTTACAGTTTGGTCAAGACTAAAATTTTAAAAACAAAAAAGTATAGGTCTAAAATTGACCAGTTCAAAAGTAAAAAGACTAAAATTCATCAAATTAAAGTACATGCATAATCACGGGGCATAGCCAAAGGGGGCAAGTAAGGACCTTGACCCCTCTCTAAAATTACAAAATTCAATTTAGTCTTTTTTAAATTTTTGATTAAATGAAAAAAGAGAGCATAATTTTACTCCTTAAGTATTTTCAATACAAAACTTTAAGCTCTAGTTTCTCCCCAATTTTATAAACTCATCTTGATTTCCCAACAAAATTTCTAATTTCCCCCTCTGGATAACTAATGTTTGACTAATGCAAAACATGGTATGACCCCAAAAAATCAAACTTTTTAGGGCATTTGAAAAATCTAACTTTTGACCAGTTGAAAAGTAGGTCAAATTTGGAAACAAGAGTTAATTTCTTGGACGACACTTATATGTAATGTAAGCCCCTGTATATAAACATTTTAGGTTTCAATAAAAAGAAAAACCATCAAAAGTAAAGCCAAAAAGAATGGAAGAATCAATAACTCTCTACTCATTTCTTTCTTTTATATTTTTCATCATTTGTTTAAACTTGTTTCTTCAATCAAGAAGACACCGTAAAAACCTCCCCCCAAGCCCACCTTCACTCCCCATTGTTGGCCACCTTCACCTCCTAAAACCACCCATCCATCGTTTGCACCAATCTTTCTCCCAAAAATATGGTCCGATCTTCTCTCTCAAGCTCGGTTCCCGGCTCATGGTCGTAGTGTCGTCCTCGACCGCAGCCGAGGAATGTTTGATCAAGAATGATATCATTTTCGCAAACCGACCCAAGTTAATCATCGCCAAGCACTTAGGCTACAATTACACCACACTTGTCTCCTCGTCTTACGGTGATCATTGGCGCAACTTACGTCGAATTGGTGCCACCGAGATCTTCTCATCGGGTCGCCTAAACGCCTCCGTGAACGTTCGGAAAGACGAAACCAGGCGGTTGATGCTAAGTCTGTCGACTGATTCGCGTCAGGACTTTGTCAAAGTGGAGCTGAAATCCATGCTTTCCGACTTGACGTTTAACAACATAATGAGGATGTTGGCGGGAAAACGGTACTACGGGGATGAAGTGACGAATGAAGAAGAAGCCAGGGAGTTTAGGGAGCTTATGGTGGAGGTAGCTAAGAACAGTGGAACGGGAAATCCAGCAGATTACTTGCCTGTGTTGAACTGGTTTGGTTTAGGGTTTGAAGGGAAGCTGAAAAAGCTTGGAAAAAGATTGGACGGATTCTTGCAAAAGTTGGTTGACGACCATCGAAGTAATAAACTGAAGAATAATAGTATGATTGATCATCTCCTTTCCATGCAAGAATCTGATCCTCTTTACTACACTGATGAAATTATCAAGGGGTTCATAATGGTTAGTTTCAGTCTTTCTACTTTGATCAATACTTTTTTGTAAGTATGATGAAATTAAGAATATTGCTGTGTCGTGTGCAGGTGATCCTATTCGCAGGAACTGATACGTCATCAGTAACAATGGAGTGGGCAATGGCCAATTTGCTAAATCACCCGCAAGTGCTGAAGAAAGCTAGAGATGAAATAGACAGTTTAATTGGTGAAGAAAAGCTGATTGAAGAATCAGATGTTCCCAAACTGCATTACCTTCAAAGTATAATATATGAGACACTTAGGTTATACCCTGCAGCGCCTCTTTTGGTCCCACACATGCCATCCACTGATTGCAGCATCGGAGGATACGACGTGCCAAGTGGCACAATCGTGTTGGTGAACGCATGGGCCATCCATCGAGACCCGAACGTATGGGATGATTCAACAAGCTTTAAGCCTGAGAGATTTGATGGTAATAGTGAGAAAATAGAGCATTCTCAGAAGCTCTTGCCGTTTGGGTTGGGGAGGAGGGCGTGTCCAGGGGCCAATCTAGCTCAACGAATGGTGGGGCTGACTTTAGGATCATTGATTCAGTGCTTTGAATGGGAAAGAATTGAGGGAAAGGAAATTGACATGAGTGAAGGTAAAGGGACCATCACGCCTAAACTTCACCCTTTGGAAGCTTTGTGTAAAGCTCGTCCCATCGTCGATAAGCTTTTCTATTAACATTTTTTCTTTTTATATTTAAATACTTTGTACTTTGCTAAGTGATTTTTTAGAATTGTGATTGTTGAGGATGTTATTTTACAACATTTATCATGCATTAAAAGGTATTGATTAAAATATTAGAAAAGTTACTTTATCATGCTTAATTCATTGATTACTTTACTAATAATGTAATGATAATTTATAAAATTTACCTTTATTAAATAAAAGATAATATTCATGTCCTTAATCTCATTTTCTCAGTGGACAGGGCAAAATGGTTGATGCATTCATTCATGCATCATCCAAGAGGCAATATGATGTGTGCCTGCATGTTCTTCAAGCACCATATCTCATTGCTCAAATCAGTCACTACATTACATGCCATGCCAGTATTTTGGCCTAAAACTCAAATTTGGCATGATCAGATTGAGGCTTTTAAAACATAACATGCATCATGATCAGAGCAATTGAAAGGGTTGTTTGAAAAAATAGGAACAGCACATCCTGCAGTATTTATAACTACTGTGATTCTTAAATTTCACTTTAGTGCCAGAAAACACTTCTAATAATTGAGAGTTCAGTGTATGTACCATCACTCACACAGAAAAAGAAAAAAACCAAGCATCTTCAACTTCAACTTCAACTTCAACATGCAATTCCAATTGAAATTGATGTTATCATTTCAGAAGTTAAGAAAACCGAGGAACAGAAAAGTAACAATGTGGAGATATATAATTAAGTCAAACAAAATAACAATGTGGAAAAGGTGAAAGGCAAATATAAAGACTGATCAGTTTCTGCAAGATGCAAGATGACTTCTCTAAACAGTTTGATATTCATTTTTCGAAGCCGAGAATACTGTGTTGCCGGATGAAGCAAACAAAACTCAATTTTGTTCCTAAAACACAACGTGTTGCCCAAAATGTTATCTAACCAAGGAAGAATAATGCACAGGACAAATGAACCTAAAATGATTAAGATTAAGATCTTATCTAATTGCTCTAACTACTAAGACTGACAAAGTACTCTGCAATTACCCATCCAATGTTACTCTCTAAGAACCTTGGGTTATTAAACATAAAATGCTCCATAACTCCAATAGAATCTACTCAAAGCATTCTAGCAAATCTCCACAATAAAACATTACATTTTCAGTTATCCAAGTTAAACCTTTAGTTGTTGCTATCAAACAATGTATCCATCCCTTTTAATATTTAATAAGTCATTCTCAGATTCCTCATAACAATAGCATTTGAACTCAAAGAAACTTCATTAACATTAGAAGCTCACAATATTAATATATCAGATTTTTTATCAACAAACACTCCAATATGAAAGAACATTGAAACCTGAACCAACCTGAAAATTTATCTGCTATAATGAGCAACAGCAAGAAAAGTTTATCATCCCAACTGATGAGCAATAACCACCAGTTTTATCAAAAACAACTACTGAAGTCGAGGGGATTCCATGAACATTTGAAGCTCACAAGTATACCATGTAAAAGAAAAAATCAGACTTTTATAAAAAAAAAAAAAAAAACACTCCAATATGGAAGAACATCGAAACATAAACCAACCTGAAAGTTTATCTACAAAGGGCTGGAATGTACAAATTTTTATCATCTCAATTATTCGACCAGTTTTAGAAGAAAAACTCATCGCCTAGTCAAAGAATTCTCGATAACCAGCCTCAGCCGCCTACCCAACACGTCAAACTCAGAAACCCTTTGCTCCTTCCACTTCCTCTCCGTTGTATCCATGCACACCACACCCTGCTTCATGAACATCATCCGAACCTCCTTGAGACACTCATCGAACGCATTCAACACGCTTTTCGCCAACACCCCATCAATTGTCTCGCCACTAGTAACCTCATCCCTTCCCGAGGAGAAATCATAATGCAAACTAACCCCGTTAATCTTCACTTCCCCGACATCATCAATTGTGTCACAATCATCAAAACCATTCCCAGCAACGCCATTAAACCCGGAACTGTTCTTACCAAAAGGGGAAGATGAAGCAAACTCGGGGCTCCAAAGCCTTTTAGAAAGATCAAAGAGAGCTCGATCATGAAGAGAGAGAGAAGAAGGGTTCAAGCCTCGAGCCAGCCTAGAGGAAACGACCCTGAACTTTTTCCTAAGTCTCCTAAGCTTTTCGGAGAGTTGGGACTTGGTATAAGGTTGAGACATGGAGTGGGAAAAGGAGGAGTAGAAAAGAGGGAGGTCTTTGGGGAAAGAGAGAGGATGGGATCGGAGAAGGGCTTGGAGGAAACGGATCTCGTCGGGCTCTGACCAGATCCGTTGGAATTTGAAAGTAGGGGTTTGGGGTTGGGGTCTGGGTTTGGGGGGAGAAAGAATGATGGGTTGGTATTCAAGTTTTGGGGTGAAGAACTGGGGGTGGTGAGGGGCTTTACGCTTGATGGGGAGTTTGGAGGCAGAGGGTTTAGAGGGGTGGGGTTGGCTGGAATCCATGGCTAGTCTTTTTTCTCTTTTCTCTTTTTTTTTTTTTGGGGGGGGGGGGGGGTTAGGTTTTTAGGACTTGGGAGGGAAGGTGTGTTGGGGTTGAAGGTGAACACCAGAGCGAGGGTGAGGCTCAGCTCCGATCAACAAATCCATTAACCATTCAAATGGCTAGAAAACTATCACCTGACACAAATTTTTTTATATTTTTTATTAAAATATTAAGATTTTTTTATTTTTAAATTTATTTATATTTATAAAAAATCAATCAAATTTCATTTTAATTTAATATTTAATGATTTTATTTGTTTATTTATTAAAATTTTACATGTTATTATATATATAGTTTTTGTGTGATATAAATCGCATCATATATAAATAATGTAATATATTATACATTATAAATTTTGAATAGATAATGAAATTGGATGAAAATTTTGAATTTAGAATTTGGCTATGGACTAGAATGGAATTGGAGTAAAACATGAGGGAGTGAGAGTGAAATTAGACCATAAGTTAAAATGATTAATGGAGAGTTAAGCTATGGAAATCACTACTAATGCCCTTGAATGAGCTAGAATAATGGATTAATTGAGGAGGTTAGCATTGTGGATTATGAAAAAACAAGAAATTATGAGGTTAATTGATAACCATTGCTTTGCCGTTGGAAGTGGTCAAGTTGCATGCAAATGTGACAATATTGTGTGATCTATTGAAACAAGAGTAATTAGGTGAAGGAAGGTGATTTAATTTTTTTTTTTTTTATCATTCATGTCTTTTTTATAATTTATATTCGGATTTGCGGTTGTCCCTTATAAAAATATCGTTTTCAATATTCGAAGTTGTGTGAGAACACAATGTGTTTTATCATTGTCATACCAAAACATAAGAAGTTATAAAAGAATTAAACTACATAATTACTTTTAAGTTTTCTTTTGTCACTTAATTTTAAAAACTTTCAAAATGATCACCCAATTAATTATATTTTTCTGTTTGGTCAATTTTCTTAAGTGTTGTTAAGTGTTCAATTGAAGGATGAGCTGACAGTTCAGAAATTGAAATAATAACAAATTTAGCTCTGAACTTTTATATATTGTGGCAATTTAGTCATTGTTTTTAAAAAATTAACCTTCAATGTTTACATATTGTTTGAATTTGGTCCTAATTCTAAAGTATTCAAAAATATACAAAAATTTTCAAAAAAAAAAAATCTTAAAGAATATATAAAAATAGAATCAAGACTATTTTTTAAATATATATATTGAAATTTAATATATATTGAAAATATTTATGTATTTTTTTAATTTTTTAGAATTAGGACCAAATTGAGACAATATATAAATGCTGTGTCACATATCAATAATAGGTTAGAAGAATCAGGGTTTGTGAAACCGAGAGTGGTCAGCCCTGATTTATAAGGTTATCATTGTACGTGTGTTAAATAAGAAAGTTACTAGCTTAATGGTTAAAGTGTTAGTGAATTTGTCTTTGAAACCTAAGTTTAAATCCCTCCCTTTGCATTAGTGTTATTTTGTGCAATTTTGCTCCAAACCCAAGCAAGTGTCACGCCTCGTTTTAAGAATAAATGTTGTGAGAATCTAAATAAAATTGAGTATTTCGCCTAGTAGTTAAGTAATGTAAATATCTCTAGAGATCCTAGGTTTGAGCTCCTTTTCTCTCGTTTTATTATTTTCGGCAAACTAGGGTAGAGTTACACCCCAAAATAAATATATTCGGTTAAGAAATAAGATTAAGTGAGAAATGAGATTGAGGCTCAATGGTAAAGATTTAGAGCATCTATCCTTGGGTCTCAAGTTCAAAACCCTTCGTCCTTTTATAATTTCGTAAATTTTCGACAAAAACATGCAAAAACATATATACGATTAATTGTCTAAAATAAGTAAGAAATGTGCTACAAGTTCAACGGTTAAACATTAGTACCCCTCCCTAAAGGTTCAAGGTTCAAGTCTTTTCCCTATCATTATTTCTAATTTTTTTTGGCAAACTCCTAATTCTAACCCTAACTGTCACCCTCTTATTCCTAATTTAGGTAAATTACATGTGCCACCCCTAGGTTTTACAAACCAAATTTAACCAATTCTTTCCTAATTATAATTCATATATTTCCTTTCCTCAAAATTCCAATAGAATTAGAATTCCACCCTCTTTTTCTCTTATTTTCTTAATTAGATTTTCATATTGCCCCTTTTCAAATCCCAATAGAATTTGCTCTCCATATTTCTTTTTCTTCTCTTTTCTTTTCTTTACACTATAACTTCATCCTATTGTTGTTAATTATTTTTCTTTCCCCAACCAAATGGTTCCCCCATTCGTTGATTTCTACTGTTATTTAGATTGTTATCAAATAGCTTCCATTATCTTTGCCAAATATCAGTAAGTGCATTCGTTTCAATGATTAGATCTTAAATTACCGTAATATCATTATCTCATATTAATCTTACAATTGAATTAATCAATTTCTTTGGATCTTGCCAAATCCTTAGTGATCTTGTCAAATCTTAACACTAATTGTTACTTGTGTGTATTACCGTTGAAGGACCGGATCTAGAAGAATCAAATCAAAATATATTGTGATGAATGTCAATCGGAACCATGGGGAAAGGTATGTTCTTTACCAAGTGAATCGAGGCAAACCGTGTGTAGGTTTAGGGCCACACGGTGTAGCAACCCTGACCCAGCCCAGTGCCAGACTTGAGTAAAAAGATGCTACGATAAAATTCAATAATTGATAAATACTTTACTAAACAAAAACTCAATTGTTTATAACTTAAATCAAATATAAACAAACATATTTAAATTTGAACTCTATGAGGGTCTAATTGTGAAATCCAAACATATAATAGGATGGAATTACATAATTTTTAGGTTTTGAAGTCAATATAGAAAATCCATAGTTGGTATCGATACTGAACCGGCACCTTGCTGAAAAATCAATACCAAAATTCAATTATGTTTTTCTTGAAAAATAAGGGTATCGATAATTATTATATGGTATCGATATTTTATGAAAAAGTATCGATACTCAAATAAAATCCGATACCATTTTGGCATTTTGTTTGTTTTAAACTATTCATATGGTCAAGTACCGATACTAGAAGCAAAAATGACGATACCTAACTCAAAAATGGTAAAATCTCATCCTTAAAAGTTCATTTCAAGCCAAATTTGCCTATCAAATAAGAGTCAATAATATCACTTATTCAAGCATTTAAATGACTAACCAATGTGCCTTCATTGACACCATAATTTTTAAGCAAAAACAATAAGTATTTCACTTAGATTTTCATCTTCTCATACATGTCATACTATTAACAACAATGTCTCCAATATATCAACTACCAAAATTACATACCAAAGGCAAAACAGACCTATCCATTATCAAATGTTACCTACCAAATTAGCCATACTTATTTCAAACACATCAAAAGATACCAAACCAAAACAATGTTTAATAACAAGTGTACCAAACGTTACCATACCAAAATAATATCAACATGAAACATAGTTTATCAATTCACAACCATATAAGCTTAATTATAAGTCAACTAGCATGCTAACTTTAACAACATCAAACCCTATATGCATGCCACAAACCAAAATGACTCAAAAACAAAAGCTACCGAAAAGAGTCTGGATAGTATGAGCATTGAAGTTGATCCGTCCGACCCATTCCTCAAAATGTTAGCTACAGAAAACAAAACAGAACAGGTAAGCTTATGAAACTTAGTAAGTCCATAGTTAAAATTCAATTTAACTTACCATAACTTATAAATGATCACTAATTAAACTTAAATCATTAAATTCCTAACAACCATTTCCAAAATCATATATCATTTGTACCATATAATTCAATCATATAATTCAATCATATAATTCAATATACATAATGGCTCAAACCAAAGCAATCCATGCTTCCATACATAAACATATATACACAAACATATCATTATACATAAATCCACCTCAAAAAGTAATTTAACATTTAAATGTAAAATTCCATGGCCCGTTGAACTATAACAAATTGACTCGGATACTTGGGTTTCCCCCAAAACACACTAGAGAGTATTGAAATGCTAACAAAGGCACTATAGTGCAAATACAGAGGCATCGAAGTGCAAACAGAGTCACCAAAGTGCAATCCCGTACAAGCGCATGTACTAATCCTATTGGCATACCAATAGTATTTTAATTGTTTACTACGTTCAACCGAGCATTATACCTAAATTCATAATATCAATAAATCAACCATTCAGAGGCACTTCTTATTTTTGTACACATACTATAAATATGTTATATTCATTTCAATATTGTGCAACCACAAGCTTTACCACTACCAAATATTCATTTTCCATTTGTACTTAATTAGAATATTTAATAATTTACAATTAAACAATGAAATTTCACATTTATTACGATTAAGTAGCAGTTAATATATATAGAAATACGCATATACATATTATTACACTATAAACTTACCTAAATTATGCTTTCGCTTGACTTGTAAAAACTAATCCATAACTTTCTCTTTTCCCTAACTAATCTCCGTACGATTCAATTATTGATCATGCGAGGACAAAGAAAGAATTGACCGAAGCTTGAATGTTCTTCCATGGAGCATTCGATTTCCAAATAAGATGAATAAAGATGATGATGATTTGTTATTTTTTTTTACTATTATGATTATATGTTCTATTATAATCATTTAAATTTAATGTATAAAATATATAAAATTTATCCATTAACTCTCCCATTATATAAAAATTGTAAATTTACCATCTAAATCCTTCCACTTATATTAATTAAACCTTTTAATCATTATAATTCCATAGCAATTAAGTTTTAAGACTTTAAGGATTTAGTCCTTTTTAATTAATTTACTAATCAAACAATAAAATTTCCGAACCAAACCTTTACATACCTAAATAATAACTCTGTAAATATTTGAGTTCGGTTTACAGAAATAAAGCTCCGATACCTCATTTTTCAAAACCACTTGACTTTTGGGACAACAACTTATACTTAACCAGTTATTCATTTAGATAAATTTCATCAAATAAAAATTTAAATTCAAATTATAATTCACTCGCATAATTTAAATACTAATTATTACGGACTTGTTGGATTTGCAATCCCGAAACCACTTAAAAACGGGCTGTTACACACGACCACCCACACGGGCGTGTGGACCATACAAGTGGACCACACGGCCACCACACGATCATGTGCTACTATTTTTGTTGGGAAATGTGCCCATATTGTAGTAAACATGCAATTGTTTTCTATTTATTTGAAAAAATAAATAAAGCTAATTTCACATTTCACTATTATGTCTTTTGTATTTTTGTCTTTTATATTTTGCATGCGTAGCAAAATTGTGACAAACAAATATTAGCTCATTGATTGTCTAAGTTCAAACTGAATATAAGTGGCATTGTAAGAACATTTGCATTGCAAGAAAGACAACTTACTTTAGTAGATAATCTAAATGAGTCTGTAATCCTGTAAAAGAATCAAAGTGAGCATTTGATTCAAATACTAAGAAGGATTATTATGTCGTCTACAATTCCAATTGGAGAGATGGCTAGTCTTGGCTACCGGGGAAGTTGACTCCACGGGTAGAGACATAGATATATTCATTGGTAGAGTGATACATTAGATTGGATCTAAGATGAAGTAACTTTGAATCCGTTTGTAAATTAGTTCACTTTTGACGTTCATAATATGATTTACCTAAATCCTGAGTTAGTCACTGACCATGCATATGCAACTCATGTGCTTTGCTATAAGTGGAGGCTTATGCTTTAAAGATGTCTGAGCCCATAGCCGGTATGTTGGGTACATGACTTGTGTATAGCATGGCTTTACTAGCAACAATAGAATTAATAGCTCAATTGAAGAGTTAAATATATCCTCTCATTGGTAGTATGTGAATTGATAAATATGAAACGTGGCCACGGGTTGCTTGTTCTCGAACGAGTAATTTATCACAGTCATTTGTTGATAGTGATCATATTATTCATTAAGAAGACACAACAGTGACAATAAGATAAAATATGATTGTATTGAATGAAGGAATTTAACTTAAAGTAATCAAGGATATCATATGAGGGTAACACACACATAACGAGGTCATTGGACAAAACAGTTGGATGAATTGTTTTTGTAAAGAGTATACAATAAGGAGTTTTCAATCATGGTACTTATTGTGGACTGACTCCATGATTAAGTAATCGCGAATTATCGGAACGATACTTCTAGACATAATTGTAATTACTAGAGCCTAATTGTATACGTCCAATTGGTCCCTCTGCTAGCTCAAAAAAAGCTCGATCAGACTACATTTGAATCAAAAGAGAATTCTACGATTTTGGAATAAGTTAATTGAGTTGATTTATTCGATGTGGAATTAAATTAGGTGGTCGTGAGAATTGTTCAACTAGATAATTTGATTAAAGAATTTTATTGAAAAATTAAATTGGAAAATCTAAGTGATTTTTGAAAAAAAAAATTAATTTTGATCAAGTAAAATTAAATTAATCAAATTAATTAAAATTAAAATGATATTTTTGGAAATTAATTTTCAAGTTAGACAAATTGGCTCAATGGGTAATTGAACTTGAAAATTGGACGTAAGATCGTAAATTGAGACTGGAGCCCAAAATCTAGACTAAGACCCAAAAACTGGTCGAACCAAGCTTGATATGTGAAACCAAATCGACAGTCCAATTGGTGGATAGATCGAACCGATCGGGTTGTCACTGACCCAAACCAAACCGACAGCAGTCGAACTGGCTCGGAGTGTCGTACGGGTTTCGCACCTGCATCACCGGACATAGCGATACTGATGGCTGCGACAGCAGCGTCCTGGTGGTCGATGGCGGTTAATCTTTGGTGGTTAATTAGTGGAAGAGTTACACTCCTACTGGGACTCTACTGGAGAATTTGATTTTAGATTAATCATTCTAAAAATAATATTATTTTAATAGTTTAATATTAAATTAAATTTAATAATTATCTTCATAGTAATTTATTAATTTAATATGAAAGTGATTATCTTAATATTACATTTTAATTTCATGTTTATCTTGTAGATAAATATTTTATTATTTTAATAAGATTTAATATTAAATTTAATCTAATATTTATCAAGTAATTAAGTTTAATCATAGTTGAACTATCTAAACTCTCATTATATAAAGAAAGTATTGGGTTATTATTTGACGCACACTTGAATTCAAGAAAAAGTTTTAGATAGAAAGTTTTAGAGAGAAAATATTTTGAAGAGATTATTTTAGAAAAATTTTAGAGATATTTTTCTTATTTACAACATGACCCAAAAGTTTAGAGTAATTGCAAAATTACCCCACTGGTAATTTTTGTGAAAAATATTCTGATTCGAAGCAAGCCCACACTCGGCAAATGTGAGCTTGAGGACAGCGGAGAAGACTACTCGGTCGAAGCACTCATTCTAGACGAATCAAAAATGTACAATTTTGATTAAGTGTTTATTACTTTAGATATCACAACCAAGATCTTGTTTTGGAAAATTTGTTAAAACTCTGGTTTTTCCCTAAAATTTATTTTCTGCTACTTTTTCCAAACCCGTTTTTTCCAATAGTTTCATTAGGGTACTTCGTTTCACACACGGCCAAAAACCTTCCACACAACCTGATACACGGTCGTGCCTCTACTGTAGGGTTACTTTAGCATTTTTCCACATGGTCACAATCTGTTACACAGCCTGACCACACAACCATGTAACTCTTCCACATAGCCTTTAGCATCTGACATGGTTGTGTGACCTCTGTTCTATAGTTTTGCCTAGAAATTGGTGAATTGTTCTGTTTAGTCCCTATATAGCCCATGAACTATTTTTAGAGTTTTATTACTCTCAATGGAATCCTTAATAATATGTGTAATTGAAATATATTATTTGGGTGATTGAATTATTACTATTATATGCATGATATGTGAATACTAAATGCCTAATGCCTTTGTATTACTGATTGCATGTTCAACATGCCTTTTGATACCGTTAAACCAAATACATGATAAGCATGTCTTTTGCGATCGCATTGATCTGTTGTAAGCATGACTATTGCTACCATATTGATATGTTATAAGCATGTCATATTGCACTGTATGGGGTGGAATGATTAAATGGAGGAAGTGTGAGCAGTTTATCTACAACAATGAATGGTTTATCCACAACGTACTAGTAGCTTGTTTGCAAAACTTTTTATCAAAAAAACTCTGGTGGTTCATCCACAATTTTTATTATGAGCAGTTTATCTGTAACAATGAGTGTGTTTATCCACAACGATGAGTGGTTTTATCCACAACGTGGTGTAAGGTGGAGGATTTCTGAAGAGCTCCTACTATGGTGTGTAACAGAGTTGGTTAGGACATATAATGATAAATTGAAATTGCACTGCCATTCATGAGTATGTGCATACATAAACTATGAATTCTGAAATATTATTGTATAGATGTGTTGATATAAAGAATTGATACTCTGAATTGCTATATGAGTGTGATTGTTCTGAGAATTGTTATTTTGTATGCGTCATCTACTATTTGCACTGATTTTCTTGTGATAGAACTCACACTGAGCTTCTTAAGCTCACTTCACTTTAACTTCCATCTTTTTAGGTAACCCGCAAGGTTAGGGCACGAACTAGCATGCGGAAGGTCTTGGCACGATTAATTATTTTATAAAAGTATTTTAAGACTCATTATTATAATTTCTATTATTTAGAGACTATATTTCTTTTTCTTTTCTTTTTTTGAATTATGGCATGGGACTTAGGTTTTAGGTTTATATAGCATGCATGACATTAAATTTGATTTCAAGATGTTAAAATATGGAGTTCAATTATTTATGCATGAAATTTGGTTTTCATTAAAACTATGTTAGATATCATTTTTCAGCTGCTTGGCTATGTATATGAGGATTGAAATATATATAAAAATAGAATTCTAACTTTTGCAAAACAATCATTAAGATCAATCGATTTTTGAAACTAAATTGTAATTTTTTTTAAACACCCTAAGTTTTCTTTAGAAGTTAAAGCAAGCATTTTAAACAATTGTCTTTAAACTTCGATAGTTCTACTAAGGCCATTTCGGTGGCGATGTAACCTTCCGAATTCAAGCTTAACGTCTGGGTCGAGTTGGGGAGGGTTAAATGTTGAGGGTTAATTTGTTTCAAAATTATGACTAAATTGACACAATATGTAACATTTGAGAGCTAAATTTGTTTTTATACGAACTTTCAAATAGTCACCTAACCATTTTATGAAACACTTAACGAAAATGGAAAAAAAAGTTGAGTGGCCATTTTGAAAGTTTTACAAGTTGGGTAACTAAAACAGTTAAAATATGTCATAAGTCCCTATACTTTTATTTCTAAGAATTTAGCCTCTCTACTTATCATATTTCAAAAACTAGGTCTAGTTATTAACACTGTTGATTTTTTTTTCAATTTATTATTGTGACATCTTGAAATAATAATAAAAAACTCACTTAATAGCAATGTAATTAAAAAAAATTGACATTATAATGAATCTAAATTTAACAAAATAACTTTAACAGTTAAATCTGAATTTTGAAATTTAAAAATTAAAAAAATAAAAATTTTAAAAGATAAAAATATATGAAGTAAATTCTAAATTTAGAAAGAATATAAAAACTTAAAAGAAGAAGGTTAAGTTAAGAAAATATAAATGTTAAAGAGAAGAGTCAAAGTCAATCCAAGAAGACAATATTAAATAGTTTTAAAATATAACAAGGATTTATTGACTATTCAAAAGTCAATAATGTTATCAAGATTGATTGGATAATGGTTTTAAAATATAACAAAAGAACGTGCAACAAAGGAATTCATAGAAAAGGAAACATGTGTGTGAGATGACATCTTACACCACAAATTCATATGGGAATCTCTTTTGGTTGGGAATCGAAATGGACCTCTCATTGTTTATTCCGTAATCTCGTCTAACAAAATGATTTTTTTAGGGTAAACTATTAAAATAGTCATTTTTATTTTTCTCAATTTATATTTTAGTTATTTATGTTTGAAATATTACGTTTTAGTCACTTACGTTAACATATTGTGATAGTTTAGTCGCTGAGTCATTAATTGTCGTAAACAGTGTAACGGTAAGCTAACGTGACACGTTAAATCATCATTTCAAACAAAAATTTAGATTAAATTATACTATTGATCTCCATATTGTTTCGTTTTAAGCATTTTTTTTATATTCTTTTAACTTTTCTTTTTTTCTTCATTCCCTTTTGCTTCTCTCTCTATTTTGTCTCCCATCTCCACCCTTTTTAATGTAAAAGAAAAAAATTAAATTGCTCAAAACGAAAAAAATATAAGGATTAATTGTATAATTTAACCTAAAATTTTTGTTTGAAATGATGATTTAACGTGTCACGTCATCTTACCATTACATTGTTAATGGCAATTAACACCTAGTGACTAAAATGTTACAAGACAATAACATAAATGGCTAAAATATAATATAAAAAAATAAAAGTGACTATTTTAATAGTTTACCCATTTTATAGTTAGATAATGATGGTTGAATTTAAATCTTATTTTATTGCTCCACTTTTTAGTTTCAGTTGTCAGTTAGGTTTTATGTTTGATATTCTTTTTCCTTAATGCTCAATTTTGTTTTCAATTGTGTACTTTTTCTTATTTTAGTATTTTAATTTTTTATATTTAAATTATAATTTCGTTATTCGGTTCAATTCTTTTCTTGTAATAGTGTTAAAAAAATCAATCGTCACATGACATTAATCAAAATGTGACACTTGATAATTAAATTTATTTAAAAATAAAATTATTAAATTTAAATTTAAAAAAATATTTGACTTTGACTCACAGTTGATCGGATGTTGACCAATATTAACCACTGTTGACCACCTTTGACCATCCATTTGGCGTTATTAAAACACGCCACGTGTCTTTCTTTTTTTTTAAAAAAATATTATATATTATTTTGTTTAAAAAATATAAAAATCATATATAATATATAAAAAATAAAAAGTTTAAAAATAATTTTTTTATAAAATTCTAAAATATGTAAATATAATTTTTTAAAAGTCAAAATAATTTATAAAAATGAAAAATATTTTAAATTTTTTTTTTAAATTTGCAAAAAAGAAAACTTTTGTAATAGTTTATTTTGGTAAAGTGAAAAAAACTATAGAGATTAAATAATTTAATTCTATGAAATATATTAAGGATAAATTAAAAAACGAACTTCCTAAAAATATATTTAGAAAAATTAAAAATTATACTAAAATAATAAGAATTTATTATAGTAAATTGATGGGTTTTATGTAATTATCTTTTTCATTTTCTGACTCGGTCATGCTTTCCTGTGTCTGTTGGATTTGCTCTTCTATGGCTTCAATATCACCCCTAACATCATGTATTCGGTCTTCTCTTTATTGGTACGAATAAGCATTTAGCCCTCAAATTTAGGCAAATATAAGAAAAAAAAGTAACATATCGATTAGATTAAAGGAACAAATTGTTGTGATATATTACGTATCAAATAAAAAAATTAATAAAATTTAAAATTTTAGCAAAATATACAAGTGAAAAAAGTACTTGAAATAGTGAATAAGGGTGAGTTTAAAATAAATTTAGTATAATACGTGTAATAAACTAAATAAATAAATGTGTAATGAACAAATACCATAATATTATCTCATCATCAACTAAAATAATATTTCAGACGCATGATTTTCTTTTGAATATGACTTGATATTTACTCTTCGATAAACCATTACTTTAATACTATATTATTTTTGAGATATTTCTAACTTATCAATATTATATGTTTAAAAGTGGATAAGTGTTGAATGTTATTTTATAATGGTAAATTTTAATTTTAATTGATATACAATTGTAATACTAATTAAAACATAATTAATTTAAAATAATACATCATTACTAATTAATTAACATACTCAATTGTGCAGTTCAAACGAATAAAAACTCCATTATATAAAAATTGTAACACCACATACCCGGCCTAGAAGCTAAGACCAAGTCTGGAGGCTACATCAATTCATATAAAAATAAACCATCCTTTTTCTGCTTGAAATTCAATACTCGGAAATCCCGTAATTAGTTAAATCAAACATAGAAATTCAAACATTCAAGGCGTAATCCAAACAACACACAATAACATAAGTTTATAAAAACAGTAAAATAACTACAAAGAATTGACTGAGCTCCTGCTACGCCAACCCGCTTAAGTCTGTGGGTTATTTGAAATCCAAACAAACAAACTAAATGAGTTTACACTCAGTGTGTAATGTATATCCTCAATTAAATAATAATATAATAAATGTGATTTCAGTTTGTCTTTAGTCAGTCAAGTTCTCATAATCAGATACAGAAACAAACACAGAGTATCTTAGATACATATGCAGAATATATCAAATATAGTTACAGGTTCCTACCCCCATCCGCTACACACCATCTCTGTCCATCCCAACACACCATATGGGGCATCCAGTACCCATCCATCCCTACACACTGCGTAGTGACTGTATGTCACGTTTTCAGAATAATTGCAACCTATCTGCCAGATCAAAATGCATTAAATTGCCAGAATAAAAAATATATGTGGCTTAGCCATCAAATTTGGCAGATTATTAAACTGCCCACACTTCCTTCTTTATACAGTCTCAATCCCGATGCAAATGCAAATTTAACAGATATCAGATATAAGTATACAAGAATACAATTCTAAATCATGCTCATCTAATGCTATCACACTTACTTATCAGATCTCATAACAAATGCATATATCAGAATAACATACTATTCAACAACAAATTGTCAGATAACAATTTCAATGTCTAATTCAGATTATATGAACCCTACCATAGGCCTACGTTTGGTTTGAACAATGATTATGGCCCTAGGGAAAAAACTTGATTTTTGACCCACATGCCCGTGTGGATTTACATGTCCTGGTTGGCTAGCCCATGTGGCAAGTCTTATCTTCACTTTGCCATATCATGTACTACTATTATTCCCTATTACTATCACCATTATTACCGAATCGGTAAGCATTGCATCTGCTTATCCCAAGTTCCTTATCTATTGGAATGAATGCTACTATGGATTAGACGAGGCTGGAGTGAAAATTTACGTGATAATGACTTTCTACATGTCGTGTGACTTACAACCCAAAATTTCCCTCACACGACCTAGACACATGCCTATGTTGTAATTACCTGATTTAGGGCCTACTAAGAATAGTGGTTTTGGGACCATAAATCTGATGTAGTAAAACTTTTTTTATTACATTTTTATGGTCTACAATTTTTTGAAATGATTCTGTGAAAATTTCGTTCAAAAATTTTAACGTTTGGACACTCAATTTAGTAAAAAGGACTAAATTGTAAAAAGTGAAAAAGTTGAGTTCTATATGCTAGAGGTGTCTAATTGTTATGAAATTTTAAATTGAAGGTCTTTAGATGGTAATAAGAACTTTTAATTTAATTTGGACAAAAATAGACATGAGGTAAGAGAATTTTAGCGTTTTGAGAAAAGGGTATTTTACTTATTTAGTAATTAAAAGAATTAAAAAGAAAAAATCAAGCCAAAATTTAGCCCATCTTCTTCATGCTTCTGCTGAAAATTAGAAGAGAAGCCATAGCTAGGGTTTGGCCACTTTCAAGCTCGATTGTAAGTCCGTTCTTGCCCCGTTTTTAATGTTCTTTACATTTTTGAAGTCGTTATCACTTGATCTATCTATTTCTACCATTAATTTGAGAAAAAATTAAGGTCTAGGGTTTAAACCATATTAGATATGTGTGTATTTTGATCTCTAATGGTAGAAAATATGTGTTTGGTGTATGATAAACTACTTTTGCTAGGTGATTTTTTGATGAAAATGTCAAAAGGACCAATTTGTAAAAAGGTTATAAAATATGTGTAAAAGCATGATTACATGAAAAATATGGGCTGTTATAGGTATAAAAGAGGTTCGGCTAGGCTTGGGAATTGAATAAATTGAATCTATTTCAATTTATGAGCCTAGGGACCAAAGTGTAAAAATGCCAAAGTTTAGGGGCAAAAATATAAGTTTTCCCTAATGTGATTTTTGAACTGAATTGCGTAATGTGAATAATAAATTAGTTAAATTTGCTATTATAGATCAAGAGAAACGAGGTTTGGACCTAGATCGGGGGAAAAACATGGTATTTGAGGATTAGGTCATATTTCTACTATTTTTGTACCGAGGTAAGTTCTTATGTAAATAATGCATGGTTTTAATTACGTTTTAAATGCTTTATTATTGTATGAATTCTGATTGACTCATGGACGTATTCGACAAAGTTACGACAAGAGTGAAATCCCAGTTGAACCTTAGGAATAGATAGGATACAAATGTCATGACATTAGGGTTACTAAGACTACATGTAAGACCATATCTAGGATATGACATTAGTATGAGACTTCATGTAAGACCATATCCGGGATATGGCATCGATATGAGACTTCTTGTAAGACCATAACTGGGTTATTGGCATCGATATGAGAATCCCATGTAAGACCATCTAGGTACCGTGTGTACGAGACTCCTAAGTATCCTTTAGTATTCCAAGTGGTTTAACGGGTAATTTAATTAGTATGTAGAAGAAGAATTATGTGTAAATCCAATTCGTGACGATTCAGGTATGTACTAAAAACTCATATGTGATGAGCTCGTTACGTGATGAACCCTCGGTAAGGTTATGATTGAGTAAGTTATGATTATAAGATCTTAATAATAATTATGCCAATTATCATCATGTTAAGTGTATGTTGAATGTTAGTTTCTGATGCCTATTATTTGCATAGGAACTTACTAAACTATATAGCTTACTCCCTTTTTCTTTCCCTTGTTTTACAGTGTCACCAAGTTAGCTCGAGGATCGGAGACTGTCGGAGATCCACTCACACTATCAACTGATTATTTTGGGTACCAATGAATTTGACATTTTGAGTTATGGCATGTATAGGGACTTGGTTATTTTGTTATGTTTCATAATTGAATTGGCCTAATGTGTTGGCCTATATTGGTTGATAATTCATTTTGTAAATGGTTATATGGTATTGGCTAATATTGGTTTAAGTATATATGCATATGATGATGTTTTCATGGATGTGGAAATTTGCATGGTTTAAGTTGATAAGTATGTGATGTTTGTATGTGGTAAATGGTAGCATGTGAATGATATGTGGATGTTTTGATTGTGGCTGAATTGGTTGAATGTAATTGCTTGGATTGGTGTTATGTTTTGTTGTGTAGGTGTGCGCATAAAAGGGTGACAAAATGGCTTGGTAAATAGCCTTATTTTTGTCCACACGGGTAGACACATGGGCGTGTGTCTAGGCCGTGTGTGACACACGGCTTGCCCCATGGGCGTGTGTTTTGGTCGTGTGTCCCTTGCACCTTAATTGTTGCAAAACAGAATGCTCAGAATTGAGCACACGGGCAGAGACACGGGCGTGTGTCTCAATCGTGTGGATGACACGGTCTCAGGCACGGGCGTGTGAAGTTTGCACCTATTTTATAAATATTATGAAAATTAAATCAACCACATGACCTAGCACACGGGCATGTGACTTGGTCGTGTGTCTTCAATTTGTTATTGGGTGACAAACAGAGAGTTACACGGGTTAGGGGCACGGACGTGTGTGACCACACGGCCTGCCCACACAGGCGTGTTCCAAGTCACACGGGCTTGTGGCTCTTAAAAAATGAAAAATTTTCTTAGTGTTGTGAAATTTTCTAAAGTTTTCGGTTTAGTCCCGAATCACTTCCAATGTATGTTTTGGACATCGTAGGTTCGTTTTAGGGACGTTATTAATGTTTGTGAAAAGTCTTAAATTTAGATGGAAATTTACGTATTGATTTTGTGTGATTTCTTGTGTATGAGTCCGGTAATGCCTCTTACCCTATTTCGACGTCGAATACGGGTAAGGGGTGTTACATTTAGTTATATCAGAGCTACGGTTTAGTCGATTCTTGGACTAGTATAGCGTATGTAAGAGTCTAGCTATACATGCCATAAATGAACTGTGATAGTGTGATGACTCCTGACAAGTTTGAATTGTGTTTTCATATAGTAAATGGATCCCAATTGAGCTGAGGCTGATGTCGTTGAAAGTAATGCGCCGGCTCCCGCTCAAGGGGTAGCATCGTTTGATAGTAGACCCCTGACGATTAGTCAGGGAGAAGGGGGTAGGGAAGTCTTTCTCCACATGATGAATGAGTGGTATACAGAATTTTTTCGAACAAACCCGAATGCCCAACGTCCTCCACCCCCACCTATTCCACGACTGGTTCCCGTAGCTCCACAAGGTATGGGATTTGTAAGAATGAATGAGGCCCTGGTTGATAAGATCTGAAAGTATAGGTTTGATTATTTCAGGGCTAATGTGGATGATGATCCCGAGAGAGCTGAGTTTTGGCTTTAGAACTCCATCAGAGTATTTGATGAGCTGTCTTGCACACCGGATGAGTGTTTAAAGTGTGCCATCTCACTCCTGAGAGATTCTACATATAACTGGTGGAATACACTGGTATCGATGGTACCGAAAGAGAGGATTACTTGGGAATTCTTTCAAGAGGAGTTTCAAAAGAAATATATTAGTCAGCGGTTCATCGATAAAAAATGTAAGGAATTTCTTGAGTTGAAACAGGGTCGTATGGTAGTGACCGAATATGAGCGAGAATTTTTCAGGCTTAATAAATACGCTCGAGAGTGTGTTTCCACCGAGGCTATTATGTGTAAGAAGTTTAAGGATAGAGTGAATGAGGATATTCGTGTGTTAGTTGGGATCTTAGAATTGAAAGAATTTATGGTATTGGTCGAGCGAGGCTGTAAGGCTGAAGAGTTGAATAAAGAGAAGAAGAAAGCTGATTGTAAAACTAGAGATTTGAGGAAAAGGCCTATGAGTAAGTTATTTCCATCTTAGTCAAAGAAATCTAAAGAAATGTATTTTCATTCGAATGTATCAGCTGGGTATTCCCACAGAGACCGCGAGTAGTAATACTCGAGTTTTAAATCTTAAGCCACTTCAATGGCAAGTATGGGTAATGTGAGGCGTAACAGACCTGAATGTCAGCATTGTGGAAGAAGACATCCCAACGAGTGTAGAATGAATGACCGAACTTGTTTCAAGTGTGACTCCCAAGAGCATTTTATTCGAGATTGCCCTGAAATGGCTGAGAAAGAAAAACTTCAGAGTGTAAGGCCGAGTAATACTACTAATAGGGGTAGGCCACCGAGGAATACCGGAAATAGAGATAGTACTAAAGGTGTGACAAAAGATTCCGTTGTGAGATCCGAAGCTTGAGCACCTGCTAGAGCCTATGCCATCCGTGCTCACGAAGAAGCGACATCTCTCGATGTTATCATCGGTACTTTTTCTCTCTATAATACTAATGTAGTTGCATTGATTGATCCTGGATCGACCCATTCGTATGTTTGTGTGAAATTGGTAGCTAGTGAGAGCTTACTTGTTGAGTTTACTGAATTCGTGGTTAGAGTGTCAAACCTTTTAGGCAAACATGTATTAGTTGGTAGAGTTTGCAAGAATTGTCCCTTGATGATTCGAGGTTACTATTTTCCGACTGATTTAATGTTATTGTCATTTGATGAATTCAATGTTATTTTGGGTATAGACTGGTTGACTCTACATGATGCTGTAGTGAATTGTAAAAGAAAGATTATTGAACTGAAATGTGAAAATGGTGAAATTCTTCGGATTGATTCGGATGAGACAGGTGAGTTACCTGTATGATTTCTTCGATGTCTGCCCAAAGATATATAAGAAAAGAGTGCGAAGCTTATCTTGCTTATATGTTGAATGCAAAAGAGTCTGAATTAAAAATTGAGTCAGTGCCGATAGTTTGTGAATATCCGGATGTGTTTCCAAAAGTGTTGCTTAGGTTACCACTAGTTAGAGAAGTCGAGTTTGGTATTGATTTAGTACCAGAGATCTCACCGATATCTATTACTCCGTATAGAATGGCCCAGACTGAATTGAAAGAATTGAAAGCTCAGTTGCAAGAGTTGATGGATAAGGGTTTTGTGAGAACGAGTTTTTCTCCCTAGGTGCTCTAGTGTTATTTGTAAAGATGAAAGATGGATCCATGAGGCTTTGTATTGACTACCGTCAGCTTAACAAGGTGACTATAAAGAACAAGTATCATTTACCAATGATTGATGACTTATTTGATCAGTTGAGAGGAGCAATGGTATTTTCGAAAATTGATTTGAGATCTGGCTACTATCTATTAAGAGTTAAAGAGTCGGATGTGCCGAAAATTGCGTTCAGGACAAGGTATAGACAATATGACTTTCTTGTTATGCCTTTCAGACTAATTAATGCACCTGGTGTTTTTATGGACTTGATGAATAGAATCTTCCGACCATATTTAGATAAATTTTTGGTTGTGTTCATTGATGATATCCTGATTTATTCTCGGGACGAGTCCGAGCATGCCAACCACTTGAAAACTGTACTACAGACTTTGAGAGATAAATAGTTGTTTGCTAAATTTAGTAAAAGTGAGTTTTGGCTCCGAGAAGTTGGATTTTAAGACTTGTTGTTTCAGGTGATAAGATTCGAGTTGATCAAAGTAAGATCTCGGCAAATGTTGATTGGAAACCGCTGAGAAATGTTTTTGAAGTTATAAGCTTTTTGGGCTTAACCTGTTATTACTGACGTTTTGTCAAAGGATTTTCGATGATTGCTACTCTTATGACCAAGTCGTTGCAAAAAGATATTAAGTTTGAATGGTCCGAAAAATGTCAGCAAAGTTTTGAGAAGTTGAAAGCATTATTAACTGAGGCACCGATTTTTGTGCAACCTGAATCGGGAAAAGAGTTCATAATTTATAGTGACGCGCAACTGAATGGATTAGGATGTGTGTTGATGCAAGAGGGCAAAGTGATAGCTTATACCTCGAGACAATTGAAACTGCACGAGAAGAATTATCCGATGCATGATTTGGAGTTAACCGCTATTATGTTTGCTTTAAAGTTTTGGAGACATCATTTGTGCGGTGAGATGCCATATCTTTACTGATCATAAGAGTTTAAAATACTTGATGACTCAGAAATATTTGAACTTGCGACAACGGAGATGGCATGAGTTACTGAAGGATTACGAACTAGTAATTGATTATCACTCGGGTAAGGCAAATGTAGTCGCAGATACGTTGAGTAGAAAGACTTTGTTTACTTTGAGAGCGATGAATACACGGTTGACTTTGTCCGATAATGGCTCGATCCTAGCCGAGTTGAGAGCTAGACCATTGTTTCTTCAACAAATTTGTGAAGCTTAGAAATGTGACAGTGATTTGCAAGCTAAAAGAGTTCATTGTGAATCGGGCAGTAACCCAGATTTTCATTTTGGATCCAATGATTGTTTGATATTCCGAGGCAAAGTTTATGCACCGAAAAACGATGAACTTGTTCAGAAAATTCTTCATGAAACACATAATGGTTGTTTATCTATGCATCCGGGTAGTATGAAAATGTATAATGATTTGAAGAAATTGTATTAGTGGTCAGGTATGAAACGAGATGTTTCAGAGTTTGTTTCGAAGTGTTTGATTTGTCAATAAGTAAAAGCCAAACACCAAGTGCCTTCGGGTTTACTTCAGCTAATGATGGTACCTAAGTGGAAGTGGCATAGGATTACTATGGACTTCGTAATTGGGTTGCCTTTGACTCCGAAAAAGAAGGATGCCGCCTGGGTTGTTGATAGATTAACGAAATCAACTCATTTTATTCCGGTACGTACTGACTACTAACTTGAGAACTTAGTCGAATTATACATTTCTTAGATTGTGAGATTGCACGGGGAGCCTATATTTATTATTTCGGATAGAGATCTGAGGTTCACTTCAAGATTTTGGAAGAAGTTACAAGAGGCTTTGGGTACAAAGTTGAACTTTAGTACTGCATTTCATCTGCAAACCTACAATCAGTCTGAAAGAACGATTTAGGTACTCGAAGATATGCTCTGTTGTTGTGTTCTAGAATTCGAGGGTAGTTGGGAAAAGTATCTACCATTCATCGAGTTTGCTTATAACAATAGTTTTCAGTCGAGTATAAAGATGGCACCTTATGAGGCATTGTATGGCCGCAAGTGCCGAACACCCTTGTATTGGACCGAGCTTAGTGAGATATAGATTCACAGGGTTGACTTGGTTAGGGAAACCAAAGAAAAAGTAAAGGTAATCCTTGATTGCTTGAAAATAGCTTCAGATCGACAAAAGTTGTATACAGATTTGAAAAGAAAAGTGAGCAAATATCAGGACGGTGATAAAGTATTTTTAAAAGTATCTTTGTGGAAGAAAATTCTGAGATTTAGTCGTAAAGGCAAGTTAAGTCCATGTTTACGAAGTTGTTGAAAAAGTAGGGCCAGTAGCATATCAGTTAGCTTTACCGACAGAGTTGGAAAGGATTCATAATGTGTTTCATGTTTCGATGTTACGACGATACCATTCTGATCATTCGCATGTGATTTCTCTATTAGATATTGAGATTAGACCTTATATGATTTATGGTGAAGAGCCGATCAAGATTTTAGTCGAGAAGTTAAACAATTGAGAAATAAGAGTAGAGCCCTAGTGAAAGTTTTATGGCAACGACATAAGGTCGAAGAGGCTACGTGGGAACCCGAGGAGGCTATGAGAAAATAGTACCCAAACCTATTTTCTGTTAAGATTTTCGGGGATGAAAATTCCTAAAGGGGGAGAATTGTAACAACCTAATTTAGGGCCAAGTCGAAACAGTGGTTTCGAGGCCATGAACCTGACGTAGTAAAACTTGTTTTTATTACATTTTATGGTCTACAGTTTTTTGGAATGATTCCGTGAAAATTTTGTTCGAAAATTTTGACGTTTGGGCATTCAATTTAGCAAAAAAGACTAAATTGTAAAAAGTGAAAAAGTTGAGTTCTACATGCTAGAGGTGTGTAATTTTTATGAAATTTAAAATTGAAGGTCCTTAGATGGCAATTAGACCATTTTACTTTAAGTTGGACAAAAATAGACATGAGGTAAGAGAATTTTAGTGTTTTGAGAAAATGGCATTTTGGTCATTTAGTAATTAAAAGAATTAAAAAGAACAAATCAAGCCAAAATTTAGTCCATCTTCTTCATGCTTCTGCTGAAAATTAGAAGAGAAGCCATAGCTAGGGTTTGGCCACTTTCAAGCTCGATTGTAAGTCCGTTCTTGCCCCGTTTTTAATGTTCTTTACATTTTTGAAGTCGTTATCACTTGATCTATCTATTTCTACCATTAATTTGAGAAATGATTAAGGTCTAGGGTTTAAAACATGTTAGATATGTGTGTATTTTGATCTCTAATGGTAGAAAATGTGTGTTTGGTGTATGATAAACAACTTTTGCTAGGTGATTTTTGATGAAAATGTCAAAAGGAGCAATTTGTAAAAAGGTTATATAATATGTGTAAAAGCATGATTAAATGAAAAAATGTGGATTGTTATAAGCATAAAGAGGTTTGACTAGGCTTGGGAATCGAAGAAATTGAATCTATTTCAATTTATTAGCCTAGGGACCAAAGTATAAAAATGTCAAAGTTTAGGGGTAAAAATGTAATTTTTCCCTAATGTGATTTTTGAACTAAATTGAGTAGTGTGAATAATAATGAGTTAAATTTTCTATTATAGATCAAGAGAAACGAGGTTTAGACCTAGATTAAGGGAAAAATAAGGTGTTTGACGATTAGGTCCTATTTCTACTATTTTTGTACCGAGGTAAGTTCTTATGTAAATAATGCATTGTTTTAATTATGTTTTAAATGCCTTATTATTATATGAATTGTGATTGACTCATGGACGTATTCGAAAAAGTTACGACAAGAGTGAAATCCCGGTTGAACTTTAAGAATAGATAGGATACAAATGTCATGACATTAGGGTTACTAAGACTACGTGTAAGACCATATCTGGGATATGGTATCAGTATGAGACTTCGTGTAAGACCATATCCGGGATATGGTATCGATATGAGACTTCGTGTAAGACCATAGCTGGGTTATTAGCATTGATACGAGAATCCTATGTAAGACCATATATGGGATATAACATTGGTAAGGTACCGTGTGTACGGGCCTGCTGAGTATCATTTAGTATTCCAAGTGGTTCGACGGGTAATTTAATTAGTATGTAGAAGACGAATTGTGTGTAAATCCAATTCGAGATGACTCAGGTATGTATGAAAAACTCATATGTGATGAGCTCGTTATGTGATGAACCCTCGGTAAGGTTATGATTGAGTAAGTTATGATTATAAGATCTTAATAATAATTATGCCAATTATCAATATGTTAAGTGTATGTTGAATGTTAGTTTATGATGCCTATTATTTGCATGGGAACTTACTAAGCTATATAGCTTACTCCCCTTTTCTTTCCCTTGGTTTATAGTGTCACCAAGTTAGCTCGGGGATCGGAGACTGTCAGAGATCCACTCACACTATCAACTGATTATTTTGGGTACCAATGAATTTGACATTTTGAGTTATGGCATGTATAGGGACTTGGTTATTTGTTATGTGTTATAATTGAATTGGCCTGATGTGTTGGCCTAAATTGGTTGGTAATTCATTTTGTAAATGGACATATGGTATTAGCTAATATTGGTTTAAGTATATATGCATATGATGATGTTTTTATGGATGTGAAAATTTGCATGGTTTAAGTTGATAAGTATGTGATGTTTGTATGTGGTAAATGGTAGCATGTGAATAATGTGTGGATATTTTGATTGTGGTTGAATTGTTGAATGTAATTTCTTAGATTGGTGTTATATTTTGTTGTGTAGGTGTGTGCATAAAAGGGTGACAAAATGGCTTGGTAAATAGCCTTGTTTTTGTCCACATGGGTAGATACACGGGCATGTGTCTAGGCCGTGTGTGACACATGGCTTGCCCCATGGGTGTTTGTTCTGGTCGTTTGTCTCCTGCACCTTAATTGTTACAAAACAGAATACTTAGAATTGAGCACATGGGCAGAGACATGGGCGTGTGTCTTAACCGTGTGGATGACACGGCCTTAGGCACGGGAGTGTGCCCTGGGTGTGTGAAGCCTGCACCTATTTTATAAAAATTATGATAACTAATCGACCACACGGCTAGTACACGAGTGTGTGACTTGGCCGTGTGTGTTCAGTTTGTTCTTGGGTAACAAACAGAGAGTTACACGGGCTAGGGGCACAGGCGTGTGACCACACGGCCTGCCCACACAAGCGTGTCCCAATCCACACGGGCGTGTGGCTCTTAAAACATGAAAAATTTTCTTAGTGTTGTGAAATTTTCTAAAGTTCTCGGTTTAGTCTCGAATCGCTTCCAATGTATGTTTTGAACCTCGTAGGTTCGTTTTAAGGACGTTATGAATGTTTGTGAAAAGTTTTAAATTTGGATGGAAATTTACGTCTCGATTTTGGGTGATTGCTTATGTATAAGTCCGGTAATGCCTCGTACCCTGTTCCGGCATCGAATACGGGTAAAGAGTGTTACATATGTCTCTGGCCCGTGTAACCTTAAATCCAAAATAGTGAGTTACACGACCTGGACACTCGCCCATGGCCCTAGCCTATGTGCTTCCAATTCAAAAATAGTGAGTTACATGGCCTGACACATGGCCATGTGGCTTACATGCCCTGGCACATGGAGGCACATGGCCGTGTGGCGTTAACAACTGTAACAACCCGTTTTCAGTGATATCGGAACAATAGTTTCGAGACCACAATTCCAACTAGTAAATTATTATTTTCTTATTATTTTAATATTTGTTGATTTTATTTAGGTTTTATTAATATTTCGTTAAGAAATTTTGATGTTTAAATAGTTAATTAAGTAAAAAAGGACTAAATCGTTAAAAGGGAAAAAGTTGAGTTCTATTAGTTAAAAGGGTCAAATGGTTATGAAATCTTAAACTAAGGAACTTGAATGGTAATTATACCAATAAATTGGTTAGTGGATGTTTATGGGCTTGGTTTAAGTGAAATTTAAATAAATTTTTAAGGTTAAAATGATAAATAGGTAATTAAATTAAATTAAGTAAAGAAAAATAGAAACAAATGTTGTCATCTTCCTATTTTATTTCTTCTTGGCTGAAGCCAACATTGTTGAAGGGGAGAGAGCTTCGTTTTGAATTCTTCCTTGCATGGTACGATTTTGTGTCCCGTTTTTAATGATTTTTATGTTTTTGAGATCGTTTTAGCTCAGTCTAGCTAGCTCAGGGGTTAATTTATAAAAATTTTAAAAGTAGAGGTACTTGCCATGAAAGTTTTGAATAAATTTTGATGTTAGTTGATAGATTATGAATCCTTGTTGAAAAATAAACAAGTTTTGTTAAGTGATTTTTTATGAATTTTGGAATTAGGGACTAATTTGTTAAAGGTATAAATTCTAGGGTTTTAAAGTAGAATGATGGTAAATATGAGTTGTTTCAAAGTCCCTTGCATGTTTGATTAACATGGATTTAGATTAAAATGGTTAGATTTTAAGTTATGAGCTTAAGGATTAAATTGTAAAAAAAAATTAATGTTATGGGTAATTTCATAATTTTACATAAAAATGATTTGTGGATTAAATTGAAGTTTAGAGATACTTAATTGAACAAAACTATTGTTTTAGATAACGGACGTGTTGACGATTGTGGAAAAGTTAAGATTTCGGAGTGCTTCCCATGCTTTGCAAATATTGCAAACTAGTCATGTAAGTTCGCTTTATGTTTAAGTATAGTTGAATTATACTCCATTAAATCTTTAAATTCTGTTATGTATTGATGTTTAAGTGTTGAATCATACTATTATTCAGGCTTTGTACCTAGCAGGCTTAGTGTCAGTGTTATTCAAGCTTTGTGCCTAGCAGGTTTAGTGTCGGTGTTATTCAGGCTTAGTGCCTAGCAGACTTATTGCCGGTGTAATAAAGGTTAACATCCTTTAGAAATTTGGTATTTGATAGCAAATGAGTTTACTAATCGAACTTACTAAACTTCACCGTGCTTATTCGTTTGATTTGATATTGTAGGGCTCTTGGAATCGTTGCTTTGATTGGATCAACTTGGAAGCTCTCACACTATCATCTTCATTTTGGTAGTCATTTTGTACTTGTTTAAAGTTGGTTAAAGTGGCATGTAATAGGAGAAGTCTTTGGTATAATGATGTTTTGGTGAATATGTAAATGGTAAAGTTTGGTATGTTTATGCTTTGATGTCAATGAATGGTAAATTGACTTATAATGCTTGTTTAGGTAAGTCCTTTTAGGTCACTTTTAATAATAGATGTATATAGCATTTTGGTACAAAATTTTGGCTTGAAAATGGACAATTATGATGTGTTTTAGGCTTAATATAAAATGGGGTCTTTATGCATGGATAGTGGTATTTTTGACATTTTTAGGTAGGTGATGTTTGTAGGGGTGTTCAATCGATTAACCGACCTGAAATAACATTAACCGAATTAACCGACTCTTCAAAATTTTTAACCATTAACCGAACCGAAATTTTTTCGGTTAATTCGGTCAGTTAACCGAATTAACCGAAAAGTATTTGTATTTGTATTTTTGGTTAAAATAAGTATAAAATTAACCGAATTACCCGAATTACCCAAATTAACCGAATTAGCCGAATTATTTGTATAAAATCATATGTTTTTTATTTTTATTTTTAGTTTTAGTTTTAGATTTTTATTTTTATTTATTAAATTATTTGTAATTTTTATGATTGGGTTGGGTTGGGTAATTGGGTAATTGGGTTAATATATATTAGATTGGGTATTTGGGTTTATGTTGGATTGGGTTTGAGTGAATAGTGGGATATTTATATATTATAATTTTATTTATTAATTTTTTCGGTTAAACCGAAAAAATTCGGTTAACCGACCGGTTTCGAACCGAATTAACCGTTAACCGAAAACTCAAAAAATTATTAACCGTCCCCCGACCGAATTAATTCGGTCGGTTAACCGAATTTTTTCGATTTACCCGAATTTTGCACACCCCTAGTTGTTTGTATGTGTTTGAGGTGCATCTGAATGGCATATTAGTTACTTACATTAGGACCTTGAAATGGTATTTTGGTGTATGTTTTGGTAATATTGAGGTTCCTTTGAAGTATGCTTAAATGGGTTAAAAGGTCATGCATGATGAGGACTTGGAAATGGCTTGATTTTAGGTAAAGTTGGGTCAACATGGCCTAAGACACAGGCGTGTGACTTAGCCATGTGAGACACATGGCCTGGCGACACGACCGTGTGTCATCTATTGATTTCTTAGGGTGTAAGTCAGTGAGTTATACAGCCTAACACACGGCCTAACTCACGAGCGTATAGGGTAACTCAGTGAGTTACACAGCTTGAAACACAGGCATGTGACACGGCCGTGTGACCCTACTTAGAGAGTTACACATGTGAGGACATAGCCTGGCACACGGGCATGTGTGGCAACTCAGTGAGTTATATGGCTTGAGACAGGAGCGTGTGTCTCAGCTGTGTGAGGCACACGGCTTGGTCACACGGCCGTGTGACCCATGTTTTGCAAATTTTACATATTTTTCTTAAACTTTCTAAAAGCTTTCAAATGGATCCTGATTTGTTTCAAAATTATTTTTAGGGCCCCAAGGGCTCAATTTATGGGCAGTATGCATGTATGTGAATGGTTTAAATAGTGGTTAAGTAATGGAATGATTTTAAAGTTTAAAAGTTTTGATTGTACTATAATGCTCCGTAACCCAAATCTGGCGACGGATACGGGTTTAGGGGTATTACAACAACCATGTTTTCTGGCGTTCGCAAAATGCAGAAATTCGGGTTTTTGTTACACACCTGGTATGGTTTTAACGTAGAATCAACAGAGGTGATCCCGAAACCTAAAAGGAACAATCAATTGTCCAATTACATGATTAAATCAAACTAAAAACACTAATTTAACACTCACACTGATTTACGTCGAAAACTTAAATCAAGAATGAGCGTTACCATCAAGATCCTTGCCTAAAAGAAAGTCAAGCGCAACTTAAATCAAGAATAATCGAACGAAGAAGCAAAAACCAATTCACTTGACAAAACTAACAAGAACAAACATTAACAAAAATCCAACAACAACTTACATGATTAACCTTTTAGTGTAAACAACGAGATATGTGATTCCCTAATAGAATGGCAACAAAAATTAATAGGAAAAAATAACGGGAAAAAAATAATCAGAGAAGAAGAAAAAAGAACCACCAAAAGAAGAAAAAGAAAACATCAAAAGGAAAGAGAAACATTTTAATTTAATTACTATGAAAAAATAAAAAAAAATTTACAGAGCAGGATAAGATATATCACTTCTTCGCTTACGTAGAGACTCAAACGCAAGACCAAAGAGTATTCAAAAACTTAACCATTGAACCGACAAACTCATTCTTGATACAAAATCACACAAAATTAAACCTAAGTCAAAAGTTTAGAGTAAGAGTTGGTTCAAAACAAATAACAAAATTTCTAGAATTTGGGATTCAAACCCCGAATCTCAAACACACAATTAAAATACTCAACCACTAAAACAAAGACTTAATTATGATAGAATTTGGCAAAAAACACTTAAATTTTTGAAGTGTTACAAAAATGAAAAAAAATTATATGAATAATTAACATTACGTATTTTGAATACATTGATTTTAACCTAAATTCAATTTTATAGTTTAAATGAATAAAAATTTTAAAAATAAAAACTATAATTATTAATAATATTAATTAATGAGATTTAAATCATATCTTAATAAAATTTACAAATGTAATTTCATTTATTAAAAGACCATTTTTATTTAATAAAATATTTTTATATAAAATTTAAGCATTTTTTTAAAAAAAATATTTTAACTAAAATTTATGATTTTTATTTCACTTAGGAATAGAATTAGTTTTACAAAAATTTAAGACAAAAATTTATTATAGAAAACTTGTTTTGTTGTTGTTATTGATGAAAATGTGTTATAAAAGGTAAAAAAAAAACATAAAAAATCAGTTCTACAATAAATTTGGCTATATTAATGAAATATTATTATAGAGGGTGGTTATTATAGAGAAAGCTCACGGTAGATGTTGAATCGAACAATTGCTAATTGCTTAGAAAACATATTGTTGAATGGAAATGCTTTTTTGCAGCATGACAACTTCGGTTGCCATTACAATGAACAAACTGAAAAACAAAATAGACAAAGGACACAAAAGATTATTTACGCGGTTCGAATTCCTTACATCTGTGGAGCTTAGCTTAGTGAGTCAATTCACAATCTTTAATCCCTAATACAACAAGTTATTTAAGTTCTATCACTCTCCTAGTTTAGCAACCTTTCCTTTGTATCTAATGACCTAAATTACTCACCTCTAAGTTCTACCTTTGGGAACTTTGTAAATGCAACTTGTTTACTCTAAAATGCTCTCACAAAATACGTTCCTCAATGAAAAATTAAGTGTTCTCAATACTTAGTATATAAGCTTATACAAGTCTATCAATATATAAGAATTTTTGAGACTTGTTTATTCTTCAATTTTATTCGTCATTTGTACTCGTAATTTTTTGAGCAAATTAATTTAAATAAAATTTTATTATTTACATTAATATTATTTATATTTCTCCTAACAACTTTTCCGAACAATTATGTTAGGACAAAACCGAAACCGGCTTCATTAAACTGACAGCTGCGAAATGATATTAGGCACCAATTAACATCTAACGCAATTGGCGGACATGATTGAAGAAGTAATTAAGTCAACACCTAACCCAACCATGTCAACATCTAACATGGTTTACAAATTAATGCATGGCATGTCTCACAAGCCACATTTATTTTACCTAAACTTTTTCCTTGGAGCTTCAATCCAATAATTAGAATTTATCTGCGATTTTTAAAAAAAAAATTGAAAAGTTTGTTTTCGTCTTGTTTTATTACGAGAATCCGGAAAAAGATTATAATTTTCTATTCGATCATCCATTTTCTTCATCAGATTACTAAAACTTTGAAAAAAACACACACTCAAAAGGACAATATCAAATAGATTTTTTATCTTGTCTGGAAAAAAATGAATTCAAATGGATTTCGATTCTTTTGATCTGAATTGGATTCACCTTTTTTTTTCCATTTTAAATTTCAATTTCATAAAAAAAAAAAATCCATGACGATGAAAGGTTGGGCAATAGAACAATGGAAGGGCTATTTCCATACAAACAAACTCTGATATATTCGATACAATTGTTCATGTTATCATGGTAGCCTCTTTCGATTGCGCAGAGATCGAATCTTTGAGAAGCTATTCACTTGCAAATTAACTCGTTCATCGAGTAGTGACCAAACCCGAATATGAGGAGGATGATAACCCTACAGGCTCCCATGGGAGCTTTAAAAGAGAAACTAATGAAGAATATAATTTTTTTTTTTTTTTTGGGGGGGGGGGGGAGGGGGGCTGGGCTGGTGGGAGTATAAATTTTATTTTACCGTTTGTTACTTTATAAAAGCAAAACATTTATTTATATTAAAATTTTTATTTTTTATTTATCTTTTCACAAATAATTTATTTATTTCGTTTAAATATCTGACATGAAAAAAGTAATACATTTGTCGAAGCTGGATTGGTCAGGGATTTTTTTTCAAATACCGTTACTCACTTGAACTAAAATAAGTTAACAGAATTAAAGTTTAGGTACCTATTTGAGACAAAAAAAATTTTAAGTATCTATTTAAAAAAAAGGGAAAATTTGAGAGCTAAAATGTGAATAAAACCCTTTTCAAAAATACTTTTCAAAAATACTTTTGAATTTTTTTTTTTTTACTTTTACGTTTAGGAAAAGTGATTTGTAACCCTCATTTATAATTTAAAGTATTTTATATAATATTTATATTAGATGTAAAATTATTTCCTGTTGGATATTTAAATTTTAAAGGTTATATTTTAATATTTACAATATAGTTTATATATTCCAGTTAGATTTTATAAATAAGTAATATTAATTACTTTTAAATATTCAAAATTTGTATTTCGTATATCAAAATATTAATAATGAGCAATAATAAATTATTTTATATTTTTAATGAAATATCGCAATATTAATGAATTTAAATATTATTTAAATTGTTTCTTTTACTTAACTACATCATGTTTAAAATGAATATTTTATTTCTCAAAAATACTTTATGACAGCAATACCAAACACTTAAATATTAAATCGAACTTTTAAAAAATACTTTTTCACAACACTTTTCAAAAACATTTCTTACAAGCAATGCTAAGCTAGCCCTTAATCCACTTTTGAAACCAATGAAAACATTTACCAAATTCCAAAACTTAAAATGTAAAACGAAAATAAATTTCAACGAGTCTTTCAGTTATCCCCAACCTTATCTTATTTGGCTTCCCAACTTTACCAACAAAAAAAAAAGTCATTTTAGCCATTTATTTAATTTTTCATCTTTTTTAGCCCTTAAACTTGTGTGTGTGCTTTTTTTTGTCAAATCACCTCAAAATGAATGGATAAGTTAACGTTTTTTGAACTTTGTTGACGTTGCATACACGTAGATGACAAATCCTCATTTAATTAATTTTTTTAAATTTAAAAATTCAAAAAAATTATAAAAACTATTTTTAAAAATTAAAGTCATTAAAATTATTACAAATATTATAAAATATTAAAAAGAATTTTTTAAAATTTAAAAAATTGATTAAATGCTGACATATCATCTATATGGCAATCCACATGTATGTCACGTCAACAAAGTTACTTTTCCATCTATTTTGGGATGATTTGACACAAAATACAAGTTCAATGGCTAAAAGGGGCAAAATTAAATGGAGGATTAAAATGACTTTTTTATAAAGCAGGAGGGCCAAAAAATCATTATACCTATAAAAAGTATTAGATTTTGAGTCTATTTCTCAAAAATAGATTGAGTTAATTGAGCCCTAACTCAATCTATTTTTTAATTTTATAAAATATAAAAATTAAATTTCAAATTTAAGCACAATAGAAAGATCAAAACTAAAATTTAACCATTCTTATATAATTTCAAAAGAGCAAAGGGATTAAAACTGAAATTTAACCATCTAATCTTCTCATGCATGGAAGGCCTTTATGTCACTACTAAGGCCTTGATCCACATGTTGTGTTGCAAGTAAAAAAACACTGATGTATTATTTAAACATATATTAATGAATAACTTTAAATATGAAATATAAACAATATAAGAAACAATTATGAAATTAATATGTAGCTTAATAAATGTGATGATAATTTTAAGTAATAATATTATTTAAATACTATCAACAACATTTTAAAAAATAAATAGGCAAATATAGTTTCTTTAAAAATATTTTAATACTATTTAAAAGTCATTTTAGTATAGCATATATATTTTCCAAATACTTTATTTTAACTCATTACTTATATTATTTTTTAAAATCGTTAATTTTAGAAAATAATGTAAATTATTTTAGAATGTTTTAATTATTAAATACAATAATTGGTGCATCGCATAAGAATAAAACTAGAATAACATATTTGATACTCATTGTCTTTGTCATTCCACTTTAACGAGATGCCAGTCATACCATCAACATATCTATAGACATTCATTGCGTCCTCGTCAGTTACTCCAGATGTATCTGGTTCAATTGCTCTCATTGCTGTAGTCTGAGATAATTTTTACTTGCAATAAATATCAACATGAAAGAATGGATAGTTAATATATAAATTTAATTATTTCATTGGGTTAAATATTCAGTTAGCCCCTATAATTGTTAACGTTTATCACTTTGATATCTAAAAGAAATTCGATACTTGCATTCCGTCCACCATGTTACCCAACTCGTTTTTCCAATAAAAATAACTTGAAGAGGCAATAAGCAACGCGTCAAAGCGAAAGCATCAATGTCAAGACATAATAAAAGGAAAGTTTCAAGAAAAAAGTAAAAAGCAAATAAAAACTACAAAAAATCTAAATAAATTTTAAAAAAGCTCTGAAAATTATAATAACGTAAAAACTCATTAATTTATAAAAAGACTATCTAAAGAATCTGACCCAAAAAAAAAAAAAAAAACTAAGAAAAACTATGAAATCATGAAATTTTTAAAAATTTCAAAGCCTTTTTTGAGTATTTCAGAAAAAAATTGAAAATTTCCGTTTTTAGATTTTTTTTTAAAATTATGAAACATTTTAGATTTTCTTAAATCTTTCGGATAAAATTCTGAATTTCTAGGCTTATTGGAATTCTTTTTTAAACTGTTGATAGGGCTAAATTAGAAAGGTATTTCTTTTTTTAAAAAATTGGTTTTTAGGGTAATTTTTGGAAAATTAGGAAAACAAGTTGTTTTTGGAAAGAGAATGTGAAAATACATCCAGTTAGGCGCACTTTCTGCACAGCTGGCAGGAAAGCGTGCCTAGAGCTGGACGCACTTTCCTCCAATAGTAATTTTTCCCAACGGCTTTTTAAACGTTGGCAACGATAAATTTTTTTAAAAGGGCCACTAGCAATTTTTTTCCTATAAATATCAGGTCATTTTTTATTCTTTTCACTCAAATCCAACTCTCTTTATTCTCTCTAAATTCTCAACTCTCTCAATTCCTTCAGTTTTTGTTTAAAATTTTCCTATACACTTTGTTTAAAAATGCTATAGCTTTATTTAATTATTTCGTATATTCATTTCGATTAAATTTTCACAACTGTCAAGCTCTCTGATTCGTTTCAACGACAAACATATTTCTGCTGCTCAAGCGATAACGATAAGAAGAAATTTTAAATTTCGTTATTTTCAATTAAGTTAAATTTAAAGTTTTTTTAATTTTTAAAATATATTAAATTATTTTATTTTGTCGATATCAATAGGCAAATGATCATGTTTCAGAGGGGTTCATACATAATTTGTCAAAGAGCCTAGACACCGAAATTCGTGGTTATCTGCTAAATGCGGGATTCTTACATGCATCTCGTATGCTTGGGGGGCTGCAAATTGAATCTTACACTTATCAGCACATTGGTGGAAAGATGGACTAGAGATACACATATTCCTTCTTCCATGCAACGAGTGTACAATCACATTCGAGGATGTAGCTTTACAACTCGGTTTACCGATGGATAGGTCAGTCCTTATGAGGTTGACAGTCGTTTCTGGTAAAGAGGACCTTTACGAGACATTTTTGGGAAGGTGTCGAACAAGTTTCAAAGTGGTAGGATAGCTTCTTCCGAATGCGCCCGACATTTGTCAAAGAACAATACGTCTGAGCGTTCATTCTGAGGTTAATTGGGGGCATTCTAATGCTCGATAAATCTCAAAATTTGGTACATATAAGGTGGCTACTACACCTAGTCGACTTCAAAAAATGTGGATGACTGAGTTAGGGATAAGTCGTGTTGGCCATATTGTACCGGGAGTTATGTCAGGTGACAGAATCAGATAAGATGTCAATCGGTGGTTTCTTGCTCCTATTGCAGTCATGGGAGTGGTGGTAGCTACCATTTTTACGTCCCTGAGTGAACTTATATGTTCCCATTGGTGCCAAGGTAAAAATCATTTTATAACAATATGTAGTTAATATAGTAAATATTGTTTATTTATTTTATGTTTGAATTAACATATCGGTTGAATAAGTGGAACCCTGGGCTGAGTTATGTAGCACTACCGGAGCATCTCAAAGATATCTGACTACTATTAGATCAACGCTCAGAAGCCGAGGTTAGTTACCGATTTTTTCAAACCTATAATAATTACGCAATGATTTGTAATTTAAAATTCCGTACATAACAGAATTTACAATTGTGTACTGCAATTTGAGTGGATGCCATGCCCCGATCTATATATAATAAAATGCGTCCTACCAGAATTTTTGGCCATTTGGAATATATGGACGCGAATGTGTCATTGATAGTGTACGCGTCAGTGGAGATGCACGAATCGGATTACCACAAGGAGGCAAAAAATTGGCGAGACATGGAAGCATTGCATAAGCTTGATCTACGAGGGAAGACCAACCAAAATTAGCGAGATTACCACAAAAAGTAAATCAACATTTGGGATTGTAGGATGAAATTCTTATCCATCCGTGAACCCTTTTTCTAATCAGATATGGTGACCTGTTTGGAGTATATGCCTTGGATTAAAGTCGCAAGCAAGTCATATCTACTGTCGGTATAGGCAATGAGTAGAAAACTTCGTCAGAAGATGCCACAACGATCGCCCCAGCAACATGGGTTCAGAGGAGGTGTTGTGACGAGTTCGTCCTCGACTTTATTCCAACAAGCATCATCGATGTCTACACATCTCGGTTAGTTCACTCCACTTATTTCTGCTCATTTCACTAACCCCGTGTTTTTTTCACAAGCATCACACTATGCACCATCGCAACAACCTATATTTACACCGCCCGCAGGCACATTTTTTGGGACACCTCCGTCCCCAGCATTCTGAGCCCTCATGCTGATGTCGATGCTGATGTAATTATTGACACAAATGTCGACACATGTATCGACATCGTTGGCAACACCGATGCCATCATTAATGCCAGTATTGATGCCTAGGTCAATGCCGATGTAACACCCTTAACCCAAATCTGATCGCCGGATTAAGGCTAAGAGGTATTACCAAACTAAACATTTAATTATCTCATTCACATTGTCAATAAACATAAACAAAGATCGAACTGAAATACATACTGATATTTAAGTTATACGCCATTTTCGTATGGTCCAAAATATTTACAATTTCAAAACATCGTTATCATCAGCCTAACCTATACATGCCATATCGAGTCCAAAATATAATTGTAAAAAGATCGATAGTGTGATGAACTGCTGACGATCCCCGAGTCGGTGGCTAAAATCAACAATCTATAAAACAGAGAAATAAAGAACAGAGTAAGCTTTCAAAGCTTAGTAAGGTTTTTAAGCATTACAAACAATTAAAGTCTTATCGAAAATCAAAACATGCATTTAATCAGACTTATACTTAATTCAAATTTGTTTCATGGCCGAATACACATAAACGTATACATAGATTTCTCAGCACATATTCTTGTTCTACTTAAAGTTTATATGATGCATTTAAATCAAATAATCTCATATACAAATATACCATGACTGATCAAATCATTTTCATTTTCACAAATATAACCATCAATCATAATCATATATATATATTCTTCTTTGATACTAAAGCTTCACTTCGAAATCAATTCACCGATGAGTAAGTAACACGTACCTGAACAGCATATGCTTATCTTCAATATCATCATTAAAGTTTAGTCTTGACAGATTGACTTGACTACACTGCCACGGGTAATCTTGTGACCATTCAGTGGGATCCGGAATGGATTCACGGTAGTCTTTGAGTCTTAAATGTATAAAACCTACTTGACGATGGTTTACTGCGAACATTCAATTTGTAATCTTACTTAACTTACTGGCGTTAAGCCTATCAGGTCTTAGGATTTGAAATCAATACCAGCACAAGCCTGCGGGAATTTAAACCCGGTATAATACCAGCTCGAAGCTTGCAGGACTTTAGCCCGGACATAATTCCAGCATATAGCCTGCGGACCTTAAGTCCGGATGTAATTCCAGCACATAGCCTGCGGACCTTAAGTCCGGATATAATTCCTCACTAAGTGTCATGCGTACTTATTTGCAAGAGAGTTCAATTCACATAACATCTCACAATCATAGTTCATTTATTCCATTCAAATAATAACATAACATAGGCACCATTCATGTAATCTTTGGTTCAATAACATACATGAGAATATATGTCCATTTTACTTTCCAAACTTATCTTCTAATGTCTATTCGGCTTTAAGCCTTAAACATAAGTTATTTGACACACAACTATATTCGAATAGCATCAATAGATCTCAGTACAGTTATCATACATATATCGAGATATTATCAATTACGTACTAAATATGACTATTCAAAACTTACCTCGGATATACTTGAACGGTTGCGGAAAGGCTACTCAATTACTTTCTCTTTTCCCCTATCCAACTTCAACCCTCTTTGCTCTTGAGCTTGGATTCAAAAAAATTTAATCTAGTCATTATTCGACTATTCAAACATTACTTCAGAAATATAATAGATATATATATATATTCGACTTTCACACATATAGATCATTGTAAGTTTATAAGAAAACATTAAGCAACTCATTAACAAATTTTTATCAATATTTACCACATAATCACAAATTCACAATAAGCTATCTTCTTGAGCAATAGTCACTAAATTATTTATAACTGGAGTTACGAAGCTCCAAATTAATTGCCGTAAAATTTCCCTGAAAATAGACTCATATATCTTTTATCCATAAAATTTTCAGAATTTTTAGTTTAGCCAAACAATACCAGCTTTTTCTTAAAGTTTCCCCTGTTTCACTGTATGACTAATCTGACCATCCTTTACTACGAATCAAATTTCTAATTGTACAGAAGTCAAAATATGTTCTCGTTGATTTCATTAGAAACTAGACTCATTAAGATTTAATTACATAATTTATTCAGCTTCTAACTCCACTCCCACAATTTATGGTGATTTTCCAAAATCACGTTACAGCTGCTGTCCCAAGCAGATTTTCTACAATTTACTCTTTCACAACTCTTTACATTCATATTATTTAAACATGTATATTACCAATCAAATTCATCACATATCTATAATTTCACTTAAGCATAATCTCAATACAATACATCGAGCTCAAATCATTATTCAAGTTCGAATTCGGCTAACCCACATATAAACACTAGCAACTAAATATTAACATTTCTCCCAAGGCCGAATTCATATGCAACCTTTAATGCTCATACAAAGTTTATATTTTAAATAATTTATACACACAACATTAACCTAATATCAACTTACTAAGCATTTAACAAATTTTCTACAACTATACACACATTCGGCATTGACAAAAACAATTTAGCAAACCTTAAATTCAACTCATAACAATGCATACTCAATATTCAAAGCATTTAACATCATTTCATCAAAATTTTACATCATTATACTTACAAGCTGGTAATCCCATGAATTTTAACACCATAATATCTATCCAACTCTCACTCATTAACTTCTATCATACATCTCAAAATCTATAGTTTTTCTACCCATAATCGAAACCTCCAACAACACTAAAATCAAAATATACTTCATGGTTTAAGGTAAAACCAAGAAAGGAACTCATAAACATCAAGATAGAAGAAAACTACTATGAACTTACCTTGGATTTTTCTTCCCCAAGTGACCGAACATTCAAGAGTTTCCCTTCCCCTATTTGTTTTCTTAGAATTTTCGGCCAAAGAAATCAAAAGATGAACACTTTTATTTTTTTTCTTTTTTTTATTCATTTCATTAATTTAACATATTTTTTATTACAAATTTCTCACCACTATTTAATATAATAATATTAAACCATGCATATAATGCCCATAATTATGAGCTTGGCCGGCCACTAGTTTTATTTTGGACAATTAGCCATGCAAACCCTTAAATTTTGATTCATGTTTATTTCGGTCATCCCATATTATTCCTAGTACATTTTAACTTTAATCACTTAAGTCCTTTTTTTATGATTCCACATTCAATTGATAAAATTTAAAACATGAAATTTCACACATGCATTCTCACTACTAATAGACATAGAAAAGAGCATTTAGAAAATTTTTCGACTCGGTTTTATGGTCCTGAAACCACTTCCCGACTAGGTCAAAATAGGGCTGTCACAGCCGACGTGTTCAAGTTTTGTGACATCGTACGGTTATTCCCCGATAGTGTCACAAACACCCACTGCGTTATCGTTTTATCGATATGGGTTACTGGCACAACCGTTTTCTTGTGGAGTGGAGGACGCACGATTGGAGACTAGAACGACACCATACTCAAGCACAGAGGAGAGCGATAGAGACGAAAATGAAGCTAAGGGTAGAGATAAAGATGAAAATGACGGTGGAGATGAAGATTAATACGAGGGTGGAGGTGAAGACGAAGACGAAGAAAATAAGAGTGATGATCATGATCAATAGGTGGAGCTGACACCATTAGTTGTACATAGAAATCCTACGTGTGCTCGTCAGCCACTGTCTTGTGGCACACATTCAGCTGGCGGCACCAATGATGTATTTTTCATTCACTTATTGTGATGAAATATAAATGACATCAACAAAAAAAAGATCAATTTTTTTTATATTTCTGTTGCAACTATTATATGTCTTTGTTAAATTTTAATGTAAATTATATGTAATTTTTCATATATAATAGTTGATATGAAATATGTAACTTTAGATAGGTACCTTTATCTAACTAGTGAATAATGAAGGTACAGAGACTGAATCATAAAAATGGTAAAAGTTCAATCGCTAGAGAAATTGCAATTGGTACTTTAAGTAGTGCTTAAAGTAGCAATTTTTCCACTATATAAATGTTAGTAGACGATGGCAAATACAACTGAAATGCAAAAGAAAAAAAAAGAACAGATTTTGTACACATAAAAAAGAAGCATTGTTATCAATTTTATATCACAAAATTAATGGTAATAACATTGAGGCCTCAATGTATCCCTCAATATGAAACATGTTGCATTTGTATGCCCTAAGTTTCTACAGTACTCGCATAACCTCTGTTAATTGTCTCTTTCCTAAACATCCATATTGGTGTGTATCCAAGTGGAAGTCGAACAACCTTTCGGGACACGACGCAAGTTTATGTTTGAGGCTAACTCGAATGAATGAGGCACTAGACACTAGTGACCACATACTCTCAACTGAGACAGGTGGGAGTTCAAGTCTCCATACATTGTGCATGCGTTCCAATTTGTGTACAATGTTAATATAAGGTGTGTATTAAATTTGTGAATTTGCATATATGGCAATTACATATGCGTATGGAAATCAAAGTGCCTAGAGTCTCCCACAATCATAAATCCTTTCTGGTAGGTTTACACAATATGATGCCACTGACATGTCTTGGTCAAGCCTAACGTACTTTGTGACCTGAAATTTCAAGTTTCGACTCGAGTGACACACTATATACATAATGTTCGCTTTCATTGTATTTTGTCTAATTTCTTTCATGACAACTTCACACCAAATGTGACCATCCGCTATCTGCCTACATATGTCATCATTCGTTTTGTAAATTAGGCAGCTAGGCAAAAGTATGTTTCTTTAACAACTGAGGTTATCGGCAAATGAAGTATCCCTTCAGTACAGAATTGATGCATTCAACTAGGTTTGTTGTCATTTCCCTATACCATAAACCTCCATCATAGGATTGCGTCTATTGATCGAAGGGTATGTTGGCGAGGTAGTCTGCATCGACGTTGTTGATGGCACGCAAGTTATCTAACATCTCATGGAAACGATGTTGGATGAGCTCGTACACTGCTGAGAAAAGTATATTGATGAATGTAAACAATATACAATGACATATGGTTTAGCATGGTTGCAGATAAAGTGGAAACTGCATACCCATGTCAATGAACTAATCTTGCTCACTATCCAAAGGCCATTTTGAGTTGTAGTTGGAGCTGAAAAGACTTATACAGTACCTATGGCGGGTGCGATTCCAAAGGTTACCATATCGCTCAATAGCGAACAAGATTTTGGTTCTCCTGTCGATATGACACATATGTTGGGCTGTGAGCAAACGTGACGACACAATCGGCTAAGGAAGAAATCTTAGCCGTTTGTGTTTTCGGAGGGAGTTATTGTAAACACTATTGGAAAAATCCTTTGAATATCATCCTAGGCAACGACATCAACAACCGATGCTGATACCTCCCGTACAGCTTGGTGTCGTCGATTTGCACCAAAGGCTTGCAGTGTCGGAAAACTTCCTTACATTGATCGAAGGTCAAAAAGGGTTGTTGGAATACTATTTTCCCAAAGACCAAACGATCGCTAAAGTATGTTGTGTGTGTTTCCAGATCGATTACGGAACCTAGTACGTACTGATCCAGTACCTAACACCATTGTCATAAATCATTGTACGACTTGTCCCACCCATAATGCAACTTATCCAAAGCCTTTTGTTTTGTGACTCATGCCTTATAGTATGATGACGTGTAATCGTACTTGCTACGAATGTTGGAAATCAACACCGGGATGAGAATTTTGAGACTCACTTTCATCATAGGTAGAAGAATAATGCCAGATATCATAACAGAGTCTAAGGATTTTTACCTAAATAAATTAAAAAAAATTATATACCCAAATAGGTTGTCAGCTGGATTATTTACGAAAATGGTATGTTTTTTTGGGTCGCGCCTATCTGACAAGCGCAACACATTTTTTATATTAAAATATATTTTTTTCGTTTAATAAAATAATATCTTTTTTCTGGATCAGTATATGACCCGTGTAAAGATACGAAAATGGTATAGGGGTAGGTTGCGTGTAACACCCCTAACCTGTATCTGTTGCCGAATTAGGGTCATGAGGCATTACCGATCATATTACAATTTATACAATTATGCATTATAACTTACAGTTCAACATCAATGTCACATCAATGGGTATAATCATTTCATATATCAAAACTTAAAAATTTTATCATTAATCACATAATATAAATAAAATATATTTCAAAGTACATCAGCATAACTTATACATATACCGAACATATGGCCCATCAGTATCTTTATTGTTGAATATTAGACCTAATCTTAAATAAGCCGTGCGCTTGCATAAGTTATACATTAATGGGAAAATAAATATAATTATTAACCTCTTTATTCCTACGTGTAGCATCATACTGTTAGTCTATATGAAATTCATATTTTGTACATTAATGAGATTTAATGAAATCCATTCGAACATATATATGTACATGCATAAATAAAGACATCTAGCATCTTCGAAAGAGCTTAATAGCAATTCATACTTGTGGTTAAATGAATAACTAATATATAAGAGATGTAACATGTTACATAAAGGTCAGGTACATTACAACATTTTTAACTATACCACTTTCGGACACAAATAACAACTTCAGCACAAACTCGTAATATAACCAAATGAAAACTTATTTCATAATTTAGCAAACAATTACACATACAATTTATTTCAATATAACATAACCGAATATACCTTGAGGTTTAAATACTAGTGCGCATTTGCCCTAGGTTCCAAAGCCATATTTTAATAAATGAATTCATATCAAGTAAATGACAAAAACAATCATGGAACATTTTCCTTATTTAATACCATGCAAAGACGAATTACATTATTTAATCCACACACCTAATTAAAATTTCCATCACCGAATTATCAAACCAATCTCATAAATCATTATTACTAAAAGCATATTAGGTCAAGACCAAGTATAATAAACCAAATTCACATGCATACTTTATCTTAGTATAATACATATCTAAGCTAACCACTTTCATACCACATCCAAGATTTATAATCAAATTCAATACTCAAACGCATACCATAATTACTTCCAATCCATGGTACATTGCATAATAATTGAAAACGAGCTCAAATCATCGTCTACTCAAACCAAAATCAAACATAACACTTAAGCCATTTTCATTACATAAAATACTTACCACGAATCTTACCACGAATCAAACCATAATTAAGCATAATCGCATATATCAAAACCAAGATCATAAAACATTATAACTAAGCACACATAAAAATCAAATTTAAACATAAATAGCAAGCCATTTTCGAATGGCTTTTAATACATAATCAAAATTAACATTTCAAAAATACGTTCCAGCTTATACATGCCATAATTTAAGTTTAGCTAATAAGGTACCAAAATAGTAGATAGTGTGATGAACTTGGCTGACAGTCCCTGAGCTTGTAGCTTGACTCCAAAATCTATAAAACAAAGTAACATAACACATAGAGTAAGCTATCACAGCTTAGTAACAGCTTAGTAAGTCATAAGAAAATAAACAACTTAATAATATATTCAACTTGATTAAGCTAACTGAATTATATTATTATTATCAATGCTTAATCTTAAATGTACAAATGAGATAAAATAATACATTCCATGCACCATTATTACTTTGGCCGAATGTTCACTTAAACTACTTAATCAAAAGTCATTTAATTTCCAGGCCAAAATGTCACTATATAAACAAGCATACATATATATATTTGAATAAGCTCAAGAATCATTATATGACATTTTGCACACATATTTCCTATTCGGCTGAATATACACAGTCACACATATGCATATTCATATAGTTAAAAATCTCTTTAATCAAAATTAAGTTACTCATCTTCAAAGTCGAATTCATATACCATATTCACACATAAACATTATTAGTTTCATACATAATTTGTAACATACATAAAATAGCTTACTTAACTTATTTCCATAGATAACAGATTATTTCATACCTGGTCTTTCAGCTCATATTTCGTATTTATTCACAACTTATCGATGCCCGATGAACCATTCGGAATTGGGTAGGACACTCGGATAATCACACATATATTGTACAATGCCAACGTCCCAGACGTGGTATTACATGTAATCACATATCGATGTCACTATCCCAGACAGGGTCTTATTCGCACACATATATCAGAGTCACATATCGGTGTCATGGTCTTACTCGCACACATACGTTGGAACCCTATGTCATGACATATGTATCCTAACTATTCCTAAGGTTCATACGGGGCTTTCGGACGTCATAACTTGGTCGAAACAAATTCAGAAATGTGGTAGCCAAGTTTGCTCATATTCGGCCATAGCATATATAAATTAAAACATTTCATACCAGCATATATATATTTAGCATTTAACTACAATTAAGTACGTCTATTTCCTTATAAACTTACCTCGGACAATGAAAAACCGGTACGGATCGACTAGTCGACAACTTTCGTTTTCCCCCAATCCAAATCTGATTTCCTTGGTTCTTGATCTAAACATATTCAAATTAAGCTCATTCAAACATATTTTCATTCAATTTAGTTCAAACACACATAAATAGGAAAATTACCATTTTACCCTTGACATTTACAATTTTTACAATTTAGTTCCTATTGCACAAAACACAAAATATCCAAAATTTCCCTATACTCATGTTGGGCCGAATTTTACCCATTACCGCACAAGTCCATATATTTCATTTATTTCACATTTTAGTCCCTCAAATTATTATTTTTGCAATTTAGTCCTAATTACTCAAAATTATCAAAAACTCCAATACAAAATATGTTAATTTAAAACATATCTTTCATTTTTCATCATCAAACAACAAAAATCACAAAATCCCAACAATGGCATAAGTCAAAATATTCACCAAAATCAAAAAATAAAGCATGGGTCTTGAAGATTACTAAGCAACGATCTCGAAAACGTAGAAATTATCAAAAACCGAACAAAAACGAACTTGATTGAGCTTGAATATATGCCGAACCCTAGCTTGGTTTCTTCCTTTTTCTTTGTTTTAACTTTCGGCCAAGAGAAAAAATAATGAACATGGTTTTATTAATTTATGTTTTATGTTATATTATAACTTAACTTTTTAATTTACATTTTTAACCTTAAATAAAACATTATACTATCATTTATATTATGTCCAATACCGTCCATTTCACTTAGTATTGGGTTAACTGCAACATAAAGGCTTCCATTTAAAAAGCCAGGTGCAATTCAGCCCCTTTTAGAAATAACCACCTAATTTTTATTTTACGCGATTAAGTCCTTTTATTTAATCGGGCACTCAAATGACAAAATAAAATCACGAAAATTTCACAGATATAGATTCACATAAAATAAACACAGAAAATAATTTTTTTAAATATTTTTCTGACTCGGATTCGTAGTCCCAAAACCACCGTTCCGATTAGGGTCTAAATCGGGCTGTTACATTACACCTATCTGGTAGGCGCGACTAGTCGAGCCTATCTGACAAGCGTGACTGGTGGGGCCTACAGGCATGACTGGTGGGGCCTACAAGCGTGTCTGGTGCTTAATTTTTCCCCTATATATACTCCCCCGAAAATCAAATGAGCAATAGACACAAAATTTAGCAGAGCAACAGACACAAAATTTAATAGAACTGAAGTAAGAAGATAGGGGGAAGAAAGAAATAAAGGAAAACAAGAAAAAGGATAATGTATTTTAGTTGATTTCTTTTTAAATAGAATGTAGAGTTTTGTTAGTAATTTTATTATTTGAAAGTTGTTAGGTTATTATTTTTGTTAGCTTGAATGAAAAATTTTGCATTAAAAATTTTATGTAACTTTTTTGCTATTCGAAACTATTTTGAGAATTTTGAATTTTTTTAACAGATCTAGTATCGAAGATGGAGAATTAGTTTTTCATATGCGTTTATTTCGATGGAGAAATTTTGACAACAATCATGAGATGTATATTTGAATGTCGTAAATAAATAGCAATGAGATTTAATAGAAATATCTCGTTTGATGATATGAAGAAAAAAATTAGTGAAAAAAATTATAGACGTTGTGAGAGAAGGATCTCGAAACTTTTCTACAAGTTTCCAATTTCGACAGATCCCATAAAATTCATTGAAATGGAACTTGTATACGATGAAGATGTGGAGACAATGGCTGCTCTTTATTGTGGGACTCAGAGCAACCAAAATGCACTGAATCAGTTATTTGCTGAGTTAGCTGATGTAGAGCCAACTGAAGATCCCACTCTATTAGGTGAAGAAGATGGAGCTCAAGAGCCATGTATGGTGGTTTCGATATCGTACATTGATAGTCAATAAATTATACACGAGATCAACATTGATCTTAATGCTGCACCCGAGATAGATGTGGTTGGTGATGATGTATAGCATAGTAGTGATCTTTTTGATCACGTAGTCGATAGTGATAGTGATCCCGACGTGGACGAGGTTTCGGATGATAATGATGACGAAGGTATGAATGAGGATGGAAATGTTAACGTATTGTGATGCATAATAATGTTGGGGCACACATGTCTCAGATAGACCTCAATGCTGAGGAGTTGTTCGTGGGCCAAAGAGTCAAAAGTAAGGAAGAGTACGTATTTGCCATTAAGAAGTATAGCACGAATATATCAGTAGACTTCAAAGTCATCGTCTCTAAACCGACATTATATATTGGAAAGTGTTGGAGGTCAGCGGAAGGCTGCAATTGGCGGATACGAACTGCATTTATCCAGAAGTCGTAGATGTGGAAGATACAAAAATTTGTTAGGCCTTACACATGCACTTCAACACGTATGACATAAGATCATCGAAAACTTGATTCCAAAATTATCTATACGTGCATCATGCCAATAGTGAAAGACATGCTGACCATTAAAGTTTCAGTACTAATTGTCGAAATGCAGGCACAATTCCAATATCAAGTATCATACCGGAAGGCATGGATAGCTAAACAGATGGCAATGGAGCAATTATACGGAGATTTCAATGCATCGTAAAATGAGTTATAGGGATGGATAGCCGTTATGAGAGAGCACGTGCTGAGGATTGTCATTCAGTTGTAGACATGACCTTATTACGGCCTAGATGACCAACTACAACCGGGAAAAAGAATTTTCCAATGGATGTTTTAGACTTTTGATCCATGCGTGTCTGCATTTCCCCACTGCAAGCTATTTGTACAAGTAGATGGGACATGGCTATACAGTAAATATACACAGATCCTACTTATTGCAGTTGCTTAAGACGGGAATAAGAACGTGCTCCCGATTGCGTTTGATGCTGTATATAAGAAGAATATGGAGTCGTGGAAATTCTTCCTTACAAACCTGCGCAGGTATGTTATATTAGTAATGATATTATTTGCATCATCTTTGACAGATAGAAATGATTAATTACCGCCATTAGGCATTCCAGTGTGCCATAGAGATCAGTTTATTGCATCCGGCACATCGCGGCTAACTTCCACCGAGATTATAAGAATGCAGGCTGACAGAGACAAGTTGTAAGAATGTTAAAGAATAACCTTATCCTTTCAATATATAACCTAATATTTTGTGGCGAGACTGTAACTTATAATTTCTTAATATATGCACAAGGCACGAGCTAGAGCTACATATTTTCTGGTAAAAGATGACTCGACTTGAAAGTGACATGGAAGGTTAGACGAACACATCATTTTGACACTATAGAGTCGTGGCAATGGGCTTAAAGTTTTGACGAAGGCTTTCGTTATGGTCTAATAACTACAAACTTGGTGGAAGGGATCAACGCTGTGTTGTTGAAAACATGACATCTTCTGATTTCATTTGTATTCTCGACTACATTTTACAGGTTGGCTACCTTGATGCCAAGAATGGGTCAGCAACAAGTCAACCAGATAGAGGCGGGACACGTGTTTGTCGAATATGTTAGGGATGTAATGGTTGCAAACCGTTAGATGGAGAGGTCGATGAATGCAGAAGTATATTCACGATGTAATGAAATGTTTTGCGTTACAGAGACCATCGGTCGTCGACCCGGTATACCGCCTAGTCCTACGGAGTTGATCTCTGAAATAGACGGTGCAATTACAGGAGGTTCTAGACACTTCATTATCCCTGTGCACATGTCGTGGCAGCTTGTGCTAAAGTCTCACTCAATGTAGAATAGTTTATCAATGAAATGTACAACCTTGAATGCACATTGCATGTATAGGAAAACGAGTTCCCCGTGCTTCCTGACCTATCTACTTGGGAGGTTCCTTCGACGACCTTCGAGCTTGTCCTAGAAAAAAGGTTATGTAGGAACCCAAAAGGTCGTCTGCAATCATCCAGAATCCATAACAAAATGGATATTAGGGAGAAATTCGACGGGAAGCTGTGTGGAGTATGCAGATTAGCCGGTTATAATCAGAGTAAATTCTCGCTCCGAAACTACCATATTGGACAATCGTCGCGATAGGGTAAAAATTGAGATGTTGTTCATTACATGTTGAGAGGATTAAATCTAAAATTTGTTGCAGTTAATCTAATTTGACTTACAAAGTTAGTATAAAGTTTATTTATTTAAATTGCAAAAAAAAAAAACCATAAAATTGATAAATAAAATGACAAAAAAGTCATTACATAATTACAAATTTGACTATTTAAATTGAAAAAAAATTAAATTAAATTAAATTGATAAATAAAATGCCAAAAAATTCATTACATAAATATGAAGTTATTTATATTACAAAACCCCCTAAAATTGATGGTTTGATGGTGTGGTTCTAGGGTTATATTTTTGTGGAGCTCGACGTTCACGTTGTGGGCAATTGCAGTGATTAACGTTCTCTTCATCCGTTTGTAGGTCTGTGCGAAACATAGACGAAAAATCATATGTCTCAAATGCCATCAATGAACTTGAGCCGGGAGGAGTAGGGTATGGCGGTGGATATGGGTCGGGAGGAGTGGAGTACAGCGGTGAATACGGGCCGAAATGAGCAGAGTACTAAGGTGGGTACGAGCCGGGATGACTGGAGTAGAGAGGTGGTAGTGGGCTGAAGATATCAAACTCTGAATGATATCTGTAGCCTGACGAGTCCAGGAAATATTTATCGCCCCCAAATCTGGATGATAAGAACTATCCCCAAAGAGTAGTTTCGGCTCTGATTCTGGCTCTGGCTTTGGCTCCGGCTTTAGTGCATGATGCAGATCTGGAAGGGGTTGTCCAATTCATGTCGTATGCGGAGAGACTACCATCGACCGCCCACCAAACAAAAATGGTTTCCCTATCTCACAGTACCACTGTATATACTCTAACGAGGGCTGCAAATCTAAAGCACGATCCATCTGATGTAACCTCCCCAACCGATTGTTCCACATCGTAATATATTCTTTATGCACTTTTGTAACACCCCTAACCCGTATCTGTCACCGAAATAGGGTTACGAAGCATTACTAGGCTTATACGCTAGCATTTATACAAAACCAAGTCATAAATTTGCATTCCAAATCAAAACCTTTCAAATTTCACCATAAAGTCCCTATTATGGGCCTAGGGGGCCTAATACATGCTTTGGAAATGGTTCTAGTCTAAACAGGTAACTTTAAAAATTTTACCTTGAAGATAGAGGCACACGCCCATGTGGCCTAGGACATGGTCGTGTGGCCAGCCCGTGTGGAAATCTGACTTGCAATTACTTAAGTATTAAAGGGCCACACGGCCTGAGCATTCGCCCATGTGGCTAGACCGTGTGATACACTGATTTTTCACCATTTCTAAGCCATTTTAACATGATTTTGACACTTGGCCATGCTTAAAACCCATGTTCTTCACACGACCAAGACACACGGCCATACCTTTTGCCCGTGTACTATCTTGACTTCACATTTAAGGATGCAGGGGACACACAACCTATCAATATGCCCGTGTGTAAGCCGTGTACCTCACACGGTCTAATCACACGCCCGTGTGCCAGGCCGTGTGGACTCAAAATAAACCTTATAGTTCAAATTTACCAACCCTGCACACCCTGAATAGCAAGAAATTTAAAATACAATCTTACAACCAGTCTAAAACATGATTAAACATGCCTAATACACATTTATTATACAAATATAACAATCCAATATTAGTATATTATCAACAGTTAAATAAAGCAACTTCAAATTCATACTTAAGAACCATTCAAAGTAATTCAAAATGAACCATGTTATATCATTCACTTTACATCTATGAGCTAACTATTAACATTCCTCACTAACTTCTCTTATATTCAAAATAACATCAAAAACAACCTAGGTACATGCCATTCCTAAGGATAAGATATATCACCAAGTATTTGAGTTCGGGAGTTGGCTTGGATGCTGAGACGTTAGTCACTTTGTACCTAACCTGCGCACGGAAACAAACCGTACACTGAATATACACTCAGTGGTATTTCTATAAACCAATACTTAACATGCATTTAAAACATAACTATAAATTCTAATAATAAGAACTTTATAAATTATCATTCAATTATCCTTATATCACAGTAACACTTATCAATAAAATCGTATTCAATAAGAACATACAGTAACAACAGTATCTTTCAGTGTTCAGTATAATAGTTTTCCCCTATTAACATATCTCGGACCTGGACGGATACGCGAATCCAACCCACACACTGGGATATTATACAGTGTTTCATCACCAAAATCGAATACGCAAGATAAAGATAACGATGGCGGTACACACGAGTACCTCATCGGAACAAATCCAAACAAGATATGATAGCGACACTTATAGTGTCTCATCGACATAAATTTGGAATAGCCCTGAACACTTCCAATCCTATGGCATGCCAACTATATCCGACTAGCCCGACACTGTTAATAGGGTTTTCATTTCACTTTTAATTCTCCATCATCAACTAATATACATTTCAAATATAATATTCATAAGTCAACATTTTACCACAATATCAATACTTACCTTAATTTCAATAGCCATACATAATACCTATAGTATGTATCAAAACAACTATTAAGTTTGGTTATAGAAATACAAACCGTGGTTTTCGAATTTACTCGTTATCCTCGTTCACTTTCGCTTTTCCCTTTTTTGATGACGTTTCCGATGCTATGTTAGCTACGGAAAAATGTAAAATCATCAATACATATCATTAAATAACATACTTTTCTATTTTCCATGTAACTTTTACTTAAATTCCAATTTAGTCCTTTCACCATAACCATTCTTTCTCTTCAAATAAATCTCATATTTTTATTTAATACTTATTTTAAATAAGTTTCTACTCTTAATATTCAATATAAAACATCAATTCTACAATTTAGACAATTTAGTCCCCACTATAACAAAACTTATATTTCTCTTTACAATTCAATCCTTCTCTCACTTCTAACTTGAATTTCTATCATTTTATCTCATAATTCAGTCAATTGTTCAACTTAATCAACATCTAAAAATTTACTAACTTTCTAAATTTCAACATAATTCAAGTAGGGCTTTATTCCAAGATTCCAAAAACATCAAAATTACAAGAAAATAGACTAAATTGACTTACCAAATAAGCTTCAAACTTCAAAACCCTAATTTTCCCTTTTCTTTTCTTTCCCTTTTTCTTTCCTTCAATTTTTGTTACCTCTCTATTATGTTTCTTTCTTTTATTTCTTTATTCTTTTTATTATTTCTTTTATTTATTATATTATATTTTTTAATTATAATTATTATTTCTTAAATAATAAGTAAATACATATATATACATACATTTGTACCAATTAAAATAATACACATGTATTTATACTTACCACACACTTGTCACATAAGGCTTATTTGCTAATTTAGTCCATTGACTTTTCTATAGTTTATAATTAAACTTTCACACTTTATTCAATTTAATCCTTATACCTAATTAACTTTAATTAAGCTAAATTTACTTAATTAAAATCTAATTAACCTCTCAATTAACTTCGTAAATATTTTTGATAAATATTTACAAATCTAATTTTTAGAATCGAAGACTCAAAAACTCACTTTTTCGATGACCTTAAAATTTGGGTCGTTACAACTTCTCTCCAATAAAAAAATTACATTATATAAAAATTACATTAAAAAAATTCACAAAACACTAAACTAAACACTAACAATTTATATAACCTAATCATAAATTACTAACAAAATAACTATAAAATTATTATTTTTAAATAGATTACTAAAAAATCACAAAACACATAACTAAACAATAACAATTTATATAGATTGAAAAAATGTTTGAAGACTTCCTTGTCATAAAAAGACAGTGACACAAGCATATGGTTCATTTCATTATTGTATAATTAATTTCTCTACTCATGGTATTCCAAATAAATGGTGTCTCTAAAAAGTATAGTTTAATTCAATAACAATGATATGTTCATGCATTAGCAATGAACTTGGAACCTTCAAAGTTACAAACATGGGATAAAAATCCCAGAAAGATAAAACACGCTTTTATACTTTTTTTTATTTTCTCTCGTTCTTAGAATAAAATCTAAGAACCACATAGAAAAATAGGCGATAAAGTACACCCCAAGCTAGCAATATAAGGATATCATACCAATGATTCTCCAATTTAATCGCCATGGAGGATATCACGTCTTCTCTGATCATGGTGCAAAATAATTTTAATAAAAATAATTTTACATTTAAAAACTCACAAAAACAACAATTTATAATAAATTACTAACAAAATATTTAACAAAATAATTTTACATTACTAAAAACTCACCAAATACTAAACTAAACACAACAATTTATAACATAATCCTAAATTACTAATAAATTAATTTTAAAATAATTACAAACACAAAAATTTATAACATAATCCTAAATTACTAACAAATTAATTTTAAAATAATTATAAAAAATAAATTACATTCATACAAAATATTAACCCAAAACTATAAACACTAAACATAAACAATTTATTAAACTCTTTATTAAACTCTTTAAATTATAAACAAAATTATAAACAAAATTATTTACTAAAATAATACATTACTTTTTTCTTTCTTTTTTCTTGTTCTTTTTTTCTTCTCATTTCTCTCATTTCTTTCTCTCTTTCGGTGGGTGCTTCAATTTTTCAACTTGGGGGACCATGCTTATAAGGTTCCCCATTTACATTTTTTTTCCCTTGAAGGGACTACACACTACCAAGCAATGTTGTGCAGCAAAGGGGCGCCATGGAGGGCTATGCGGCAAAGGGAAACTGAGGGGTGCAGAGGGGGAGCTGAGCTGGACAGCAGTTGCGCCTACCTGTCATGCGCGACCAGTCGTGCCTATCTAACAAGTGCGACTTATTTTGGGTATTTTTTACCCGTATTTTGAACCGTTGACCGTATTTTGATCTGTATATAAATTTTAATATTTTTAATAAAAATAAAATAATAATATTTTATTTAAAAAACAAAAAAATACATATTAATATAAAAAAGGTGTTGCGCATGTCAGATAGTCGCAACCCAAAAAAAGTACCATTTTAGTAAATAATCCAGTTGACAACCTATTTGGGTATATAATTTTTTTAATTTATTTAGGTAAAAAACCCTGGAGTCTAGCCTCGAATGATCCTGACTTACACTTGCAAATTATGAGTTAAAGTTACGTTATTAGAAAAAATAAAGACCCCGATCAAGTCACATTATGTAAGAAATTAAGAGATCGCATCGCATACTTGTTGCAACACAAGTATGTGGATCGAAATACTTTTTTATCATCCACAAGTGCGTCTTCGTCCGAAAAGATGCCATGATTTTTCATTTGTACCTCCCATCGCTCATTGTGCACTTTCTCTCGAATTTTTCCGAACAATATTTTGTGACGTGATAGTTCACACCGTTCTTGAAGCTATACCACTTCAATGCAGCAAGAAAAGCATCTTTGCTGGGGTATTTCATGCTAACTCCCAATACTCGGACATTTAACGATAAGCTTGCATGGCTAAGTGTTCTATGCGGTAGTTGTCGAAACTCTAAACCACCACCAACGGAGAGGTCAATATTTGTCATATGGAGTGGAGGTTCATATACCTTGAATCGCGAATCTGAATCCAAAGTATTGTTCGAGCCGTCATCGTCAGAACTGCAAGATTCTGGCTCAATTAAAACCTGCTTTGGTTAAAAAAAAAGTACTACTTCTGAACCATTCAGACCGAACTGCTGATTTGGATCGACGCCTGATTCTGATTTGTCAACTACATCCTCAGGTGCGCCTTTATTGTCATTTTTAACCAAAGGGTTCGTTGTACACTCGCCGGACTCAATCGTAGGGATTAAGTCATCAATTCTTCTCTACCCCATGTGCCCGACAAAATCTGCACTGGATTGTGAACTGGTGTAGGTTGATAGCCCCTCAGTATAAGTGCTTCTGCCTCAGGACATCGAACCATCAAAGTTGAAATCAAACACACTAACTGAATGTCATGTATGTGTGTTGTAGTTCAGGTTACACTCAGACCTCAACTGATAGTGGCCGTCGAAGTTTAAGTCGGTGCTAGAAACTGATGAATGTTTACCCATTAATGCTTCAGGGACATCATAATAGGTGCTTTTTAACAAACCAAGGAACCCACCACACAACTATGTAGTAAGACTTTATGCTTCAGCTTTGATTTCTGCATTAGCCGCAACAATGGCTGAAGATGGATCAACTTCATCAGCCTTGGTAAACTTGACATATAACTTTATTACAATATTTTCTTTTGAGCAATGCAATAATATGATTGCCTCTAGCCTGAGCTTGCCTTTCACATGAAATAGCTCATACTTGGGGTCAACAATGCCAAATATCTATATTGCAAGCTTGAAATTCTTCCTCGGCTCGAAGCCCCAACTTTTCTCTTGATTCTAGTTCGTAGCTTACACAATTGAATGGTACAGTTGAAAACCAATTCCATAGACTGGGTTCCTGCAAATACGAGCCCGACTTCCATATTATAGACTTGACCGTCGTAGTAAATGACATATTTCACTCGTCAACTCATTTCAATTTAAAATGAATTAGATATTTATAACAAAAAAAACTTCAAATGGTTATCCAAAGAAATAAAAATGATACTCGTAGTGCAACTCTTCAATGTTTGATATGAATTTACTGCATGTCTGAGTTCTTAATATCTCAATACTTTAATAGCAAAATAGAACAATAAGAGAGGGAATGCATGCTTTAAAATGTGTTTCAAAAGATGCGCTTTCATTGAATAATAATAATGAAATGCTCTTCAATGCTCGAAAACGCATTTTACAGATGAAATAATTTTATCAGACGCGTGTTTTAAAGGGTATTCAGTGTTTCAAAACATACTTCAAATCTTATCCAAGATTCACTGGGTCAAGGTACTTCAAATCTAACATAACAAGAAAGCGCGCCTAGTTGGACAAGCCTTATTACAATTTCCACTAAAGTCTGCCAAAAAAGTACGCTGATCCCGAAAATTCGGGGTAAGATTTGAAGCATATTTTGAGGATATTTGATGAAAACGCTGGTCTTATGACATGTTTTCAACCACGAAAATTTTTTCCTTTGCAACCACAGCTCTCTCTCACACCTATAAAAGGGGGCTCCCCCTCTATACTCCATCTTTTCCAGCCTCTATCCTTCCATTTTATAATATTTCTCTCTCGATTTTCTTCCTCGCTTTAGTGTTAAATTTTTTTTTGTCACTAATAAAATTTTCAGTTTGAGGTATTCTTGAATCATCGGTGATGCGATATTACTATAAGATGCACACATTTCATATATCCTATCGAGATGAGACCATTACCTTGGAAACCTATCCTATGGAAGTCGGGTTCTGAGGTGATTTTGCTTTATATAGTCACGGGTAGAAGTCTACGTAAAGGTCTCGATCAATAGTTGTTATTAGGTCATGGATCGGAGTATAATAGGAGTGCCAATTGACGGTAGTTATGCGGGAACGAGCTTAAACTTTTCAGATACTCGAAGATGTTGCCTTATAAATACCATACAAAAGTTTAAGAGCATACTTATAGGGAAAAACTGTGGGGCTCCCCAGTATAATCGACGTAAATTTTTATCTCTATTTCCACGCAGCCGATATCTTTAACTTTCCTTCTTATCTGAATGCCAGCACCACCATGAACGTAGAAAGACTCTCAAGTGGGCAGCAATTGTGACGTTGGAGTAAAGGTGATACTCCTTTAGGGGCGACAACTATTTTTGTTATTAAACAACCTATTAATAACTATAATCGCTGTCGCACTGACCTGAGTTTGACCTCTACTCCGATGGAACATCCGCTCTTCACCTAAGAGTCCTCTTGTGTCCACCTTGGTGTCTGCCTTCGGATAAGAATGAAATGTTAAAGATATGACTACTTGGAAATAAAAAAAAATTACGTTGATTACACTAGAAATCCCTCCATCTTTCCCTATGATTATGACCTCGGTCTTATGTATGGTATATATAATTTATCATTTGTGGGTATCCAAAAAGATTGAACTCGTGACCGCATAACGACCATCAATTGACCCCCAGTTATATTTGAACCCTTGACCACATCACGGCCGTCGACTTGGACCTCCACTTAGACTTTGACTCGTTACCGTATCAAGCATTGTCACCTCGAAACCTAACTTCCATAAGAAGGGTTTCTGAGATAATGGTCATATCCCGGCATGACATATGAAATGTATGTGCTCTAAGACGCTTTATCGCATCCCTGACCCCTCAAATCTACTTATAAACTTTCATGGTTTCACTCCTAGTGCATGTGTAGCGACATTGAGGACAATATGCTCATATTTAGGGTATATTTAGGAGTGTGTCGCAACACCGAAGGCAGTCTTGAAATTCTTCTATTCTACTCCCTATGTTGTGACATCAAACTCTTTATGTTGCAACACAACGATCAGTATCAAGTTAGCATGCCTTCTAATGGTCTCCTGCACACTTACAAAGTATATTAACTCACACTTAAACCTCATACACTCTCTCTAAAATCGGCCTAATTTTTTAATTTAAAAAATATATCTAAAAAGACAATTAAAAAAGTTGCATATACGGCTAAAGTAGCCTGATGAAAGTTTTGAGAAAAAATTCTGAAGTCTTCATATTTTTTGAAAAAATTTATGATTTTACTGTAGTTTTCCGAAAATAAACTAATATAGTTTAAAAAAAGTCTGATTCTTTTTACCCTTCCAAAATTTTAATATAGTTTAAGAAAAAGAAATATTTAATAATTGATGATGTAGGTTTGAGGTGACAGATTTGTATTGATTATTTAGCTTAATTTAACAGAAAAATGAAGTAAGATAATATGATTGGATGAAATGAAAAATAAAATATTAAAATGGTGTTATCATTGACGTAGCAAGGTGATAATAGTCAGACTGGAAATCGGTCTTATATTGTTTTTATGTTAAGAAAATTTCATTCTCTCGATCAAGTCAAACAAAATGTCCTCTTCTTTTTTGCAACTTGTCTTTTAATTTACATTCATTCAAACTTGACGCGTAATTTTCTTTTACGAAACTCAGTCTTCTATTGGAGTTACCAATATATAATCATTTTTAGTAAATGAATTTAACCTGACAGCTTTTTGGGTAACCCGATTCCAGTATAAATACCAGGCTTCGTAGTTTGGCCATTCCATTAGCCACCAGCCACCAGCCACCAGCCCATTTCAACACACCTTAAATCATCCATAATTCCATACCAGAAAACAGAGTTAAGCCAAAGTTTCTCGATGGAGAATTTGCTAGGGTTGTTGAGAATTCATGTTCAAAGAGGGGTGAATCTTGCTGTGAGAGATGTTGTGAGCAGTGATCCTTATGTTGTTATCAGGATGGGAAAACAGGTAATTTGTTTTTCTCGTCTTTTTTAGATTCTGGGTTTTGTCTCTTCACTTTACCATTTCCAGGTTTTAAGTAATAATCTGTTTGAGTGTGCAGAAATTAAAGACTCGTGTGATAAAGAAGAACGTGAATCCAGAATGGAATGACGACTTAACTCTTTCAATTGCAGACTTAAGTCTTCCAGTTAAGCTTGTAAGTATTTTTTTTTTATCAATCTCTAGCTTGTTTTTCATTTTTCATTTTTCTGATGATTATTGTTATACCTTTTTGGCAGACGGTATATGATAGAGACACGTTCAGTTTAGACGATAAAATGGGGGATGCAGAATTCGAGATCGGTCCATTAGTAAATGCTGTAAAGATGCGTTTGGAAGGGCTTCCCAATGGAACTATAATCACTAAAGTTCAGCCAAGCAGGGAAAACTGTCTGTCACAGGAGAGTTGCATAATTTGGAACAATGGGAAAGTTGTTCAAGACATGTTCTTGAGGCTTAGAAATGTGGAGACTGGTGAAGTGGAGCTTCAATTGGAATGGATTCATGTTCCTGGTTCAAGAGGACTTTGATCTCTCTAAATTATGGGTGTTTCATATATATTTCAAATATGATTAACATAGGTTAGATAAATTATTTTAAGCTGTCCCCCTTCCTTTTTCTTTTGGGTGCTAATTAAGCATATAAGATGCTTATATGGTAGTCTTTTGAGTGTCATAAGCTGGCACCATTGGACAGTTTCTTCATTGTTCATATATATGCCTTTCTAGTACCTTTTTTTTTTCTTCTGAATTTATTGTCTTGCTGGATGCTTTCTTGATGTCTCGTAGTATAGTATTGTTAAAATTATGGAAACTATTAAATAAAAAATTTACTTATTAGGACCCATTTGGAAATTTGGACTTGGAAAATATATGAATTTGGATTTTCAGATTCAATTACTTGGATGCTAAATTAATATATATATAACTCCAACATCCACAAACAATCTAATTTGATCACTATATTTTTAGAGCTCTTTAATTTTGTTCACCCAAATAAAATTTCTTATAATTTATTCACAAACATTATAGAATACTTTCATTTTTAGACATCCAAGCATTAAAACCCCTAGCGGTAGTTGATTGTGCATCCCAAGTCAACTTTTTTTTTACTAGTTTCTGACCTCACCACTCTTCATCTTCTTCTTCCTTAACCCATTTCTTTTCTCCAAGCCACCCTCCCACACCCCTGCTTCCTTATCCAAATATGAATGTTAATGATCTGAAATATACACTCGGAATTAGGCTGTCAACCTATCACTTAAGTTCGAGACCATGAAGTCTTGGAATTAGTGATGGTTTCTTCCTCTTTAGCTTCTATGGCTTCGCTTTCCCAGCACAAGGACAGTGTCTTCTAAAGTTAGGATGAAGTTTTATATCTCTTCATATTTAGTCCATGTTAACTAGCTGCTTTCCAACGAGAAATGCTATGGCTTTTGGTTCCAAAATGAAGCAGTGATGTTCCTTGACTATGGTTCTTTTTGTTGAATAACTTTTGTCTGCATGTTGCGTATGACATGAATTTTACACCTTGTTGTTAGGCTAAACATGAATGGTCTCTAATGAATATTTTTGGTTGAAAATAATAACTAATCATTTCCCCCAACTTCATAGATTCAAGAAGGGTTACATTATAATCCGTACATTCTCGGGGAAGCAATTTCCATGCCTAAAATTCTTATTGGTGGTGCTACGGAGTATGAAGATGGCACGTCTGCAACTAAAGCTCAGGTTGGATTCAACTTTTCTAGTTCTTTCCTATTGTCAATGTGTTCAAAAACCCTTCAATAGATTGCATGTATTTTTGGTTTATGGGGCTCACTCTTTGGTATTGTCATCATTTAGATGGGGAAAGATGTGTTTTTTCATGGTCAGCCGAACATGAAATGGAAGAACAGAGGCTGGTGCGTATTATTATAAAAATGGATTCATCGAACAACCAACTTTTGCTTAATGAACCTATTTCTGACATTTCTGTCATCTAATGCAGATGGGTTTTAAATGGATATTGCTTCAAGTTGCTTTTTACTAGCAGCTAAGGTGGTATATTCTCAAACCTTGTATGTTGTATGTTTCTGTTGCTACCTTAAGTTGCTTGTTTGCTTAAAATGAAAACTGTAATGAAAGTGTTAGACTATAGTGGTTACTATGGCTTGGCACTGCAAAAACTGTGCAAACAAAAATTCAAAGAACACAAAGGTTTGTTTAGACAGTTCGGTTTCCCTACGTTTGCAGAGCATAGCTCAGCGAGTAATTGCACTATCTTTAATTCACAATACAACAAGTGATTCATACTCTATCATTCCCCAAATATAGAGATCTTACCTTTGAACCTAAAGACTAGAACACTCACCTCTAAATCCTCTCCTACAGAACGTGGCCAGTAAACACTCAATAATATTTACAATACAATTTGCAATATCTCACAAAACAGTTCCTTAGTTAACAGATTAGAATGCACTCAATAATCTCTCGTACAAAACCAATACAAGCCTCAAAAGCATATATTTGAATTCGGCTTGCTAATATAGAATCTAGGTGAATACAAAATAATTCATTGAAAATAGCTATTACAATCTCAATAATCAAAGTACAATCAGTCGAAAATCTAATTTCTTTAACAGCTACATAATCTTCATCGATCCTCCATATTTCAAGGGTTGGTTTGATTCACTAGAATCCAATCCAAACTCTAAATGCCATGGAATGGTTTTCCATTGGTGAACCACAATATTTTCAATAAAATAGCTCAATAGGTCAAAACATTTTCTTCATTAAATCGTCAAACCAAATAAGGCTAGTTTTTAATTACCTCAGTGGCAGGCTGTAGTTAGTACTGTTGAGTGTCACTCAGCAACTCTTAGCTCGTTTTACCTCAACAATGTCAACTAATAGTCACCCAATTTTTCTCATGCTGATTTTTTTTTTTCTTTTTTTATATTTGGCAATAATAGATTTTGGGAAGCATAGGTGTGGGAGACTGGCCTAGAGAGAATTAAGGAAGAAGAAGATAAACAATAATTGGGGTCAAAAAATAGTAAAAAATGATGACTTGTTCTGCGCAATAAGTTATTGTCTGGGAATTTAATGCTGGAAAGGATTCTCTAATCTGATTAAATTGTAATAAATTTTATTTAGATGATTAAAATGAAAATTAACTAAATAATTTAGCCTTGATGAAATCTGAAATTACTTCTAAAAGTGAGATTTCATGAAACTTATTTATTCGGATGCATTTATGTTTGAGATTTATATGTGGGTGTTTTTTTTTTGTTATAATTGGATTTAACATATTTTTATAAAATTTTTTACATATAAGTAATTTGTTTTAAAAAAACTTTTGCGTGTTTATACATTTGTATCGCGTTCTCTTCCTTACTGTGTCATGTTTTAAATTTTTTTCATATGTTGTATGTCACATTATATGAGTTACGTCGAAGAACGTGAATTTAATTTACAACATCCAATGACTTTTTTATTTTTATTTGTGTTAAATTTTACGTAATAACTATTTTTAAGGTAGTTGATTGAGTATTAATTTAATTAGTATGGACATTATTATCAATGCAGGGAAATATGAATTTGAGTGTAATAAAGTATATTATTTTTTTATTTTAAAGGACTATGAATAATTTTAAATATTGCGTCAAAAACTCTACTTTATTTATAATGTATAAAAACAATAATTCAAATTCAGAATTCTAGAAACTGCCTTAACCAAAAGAAAAAAGAAAAGTCTTGAAACACTAAGTACTGTATATGACTTGCTAGTTTTCTTATAGAGCACAAATGTAAATAAAAGTGAACATTTTGTGGTTTGAAAAATTCAAACAGAGCATGTGGCTGCGGGTTCATGAGCCCAAATGTTTTGACTCCGTTCACACTGACCCTATTTCTTAAGCTGCTCATAATAACCTACAAGTCCTTTAAAACCAAAATTTCAGTAAGCAGTTTTAGTTTTATTAGCAGCCTTCTTACTTATAAATTAATGTAATATTTTTCAGGGAGTTATATTTATTTTTAAAAATAAATTTATAATTGTTAAGTGAATAATTATCTTTAAAAAGTGGGAAATTATAATTTCTCATATGGGTAGTTATCTTTTCTTTTAAGAGCCAAGGGTAGTTTATAAAAAAGAAGAAGCGAGGAGGGTAAAATTTTCGAAAGCAAAATAAAAAACTAAAAATACATAAATATCCTAATTTTATTACTATTTAATTTAAAATTCATTGATTTATTATTATTTTCCTGATGCCACTTTACTTGTAGCTTTAAACTCAGTCACACACTTTATTATGAATATAGATGTAATTAATGAAGTTTTTAATATGCGAAGATTTTCATTTTAACAATCCAGTTGTCACATTTTATATTTCATTCATATAAGTTATGCATGTCAGACATAAATTAAAATTTTCTAACTATTTTTTCTATGTAAAAAACTTTTAATCGTTCAATAAATATTAATATATAGTATTTTAGATCAATATGATAGAGATCAAATCAGTTCAAAATTTTACATGCATGAAAAGTACTACATTGATAAATTCAACAGTTGGATTGTTAAAATATTAATCGTACAAAGTGATACGAAAAGGTGTAAAACTATATACTATATTATTATATTATGTAATAATATATAATCTATTATAGTTACCAATTAAAATTGACTTAACCGATCAAATTGAGTCGATTCAAGCAAACTGGTTGGTAAGTTTGGTTTCAGTTTTGGACCAATGAATAGTTATATATGTAATAATAGTTTTAAAATATATTATTACATTATGTAATACTATATCACATATTGTAATAGTAATACATAATATATTAATTATCATTATATATTATTTTTTATGATTATATTGGTTGAAATATGCACTAAATCCCTATACTCTTAGTACATTCAAAAGTTATCCCTACTACTATATTATATAATGCTATATCATATTGTATAATATATAATATTAATAGTTTATACAAGTTGAGCTTGAATCGGATAATGCTTTGTTAGTTGAATTAATGTTAGCCAGTAACTCTACTGCTAGTCATATTGTAGATACGTGCTATTTACATAATATTGTATATAAATTAGAAAGTTCAGATTCGTCATATTCCCAGAGCGCATAATGAAGTTGCAGACTTTATGGTTAAACATGCTGCTCAAAGTTTCACGAATATCCAAGTGTTCTCCATCCCTCTTCAAGCTATACGGGGGTTGATGCAAAAGGACAATTTGAGTTTTCATTTATGATTTTATTGTAATCACTTAGTGATGTTTCTTATTTACTAAAAAAATATTAATAGTTTATATATAAACATTAAGGTTAGGTTAGGCAATCAATTGATTTTATGTTGTCGGTTCAGTTCGGTTTTGAAATTCAAAATCATTTAAACCAAATTAACCAACTTTATACCTCTTGTATTTAAACCCAAACCTAAGTCCATTTAACCTTACCTTAGTGGGTTTTCTCTGATCCGTCTCTGATTTATTTGATCGTGTTTTATTCGATCTCTTACTCTGATTCCTTTGATCGGTTCTCTGGTGTGGTTTTATCAGTGATCTCCCTTTAAATTTTCTTTTTTCTCACTCAGTTTCCCTTTTTACAATTCTCATTGATGATCCCCTAGAAACAATCTTTTCATCAATCATTTTTCACAATTGTTTCAACATTCCCCTGGAAACAGGATTGTCAAATGTCTTGAAACAATTGGCAAAAAAGTTACAAATGAAATGAATAAGGTGTTGCAAAAGAATGTGCTTCTAGATGAGATTCGAAAAGCTATCTTCCATTTAGGACCCTACAAAGTGCTAGGCCTGGACAGATTCATGGGGATGTTCTATCATAAGTACCGGGATATAATTAAAGATGATGTTATTGCTCTTGTCAAGAATTTCTTCGCGGAAGGAATTTTGCCCGCAAAACTCAATGCCACCAATCTTCTCCTCATACCAACGATTCTCAATCTCGAATGGGTGGTTGAATTCAAACCCACAGGGTGTTGTAACTTTATTATAAAGTCATCTAAAGAATTATTGTCATGCAACTGAAACCAATTCTGCCTAAATTAATTTCACTAACCCAATTAGCTTTCATACCGTGAAGACTTATTCAGAATAATATCATCATGGCACATGAGGCATTTCATGCCATTAAAAGAAAGAATCAGGGAAGGAAAGGTATCATGGCCATTAAACATGACTTGCATCTCTACAAAAACTCTGAATGTTAAAATAAACAGAGAGAACATTTGTACAATAGTTCTAAGTAGAGGACTCCACCAAAGAGACCCCCTATCCCCCGCTTTGTTCAACCTCATTGCAAATGCCTAATTAGTTAACGTCGAGAAAGCAAAAAAATCAAGGAAACTTGAGAGTTATTGTATTACTTGAAAATGACCTTCAATCTCTCATCTTTTGTTCATAGAAAATTGTTTGCTTTTGCACATTCAATATACCTAATGCAACAGTTATCTCTGAAACGATTAAATTTTTCCAAGACACATCGAGCTAGGCTGTCAATAAAATGAAGTCTTTGATTTTTTTTCTCTCCTAATGCATATGTTGTTTTAAAAGAATCAATAGTTGATATCTTAGGAAGCCTATCATGCCGGAAAAATCAAATTATTTAAGACTTCCATCTATATGAGGTTGGGTTAAAAGAGAAGCACTAACTTTTTAAAAAGAAAAAGTAGCCAACAAAATCAAAAATTAGAAAGAAAAGTTTTTATCCCAAGAGGACCAGGAAGTCCTAATCAAATCTATCATTACAACCATGCCAATCTACATAATGCACTATTTTAAAACTCCCATTACCTTTGGCAAGGAAATGAATGTTATCCTTAATCCATTTTATGGTCTAGTGCAAATCATTCTAAATGCTCAATCAAGTGGATGTCATAGAAAAGGTAGCCATTCAGAAAAAGAAACGTGGAATAGGCTTTTCGGGATTTCCAAGCTTTCAATATCGTTTTATTGGCAAAGCAAGCATGGAGAATGATCCAAGACCTTGACACAAACTGGGTAAAACTTCTCAAAGGAATCTATTTCCCAGCCTCTAACCATTTTCATGCTAAAAGAGGAAAAAAATGCACATGGGCTTGGAACAACTTGATTTAAGGTTTGGATTTCCTTGATAAATGACTAAGATGGAATGTAGGAAACAGTGAGAGTATTTTGACATGGGATGAAAAATAGATTTCATCACTACCTTCCTTCAAAATTGCTTCACCTCAAAGCAACAAAAAAGGCTTTGTCTTGTGGAACACCTTATTCAAAACAATAATAAATTGTGAAATATACCTCTTCTACAAGAGTTATTCACAAAAGAAGAAAGTGAGGCTATTTCTTTAATACCCATTGGTGGATGGGATCAATAAGATCAGTTACTTTGGCATTTCTCCCATGATGGTTCTTGCAATATGAAGAAAGGATATCAAATCCCCTTACTAATGAACTTCATTCTAATCAACAGGTTGGACCTAGTGTACAACACTAATGGAACACTTTAGATTGGAATATGTTTTGGAATCTTAAAAAATTTCAAAAGATCAAGTCGTTCATTTGACGAGTGCATAATGTTGTCACCTCCAACGAAAACCTCACAAAAAGACAACATGCTTTCTCCAAAGGATGCTCATGATGTAGAGCTAACACGGAATCTATTGAACATTTTTTTTCTTTTAGCATAGGCCATGTGGAGAGCTTTTGGTTTCAGTTGCTCCCCAAATGCTTATGCATTTTGTTTTATGGCTACATGGTGGGCAAAAATCAACAAGAATTCTCCTAATTTTGGTTCCTTTCTAGGTTCTAGCCTTATCACTCGGTTGTGTTGGAGCTTATGAAAATCTAGGAATAATTGGTTCTTTTCATGGAGTTAAAGACAATGCTTGCAAACTTTGGACTTCGACAGTTAGTAAATTGTCTGATTTCTTAAAGCAACATTTGTTTCTCCTATATTGAACCCAAGAATTTCCATTAGTAATGTTAATTGGTCCTCGCCTCCCTATGATGCTATTAAGATAAATTGTGATGTTGCTTTCTTTAGTGACTCTCACACTGTGGATATCACTACTATTGCTCGAAACTGTCATAGTGATGTAATTGATGGAATTAACGCTCAAGTTCGTTCTTTAAATGCATTTATGGTTGAAACCTTCGTGATTAGGTTAGGTTCTGATCTAATACATCGCAGTGGATAGAACCGAGTATTTATTGAATCTGTTTGTTTAGGAGTTGTTCAAGTGTTAAAAGGAAATCTAAAGTGTTTATGGGATACTATCTCTGTTGTGGATGGCATTTTTAATTAGATAACTTCTTTTAGTCTATATTTTTAGCCATGTTAGATTTGGGAACAAAGTAGCAAACTGGGTAGCTAAAAAATCTTATTTAGAAACCTGCCTACTATCTTAGCAGTTTGTCTTACTTGGTGATCTTAAAAATCTTTGGCAAAAAAAATAATCTAAGTTCAATTTAAACTTTATTCAAAACTCAACTTAAATAAAAATAAACCCATTCAAAATTAAAAATTAAAATAAATATAATAATATTAATAAACAAATTATATTAATAAAAAAGGTAAACTACAAAAATAGTCACTTTTGTTTTTTTCAGATTACATTTTAGTCACTTATGCTAGAAATGACATGTGTAACGCCCCAAAAATTTAAGAGTTTATTTGTGAGAATCTGCAATAATTAATTTTTGTATCTGTGGTTCTGTGCTCTGCTTCTGTGTTTAGGGTTTAGAGTTCGAGTCGTCTCAGTAAAAGTTTTGTTGTTTTGGAAATCAAACCATAACCACGCGTTACCCACTTAAGTTTGATTCAGTGTGAAATTGTGACATGAATGAGGTTACTGGTTCACTAGTTAAGCATCTGTTTGTATTATGTCTGGTTCCGAGTTTGCATTCTATCGTATGCGTTAGGAATATATTTTTGTCAAGTGTCAAAAATCGGCTTGGAAGTAAGGAATTGATTAACTATAGTTTTATTCCTTTCATTTTCGTCTTTTATTTTTTTCTTTCTTTGTTGTGGTTTATATCGTTTTCTTCTTTTTCGGTTGATTATTATGTTAATTGAAAGTGGTAAGAGAATACAGATTAATAGAAATTCCATTGTTAATCACTGGTCCAGAGGCTTTCGGTAAGTAACTGTTACTGCGAGCATCTTTGTGATTTTTCTACACCTTGTAAATTGTTTGGGACAAAATACTTTTGTAAGTTTGAGAATCTCTTCTTGACAATTGTGTCCTTGTATATCAGGCACAGCTATTAACACCAAAGAACAGCAACAAGACAATCTCTGTGGTTGTTGCTGAAGTTTCGGTAAGTTTGGAATGTTTGAAAGTTTTGTGTCGAAACTTTCGACGTGGAATTTAAGCGAGCAATCGGGAAGTTTTGTTGATTAATTGGCTAAATTGTGTTACAGAATTCTTCTTTTAGGCTTCGAGGATCTCTAGGATCATTGTCTCTTCAAAATCTTTCCAGGTGCGTATCAAAAACCTTAGTTTTTACAAAGTTCGTCGCCAGAAATGATGGCTGTCGACATCACATGGGCATGTAACAGGTCGTGTGATCAGTTTTGTAACTCACTACTTGTTGATTTAGGGCCACACGAACGAGCACACAGGCGTGTGTTCAAGCCGTGTGTGGCCATATTGGTATAGGGTTCACACAGGCAACGGACGCAAACGTGTGTCTGAGCCGTGTAACTCACTATTTATCGATTGAAACCACACAGCCAGGGACACAGACGTGTGCCCAGGCCATGTAACTTATTATTGGGGTATAGGCCACACGAGCAGGGACACGAAGGTGTACCCAGACCGTGTGAACCACACGGGCAAGAACACGGGCGTGTGTTCAGGCCATGTAACTTACTGTTTATGCTTGAAAACCACATGGCCAGGGAACACAGGTGTGTGACCCGACCGTGTGATAGATAATTAGGCTTACATAAACTTGATATTGGTTTTCTCAACGTAAGAACAATAAAATTTGGTTATATGAGATATGTCTGATACACTGAGACTGATTCGTAAGTAACAGTATTATATGTGCACTGTGATATTTACTCTATTCTGGAACTAACTTAGTTTATTGTATAATAAATTAGACTGACTAAACGTATGATATGGGTAATTGCATTTTGCATTAACATGTGGTGGGAGATTCTGATGATGGAGGGAGTCTGTACTGAAATAGTGGCTATGCCACAATGAGCTTTACTCTAACTGTGGCGCTTGTCACATATTGATTTAGCAGCTAAGCTGTGTTTCTGTGAAAGTGTCATTGAACACTCTAAAAGTGTGCGGGGATGGATGGGCATTAAGTATCCATAAGTGGTGTGTTGGGTTGGCCAAAGATGGTGTGTAGCAGATGGAAATAGGAACATTGCATCCTAATCAAATCTGAATTATATCTGAACTGGAATTATATATATACATATATGTAACACCTCTGCTCTGAATCGAGACTGAATATGCTTCTATGTCGAACTGAATCTCTGAACTGGAATTCCTTTATGGGCAATCATTATTGAATTACATTCCTTTTACGCACTGAGTTCACAACTCACCCTTTTATTGATTGGATTTCAGGTGATAACTAGTCTTAATCGGGTTAGTGTCGCGGAAGCTCAGTGAAACATTTATCTTTCCTTTTAAGCATTACTATTAGGGAATTATGTTTTATGATGTTATGGAATTTATGAAGGTTATATATTTAAATTATTGTTATGATGAGTATTACGTGACAAATGGTCCAATTTGACTCGGTTATGATAGTATGAATTTTAGTGGTGTTAGGGTGTAACTCTCTAACTGGGCCTGGACGTCTAGGCCAGAGTTAGGGTGTTACATTTAGTGGTATCAAACCCAGGTTAAACAACACTCGGACTTTGTTTGGGCTCATAATGTGTGAGAAATGTAGTTAGTGACAATTTAGTATTTGCATTAATAAGGGAACACTGAAACTTTAGTAACAGTCGAGCTTTCGGTGTTGGCCCTGTAAGTATTTCTGTTCTGTTATAAAAATTGTGATACCTAAATAGTTATTGGTAAAAACATTTTCGATGTATATTAGTGAAGTTCTTTTGTTGGGTGCCTGAACTGATTTCTGTACTCTGACATTGTAGCTAGATTACCATAATGAGTTCGCCCGATAGTCATGGACGTGGTATGCGGGGGCGTCGAGGACGCCAAGGAGGAGCTCAAGCCGAGTCATGCTCAATGGGTAGTATGCTCAATCTGTAAACCAGCAAGACTGTTGGTGCTCCCATTACTGAGACGAAGTCTCAAACTCTAACGGCTGGGGACGACGCATTGTCCTAGGCCATGATACGGGCATCAGAGAGGGTTGTTGGGACCCATTTAGGATCGAAAGGCCGAAGGTCAGTTACTGAACGACTTTGGTCAAATGGGGCTGAGTTATTCAGAGGCGTCGTAGGAGTCACTTCCACTGTTGTTGAATATTGGCTCGAGGTTACCGAGCATATTATAACAGATTTCAACTGTACTCCCACTCAGAAATTGAGGGGTGTTGTACCCCTACCTCAAGATGAAGCTTATCAGTGGTGGTTGACAGTTAAATAGGGTGCTCAGCCTAAATAAGTAAACTGGGACTATTTCAAGAAAGCCTTCGAGGGTAAGTATATCGGGGCGAGTTGTGTTGAAGCTCGCTGACACGAGTTTATGAGCCTAGATCAAGGTGACCGACCTATGGTTGAGTATGAAGTCGATTTTCTGCGACTGAATAGATACACACGAGCTTTAGTAGCATCTGACTACGATAAGTGTGTAAGGTTTGAATAAGGATTGAAATATGATTTTCAAGTTTTGATAGCTCCTCAGCGAGAGCAGGTTTTCATGGTTTTAGTTGGCAAAGCGAAGATAGTGGAAGAAGTGAAGCACATTGAGTGCAAGCATCGTGATCGTGAGAAGAATCAAAATAAGGTTAATAAGGATTCGAGTCCCTCTGTTTTTGTTCAGTGCCCTAAGAAGCGGGTGAGGTTTGATAGGCCCTTAAGGGTCGAGGCAGCAACTAGAGTGACTAAGATTCAGTAGTGTAGTGATTGTAGGAAGAGCCACCCGGACGAGTGCTAAAGGAAATTAGGAGCGTACCCCGTTGTGGTTCAATGGAGCATCGAGTTAGGGATTACCCCCGTCGAACTGATTTAGTACCAATTGCGGTATAGACTCTGGCTTCCAATTTTGCTCGGCCTCCAAGAGAGGTTCAGCAACCATTCAAAGGTCATGGTACTAGTAGGGGTGGCAATGGATGGAGAAAGGATAGAGAGCACAAGGTAGAGGTGCAGGTTAGACTGAGGCTCGTCAGCTGGCACTGGTTTATGCAACGAGACGCCACAAGGAGAGCGATGATGCTGATGTCATTACAGGTACTTTCTTTATTCATTCTATTCCGTATTATACTTTCATTAATATAGGCTCTACACATTCCTACATAGCTAGTGTTGTTTCTGCAAATCTGGGTTTAATTGCTGAGAATACTACTAGAGATTTTTCCTTAATTAGTCCTTTGGTTCAGTCAATTTGGGTTGATAGAGTATACAGTCAAGTACCCCTAGAACTCCAGGGTTTGGTATTTCCAACTGACCTAATGGAATTACCCTTTAATGAGTTTGACTTGATTCTGGGAATGGATTGGCTCGTCGAGCATCGGGTCAGTCTAGACTGCGTAACCAAGAGGGTTACCCTGAGATTGACTAAGAATGATGAGGCGGTTATAGTGGGTGAGTGTCGAGATTACCTCTCTAATGTAATCTCCACTCCCGTAGCTGATAAGTTAGTCTGAAAGGGGTGTGAGGCATGTCTTGCTTATGTATCTGATTCTCTTCCTGAAAAGCTTTCAGTGGGAGATATTCGTACTGTGAAGGAGTTTCTAGACGTCTCTCCCGAGGAATTTCCTAGAGTACCTCTAGATAGGGAGGTGGAATTTGGAATTGATCTGTTACTCGGCACTGCTCGAGTGTCCATTGTGCCCTATCGTATGACACCAAAAGACCTGATTGAATTAAAAGCGCAACTTCAGAAACATCTCAATAGAGGATTTATTCGATCGAGTGTGTCTCCGTGGGGGCACCGATATTGTTTGCTAAGAAGAAGGATGGGTCGATGAGAATGTGCATTAATTATAGGCAGTTGAACAAGTTGACAATTAAGAACAAGTACCCGTTACCGAGAATTGACGATTTGTTCGATCAATTTTAGGGAGCATCCATTTTTTCCAAAATCGACTTGCGCTCAGGTTACCATCAGCTCAATGTTAAAGAGACTAATATGTACAAAACTGGTTTCAGAACTCGTTATGGACATTATGAATTTCTAATGATGTCTTTCAGTTTAATGACTACCCTAGCAGCATTTATGGATTTAATGAACCGGGTATTTCAACCGTACTTGGACCAATTTGTAGTAGTTTTCATCTATGATATCTTGATCTACTCTAAACCTGAAACTGAACATGATGATCATCTTCGTATTGTACTTCAGATACTCCGAGAAAAATAGATGTACGCCAAGTTTAGTAAGTGTGAGTTTTGGTTATAGGAAGCTGCCTTTTTGGGTCATGTGGTGACGGTGGAGGGAATCCGTGTTGGCCCCAAGAAAATTGAATTTGTTGAGTGGAAATAGCCAAAAAATGTATCTGAGCTTCGTAATTTCCTGGGTTTAGTCAGTTACTACTGAAGGTTTGTCGAAGGATTTTACTGATTGCGTCACCTCTGACGAAACTGCTGTGTAAGAATGCTCCGTTCGTGTGGTCTAAGGTACAACAGTCTAGTTTTAATAAGCTCAAGTATGTTCTGACCCGAGCTCCTATTTTGGTCCAACCGGAATTGGGTCGAGAGTTTGTGGTATATAGTGATGCTTCACATGTCGAGTTAGGTTGTGTACTTATACAAGATAGTAAGCGTGGTCGCTTACACGTCGCGGTAGCTGAAGACACGTAAGGGTAATTACCCTACGCATAATCTTGAACTAACTGCGGTTGTGTTTGCTCTAAAAATCTGGAGACACTCTCTGTATGGTGAAAGGTGTATTATTTACACCGGTCATAAAAGTCTCAAGTATTTGTTAACCCAGAAAGAATTGAATCTTCTGCAATGCCGATGGATCAAGTTACTTAAAGATTACGATTGCACGATAGAATATCATCCAAGTAAGGCTAATGTGGTAGCTAATACCCTTAGTCACAGATCGATGGCGGATCTAAGAGCAAAGTTAGCTCATTTGGGTTTGGTTGAGAACGGAGGATTGTTGGCTGAATTACAAGTAAAACCGACTTGGGTGGAACAAATTCGAGCTAAACAACTGAACGATGAGTCTTTAGTCCAACGTATGCAACATATTAACTCGAATGAGAATTCTAAGTTTAGCCTGAACAACAATAATGTGTTATGCTTCAAAGACCGAATTTGTGTACCCAATGACAAGGAATTAAGGCATTCGATCCTATAAGAGGCACATAGTAGTCCCTATGCTATGCATTCTGGTGGGAACAAAATGTACCGAGATCTCCGAGAGCTTTATTGGTGGCCTGGTCTGAAACAGGAGGTAGTCACTTTTGTATCCAACTGTCTGACGTGTCAGAAGATTAAGGCCAAACATCAGTTTCCCTTTGGGTTGCTTTAGCCAGTTAAGATTCCACAGTGGAAATGGAAGCGGGTAACAATGGATTTTGTTACGGGGTTGCCTTTAACTCTGACTAAGAAATATTCGGTTTGGGTCATTGTTACCGATTGACCAAGTCAGCTCATTTTGTTATGGGTAACCATTGTTGAATTACATTTCTTTTACACATTGAGTTCACAACTCACCCTTTTATTGATTGGATTTCAGGTGGTAACCAGCCTTGATCGGTTCAGTGTCGCGAAAGCTCAGGCAAACATTTATCTTTCCTTTTAAGCATTACTATAAGGGACTTATGTTTTTATGATGTTATGGAATTTATGAATGTTATATGTTAAATTGTTGTTGTGATGAGTATTACGTGACAAATGGTCCAATTTGACTGGGTTATGATAGTATGAATTTTAGTATGGACGATGTAACTCTCTAACTGGGTTTGAACGTCTAGGCCGGGGTTAGGGTGTTACAATATGTTTTAGTCACTTAAGTTATCGTTTTGTTACGAAGTGATCACTTTGTCGTTATGTTCCGTTACCTCCCTAACGAAAATTCTATATGACTGTCCAAATAGATTTTAAGTGTCAACTTGGATGTCCAAATAAGATGAGAATAGAATTTTAATTAATTAAAATTTTTAAACCCTAAACTTCAGACTTAAGAAATCATTCGTCTCCTTTTTCTTTTAGTTTTCTTTTTCATTTGATTGAAAAAACTATTATCATCTTTATTGAATCAAAACAGTAGAAATCAAATTTAGTATTTTATCGATCGATTGAATTTTTTGGGAACTGTAAAGGTTTAGTTTTGATGTAAACTGAAGCTGTATTTAAAATGGCTCTAAATCACGAAAAAAATCACATTCTCCTATTTAACTGAAAATATGCAAGAAATAAGTTTATGCTTATCTCTCGAGAATTGAGAGGACAAACTTCTTAATTGCCTTACTAACGGAAAAAATATATGTACAACAGACGTAAAGGATAAAAGACCTAAACTGAACAATGAATTTCAATTTCTCGGGAAAAAAAAAAGAATTCTATCCATTTTTTCTGTACTACTCTTTGGTAGAAGAAAAGAAATCGTATGATTTTATAAAATATGGGGAAAGTAATAGACCAAATGAAGGAAAAAGAGAGAAGATTTTAGAAAAATCTTTCTACTATTTCTAAGTTTTGATGAGCAGAGATTGGAATGTTAAAAAGGAGAAGGTGATTTTTCTCGTGATTTAGAGCCATTTTAAGTACAGTTTTATTTTTTTTAAAAAAAACTATTATCATCTTTATTAAATCAAAACATTAGGAAAAAACCTCAAAAAATTCAATCGACTGATAAAACACTAAATTTGATTTCTACTGTTTTGACTCAATAAAGATGATAATAATTTTTTCAGGCAAATGAAAAAGAAAACTATAAGAAAAAGGCGAAGATTTTTTCAGTTTAAGGTTTAGGGTTTAAAAATTTTCATTAATTAAACTTATTTAATTAAAAATTTATTCTCATACCATTTGGACATCTAAGTTGGCACTTAAAATCTATTTGGATTGTCACATAGGATTATCTTTAGGGAGGTAACGTAGCTTAACGACAGAGTGATCACTTCATAACAAAACTATAAAAAAAATATCGGTCGAGTAATTTTTTGCAATTAATAGTTAATTAAGACTTAGGGACTAAATTGTAAAAGTCCAATCGCTATAGAGTTTTAATTAGCTAAAGGCTTGAAGACCTAAATAGCAATTACCCAAAAGTCTAAAATGACAATTAAACCATTTCCCGATAGGAATTGGTGGAGGATGATGACATTTTTTATTATGTAAATGATTAGAAATAATTATGTTAATTAAAGCACGATTAACCTAATTAAGTTAGATTAATTAAAAAAATAATCATATTATAAAAGCATGAGATAATGGAAAAACGCAGCATCTTTCTTCTCATTTACTATTGACCATATCCAAAGGTTAAGGAAACTTTAAACACCCTCATTTAACATTCGACCATCTTTATGGTAAAAGAATTTAAGTCATTTTCTTATTTTTTTTATAGATTTGGAGTCATGAGAGTTTGATTTAGCTAGCCCATGTACCAATTTGATAAACCGTTAAATTTTAGAAATTATCATTGTTGATTTCTTGAAGAATTAGGCTTGAAATGGATAGATTTTAAGCTTTGGTTATGAAAAGGACTAGACTGTAAAGTTAATTTAGCCTGTTGGTTAACTTTGTTACATTAAGGACCAAATTAAATAAATGTGAAACTTGTCATTGAATCATGTTAAAAATAGAGAGTATAAAGTCCCTAATAAAAATATATAAAGTCAAATTTGAATTCAAAGTTAGGAATTGAAAGTTAGGTTTATTTTTGTAACGCCCCAAATTTCTATAGTTTCAGCTATTGTGATTGTTGGTTTAGGTGGTTATGTGCTCTGGGGTGTGTTTGGGAGGTCCCAAGTTCAAGCTTTAACTTGGGCTAAATTTTGGTTTTTATTTGAATAAAGTCTGACTTTAGGTAAGTGGGCTTTTAAGGAATTATTGATAAAAACTTAATAAAATGGGCCTGCAGGTCTAATGGTTAGGAGAAGTGTCAGTCTGCTCAAGGTCCTGAGTTTGAATCCTTGCAGTGGCTATGGAATTATTTTGCTGCAAGTTTTGGTTAAGAGTTGGGTTTTATTAGAATTCAGAGTTGGGGTTTTAGGGAAAATTAGGGCTTATTTCCTACTTTTAACAAAAGCTTTTCTCTGTTGTCTTCTCATTTTTCCCTAAATCCCCATTGCTGCCAAAAATTCTCTTCTCTTTCTCCCCCTCCCCTTCGTTTTTCATTTTTTTTCGATAAGCTTAGGCGTATTGCTAGCGGTTCTGTCGATTCAGTAAGTATCGCTTTATTAAGTTCCGTGATTTTCTTTGGAGATCGTTTAAGAGGGTTGTTCATTGTTGTTTAAGGGATATTCAAGGTTCTGTGGATTATTAATCGGGATTCTAAACAGCGAGGAATCACCGTATTCGTTGAAGGTAAGTAGATCTCCTTTTCGGGATTTGGCAGTCCTTAAGGAAGTCGATTTAAGTGACTGATATTGGGCTCGATATTATTGATTTTAGGCTTTAGAGTGCTTGTGGTTGGATTAGCAGCAAAAACGAACCAGGTGTGTACTCTGATTACGCAGAAAACGAGTTCCAGTGAAAGCTGAAAAATGGTCTGTCAACGCCACACTAGCGTATGGTCTGCCTGTATGGTAGCCTGCGTTGCGAGACACGGGCATGTGGTTTGCCCGTGTGGTAGCCTACATCGTGAGACACGGGCGTGTCACGAAGAGCCAGGCCGTGCGCGCGCCACACGGGCCGGACAGACACGAGTATGTGAGGCTGGCGAGGCCGTGTATGAGGCACAGACTCGACCAGTTGGGCCGTGTATGCCACACGGGCGTGTGGGGTTTTGGGCCAGACCGTGTGATCCATACGGGCAAGGCTATTTTGGGTCGTGTAGGCCACACGGGTGTGTGGGCCCACATGGGCAGGGCACACGGGTGTGTGAGCTCAAATTGTTTGAAATACTCTGTAAGGTTGCATGGGTCACCTAAGTCGACTTTGTCCTGACCGTAGGGGCGGTAAGCATTACTTAGACCCCATACTCTGTTGATTATTGAAATATATGTAAAAGTATGATATTATAAGCATGTGTATTTTTATGATTCTGTATATTTGTTCTGACATGATGTTGATATGATCTAATAACTGCATATAAACATGCCGTACTATTTATGTGCATTGGGTTGGGATTGTTGTGAAGAGAAGGAAGTCTCAGAAGCGATTAGCCTGTTATCTCGCAGCCATGCTGCGTATATTTATTATGTATTGTTTTACGGTACCAGTTGGTGTGTAGGGTTAGATGGGTTGATTATATCCCCATACTTGGTGTATAGGGCTAGGTTGGTCGATTTTATCCCCACATGGTGTGTTGGGTTAGACGGAGATGGTGTGCAGGGTTGGTGGGCATGATATTTCTGATATCTGATCTGTTATGCATGCGATATCTGTATGGCTAAAGCCGAATATATGTATTTTGTTATATGTTTGTATGCATGCTATTTGTGGGGATGTACACACTGAGTTTGCAAAAACTCACCTTTTTGTTTATTTTGTCTGTCAGGTAATCCTCAGCGGTAGATGGATCGGTATGACGGGGGGCTCGATGGTGACCACTGGTAGACATTTACGAATTTTTAAGTAACACCTTATTTTGTCTGCTTTGTTTAAATATTTAATTTTTGGGATTAATATGTATTTGGACTCGAACTATTCTTAGGTTTATTTTGGGAATTTAAATTGTTAAGTTACTGATTTATAAATTAATGATGTTTTAGCTTCCGCGTTAATGAAATGTTTCCACTTAATAATTGGGATAAAAATTTCGTGACTTAAGTAAAGATAACAAACTTAACGATTTGTAACTTGCTAAGGTTTTTCTAAAAGCACTGACATGATACGCCACTAGATTCGGCTATAGCGTCTAGACCGGGTTTGGGGGTATTACATTTAGTGGTATTAGAGTTAGGTTTTTGAAAATTCGGTTATGGATTTGGGCAGTAGAAAGAATGGGTTTTGAAAAGTATGTGGTAAAGTAATTTGAAATGTTTTGATAAATTAGTGGTTCACCGAGTCTCCGGCACTGATCCTGTAAGTCCTCTGAAACTCAGATATGTACTGTTTGAAAGTATGCTTATACTAAAATTTATTTGTATCTTTCGAAAATACTATGCATGTATTGTAAGACCTCTATAATAGTACTTTACTGAAACACTTTAGGTAGTGTAAACTGGAAACCATAGTGAGCCTAGTACTCGCGATAACTAATTCTGAAGCTCTAATACTGTTCTGTATAAAATATCTGCTAATAATTATCAGAACTGTAAACTGATGTGCATAAAACTTCTAAAATACAATTAATTTAGTAGTTACAATGAGCGCACGAGGTACTCGTTGAAGGGGTACTAGAGGCTGAAGTAGAGGCCGATGAGGGATTCGAGCTGAGTCCTTCGCATCTGGTACGATCCCTAATTTGGACTCTAGTGGGACACCGGTATCACCTGCTGCTGAGGCTGGCGCTGAGTCTATTGACTGTGCAGCTGGGGACGACGCATTATCTCGAGCTATGCTACAAATTCTGGAAAGGGTTGCTGGGGCTAATGTTAGATCTAGAGGCCGTGGGTCGGTTATAGAACGACTCCGGTCGAACAGGGCTAAAATATTTAGGGGCATTGCTGAAGTTTCTCTGAGTGTGGCCGAGTACTGGATGGAGGCCACAGAGCGCATAATGGACGATTTAGATTTTACTAATGAGTAGAAGCTCAAGGGGGCTATGTCTTTGCTTTGCGATGAGGCATATCAGTGGTGGTTGACCGTTAAGGAGGGTACTCAGCCTGATAGGTTGACTTTGGATTTGTTTAAAACCACCTATCAGGGTAAGTATGTGGGAGCTAGCTATACTGACGCTAGGCGATGTGAGTTTCTGAATCTCACTCAGGGAGATCGTTCAGTGGCCGAGTATGAGGCCGAATTTCTAAGGCTGAGTCGCTATGCGATGGGCATGGTGACGACTGAGTATGAGTGTTGTGTTTGATTTGATCTTCGTGATAGTCTACGAGTTCTGATAGCTCCTCAGAGGGAGCGGGATTTCTCAGCCTTGGTCAAGAAGGCCAAGATAGCAGAGGAGGTGAAGCACTCTGAGCGCTAAAACCGTGAAAAAGGAAAGGTTAAGAGGGATTTTGAGTCTTCTAGTCCTAGGATGAAGCCTAAGAAAAAGGCTAGGACTGAAGGGCCCGTGAGAGTTGGGCCTACTGTTGCACCTGTTGGGGTGGCGATCTGTTAGCTTTGTAATAGACGCCATCCAGGCAAGTGTTGGAGGTCTACTGGGGTTTTTTTGAGGTATGGATTGACTGAGCATCGAGTGAAAGATTGCCCACTGAGGGGTAATCAGATGCAAGTTTCGGTTGCTGAAACTGCGCAGCCGCCGAGAGGGGTACAGCAGCCACCTAGGGGTCAAGGACAGGCTGGGGTGGTAACGGTATGGGTCAAGGTCAGAGAGCACCTGGCAAGGGTGTTGGGCCGATTGAGGCGAGGCAGCCTGCACTTATCTATACTGCACGTCGTCGTGATGATGGAGATGCTCCAGACATCATCAAGGGTACGATTTTTATTCTTAATGTACCTTATCTTGCACTGATAGACGTAGGCTCTACGCATTCTTATGTTGCATATTTTATGTTTGAGACCTTAGGGATTTCGTATGAGAGTACTTCTAGTGAGATTTCTGTGGTGAGTCTGTTGGGGCAATCCCTTAGGGTTAGTAAGCTGTTCAAGGGCATTCCGTTGGAAGTCCAAGGGACAATATTTTTGGCTGATCTGATGGAACTTCCATTTGGGGAGTTCGACTTAATTGTAGGTATGGATTGGTTGGTGAAGCATCGTGTAAGTCTGGATTATGCTGAAAAGAGGGTGGTTCTGAGGATCGAGGAGGATAATGAGGTAGTCATGATTGGAGAACGACGAAATTATCTGAGTAATGTGATATCTGCGTTGGTAGCAGAGAAGCTTGTAAAGAAAAGATGTAAGGCATACTTGTCCTACATTAGTGTTTCTGATACTGTGGACTCTTCTGTTAAAGACATCCGTACGGTGAGTAACTTTTCAGATATTTTTTCAGAGGAATTACCATGATTGCCTCCAAGTCGTGAGGTAGATTTTGGGATAGAATTGATTCATGGTACAACTTCGGTGTCTATCGCCCCTTATCGTATGGCACTGAAGGAGCTGATTGAACTTAAGGCTCAAATTCAGGAGTTGTTGGATCATGGATTTATTCGGCCCAGTGTGTCTCCATGGGGAGCACCAATTCTGTTTGTAAAGAAAAAAGACAGTACGATGAGGATGTGCATCGACTATCGTTAGTTGAATAAGTTGACAGTCAAGAATAAATACCCATTTTCGAGGATAGATGACCTATTCGACTAGTTCAAGGGAGCTCGTGTGTTTTCTAAGATCGATCTGCAGTTAGGGTATCATCAATTGAGAGTAAAGGAGGCTGATGTGTATAAGACGGCATTTAGGACTCGATATGAACATTACGAGTTTCTAGTTATGCCTTTTAGGTTGACTAATACACCAGCGACGTTCATGGATCTGATGAATCGAGTATTCCAGCCCTACTTAGATCAGTTTGTGGTAGTGTTCATCGACGACATCTTGGTATACTCTAGGACTGAGGATGAGCACAATATGCATCTGCGAGTGGTTCTGTGGATTTTTCGTGAGAAACAGCTATATGCAAAGTTTAGTAAACGTGAATTCTGGCTTCGAGAAGTGATATTTCTGGGACATGTAGTTTCTGCAGAGGAGATTAGAGTGGATCCTCATAAGCTTGAGGCTGTATTGGAGTGGAAACAGCTGAAGAGTGTGTCTGAGGTTCGCAGTTTTTTGGTTCTGGCAGGATATTATCGACTATTCATAGAAGGGTTCTCGTTGATAGCAACACCATTGACTAGGTTGCTGCATAAGGGAGTCCCCTTCGTTTGGACTGATGCTCAACAGGAGAGCTTTGAGAAGCTCAAGACAGTTCTGACTCAGCCTCCAATTTTGATACAACCTGAGTCTGCCAAGAATTTCGTGGTTTACAGTGATGCGTCACATGTGGGTTTGGGTTGCGTCTTGATACAGGATGGTAAAGTGGTCGCGTATGCATATCGTCAGCTCAAGACTCACAAGGCTAATTATCTGACGCATGATTTAGAGTTGGTAGCTGTGGTTTTTGCTCTTAAGATCTGGAGGTATTACTTGTACGGTGAGAAGTGTATCATCTACACTGATCATAAGAGCCTCAGGTATCTCCTCACTCAGAAGGAGTTAAATCTTAGACAGCATCGTTGGGTGGAGCTGCTTAAGGATTATGACTGCGTTATCGAGTACCATCCAGGTAAGGCCAATGTGGTGGTATACGCGTTAAGCCGTAGGGTTATGACCGACTTGAGGGCGTTGTTCGCTCGACTGAGTTTTTATGACAATGGGAGTCTTCTGGCTGAGTTGCAGGTTAGACCAACGTGGTTGGATCAAATTAAGGATCAGTAGTTGAGAGATAAGTCTCTTGAGTTGCGATTTCGTCAGGCTAAGGCTGGAACTACTACTAAGTTTGGGATTGACAGTGATGGGGTATTGCGGCTCCGAGATAGAATCTGTGTACCTAATGATGAGGATTTGAGGCTGTCGATTCTGAAGGAAGTGCATAATAGTCCTTACGCTATGCATCCTGGTGGCAACAAAATGTACAAGGATCTCCAAGAGTTGTACTGGCGGCCAGGGTTGAAGCGTGGGGTGATAGACTTTGTTGCTCGTTGTTTGACTCCGCCAAAGAGTTAGTTAAAATTTGAACACCACTACCCTTCGGGTTTGCTCTGATCAAGAAAGATACTAATGTGGAAATGAGAGTGAGTAACGATGGACTTTGTTAGTGGGTTACCTCTGACACCCACTAAGAAGGATTCTGTTTGAGTCATTGTGGATCGATTGACCAAGTCTGCACATTTTATTCCGATTAGAATAGACTTCTCCTTGTAAAAGCTGGCTAAGCTCTACATTTTTGAGATAGTGAAGTTGCATGGGGTTCCTGTTTCGATCATCTCCTATAGGGATCCTCGTTTTACGTCTCGATTTTGGTAGAAACTTCATGAGGCTTTGGGTTCTCGTCTGGACTTCAGCACCGCTTTTCATCCTCAGATAGATGGTCGGTCATAGAGGGTGATCCAAATATTGGAGGATATGTTGAGGGGTTGTGTCATGAATTTCCGTGGTAGTTGGGAGGAATACTTGCCATTGGCAGAGTTCGCTTACAATAACAGCTATCAGTCTAGTATTCAGATGGCACCGTATGAGGCACTTTATGGTCGTAAGTGTCGCACTCATTTGTGCTGGACTGAGTTAGGTGAGTGACATGTTCTGGGTCCGGAGTTAGTATCAGAGACTGAGGATAAGGTCCACTTGATTCGAGATCGACTAAAATTAGCTTCTGATAGACAAAAGTCCTATGCGGATTTAAAAAGGAAGGACATTGAGTATTTTGTGGGGAACATGGTTTTTCTTAATGTCTCGTCATGGAAAAAGGTCCTAAGGTTCGGTCGTAAGGGCAAGCTGAGTCCTTAATTTATTGGGCCATACCGAATTCTAAAACGAGTGGGGCCAATCGCATATCAGTTGGAGCTACCTCCAAAGTTGGATCGTAGAAATGACATATTTCACGTGTCGATGTTGAGACACTATCATTCTGATCCTACTCACATTGTGCCTATGGAGGAGATTGAGATTAGACCAGATCTGACGTTTGAGGAGGAGCCAGTTCAGATTTTGGATCGCGATGTTAAGGTTCTATGTAGAAAATCTATTCCCTTAGTGAAGGTGTTGTGGCGGAATCATAGCACTGAGGAGGCTACTTGGGAGCTAGAGGATTCGATGTGTCAGCAGTATCCTCACCTTTTCTGATCAGGTAAAATTCGAGGACGAATTTTTTTTAAGGGGGTAGAGTTGTAACGCCTCAAATTTCTATAGTTTCGGCTTTTGTAATTTTTGGTTTAGGTGGTTATGTGCTCTGAGGTGTGTTTAGGAGGTCCTAAGTTCAAGCTTTAACTTTGGCTAAATTTGGTTTTTATTTGAATAAAGCCTGACTTTAGGTCAGTGGGATTTTAAAGAATTGTTGATAAAAACTTAACAGAATGGGCCTGGTGGTCTAATGGTTAGAAGAAGTGTCAGTCTGCTCAAGGTCCTGAGTTCGGATCCTTACAGTGGCTTTGGAATTATTTTGCCGCAAGTTTTGGTTAAGAGTTGGGTTTTATCAGAATTCTGAGTTGGGTTTTTAGGGAAAATCAGGGCTTATTTCCTTCTTTTAACAAAAGCTTTTCTCTGTCGTCTTCTCATTTTTCCCTAAATCCCTCTTGCTGCCAAAAATTCTCCTCTTTTTCCCCCTCTCCTTTGTTTTTCTTTTTTTTTCGATAAGCTTAGGTGTATTGCTAGCGGTTCTTTCGACTCGGTAAGTATCGCTTTATTAAGTTGCGTGATTTCTTTGGAGATCGTTTAATAGGGTTGTTGATTGCTGTTTAGGGGATATTCAAGGTTCTCTAGATCATTAATCGGGGTTCTGAATAGCGAAGAATCACCATATTCGTTGAAAGTAAGTAGATCTCTCTTTCGGGATTTGGTAGCCCTTAAGGAAGTTGATTTAAGTGACTGATATTGGGCTCAATATTGTCGATTTTAGGCTTTGAAGTGCTCGTGGTTGGATTAGTAACGAAAACGAACCAGGTGTGTACTTCGATTACGCAGAAAAGGGGTTTCAACGAAAGCCAAAAAGTAGCCTATCGACGCCACACGAGCGTGTGGTCTGCCTGTGTGGTAGCCTGCGTCATGAGACACCGGCATGTCACTGACGAGCCAGGCTGTACGCGCACTACACGGGCGCGACGGACATGGACGTATGAGGCTGACGAGGCCGTGTGTAAGGCATGGGCTCTACCATTTAGGCCGTGTAGGCCATACGGGCATGCGGGTCACACGGGTGAACCACACGGGCGTGTGGGGTTTTGGGTCAGGCCGTGTGATCCATACAGGCAAGGCTATTTTGGGCCGTGTGGGCCACACTGGTAGAGCACACGGACGTGTGAACCCAAATTTTTTGAAATACTCTGTAAGGTTGCACGGATTGCCTAAGTCGACTGTAACCTAACCGTTGGGGCGGTAAGCGTTACTTAAACCCCATATTCTGTTGATTACTGAAATGTATGTGAAAGTATGATATTATAAGCATGTGTATTTGTATGATTCTGTATATCTATTCTGACATGATATTGATATGATCTGATAACTGCATATAAGCATGCTATACTATTTATGTTGCTGTGCATTGGGTTAGGATTGTTGTGAAGAGAAGGAAGTCTGAGAGGCGATTAGCCTGTTATCTGGCAGCCATGCTGCGTATATTTATTATGTACTGTTTTACGGTACTAGTTGATGTGTAGGGTTAGATGGGTTGATTATATCCCCATACTTGGTGTGTAAGGTTGAGTGGGTTGATTTTATCCCCACATGGTGTGTTGGGTTGGACGGAGATGGTGTGCAGGGTTGGTGGACATGATATTTCTGATATCTGATCTGTTATGCATGCGATATCTGTATGGCTAAGGTCGAATATCTGTATTTTGTTATCTGTTTGTATGCATGCTGTTTGTGGGGATGAACACACTGAGTTTGCGAAAACTCTCCCCTTTGTTTATTTTGTCTGTCAGGTAACCCTCAGCAGTAGATGGATCGATGTGACGGGGGGGCTCGATGGTGACCACTGGTAGACATTTACGGATTTTTTAGTAACACTTTATTTTGTCTGCTTTGTTTAAATATTTAATTTTTGGGATTAATATGTATTTGGACTCGAACTATTCTTGGGTTTATTTTGGGAATTTAAAATTTTAAGTTACTGATTTATAACTTAATGATGTTTTAGCTTCTGCGTTAATGAAACGTTTCCACTTAATAATGGGGATAGAGATTTCACGACTTAAGTAAAGATAACAAACTGAACGATTTGTAACTTGCTAAGGTTTTTCTAAAAGCACTGACATGTGACGCCGCCAGATTCGGCCATAGCGTCTAGGCCGAGTTTGGGATGTTACAATCTTGAGTTCAGAGACTAAATTGAATAAAATGTAAAATATGAGAGAAATTAAAAAATGAACTTATATAGGTCCATGCATATCATGACATTCCGTGAAAATGTTTGGCAGTGATGTGTTATATAAAATAATTGTATAGATCAAGATTTGGACCAAAGTGGAGCTAATAGGGAAAAAGCTAAGCATGTGGATTAACCCTTGAAGAATCCACTCATTTTGGTGCTTTAAGTAGGTAAGTTTATATGGAACTTTCTATCTCACCCTGTGTTATATGTATACTTGTGCTTAATTCGATATATATATAAGTTTGACTATAGTTGAAATACTAATGAATTTGACTTATATGGCTAATAATGGGTTGAATTGAAATGTTATGTAATAAATAACTATTACATAATAATACACGGTACAAATGTGAAAATACGAATGATTGCGTGATATGGAAATTAAATATATGAGGGTGTGATATGTATATGTGATTAATTACAGGGATGATAATGAAATATGTGACATTGATGCCCGTGTGAACTTAGTAAAAGGTTAGGATATGATTGACATGTTAATAGGGTCATATGCATGCTTGTACGAAGATTATTACATGTTTAGCTTAGACGAGTAACTTGATGTGATATGCTATAAGTTTAGCCTAAACGAGTAATTTGATGTAAATTCAGTTCGGATGAGCAACTTGGTATGGTGTAGTTAACCAGGTGAATTCGAGTCCATTTTATTAGGGTTCCATCAAGAAAAACATTATAATTGAAATTGGAAATATTGTAAATATATTGAAATGAATATTTCATAAATGGTGTAATCTTATATATTAGAAATAGAATGTGACATTGATACGTTATCATGATTTGTGATTCAGATTAGAAAGATAAATTTTTGCAACTTGATACGTGGTATGTAAGTACATTGGTATGAAATGATGATGTTCTTGATATGTTTATGTGTCTAACCTATTTGGATGTTAATGTTTGTCATATACTTAGTGATTGCATTATGTGACAAGGATAATCAAATTGTATGCCAAAAATGTTTGGTAGTTATCATGCTTATATGAGATCAAGGTAAGTATATTATTTTCATTTGAACTTATTAAACATTTGTATGCTTACTCTAGTTGTTTCTCTACTTGTAAATCATCACCTTGCAGAACTTACCGAGCCGGATCAACGTAAAGCACACGATATCAATAAGACGGTAGATTCATTTTGAGTCCAAGTATTGTGACATTTATATAAGAGCACATTGTTGTGCAAATGGTTGAAGTTGCATGTTTAGAATGGCATATAACCTAGTTGATGCATGCTTTTATCAAGTTTGATGCTATTAAGAATGATGATCTTGATCTTGCTTGAGTTTGGTATGCTAAGGGTTGCAAATTGAAATAGTTGGGCAACTAAATTGATGCATGGTTTGAAAAGGGTATGTTTGAATGTTAGGCATGAAATATAGTTAGTTTATAATTTGTTTGAGTTCATGTCAAAGTTGCGTGAGTTCTTGATGTTCAAATGGCATAGGTATAAATGTATTGAACTTGAATGGAGTAGTTTAGCATAGTTAGATAGATAAATGGCTTAAATATGACTAAATGAGGAATATTTATTTTGTACCATATTGAATGTTTGATCTCACATGTTCGTAGGCTTGAATTGATATAGATTGATATGTATTGATGGTGCTTTGGATTGTGGAAAGATGTATGAATGCATATAGGTGTTTGATTGAAAGCATGAAAAATGTATCAATATGTTCATTGCCAAAAACAGGGGTAACATTGCGACCATGAGTCCCTGATATCGCGACATAGATCAACAGTGACTGGCATCGTGACGTCAAGATGTCTGAAGTCGCGATGTGACTCACTAATTGACAATGTGGCAACGTGGAAATCATGATGTCGCGACATCGGCTCGAAATTTTGAAAACTTTATAATTTGATTCTAATTCAACCTTGAGATAGCGAAAGAGCTTTCGTAAGCTCGTATGAGACCCAAAAATGATTATGTAGCATAGTATGAATGTGAAATATACTTAAAGTGCATGAGAAAATGGTTGTATGATATAAATTTGACTGTGGCAATGAATGTAGAATTATGTAGCTTGAAGTTGGAGATTGAGTCGGACAAGAAGTGTTCTAGATCCCATATTCACTTGACTGGTTTAGACTCGACCTAGTTACAAGAAGCTAACTTTCACAACAACAATTTCCCATATTTGCTTCGGAAAAAAAAAATCAATTCCCATATTTCCCTTCAGATTTCTTCACTGGTTTAATTTCATTGATTTCTATTCACCTCAACAACAGCCCTTTTGAACCATGGGAGATCCGAGCTTAAAGGAAACATCTTTGAAAACTCTCAGCCAACAATGCTAATATCAAAGGCAAATTCCCAAGTTTTTTTACCTTGAAACTTTTCCATCTTTGACTGAACTCCATTTGGCTTTAAACAATCTTAAAGGAGAATTGCCTGCTAAGTTTTCTGGTTCAATGATTCAATCTTTATGGGTAAATGGAAAATTTTAAACGGCACATTTGAAGTGATTCAAAACATTTCTTCTTTGACATAGGTATGGTTACATGAGAACAAATTTTATGGTCCTTTACTTGATTTTTGGATTTCTTCACTGGCATGGAAGTTTTTGGAATTTTTGTGGGTTTTCATTTTTGTGTAAAATAAAGGGTCGTTTCAATTTTCTTCCGAGGTTGCCATCAATGGTGAAGAAGAAGAAACCAATGTGTTCATGGCGAAGAGGATGAAGTGTGGGTTTTATTTTTTAGGTTTTTAAAGGACAAAACCGGTGAATTTTGTATTTTAATTATTTTGGAATTTAACTTTTTCCTAAATTACATGAAAATATATGTTATTTTATTTTATTTTTAAAATTACGTAACCGTCATGTCACCATTTGCTATTAATTTAACGAAAATAGATTAAAAAAATATGTCGATAGCTCATGTGATCATTTTATAACTTTTCAAAATTAGATAATTCAACTAAAAACTTAATAATATGACTATTTAAGTAGTTTACCCATTATACTATCATTAAAATTAAATTTAATAACGGATTAATTTTATATATTTATTATGCATATATAATTATAATATTAAAAACATTTTATATTCATTTAATTTTAATATTAATTACTTTTGCCATTAATAAAATTTTAATATAAATATACAATACTTATGAACACATTTTCATAAAATAAATAATTATTATTTATTTTTGTTTTAAGTAATATTATAAAATTATATTAATTATTACTTTTTTTATTATGATTGTTACTTAGCTAAAAATTAGGATTATTTCGAGTTTTGACTCAGATTTATCTTAAGTTTAGGTCAAATGAATTTTGAATTCAAATTTTTACAGCTCAAGCTTTCTCCAGTTTAAGTTTTGTTGAACTCTGCATTTTCTCAATCTTGAACTTTATAAGTTCAAATCTATTATGGACTCAATATTTTCAAATAAAAATAATTAGGGGTCAAACTGACACAGATATTATATTGGAAAACGCTATTCAAGCAAACTGATAATGCTCAACAACATAAAGAGATGTCCTCTCACAGTGAGGGACAAGAAGTTTGTCCACTGGAAATTAGAACCACTGGCAGCGGATATTCGGAAGTTTAACAGTACATGTCCAAATACAATAACAACAAGGCAGTTACCCACTGGCACATGACACAGAAGGATTAGCTAAAGGAGTAGTTGTATCCTATTTATATATATATATATATATATGTAGATTGGCATTAAGTATTACATTAGTATGCTTTTGTTTTGTACCCCTGAAGAAAACAATATAGCTGACAATGATTAAAGCCGTCTTCTTGAAATTAGTGAACCCACTTCTTTGATGGCTACTTCAACTGTGGACCCTTGATTCACCCACGTAAACATTAGGCATAAGAATAAGCCTCAAGTGTTACTACAACCTTGTCTTTAAACATGACAACTTTCGCCATGCAGAGAAAATCTGAGCGAGCATGGTGCAACAGAGGTCGGAGATGCATGGGTAACACCTGGCTCTGTCACGGGGACTATCTTTGCAAATTGCAATGCTTCACTGATTTTGTGAAACTCTACTTCTTCCTTATTGATGAGAGACTCAACATCCAACAGGATTCTTTGTTCTTTTTCTTGATGTGATGATAACAATTTGTTGGTAGTTAAACTGTTACCTCTTGTCGTTTAATTGCTTTCAATGTTTGGTTTGTCTATTTTTAAGAACAGAAAGTTCCTTTCATTGGCCACAAATTTTTCTTCCTTTGTTGAGTAGGCTTATCTAATCAACAATCCAACCACACAGTATTGACTTGTTTATTAATCACATCACCTGAAAATGTTTCAAAAATTTTACAACTTGAAATTGCAATTGAACAAATCTAGTCAGTCACTGCTAATGGAAAATCACACGTTCAAATGAAAATCAGTGGTTTTTCATGAGAAACACAGAGGCAGAGGGAATCATGGTATGTACATACAAACCAGCTTTCATCAGACCCCTTTTTCCTATTTACACTTCAACACTTTCTTTTTTCTTTTTCTTCTAATGCCTAAAACTTTCTGGTCAAGCAAGCAACAAAGAAAAGGGTGTGGGTGAAGATTTCCATGGATGAAAATCGATTCCATGTTTCACCGACAATAAAGGTGATCGTCATCCTCAAACTCCGAAACTCCTAGCATTGCCAAGGCTAAGTGACTCTTCATCTCACTTTTTGAATGTTGTAATTGAGAGTAACAATCAATTATTCCAGAGAAATTGGACTTCTTCCTAATCGAGTAGAATGGTTCTTCTTCACCTCTCAATATCGCGATAATTTCATCGATGGCTGGCCTTCGTGATTCTTCATTGCTTGTGCAGGCTGCTGCAGCTTGTATCGTTCGTGCGATTTGAGTTGAATTTTTCAATGTACATTTGAGTCTTGGGTCGAGTAATTCTTCGACGGCTGCCATTCCTCTATGCAATAGAGGTTTTGCCTGAAAATCGAAACAAACTTAAAAGATTACAAATACTATTTCAATTTTACAGCTAATAACAAACAAATTATCATGAAAACGTATATGCTAAGCTAAGGGTGAATGAATCATATCAGCTAACTGCGAAGGAGCTCCGAGGAATATCATGGTTTCGTTCCAAAGCATTGAATCATTGAAGCACAAAAAACTGACAACATCAATGACTGCATAGGGTTGAGAACCTATGAAAAATGCAGAATACGAGATTTTGATCGATAATAATATGCCAAAAGGTTTCCACAAATTCCATGATGTCTCACCACAAGAGTGCTCGTTCAAACTTAAGATCTAATGGTTCAAGAAAGCAAGTGGCCATTTCAGTTCTATGGACCACAGTTGGGAGAAATTTCATTATCGAATAGTCATCATCCATAATGGTTAAGTATTTTCAGTACTGTCACTTCTGATGTTAAGAGAGGACCCCTCTTTTGCTCCCCGGGAAGCTGTTAAGGGGAACCATTCTTTCAACTTTTATGAATTCAATGCAAAGCACGGTAAGTTTTATGAGGAATTAATACAAAAACCTACCCATAGGACCAAATTCTCTTCTCCTGGAGTCCGTCTTGACTCGATTGGTTTGCGTCCGGTTATCAGCTCCAACAAGACCACCCCAAAAGCGTAAACATCAGTTTTATCAGATACTTTTCCGTGTTGGAAATACTCAGGTGCCAAATACCTACATACCAAATAATAAATTTTACCAAAGCAAAGAGCACATAAAAAGATTTTTAGCTTCTCTGAGAAACTGTTGTTGAAAGCATACCCAAATGTGCCTTTAACAGTTTTGCAAAGGAATGGGATTGAGGGTGCAGATGTCCATGTTGCTAATCCAAAATCACACAACTGCAACCATTAAGAAGTAGAGATATGAGATACAAGAATTGGTCTTAAAGGAATCAGACCAAGATCTTTACCTTGGGTGTTTTGTTGGAAGAAAGAAGAATGTTAGAGGGCTTGATGTCTCTATGAACAACACATCTTTCAGTTCCATTGTGTAGATATGCAATAGCCTCTGCAATTCCCAAGGCAACCTTATACCTAACAGACCAAGGAAGAGTTGAAGGTCGTCCTTTTGCTCCCTTCTTCTTATCTGCAAAATAGCATCCCTTAAATCATTCAAAAATCATTACAAATCTAAATAAAAAGTTCCACAAGAAACCAAAGTGAAGAGTTACCATGCAGATGGCGTTCTAAGCTTCCACCAGACACAAACTTATACACCAAAAACAAACCTTCCTCAGGATCAATACAAAACCCCAATAGAGGGACGATATTTGGGTGATGCAAAGAACTAGCAATCATCAGCTCTCTGCAAAAGGCCTTTGCAGATTCCTTATCTTCTTTATCCAGCCTCTTAATAGCCACAGTTGTCTTCAATAGTCCAACTTTGCCTTTAAAAACAAAGCTCAATGCTCCTCTCCCCAAAACCCTCCCTACACCATTGATTTTCCAATCAAAAACCAATCAAAAACAAAAACCCGTACCAGAAATAGGAATAGAATTTGTTTGAAAAAATAATGAAAGAAACCAAATTCGTGAAGCTGATACCTTTGGAAAAATTTCTAGTAGCTGAAACAATTTCACCATAGCTGAATCTGACCAAAGACTTGGCGACTGGTGAAATACTTCTTTCCAGAGACTCAATCCTTCTCCATTTCAATTCCTTAGCTCTATCGTCACTAACCCCATTATCCAAATTCACCATCAAAACAGTAGCTGAACTCAAAGAATTTGCAGTGATGGCTTCGAGTTCAACTTGAGAACAAAAACTAAACCTGAAAGACGAGTGAACTGATTGTGGGTCAGTGCTTGTCAACTCAGCTCCTCCACCTGACTCAGCCAACAACCAAGCCTTATTATGCTCCAAATTGCTTCCCTTCTTTTCACCATTGTTTTTCTGACTCTTTCCTGAACCGTTTTTCCTTTGATAATCAGGAAGAAAACAAGCTAAACCAAAATCCCAAATCATTTTTGTTAAGAAGGATTTGGTTTTTACATCATTGTAATCACTATGGAGATCTGCAGATGAAGTAGAGGTTGGTGCATAGAGAGCAATCAAGCCATTTTTTGAAGTCCTAGAGTTAGTGCAGGTTTCTTCAAAAAAACCCATAGCTTTGAAACAGATCTCAATGTAAGCAATAAGAAGCACAGGTTCCCAGATTCCAAAAGGAGGAAAGAGAGAGAAAGTTAAAAAGAAAGGTTGAGTCTTTGAGAATAAAAAAAAAAAAAAAAAGGTGAAAGGTGCTTTGCTTGAAGAGTGGGGGAGAATTTTCTGAGAGAAAAAAAAGAGAAAGAAGAGGGGTGGGTGACTGATATAAAGGGTATGGGGCACCGTAATGCAAACATAAACTATACGCAAACATTAAAACTTGATCGTACAAATAAATATTATAATTTTTAAGACAAGATTAATGCTATGTTAGTGGGAGAAGGTGAAAAATGTAAAGATCAGACAAATTAGACTGGGATTATATTTTTGGTTTATTTCGAGGAAAGTGGGGAAAACCTGATGTAGTTTCATAATCTCTGCTTATATTTGTATGATTCAATTATTAATTATGTATTTAATGAATAATCAAATGAAGATATTGAAAAAGTAAATGAGAATCCCTTTTCAAAATTACAATTGTCATTCTCTATATGTTTGAATGGAGGGAGTGGAATCTTTTTCTCCCACAAATTTTTGAAATGTATAATCTTTCGTATATTTGAATAGTAGAGATATTGTATTCGAGATGTCTATACTCAATTTTGGCTCTGAATTTTTATTTTCCTACCATGTATGTGGTAGTGTTATTACCTACTAAGACCCTTCAAGGGTATGGGTTTGAACCCCTTTGGCTCTCTTTAGAGTTGAGAGATAAAAAATTCGAGGCTAAAATCGAGAATAAACACCTTAAGCGCTATATTTTTACTGTTCGAGGATTTTATTAACTACTCAGAAGACAATACTTCAAAGACCTCTCACAATAGAGAGTCAATCCCTCGAGAATGTTGGATTAAAATTTTTAAACTATTAATATAAACTTTAAAGGGAATACCATTCTCAACCAATATATTAGAAATGGGTTTATAACTTTATATATAAAACAATATAATTATATTGTAAAATATAGTTAAAATATTATCTTATAAAATAAATTTCCAAGATAAGGATACTATTTAATATATAGTTTGGGAAGGAGTTATGAGTAGTTTTAAATATTGTGTCAAAAAAAATAGATATGATCATAACTTATAATGAGATTGTCAAAACGAACAGATACTATTACCCTTTTCTTCAAAGGAAAGTATTTGATACACACCATAAAAGTTAAGTTTTTATATTCCACAAGCAGAGTCAAGGGTTGACAAATGTCTATAGAAAAAGACATGTGACAATTTTTTAAAATTTATTGTGAAATAAAAAAATACATTATCGGAATATTAAATACTAATTTTTTTTATTACACTTTCTAAACATGAAATAGTTAAATAAAGTAGAGATTGTTGATGTAAAGAGTAAAACGGAGAAAATGAAGGCAGAGGGAAAGTGAGAAACATAGATGAGACACCAACTAAGAAAAAGGGGAAGCTTGTGGGATAATGATTTTCTCAGATTGGGAAAATGGATTAAGAAATGATTAGGAGAGAAGTGAGAGGTGCATTATTATTATTAAACAAAACAAATCATGGTTTTACCAAAATCAACAACATATAATCTCTCTCCAACCTTTTCTTTATTCACAACCACTTTTAAACATTTTCCAAATACATTTAAACACAAATTAATATTATGTTTACACTTTTAATTTAACACATTTGTATTATCACACACGTACTTTAATTAAACTATCTAATCTTCAGCTTAAGCTAAACTAATTTTTTTAATAAAATGCTTTCCATCATATCATAAAAAAAAAAAAAAAAAATAACGACCTTTTTTAAATTAATCCGAAATTTTTAATTTAAGCTAAAAATATTTTGATTCAAAAATTATTTTAAATAATTCTGATAATTATATTTGTATGTGATTTTAATATATTTAAAGTATAATAGGAGCATCAGAGACCTAAAAAGTGTGATATTAGCGATTGTCCAAAAATATGGGCAAATTATATTTTATAAATAATTTATATTAATTGTTTAAAAATATTAATAATGAGTTGTAATAATATTTGAAATATTTTTTATTATAATTTAAGTGTGTGTATTCCATGTATCATAATATTAACAAATTCGAATATAATTTAAGTATTTTTTTTGTATTATTACAATAGACATTTTTGTCTTTTCAAAAAAAAAAAATTTAAGGGTAATACTAAACTCTTCGAATTTTTAAGTTAAACTTTTCAAAAGTATTTTTGTACATCAATACTTAACTGGTCCTACATTATGTCATATTCAAGATGGAGGTGAAGAAAATTTTGTAGTCTCTGTGTGTGTGTAACATTAATGAGGTTTTGGATAAAATTACAAGATTTAAACTTTGCTTTGTAGAGTAAAAGGAAAATTGGAAAGAAGAAAATTTGAAAGGATGGAAAAATAGAAAGATGAAAAATATAATTTTTCTTCTCGCATGCTAAAATTTAAAAGAAAAAATAATTTTCTTTCTCTTAATTGCTTGGTAGAGTTGAAAATGAGAAAAAAGGAAAATAAAACGTTTAAAAAATGTATAATTTTGAATTAGCACACACTGCTCTCTTATTTTCTCTCCCCTCATCATTCTAATTCAAAAGAATTGATTTTTATGCATTAGGATAAAATGATATTACATTATATTTTGTTTTCTCTCACTTTCTTTTGTACCAAGCACGTCTTTGGAAAGTTTGGTGTTTTAGATTCAAATCCTACCCTGTGTAGATTTTTTTTTTACAAATTTAAATTTAAGGTGTGTTTGTGTAAGAGATTTTTAGAAATGATTTCATTTTATTCAAGTTTTTAAAATTCTAAAGATAAATTTACTTTTTGGATAAATATAATGAAGAATTTTAAAATTTGTGAGTAATTTTATGAGGCAAATTTGAATTTCAGTAGCTCAATTTACTTTATCAAATTCCACATAAATAGGTGGTTTTTCAAAATTCTTCTTAATTTTATTTGATTTAATACACGTGATGCCACTATAACATAAAAAACTTAAACTTCAAAAATCATTTGTATTTAATTCTAATACATATTTTTATTTTTTATTTTCTTAAAGTTAATTATAAACTTCTACAAATATAATGATATCCATATTGACTATTTTATATTTTAATATAATTTTTTTAATTTATAAAATTCTAATAACCTAATTTTTATTAAATAAAATGTTAGTATTTTAATAATTAAAAAAATTATATAAAAGAAGCACCCTAATACTAATATTTATTCCTTTTTAAAAAGTAATTACTTTTAAGTTTTTTTTCAGATTGAATTAATTTCACCAACTTAATAAAATATTTAATAATATAGATATATAGCAAAGAAAAAAATTCAAGTGACACCAATTATTTTATTTATGTAATTTGGGAAGTTTATTTAAACACATTTTATGGATGTTTTTGCTGCTTTTATTTTTATAAAATATGGGAAGAAGGAACAAGTTAGGAATAAATAACAAAATGTAAAGTCCTAATAATAGTAAATGTGTTATTAGATTGCTTTTATATTTATTTATGTTGATTTCTTAGAGTATATATGTTGATTGAGTCTTAGTTTGATTAGCATTAGTATTGTTGTTCGTGCAACAGGATATGGATTCGAGTGCGCTAAAATGTATTATCCTCTTATTTAATGGTTGGGAATGGGCTATAGGTAATTTTAAACATTGTATCAAAAAAAATAAATATAATAAGAATCTATAATGAAATTTAGGTTAAAATTTTTTTTGAATATATATACCAAAAAAATTGAGTGTACTTATAAAAACTATTAAGGATAACTGCCTATTTTCATATACCAAAAAAAGAAAAAGTAATAGTATATATCTTAGTGATGTTTTGAAAAACCCTGTTAGTTTATACAATATATTTTAAGGTGTGGTATGTTGTAATTTTGATATTCCTATATTAATTTGCAATCTACTAAAAGGAAAAGAAAAAAGAAAAAATATGAAGTTAAAAGTAATTTTCATCATTTCCTATTTAAAGGAAATCAAATAGTTTAGTCTAGACATGCCGATGGAACATTAAATTGTGATAGAAAAGTGAAGACATTTTAATTAATATTAGGTAATGTGTTTCCACCATTATAATATATAGTTTTAGTTCTACTCTGTATTGAACTTTCTCTAGTATTTTTTTTTAACGAATGATGAAATTTATTAATCCAAGATTGGTCTTCCTCCTAAGTGAGCCCGCACAAAGTGAAGCATTAACATGATCAATTCTATTGATTGGTCTTCCTCCTAAGCGAGCCCGCACAATCTCTTTAATCTGCACCAAGACAGCATCTTTAGTTAAGAAAGATGCACTAAAATACATCTTGTTTCTCTGTCTTCATATCACATACAAATATGCACTCCAAGCAAGTTTGAGTATGGCAACAAGCAAGGACTTTCCTTTAAGTTTCAATATTGCCCAAGCTAACTCTTGCCTCCAAGTTCCCACAGCCCTATGTATGGAGCAATGGCGCAAAACTGACTACCACACCTTCATTGAAAAACTGCATTAAAAGAAAATGTGATCACGTCTCTTATCAGCATCCATATAAAAAAAGCAACAAGTATCAACCGAAATCCCAAAAGCAAGCAAACGATCCTGGGTTGGGAGTATTTTAAGAATGACCATCCAAGCAATAAGAGAATGCTTGGGAATATGTAAAGGGAACCATAGCAAACTGTGTCATTCCACCTTCATACCACGAGTTCTTATTGCCTCCCAAAATCAAGAAATACTCACTTTAACATTAGCAAACTGTTGAGAAGTGACAGCAACCAAAGGCTTCAACTTAAGCACCATTCGCCAATTTCAACTACTCATTGAAGTTGGAGTCACATCCAGAAAACTCCTACCCTTTAACACATATTCACTAACCTAAGCAATCCAAAGAGACCCCTCTCCTACAAGCAAGGCACGGATAAGCTGTAAAATACAAGCTTGATTCCATTCTACCATATTTTTTAGTCTTAAGCCCCTTTCAGATTTAGGTAAATAAATTGCCTTCCAACAAACACGAGCCCCTCGACTCGAGCCAACCTTCATTTTCCAAAAGAAGCTAGGACAATATTGATAAACCTTTTTAAGAACACTCCTAGGCATTATAAATTGACAACTCCAATAAGTTTGCATACTAAAGATCACAGCCTTAATGAGTTGCAGTCTACCAACATAACTCAAGTTCTTAGTAGACCACCCTTGAATCCGGTCCAAAATTCTATTGGCTAAAGTAGCACAGTCAGATTGAGACAACTTTCGAGAAATAAGAGGGACACCAAGGTACCTCATTGGCCTACCAACTTTAAACCCTGAGCAAGTAGTCATGAGAGCCAACTCCTCTTTAGGCACCCTAGCAACAAACAATTCACTTTTGGAGGCATTGAGGTGCAACCCAGAAAGTAAGTAAAATTGCTTAAGAACATAATAAACACCAGCCACCGAATCAGCAGTACCTTTAGAAAAAATAAGAAGATCATTGGCAAATATTAGATGAGCCAACTGCACTCGAAGCACTTAGGATGATACTTTAAGAGAGCATTTATGGCAATAACATCCAATAACTTGGATAACACATCCATTGCAAGCACAAAAAGATAAGGAGAGAGAGGATTTCCCTGCCTAATACCTTTCCTCCCTTGAAAGAACCCCACAAGGCTTCCATTAAAGGAGACAGGGAATCAATGAGTAGTTAAACAAACTTCAATCCACTTTAAGAACTTTTTAGGGAACCCTTGAACTCTAAGTACTGAAAGAAAAAAGCCCTAGTACAAATAATCAAACGCCTTTTGAAGATCAACCTTCAAGGCACATCTAGGAGAAATATGTCTTCTGCCATACTCTCATATTAGCTTATGAGCCAACATGGTATTATCAATAATACTACGCCCTCTAAAAAAAACAGTTGCATTTATCTCCTCATTAGTAACAGGGCTAGTCAACACACGATGAGCATCGTTAGACAATTGAGGTAGTAACTCCTAAAGCAAAGAATCTGGACACTCAACAATAATGGAATCAACTATGCCAAGAAGATTTTGATAAAACCCCAAAATCTCTGCAAAAATTTGATCAAAAGATTCTAACCAGTTACCGGTTGCATCAAAAAGAGAAGTAACAATGTGTTTATTCATCTTAACTACAACAGTACTATGAAAAAATTTAGTGCTTTGATTCCCATCCCTAATCTATTACACCGAAGCTTTTTGTCTATAAAAACATGCTTCGACCTCTTGCAAAACCAAAAGATCAGCTCTCACCTAATCAAGATGACCATTTCTAACTAGACAACCCTACAACAAAGAAAGTTGCAAGCTCTCCAGCTCCTCAGCTTTAGCCTTAACTTAAGCAGAAATATTACCAAAAGTCTCAATGTTGAGCATCTTCAAGACAGGCTTAAAACTCTTAAGCTTGGTAAATAACTTCAACATAGGATCACCTACCCTAGTAGGCTGCTAAGATTCAGCAACAAGCTGTAAAAACCTATCATGCTTAGCCCAAAAATTAAAGAACCAAAAAGGCTTTTGCAAGGATTGCACATGCTACTTCAATAAAATAATAGAAAGACAATGATCTGAACAACCAAGAACAGCAAACTCAACCCGTGAATGAGTCAAAAACTGCAACCAAGCTACATTAACAAGAACTTTGTCAAGCTTCTTCACAATGGGTCTATCCAATTGATTATTAGACCAAGTGAAAACATGACCAAAATAAGCATGATCAAAGACTTCAATCTCCCTACCAAAGCTTGAAAATCCTCTATATGAACAGTAAAAGAGTATGATAAATATGCTCAACACTCAAATCCTCAAATCCTCAACACTCAAATCCTCAAATCTATTACTAGATCTCGTAAGATAAATATGTTTCGGTTTAAGAGTATGAGAAAGATCCACAACCACGATTTTACCCTTAAAGGAGACTTAAAACGTTGAAGTTAAAGCTATACCACCATCAGGAGAACTCTAATTTGAACCGCATCAAATTTTTCAGGAACAGAAATTTGAGCAATATTTGTACCATCTTGCTTAACCCTCTAAACTTTCACTTCATTCTTCTTAAAATAGTGCTTACTAGAATGAATAAAAGATTGATATTGTAAACAATGCATCGACAGCTATGGTACTTCAATCCAATAGAAACAAAGGAACCATTACGCAATTCAACATTAATAAAATGAGGGAGCTCAAAATTAATAAAAATCTCAACACACACCTTCACATAAGCAAGACATTGCAAAGCTGTGATATTATCCATGTAAAGGAGAGTACCAAGCGCACTTGTAATTTAGCTAAGCCCTTTTTGAATAAAAAACTCTAAAGGGACATGACTTAACTGAACCTAAACCAGCATGTTTATTATTGGTTGATTATATTTATAAGGACCAATGGTTTCTTATTTTTGTAATATTTTCATTCCATTGAATTTATAAATAATAATTTGGATTTATTTATTATTTATTTTCAAAAATTTTTTTATTTATTTAAAATTTAAAGGGTAAGAAGTTGTGAGCTCCTCGAGTGCATTTGTACAAGTAAATTGATTGTATATAATGTTATTAGTATTACAAATGCATGCTATTATAATTAGTTTATTTGTTTCTAATTTTTGTAAGTGTCTTATTGGATACTAATGATTGCTAATATAATGTTAAAGAATATATGTACACACTACTATATTTAATTGTGTGCATGGTGCTTATATGTCTCATTATCATTGAGGGAATCGAAATTGTAACGCCCCAAAATTTTGAGAATTCAATTGTGAGAATCTATAGTACTTAAATCTCTCTATATGTGGTCCTGTGCTCCGCTTTTGTATTTAAGGTTTTGAGATCGAGTTGTATCATTAAAAGTTTTATCCTTTTAGAACAACACCTATCAATGTGGTATATAGTTAAGTGTAATTCTATATGAATCTATGTTAAGAATGAACCTGTTGGCTCACTGGTTAAACATCTGTCTATATCTTGTCTGGTCCCGAGTTCGAATTCTACCGTATGCGTTAGGGGAATTTTTGCTTGTTGTCGAAAGTACGTTGGTGGTTAAGACAAAAACATCATTAAAATTTTGTTAACGTTCTGTACTCTTTCTTCTTCTTTTCTTTTTCTTTCTTCTTTTTACTTCTTTGATTTCTCCTTTCGATTGTGTTTAACAAGTGAATATCGAAAATTAGTCAAACCCTTAAGTTATTAGAAGACTTCTGTGTAAGTTCTGTCGGAATCCTTCAAATTCTACGAAGTTTTGTTAGTTTTCTGTTGTAATGGCCTAAATTCAAAGTTATCGGAATAGTGGTTTCGTAACCACAAATCCGATTTAAAGAGAAATTTATTTTAATATTTTTGCATGAAAATTTATATGATAGGAAAGTCGTATGAAAATATTGATAGAAAAATTTTATCGATTTAGCGGCTAGTTAAAAAAAAATTATTGAAGAAATTAGGTAAAAATAAGTTATCGAGACCTCTATCTCGTAAAAACCGAGTCGAAAATAATTTTATAAATATTTATGAAATGTTATTAATGTGGTATTAAAATTTCGTTAGGAAATTTTAATGTTTGGGTAGTCAATTAAATGAAAAGGACTAAATTGTAATAGGTGTAAAAGTTGCTAGAGTGATTAAATAGCTTAAGAGTCTAATGAGAAAGGATTTAAAAGACAATTAGACCCAAAATTTATTTGGGCTGGGCGGCAAGGGTATGAAATCAGCAGAAAAATTGATAAATTAAGGGTAAAATTGGAATATTGCAAAATTAACTAAATAAAACTAGGACTAAATAGGAAATATCTAGATTTCTCTTCATTTCTCTTCAATTCCAGCAGCTAAAAATGCCATAGGAGGGTTCTCTAAGCTGGTATTTCATAATTTTTGCACCAAGTGAGTTAATCCTTGCCTTTTTCTTGTAATTTTTGTGTTTCTAAGACTTTTACAACTAGGTCCTACTATTAAATTCATTAGTTTTTGATTTCATAAATGAAATTGAAAATCACCATGGTTGAGTGCTGTAAGTTTATGATGAAATAGAATGAAATTAAAGCTTTAATTTGTTTATGAGATGATTTTATTAGGCAATTTCAATAGAAATTGATTTTTAGGACCTAATTATGAAAATGTTTGGAATTAAAGTCTATTGCTGAAATTCTGATTCCTAAAGGTTGTAAACTAGTTTAAGGTAATAGAATAAAATGTTAATTGAGAAAAATCAGCTCAATTGAGAGGCTAATTGAGTAGGGACGAAATTATCATTTATTAAAAGCTTAGGGGAAAAATGGTAATAAACAGCTTGCACTAAAACAGTTTGGACAGCAGCAGTAGACTAACTTTGAAAAATCACCAAAAATTGTAGGAATCGAATTAGAAGATGAACAAAATATGGAATTAAAGCTTATTGAGTCTAGTTTCTCATAGAAGAAATATTTTAAGCAATGGATTTGTAAATTTTGAGATATAATGAATTTTGTGAGATAAGGTCAGAATGAATTCGGGTTCCCCTGTTCTGACTTTGAAAAATCATAAAAAAATGAATAAAAATAATTAGGGGTTAAATTTATATGTATAGAATCCTGAGTGAGTCTAGTTTTAATAGAAAAAAACTAGAATATCATTTGAATTCTGTACAAGGAGATAATTAATTTTTAGTGAAGAAGAGTCAGAACTATCAGACAGCAAAACAGGGGTGATTTTAAAGAATAAACTGTACTGATTGGCTAGACCAAAAATTATGAAAATTTTATGGTAAGAAGATATATGAGTCTAGTTTCAGGGAAAATTAACAGATCTTAATTTGGAGTTCCGTAGCTCAAGTTATAAATAATTTAGTGACTATGACTCAAGTAGACAGTTTTGAATGAACTATAAATAATAGTTGAATTATAGAGAATGTTGCATATGAACATGAAATGTATTAAATTGATAATTAAATTTATTTATTTAGATCCAGAAGATTCAAATACGAAGCTAGATCGAGGAAAGGAAAAATTTCGGGATTAGTAGATTTTTGCTGTTTACAAACAAGTATCAAGGTAAGTTCATGTAACTTGAATTATATTCTTAAATACTTGAAATGTATGTTATTGATGTGAATATGATTTGAATGTTCATTGTATGAAAATTGATGAAAAATTGATATATTTGATATAAAGGGAAGAAATCTTGGTTGAATGAAAGGAAAATTCGATGGATCTCTGAAAAGGAATTGACGGTAAAAGGATCTAGCCCGGACAGTGATCCTATCCTCGATATAGCCCTCCAAGAATATGTGGAAAATAGATTTAGCCCGGACGGGTAATCCGAATTAGGTCTGAATTTAGCTGACTGTAATTCGGATCCAAGCTCGTTAGAGTAATTGTCGTTGCAGAGATTTAGCCTCGACTGTAGTAATCCCGACAATACTCTATGAGTTTATATTGCAGGGGATTTAGCCTGGACTGGTAATCCCGCTGCAAGGTTGAGGTTCGCGGGAGTGTGCTCTCTAAAATGGAAATGTGCGCACATGAATATGAATTGACGGACCCAAAAATGTACACTAAAAGTGTACCTCTGAAAAATCCATCGAAATTCCGAGTAATTCAACGGGATAAATATGGAAAAATAACAAGGGAATGGAAATCATAGTATTGATGAGCTCATCAATCATGATATATATTATTGATACATAGAAATTATTGTACTAATTTAAATGTTGAGTTTGTGCATGTTAGGGTAATAATGCATTGAATGGATATATGTAATGTTTATTGTATTGTACTGAAAATATTATGTAAGTGTAATTCTTGTTACATGAGCTTACTAAGCACAAAGTGCTTACCCTGTTTCCTTTTCCCCTGTTTTGTAGTGTTAAGAGCTCGGAGGTCGGATTTGGTCGGAGACACATCACACTATCAACCTCGGGATTTCGGTATATAAAGGAACTTTATTTTGGGAACCAATGGCATGTATAAGCTAACAAAGTAAATGTTAACGTGAAATGAATGTAAAGTTAGCCATTAGTATGGTTAACAAACCTGGTTATAGATATGTGATGACGTTATCTTATATAAATGCATGAATCTATCATGAAAATATGTTAAATTGTTTTGATTGATGTGGATTGGTCTCGATTTAATATTACAGGGAAGTTTAGATATTTATAAAAGGGCTATATTGAATAAAAAAAATTTAATTCGTAAACTCCGGTAATGCCTCGCACCCTATTCCGGCAATGAATACGGGTAGGGGTATTACATCTGTTGCGTTGTTAAATTGGGAATTCTTTGATTATTTTACTTAAACTCTCTGATAATTAGTTGTTTTGTTCCGTTAGGCATGAGTACGGAGGGAAGTGATCATTCACGTGTCATGTCGATTTAGCACTGTTGAATCGTCGGTAAGCGTTCGTTGTTGAAAGTATCCTCGTATCGATTTATTCGACATAATTGATTGAGTATTAACGTTTGCGTTATTTAGTCTTTTAGTCAAATGATTGATTGTCGAATGGTTAATTAGGTCTCGAGTAGTCTCTGCATTATTTTTTCGTCAAAGCGAGATAAGGTGTGTATTGAAAACCTTAATTTTTGCAAGTTTCGATCACCGAAAATGGTGGTTGTCGACACCACACGGCCAGGCACACGGGCGTGTGTCCAAGCCGTATGGCAGGTCACGTAGGTGGCCGTGTAATTCACTGTCCATCAATTTGGAGCCACACGAGCGTGTGTCCAAGCCGCGTGTGGCAATCATAGTGTAGGGTTCACATAGGCAAGGGACACGAGCGTGTGTCTAGGCCGTGTAACTCACTATTTGTGACTTAGGACCACACGGGCGAGCACATGAGCATGTGCCCAAGCCGTGTGAGTCACACGGGAAAGGACACGGCCATGTGTTAAAGCCATGTAACTCTCTCTTTATGCTTTAAAACTACACAGGCAAGGACATGGGTGTGTGGCTTTTAAAAAGGGCCCAAAAACTATTTTTGAGGCTGTACATGTTACTTAGGATTGATATTGACATCCTATGGCATGAATGGTCTAAATTTGACTGAATGAGAACTTTCTGATACCCTGTGACATACGCATAAATTCCATACCTATATGTGCATTGTGATACTTAATCCGATATTAAACTGTACTACCTACTTATGGAACAATTTAGAATAACTGAATACATATTGTGGATATTGGTACTTTGCATCTACATGGGTTGGGATATTGTGAAAAAGGAAGTGATATGTTCTAAATTAGTGGCTGAGCCACCATATGTATAACTCTGATTCCAGCGTTTCATCACATTACGATCTAGCAGCTAAGTTGCGTTTCTGTAAACGTATCAGCCAGACACTCTATGGTGTGTAGGGTTGGTTGGGCATTGAACGCTGATAACCGCAATATATATATTTTTTACCCTAGGCTTGGCATATTTATGGATGATTTTTCCTTAGTTTTATTAAATTCGATGCTCCTAATCCTTTAAATTCATGTTTTATACTCAGGAAAGCTTAGGAGAGCAAAAAGAGAGAGAAACGGTCAAAAATAGACCAAATGGGCCTAAAATAGTATTTCACACGGCCTAAGCACTTCCACACGGGTGATCCACATGCTCGTGTGTGACACACGGGTATACTACACACCCGTGTGTCATGGCCGTGTCGACATTAATCCAAGTCAAAATTGCACACGACCTGAGCACCTTCACACGGGCGTGGTACACGGCAGTGTCCCTGTCCAGCCCAAGTCTAATTCTACTCGGAAAAGGCTAATTTTGGGCTATTTTGGGTATTCAAAAGTCTATATAAACACCCTAGAAGATGATTAAAAGAGACATGCAGAGTAGAAGGTAGAATATACCGAAGGACAGCCATCAGAATCATCTCAGAAGCAAGGATCTGCATCAAGGCTGAAGATTTCCATCCAACGTCCTAGAAGTTCTTTGGGTTTCTTTATGTTTTATTGTTTTCCATACTTTGAGATGTTTTCCATTTTTATGAACTAAATTCCCTAAATACCTAAGGGAGATAAAACCTAAGACGGATCTTATTATTATTTGAGTTATATGATAAATACTTATTCTTATTCTTAATTGTGAGTTCTAAATTCTTGTTTTAATATTCCAGGGTATTAATTCAGGTTTTGATGTGCTTATTTAGTGGAGCAAAAGTCCCTGTTTAAGAGTAGATCATTCATAATTAAGCGGAGTTGCATGCAATCCGAGAGATAGGACGACATAAATTTGTCGGATTAGAGTCAAATCTAATAAGGGAATCCATAGATCGAGTTAATGAGACAATAGGGGCTTTAATTAGAAAGAGATTTCAATTTATTAACCTAGAGTTCTTGGTCTTGAGAGAGATACTAACATAAATCAAGGATTTCTACGGAATAAGTCAAGTGAATAAATCGTCTAATTCAAAAGTAATAAGTAAAGTCTAGGTGGATTCTTTCTTGGGTATTGTCTTCTCTATCGGTTTTCCTAAAGTATTTTTCAATTTTCATCTCTGTCGTAATCTTAGATAATTAGTTTTAATTTAAAAACACCATTTAATTCTTAGGCTAGATAATAAAAAAGATAGTAATTACTAGTACTTTCAGTGCTCGTGGATACGATATTTCCGGTCTCACCTGAACTATACTACTATTCGATAGGTGCGCTTGCTTTAGTCAAAATTTTAGTTAGTTTAGCGACCATCAAATGCCTTTAACGGTGTGTTGGGATAGCCGAAGATGGTGTGTAGCGGATGAGGGTTAGGAATATCTGCATCTGACTCTGATCTGTTCAGTATATTAAACTGAAATTGTTTTTGCATCTGAAATTAATTGAACTAGAAATGTTTCTGTTACCAGATTGAATCTTTGAATACAAACACTGTTTGGTAAATGTGTTTATGTGAACAAATTTGTTTATGCACTAAGTTCACAACTCACTTTATTGTTGGTTAGATTTCAGGTGGTTCTCAACCTTAAACGGGTCGGTGTTACGGGAGCTCGATAAAGCTTTTATCTTTCATTTAAACACTACTTTAGGAATTTCAGTAAACTATGATAGTATGATTTTTGGAAGATTATATACTTAACTAATCTTTGTGATGGATATTATGCGACGTATGGTTTAGTTTTATTTTGTTATATTTGTGTGGTATTTGAGTGTCGATAATGTAATTCTCTAGACTCGGACTGAACGTCTAGCCTGGGTTTAGGATGTTATAGAAATTATCAAATTTTACAACTGTTTAGCATGCACTAAAAGATTTTAAAAGAGATAGTGAATTTTAATAATTTTCATTAGAATGATTTACGTGAGAGAAACAATACATATTAGCTCAACATCCACCAAAAATTAATTGAACATTGGAAGTTGTTATCAAAATATTGTAGAATGTAAACCAAATATGAATGATAATTTCACATTATTGTAAAGTAATAAAAATTATGGAAAGTTCAATAGCATAACATGTAAATTACATGATGTTACATTTTAAAAATAACAAATCACCTTCAACATCTAAACCAGTTACAAATCACGATGCCGTAGATGGTGAAATCAATAAGCTATTAAGACTATCTCTTCATGTTTAAGCATGGTCTTCCACAAATGTTTAGGTAATATATGATAAATAACCACAAAAAATATTAATCAATACACTAACATAGAGTGGAAAAAAGAAAGAATCTTATCTAACTTGATATCAAAATAAAAAAAGCACGGAATAACCAAGCAACTATTAAAATATAAACATATTACAAAAAAATAAAAATGAATATAATTACTTACATGATAAAAAGAATAGTAAATTTTGAAGATAAAAAGAATAGTAAAATTTGAAAGGAAATGTATAGTAAAGTTTTGAAGGAATAATATTATAATTGAGATTTGCTTACCCCTAATTAAGCTATTATCGAGTGACAAAATTATAAGACCATGAGAAGTATGAGACTGCCACCAGTAAATGAAGATGGTCTTGTTTAAACCTTATCCTATCATAATTGATGTCGATTAAAGATGTTCTTTATTCAAAAATCATATGCATCAAAGTTCAAAGGGGTTTTAGCAAATATTATCTTGTGTAAATATGTCAATGAGGTTAAAAATTCAAGTGCATTAATTTTTTTTTAAAATAGTGGGGGCAAAGACTATTCTAACAAAGTCTTATACTTGATGGTTGGTGCACTCCATTTCATAATGAGTAGGTTGGACTTATATTCCTTAACAAGACTTATAGCTTGTGTGTCAAATAAGTGAAGTGTACTGTGACACTTTTGATGAACTTGCCTATGCAAGTAGAGAAGTCAAAGGTTAATTTTTAGGATTGACTGGTAGAATTTGAGAGTACTTGTTATTTATAATATATAGCGTATGGCTCTTTAACACATTGCCTTGTGGAAATCAAAATGACTTTATGGTACAAAAGTATTATTTCATGTTTTATTTTCATTTCAAAAGTTCAAGTTATAGGCCACTTTTAATTATGTACAGTTTAGTGATCTAGAAATAATTTCAAGTTTTATTTAAAAATAAGTGGGGGATTGTGGTATATAATATATAATAACATATATTATATAAAGTATTTTCAAATAAAAATATTGTAACACCCCAAAATTTATATTTTTGTTTTTGTGAAAACGTGACACAAATGTGTATTTGCTTCAGTGGTTAAGTGTTTTGGGTGTGTGTGTGAGGTCCCAAGCTCAAGCCTTGACTTGGGCAGATTTTGGTATCTTTATGATTAAAGCTCTATCTCTATTCAGTAGGTTTTTATTTGATTGTTGTAAAAGCATATCAGAATGGGTCTACTGGTTTGGTGGATAAGTGGAGTGTTGGTTTGCTAAGGGTCCAGTGTTCGAATCCCTGTGTGAGCAAGGGAGCCTATTTTTGACTCTGTGAGCAACTAGAATTTCAGTTGGTCTGAAAGACTGAAGAGGTTGTGTGTAAGTGGGATTAGTGGAGTGACTTTAAGGATTTGAGGGTTATCTGGGATATTTCTTGATTTTCTATTTTATTTTTCCCAAATTTTGGCTTATCTACATTTTGACGTTTCCTTCTATTTGCTCTATCGTTTCTTCCTGTTTTTCCCTTGGCTTTCCTTTTCTTTTTGCATCCCTGCTATTTGGTCATCAAGGAATTACGTTTCGTCTTCTCGGGATACATGTTTGGTAGGTAAGGTGGTTATGTTTTGAGAAATAAGGGAAAGCTTTTCTATTATTTTGTTTACGAAGATGTAATTTTGTCGTTAATATCGGGTCTCTTTAAATTGGCAACAGCAAATCGTAGGAGTAGTGACATTTCTCGTGCAGATTCGTAGTTAGGGATTGCTCAAAATTGAAGGTAGGGGTTAGTTGCTTTTGGGTTAAAACCTCGATATGAGTTCAATTTGGGATTGCGTTTTAATTGATTAAATTAAGTGCTATCTATTCAATTATAGGTTTTGGAGTGCTTAGGGACTGTTTTAGCGTCAAACGAAACCAGGTGTGTACCCAAAACGCAGAAAATAAAATTCGATGAAAAGCTAAAAAAGCATTCTGTCGACGCCACACGTGTAAAGACCCGAACTTTACGGTTATCGAAAAAGTGCATTTTCGGGTCTCTATTTCTAAAAAATGGATTCGTAAATATTTATTATAAATATTTACGAAGTTAATTGAGTGGTTAATTAGAGTTTAATTAAGTGAATTTAGCTTAATTAAGGATAATTGGATAAAAGGATTAAATTGAATATAGTGTGAAAGTTTAATTGTACAATAGAAAAAATTGAAGGGATTAAATAAGTAAATAAGCCAAAATGAGTACCAAGTGTATGGTAAAAATAAAATGCATGTGTAATAAATATTGTACATACATTTGTAATACATGTATGTATTTACTTATTATTTAAGCAAATATTAATGTTATTATTACTATTAAATTGATATTATATTATGAAATAAAAATAAATAAAGACAAATGTGCGGTGATGATTTGATACAAGTGTATAAATAAAAATACATACACTTGTAATACTTGTATTTAATTATTATTAGATATTTACTATTTATAAAAGATATTTATTAATTAAGTAATTATATTATTATGACAAGTGTATGGAGATGATGATATACAAATGTAAGATAAATATTTGTTATTTAAAAGATAATTATTACAGTTATTATTATTGTTATTATATATATATATATATATATATAAAGTAAAAGAAATAAGGAAAGAAAAAGAAAGGAAACAAAGAAAAGAAAAAGAATGCTCAAACGAAAATGGGGAAAAGAAAGGAGAAAGAAAGAAAAAGGGAGAAATTTAGGTTTTGAAGCTTTAAACTTTAATAGGTAAGTCAATTTAGCCTTTTTTTACTTAATTTTGATGTTTTAGAAGCATTGGAATAAGGTTTTGATGAAATTAAGTTGATATTTTGAAAGTTATTAGATTTTTAGATATTGTTCATGTTGAATAAATTGAAGAATTAGGGGTTAAATTGATAGAATTTCAAGTTAAAAGTGAAATAAAGATTGAATTGTAAAATAGATCATAAGTTTTGAATAATAGGGACTAAATTGAAAGAATTTAGAAATTATGGTTCTATGGTGAATTTAGAGAGTTGAAATTTGTTTAAAGTGGAAATTGAATGAAAATATTGAGTTAAATGTGAAAAATAAAAGTTAGTCTCGATTTAGGAATTAAATTAGAATTTAGGCAAAAGTTAAATAAAAATTGAAATATTTAATGTGAAATTGAATGGTAGTGTGTTGATATTTAATTATTTTAATTTCCGTAGCTGACGTTGTCTCGGAAAAACCTCGGCTAAGCAAGGAAATGGCAAAGACAACAGAGGTTAGCTCGGAAATTATGGTTTGTATTTCTATAATCCGAACTTAATATTTAATTATTGAATTTATTACTTAATATGTATAGAAAGTGCTTTGAGATGAATATTTGAACTAGAATAGGTATCGGTTAGAATTGAAAAGTGAAATTATTTATTAATTGTTGAATTTTGATTGAATATTATGATAGTAATTGAGGTGAGAATTATTGTGTTATATAATTGAAATGGATTGATTAGGTATGTGTTAAATTTATTGAATTTATATGGATATATGTGATTATTGTGAAAATTGAATATTTGTTATTGAAAAGTGAAATCAATTATATTGAATTATGAATATATATGATTGTTGAGATATGTAATGATTGGAAATTGGAAAATGAATTAAAAACCCTATTAACAGTATCAGGCTAAGTCAGATATAGTTGGCATGCCATAGGATTGGAAGTGTTCAGGGATATTCCGACTTTGTGTCGATGAGAAACTATAAGTGACGTCTTACTGTTACTGTTCCGGATTTGTTCCAATGAGTTACTCTGTGTACCGCTACTATTACCGTTACGGTGTATTCCAGCTCTAGCCAATGAAACATTGTATGCTATCCCGGTGTGTGGGTTGGATCCGTGTATCCGTCTGAGTCTGAGTCATGTTAATAGGGGTAAATAAAGGTACTTGAATAATCGATCGCTATCTTGAATAATCGATCGCTCTTCGATAGTAGATCGCTCTTGAATAATTGATCATATTGAATAATTTATCGTTACTGAATAACTGACTATTAAAGAGTGACTGAATATGATTGAACGACTGTTATTGAATGATTGAATGTTACTAAATGAAACTGATAAATTGATCGATACTGAAAATTATTTACTAATATTGAATAGTGAACAGAAGTATAAGTGACACATATGAATGGAAAATATTATTATTTAAATGATTGTGAATTTATTTGAAAAGCTAATTGGGTTAATAGATGATAAAGATTGAATAAGTTGTAAAGAATTTATCCATGAAATGAATAAATGAATATTTATGATCATTAAATGATATTAAGTGTATGTTTTACTATTTAATGTTTGGATTATAGAAATACCACGGAGTTCATACTCAGCGTACGGTTTGTTTCCGTGCGCAGGATAAATAAAGCTAGACCGTTGAATCAGCATCCCAGGCCAATCCTGAATTCAATGAAGTAAAGCATGTTAATTATTGGTAATGGCATGTACCCAATATGTCTTATGTGAGTCATTTAGATCGTCAATGTAATGATTAAATAAGTAGAATTAGGCTTGGTAATGATCTATGGTAAGAAATGACCTATTTGGTTTTAATTTGAACCATTAATAATGTAAGTGAAATATTTAAAAGAGATCCATCATATAGGTTCATAAATTGCCCAAATTGACATGTTTTGAGTAAGTTTGATTGTGACTTAAGGTGATAGAATGATTTGGTTTTGGATTGTTTAGTGTTGATGAATTACAGGGTTGGTAAAATTGACATTAAGGTTCATTTTGAGTCCACATGGCTTGGCACACGGGCGTGTGGCCAGACCATGTGAGACATACGGCTTACACACGGGCGTGTAGTTAGGCCGTGTGTCCTCTGCATCTTGAATTTTAGTTTTGAATTGAGCACACGAGCAGAGACACGGGCGTGTGTCTCAGGTGTGTGGATGACATGGTCTTAAACACGGGCGTGCGATATGGCCATGTAAAAACTGCACTAGATTCGAATTGGAAAATAAATCCACACTGGCTAAGCACACGGGCGTGTAACTTGGCCGTGTGAAACTAGTTTGTTCATGAGTAATAAGTCAGTGTTGAAAACGAGTATAGGGCACGGACGTGTCATGGAGACACACGGGCGTGTCACTTAGACCACACGGGCGTGTGGTACTGTCCAAAGAAGAAAATCTTAGAAATTTTACGAAAAATTTTATAAGCCTCTAATCGGATTCCGATTTATTTCTAATATCTTAATTAGGCCCCAAATATCTATAAAAAAGGTTTAATAAATAAATTACTGAATTGTATAATGATAATTTTTATCTGATTTGTTTATAGACTGTAGTGACCGGTAATACTTCGTAATCCTATACCAGTGACGGTATAGGGTTAGGGGTGTTACAACACGGGCGTGTGGTCGTCTGTGTGGCAGGTCGTGTGATAGAACATGGACGTGTGATCGACGAGGCCAAACCGTGTGCCCAAGACACGGCTGTGCAATGGCCAAGTAGGCATTGTGCGACACACGGGCTAAACTGACTTGGGCTGTGTGGGCCACACGGGTAGTCCACATGGGCGTGTGGAATTCTGGGCCAGGTCGTGTAATCCACACAGCTAAGTCCAATTTAGGCCATGTGGGCTACATGGGTATGTGGGCCCACACGGGCAGGCCACATGGGCATATGAGCCCATTTTTCTGAAAAGTTCTCTAATGTTGCACGGGTCGCCCAAGTCAACTGTGGACCTACTGTAGGGTCGGTAGGCATTAGTGCATTACTTAGACCCCTATGTGTGTAGTCTGTCTGACTGATTTCTGTATTGAGCATGTATGCTAATCTGAATGTATGAACTGTTAACTGCGTAATAGCATGACATCTCTTGTATGTTGCATTGCATTGGGGTGGGTTGATGATATTTGGAGGAAGTGTTCTGAAAGGCTCTTAAGCCGATTATCTGGCAGCTTAGCTGCAAATTTCTGATTATATGTCACATTTCGGTACATCATAGTGTGTAGGGATAAGTAGGTGTTTTAAACCCCACATAGTGTGTAGGGATGGTCGGAGATGGTGTGTATAGGCTAGTGGGTAGGATTTTGTTTTCTGATTTCTGTTACTGCATATTGTATCTGAGATGGGCCAAGGCCCTAAATTGTATCTAATACTATATTCGAATGGGCCAAGGCCCAAACTGAATCTGTAATGGGCCCAAGCCCCAGACTGGAATTGATTATCTTCTGATGTGTATCTATATGTATGTTTTCTATGGGGATTACACACTAAGTTTGCGAAAACTCACCCTTTTTTTTCTGTTTAATCTGTACAGGTAATCCCAGACTTAGGAAGATCGGTGCAGCGGAGGGCTCGACGGTAACCACCCCTACTGAACTCTTTATTAGAGCTTTTGATTTTATATTATCTTTGGGTATTTATTATTGTAATGTTGAGACTTTGTACTGTTTGGTTTAAATTGGGATTTTATACTGTTTTTATGGATTTTTAAACTGCAACTCAACAAAACACGTTTTTTTCCTAAAAACTAAGATTTTCGGTTTCGTAAAATAATTGGTTTCAAAAACTTTTGCTTAAAAGACATGTTTTAAGGTAAATCAACTAGTCCACATTTTTTCGAATTAAATAAAAGCTAATTAACTGGAACGATTTTAACTTATCAATCTCGATTTCAAACCTCATTCCATGTGACATCGCTAGATTCGGCCATAACATCTAAACTGGGTTTGGGGTGTTACAAATATATACTACTAAAGTTTTATATTATTATAATATATATACACATTGTATTTATATAATGGAAAAGAAAGAAAGACAATCTAAAATAATTTTAAATAAATAACTTAAAAGGATAATAATATTAAAAGTTATTATATGAAAAATAATTTTTAAAACTTTACATAATTTAAAAAGTAAACTAAAATGCACCTGGACAAATGAATCCAAACAACCATATGTCTATAATCATTCTAGAATTAATTTTTTAAATGACTTTAATATTTTATTTTTAAAATTTTATTTAAAATTTTTATAAATTTGAATAATGTTTTACAAATTTTTATAATTTAAAAAAAATTATTTAACTATTTTTCCATGTTCATTCTTGACATAAAAAATTTAAACAAATTTTTCTTAAAGAATTTAATTTTTTTTACTGATGTGACAACTAATGTGCACTGCCACCTCAACAATTATGTCACAGCCCAAGAAATAACTTAGGCTTGATGGTTAAGTAGTTAGTGCACTTGACCTAGAGGTCTTACATTTAAGCCAGTCCTCTCCTATTTCTCTTCTTTAATTTTCAGCAAACTAAGATAGAAATCAAATTAAAGAAAAGAAACTTTTATCCCCTAGGGTAAATACCTAGGGTTTTCAAACTAAGATAGAAACTTGTTAAGTTTTTACTCCTAACAATATATATATTAATTTGGTTTCTATCTTAGTTTGCTGAAAATTAAAGAAAAGAAATAGGAGAGGAGTGGCTTAAATGTAAGATCTCTAGGTGAAGTGCACTAACTACTTAACCATCAAGCCTAAGTCATTTCTTGGTTAATTATTTCAATTAACTTCTTATATTTTGGTTAATTATTTCTTGGTTAATTATTTCAATTAAATTCTTGTATTATTTCTTGGTTAATTATTTCAATTATTTCAACAGCAAGGTTAAATTGTCATACAACCCCTTAAAAGTTTGAAAACCCTAGGCATTTATCCTATTTTTCCTTTGCCACAATTTTTTACTAGCAACTTTTATCTGCAAACCAGTTGTGCATTCACAACTATTGGCAGTGTATTAACCTGCAACCTTTGTGGCTCATCCACAAATTGAAGTGTACAGGATAAAAGAGTTTTGGGGAACTCTTACTGTAGAGTGTAGCGGTGGGGTAGGACATTTCTTTTTTCGTTAAACTAAAATTGCATTGTATTACATAAACACGCATAAGCATGCTCGAATGAACTGTCAATTTCTGCTAAGCTATATGATTGTTACTATACTGAAAACTATTATTATGTATGCTTGGGTTACTATTTAGCATTGATTTTCTTGTGATGGAACTCACACTGAGCTTCATGGCTCACTCCCCTCTTATTTCCATCTCTACAGATAACCCACTAGGTTAGGATGCGGACATGGTATCCGAAGGGTCTCGGCTCGATTTTGTTTTATCAAAATGTTTTATAGTTATTATTTGATGTTTTATTATTCAGAGACCATATTGTTTTATTTCTGAACTGTGGCATAGGACTTAGGATTTGAGTTGTTACTGCATACATGACATCTAATTTGATTTTAGGATATTGAAATATGGATATTAATTAATTATGCATGAGCTTCAAGTTTTACTAAAAATATAAACAGATATCATGTTTTCACTGCTAAGTTATAATTAAAATTTTCGAGTAATGAATAAATTGGTAATTAATTAAATTTTCAAAAAGGAGTCACTATTACATAGTTCAGCTAATCTAAACCAGTTTTGATAACTCGTAAGTTTTTCTGAAAATAGACTAAGTTTTCTTCTAAATAAAAAAAAAATGTTTTAAATGACTATTTTAAAAACGTCGATAGCTTACTAGGTCATTTTGGTGGCTAATGCAATCTTTTGAATTCGAGTCTAACGTTTAGGCCAGGTTGGGGAGGTTACAAACTATTGGTGAGATAGAGTACTACATCAATGTCATTAATAGTCATGTTAATAACATAACAGTCAAAGACAGAAAACATTAGTCAAACATAGGGGCTTAATTGATTTTTTTCTCAAAATCTGGAGGCCATTTTACCCTTTAAGTCATTATTTAATAAACTTTTCTTATCAAATTTACATAAACATTAAATAAAAATTAATTTAAAAATTCAAAATATTCTTCCTTTTATATTAAAATCAATAATAGAAAAAATTATAAATTAAAGGCTCATTTAACAAAAAAAAAAAAAAGTAGCATAAAAACTTATTTAAATAAAATATATTAGTTGAAAGATTTTTTTTATTTTAATATGTTATTATCCTTAAAAGACTTTCTTTAAGAAAAATCCTTTTAAGCAGCTCTAGTATTGAAAAATAAAAAATTGATTATAACTTAAAGTTGATAGACACCCCTCCTAACACCAAATCTTAATTATTATTTTAAATAAAAATAAAGGGTTTTATGAGATGGATGGTCATAAGCATATTTAATGAGTGAAGCTTGGCAAAAAACATTACCTAAATTATTTTCAACCACAAATTAAGTCCAATGTCAAGGGTTGTTTTGAAGAAACTAGCAATTGGGTTCTGGTGAGGTTGGTTACTATTAATATTTTTATTTTGATTGGTCAAACATATTTATAATAATAATAAAGCTTGAAATTTCCATTATTTTCATCTTCACACGTGTGCCAGGCTGCTAGGATTTGGTACCAAATTAGGGCCTACAATCTGCTACTCTCTTTTTTCTTAGTAACACATTTTTGCAATTAGTCTGCAAAATTAGCAATTAAGGTCAAATAGATTGTTTTTTTTTTTTTTAATTTAGGAAAATAGACTATTTTTTGAGAGAGTGAGAGGGAAAGCGTGTCCAGCTGGGTGCACTTCGCCTTTAAATTATATTTCCTAAATTTTTTAATACAAATAGTTTCTTTAGTTAGATAGTTAAATGTTAGTAGTTTTGTCTTTTTTTATCATATTAGCTCATTTGGTTAAATTGTTAAATAATAATTTCATCCTTAAAACTCAAGTGTAATTCCCCTCTTCTAAATGCATTTGTAATTTTTATTTTATGCTATTTAGGGTTGTAAATGAATCGAGCTTGAAGGAACAAACCTCTATTCATATTCAGTTGTTTATTTTTAAACTTGTACATATTCAGTTTATGTGCATTAAGAATTTTAAATTTTTGTTCATGTTCGTTTGTTTAATGTTCACGAATATGTTCATTTAACTTAATCGAACATGTTCACAAACATTAAACGAACATGTCCACGAACATATAATTGAACATGTTCACGAATAATGTTAATAAATAATAAATAAACAAACAATAAATACATACACACACATATTGTTTAGATATAAAATAGTCAAATATAAATATAAATAATTATATTATAAATGAAAAAAATACAAACAAGATAATTTCATTAAGAAATTAAACGAGTCAATAAGCAAGCTAATAAATGAGCTTTTAAACGAGTTTATTAGTGAACATAAACGAACAGAACACAGCTCTGTTCGTGTTAGTTCATTTATTAAACGAACATAAAAAATTTGTTCATACTCGTTTATTTAGCTTAATAAACAAACATAAACGAACATTTCACGAACACCCCTAATGCTATTTCAAGCTTTTTTTTTTAATTAATAAATTTTTTTTTTTCAAAATTTTTTTGATTCATCTTTTTAATTAATAACTCTTTTATTCATAAAATCAAATAATATTAAAAATATGAATATTTTTAGTAAATATAATTTTTTTGTGTAATATTTATTTTTCAATCCATATAATGAGTGTAGTAATTTTTAGTATTATATAATTTTATATGTGCATTTAAAATATTTTACATATAAACATAATGATATTTGAAATAACTAATTGAAATATTTCACATATAAAAATATTTGAAATATCATATCCACAATGTAGATGAAAAAACAATGATATTTCAAATATTTTACATATAAAAATAATAATTATATTTGAAATAATTATTTCATTCTATAATATTAAAAATCATCATACCCACAATATAGGTGGAGAAAATAAATATTTGACATATAAATAATATATACAAAGAAAAATATATCAAAAAAATTAGTTGATGTTTATATTATATATAAAGGAATTATTAATTTCAAATATTTTTAACATAATGATATATGCAATATATATTTATTATATAATTACATATTTATTATTTGATTTAATGAATAAAAGAGTTATTAATTAAAAAGATGAATTAAAAATAAAAAAATTTGAGAACAAGATATTTATTAATTAAAACTAAAAAACCTTGAAACAACATGAAATAAAAATTACAAATGTGTTCAAAAAAGGAGAATTAAACCTAGGTCTAAAGGATGAATATTTAATCATTGAACCAAATGAGCCGATATGCTAAAAACATTAATTAAAAATATAAAAAGCTTAAAACAGTGAAATACATACATATATATATATATATAAATGTGAGTGGGAGAGGAATCAAACTTAAGATTTAAGAATAAAACTACTAACATTTAACCATTTAACTAAAGAAATTAATCATATTAAAAAAAAATCAAAAAATGCAACTTAAAGGAAAAGCTCGTCCAGTTGAGTGGAATTTTCCACCCTCTTTTTAAAAACGACTTATTCTCTTAAATTTTCAAAAAATCAACTTATTTAACCAATAAATATTCTTTTATGTGTATTACTTATTTAGCCCTAAATCTATAGAAAAATCAGATTTAATAATGAATTTAAAAAAAAAAACTCAGTTTTTTTCTTCACATTATAGTTGGCTAAAAATAATCAACCACTTCAAAGAAAATTAATCTTTGTTTGATTTTGCCCAAGGCCGGCCTATATTAAAAATGCTAAACTCGAACTCGACCCGACTTCATCATAATAATTTTTTAGATTATTTTTTTATATAAAAACGAATTTAAAAAATATGATACATTAAATACATTAAAAATATTAAAATAAATGTTTTCCAACAAATTAAAAATATAAAAAAAAAAGTTTAGGCATGTGATTCAAGCTGTGCTTGGGCCAAAAAATTTTATCCGATGCCCAGTCCGTTTAGAAAATGGGCTTTATTTTTTATCCAAACTCATTTTTCAGGCATCTATTTTGGCCAAACCCTCCTACTTTTCAAGCCACCAGTCCAAGCTCGAAGGACACCTGAAAAATGGGAGGGTTTAGACAAAATATAGGCCAGAAAAAAATAGGCTTGGGTAAAATTTAAGACCGTTTTCTATATGGGTCGAACATTGGGCAAGATTTTTCTTGCCTGAGTCCAACATGACCTGACCCAAACCGGATATATTATGTTATAAAAAGTAATATATTAATTATATATTTATCTTAAATCACTAACCTAATAACAATTAAATCAATTACTTAAAGCCTAAAAAATAACTTACCCAACTAAATAGCCCAGTACAAAATATAAAATTTTAAAAATTATATTTAATACAATAAAACATTTATTAAATTTATGGTAGTATTTTTTAATATAAATATTTTTAATGTGTTAAGAAAACTTTTATTTTAGTCATTTTTATTATTTAAAGATTTTATTTTTAAATAAAAATTAATTTTAAAAAATTAAATATGAGAGGATGAATTTATTTTTATTCAATTTAATCCGCCTTTAAGCAAGAAATAAACTAAATTAAATTCAAAAATAAAAAATGAATGTAAATACTTGATACGAGTGTGGCACAACCCCAACCATGAAGGCATGTAATTGTGAGATGAGTAGGGGAAGGTGGATGTTATATGGAAATGGTAGTGACACCAAAAGCATGGTGATGGAGAAGTTGAAATAATTAGATACTGCAATTTATAATCTACTCTTTCATTGTGAGTATAATATAAAGGACAATCTTGTTTTAGATTTATAAAAGCACATCATTACTGTTTGTCACTGTCACTGTCACTGTCTTTTTTATCCTCTTCTTCTGTAATTTGGATAATCAAGGTTTATTGGGACCAAAAATTAAAAAAAATAATATCATGTTTGTACTTTCCACAAATTGGGAGGCCCACGTTTTAATTAACTCTTTTCATACAAAATTTTTTGTTGAAAGTACGTCATTTCCATACACGCCAGTATGGTTTCATACTACAAACTTGTCATTATTTTTTACTAAAACCGAAACCATTAAATTGTTCATATTCGAATTTAAATTTTATATCTTTTAACGCATGCTTTCAGTATTTATATATTTTTAATAATTTGACTTTTATTTTTTTAATTAAATTTAGTTTTTAATTTTTCAAAAAAAGTCAATTTACTTTTTTTTAACGAAAATGCTAACAAAAATTTTAATTTTTTTAACAATGTTGGTGTGGTAACCTGTATGATAATTCACGTGTACTTTCATACTGATATGACTAGAGGTGTTCAAACGGTCGGTTCGATGAATACCCGAACATAATTACTATTAGCTGAATTATCCGAAATGTAAAAATCTTTAACTGTTAATCAAACCGAAGTTTTTTTCAAATGCATTAACCGAACCGAAATATTTCGGTTAATTCAGTTAACTAATTTATATGTTTTTTTTTCTTTTGGTTAAAATAAGTATAAAACATATAAAAAATACATTACTAATGTTTATTTTCTTTTATTTAATAGTTCAAAAAACTTTAAATATAAGTAAAAATAACAAATAAGACATTCGAGACACTACATAAGTCTTGAAAGTTAACAACCAAACAAAAAATTAACTATGACAACATAGAAGAAATCTTAAAAGTTTAAAAAAGCAACACAAAGTAAGTCTTGAAAGTTAACAATGATAGCACATAATAGTACTCAAAGTTAAACACCAACAACAACAACAAGCCTTTAAAGCTCAAAATAACAACATAAAAAGCCAAAAACAGTTTGGAAATCTAACAATAGCAAAACAAAAGCATCTCAAAAAAGTTTCAAAAATCAACTCAAAACGAGTCACAAAGGCAACACATAACTAAAATGTAATAGTTTTTAATGTTCTCCTTTTGCATCCATTTCTTAACCCAAAATATCTCTATTTGCATTATCCCTACAAAAATATGTACAAAAAATGAACATATAATAGAGATATATGCATTTAAAAAAATCAAATAATATAAATAAAGGGACCGATTGTAAGTTAACAAGAATAAGATAGTAAGTATACCCTTCAACTCATGAAAGCTCATAAATTTAGGGTAGGCTCTAATGCATTCCAAGAAAAGTCTAAACATTGAAATGATTAAATAAGTTAATGTAGGAGCGAAGTGGTAAAAAAATTGAAACTATTAAATTAAAAATAAGTATACCATTTTCAGTCTTGTCAAGCTCTTGGATTTGTTCTTCAATCTTCTTTATGTCTTCTTGTGATGATGATTTTCGAATCCAATCTTGAGTACATACAATAGTTAATACAATTTTAGGAGTTAAGGAACTCCTAAATTGATCAAGCTTATACAATGTTAGGGCTATTCACTTTCCATCACAATAAAATGTCAAAATATTCAACAAAATTCTCATTAACCTCAACTAGATTTTATTCAATTCAAAAGTTTTTTCCTCACCGCCATTTTCTAACTCACGCTTTTTATACAAAGCTTGCATACGCCTTTTCATTTTTTGTTGTGGTTCACTGAAAGAAACATGTGTTGCCACACTTGATTGGCTACAAGTACTATGAAGCGGAGGATTATACTCATCAAACAATTCATACAAAGCTTCCTTCAACTTTTGCATCATTTTAAAAGCTTTTTCAGCATTAGAAATTTCACTAAGTGCAAATTCAAGATACTTCATTTTTTTTCTAGGATCTAAAACACAAGTAACAAGCAAAAGAAAATTCATCTTATCAATATCACCCCAAACTTATCAACCTAGTCTTTCATCTTCATGGTCATAACACTAAATTCAACGTCAATATTTAACTAAACATCTCGTAAAATGATATCAAATTCAGAAAACTCATCAAAAAATTTATTGGATGTGACATATGAAGTGTCGAAAACATGCAAAGTGACTTCGTAAAAGTAGTCCAAGAAATCCCTCAAGTTTCTAACACTAGGCCAATCATCCGCACTAGGTCAACCCCTCCATTTTCAAGTCTAGCCCTAAAGTTTATATCTTACTATTCAAATCTTTCAAAAGCTCTCTCAAAATTCTGTGTAATGTCTAACATTGAGTAGGTCAAGTTTCGCCTAGTACAAATATCAAGACACAACATCTTCTTGCACTCAATCTTTTCCACCACCACAAACTCCTTAAACTTTTGTAATCTAGTTGGAGATTCCTCACATATCTAACAGTCCCCTAACATTCCAACTAATCAATTCACAAACGAACTATTATATAGTAATATTTATATATATATCCACAATCATACATAACTATACATTTGTTGGCTTTGAACAAAACATTTAACAAGTTTACACAACATTATCTTTATACAACATACTTAAAAAGGGACATTCAAACATCTAGTAGGCCATATCTAACCAAAACAACCTAGGTACACGCCAAAATACAAAAAAAAAAAAAAGAGAGAGAAAAAAGTACATCACTAACATTGAGTTTGGGATTTGTTGTGGATGCTAAGTCGTTGAACAAAAGTAAGTTCCTAATATGTATTCAAAGAAAGGTTCACATATTAAATAAACCCATTCACTCGAAGTATCACACTTACATCTAGTAACCTAACTTTTTTTTTATTTTTTTTTTTACATTTCATAACATACAAGTTTATACTATGGAAATTGTAATAGCCCAAATTTGACCTGGCTGAAAACCAAATAAATAAATAAATAAATTTAACAGTCCATATAAAGTCCTTTTACAGAACCCAAAATACAAACCCATTAACCACAGCCCAAACCCAATTAGCCTAAAACCAAACCCAAATAGATCGGTTAGGACCCTGCAGGCCTAAAGCTACCCACCAGACCCACTTACACCCGTGACCCAATTACAGTTAACATTACACAGTTTAACTCATCTACCAGGCTAGCCCAAACTTAAAACAGCCCAACTGGCCCAGCTTATTGTACCAAGGCAGAAACCCTGGGTTTCGCTTTCTTTCTCCTCTGGGCCAAGCAAATGTAAGGTTCCGTAAGACCTTTCGGTTTTACGCTGTTCCGACTACCCTCCAGCGAGGCCACGATTCAGGCTCCGAGTCACGCCGAGATCAACGCCATCGTGAGAACATCATGTAACGCCCCTAACTCGAATCCGTCACCGAAATAGAGTTATGGAGCATTACCGGAGTTACCGATTTATTTATCAGATATTTCATTTTATCTAACGTTCATATTTGGAACCAATTAAAATCAAACATATTGTCCCTTAACGTTTATTATTTTTCTCGATATGTTTTACTTGAATTTATTACTCGTCTCAATTTAATTAATTTCCTTGTATCAACGTATAAAAAATAATCACCTATTTACATGTCATGATAAATATCATTCTCTTGCCATTTCTTCATATACATAAAATCAGGGAATTCATTATATCGATATTTCATGCATTTAAAAATACAATTCAAGTTATACTAACTTACCTCTCGTTACTTGTACATGTTTATAATTTCATTAATCCGATATTTTTTCTTTTCCACGTTCAAGTCTCGTATTCGAGTTATCCTGATCTTTATGAAGAAATTTGATCGTCATTTTCATTTATTTCATGTTGTAATACATTCAACTAATACTCTAAACAAAATTACCATTTTACCCCTAAACTTTTAATTAATGACGATTTCATCCTTAGGTTAAAATAAAATAAAATTATTGCAATTTAATCCTTATTTCCAGCCGTTATTCTCAAACAAATTGATAACGACCCATGAATTCTATAAAATATCAGAATTTTCCATAATTTCAACACTTTTCAATTTAATCCTTAAAACATGTTTTTCCCGATCTTGAGCTAAATTAATAATTTCATTCAATTTTGTAATTTTAAATAATAAAATAATTCATTTCATGCAATTTGGTCATTTCTGACATTTTTACAAAATTGCCCATAAATTTTTACTTTTATTCAATTTAGTCCATGAGCCTAAAACATGCAAATTAGCCATGCTAGCTGAATATTCATACATATTTTCCTCCTTCTCCTCTCCATTCCACATCCTTTATTTATATAACATGCAACAAGTAACATTATCAATAATTTCACTATTTACTTATATGTATATTCAAAACTGTCCATTTGCGTCATAGTTACTCAATTATTTATATCTTAAGGTACAGAACTCAAAATTAAGATCCGCTAATTTTCCTGAAACTAGACTTACATATCTTATTACCATAAAATTTTCACAATTTTTGGTTTAGCCAATAAGTACAGTTTATTCTTTAAAGTTACCCCTGTTCTGCTGTCTGACAGTTCCGACCCTTCTTCACTAAGAATTAATTATCTCATCGTACGAGATTTGGATGATGTTCCCGATTATTTATATTGAAAATAGACTCATTAAGGATTCTAAACATATAAATTTAAGCCCCTAATTATTTTTATCCAATTTTTGATGATTTTCCAAATTCAGAACAGGGGAACCCGAAATCATTCTGACCTTGTCTCACAAAAGTTATTGTATCTCATGATTTACAATTCCATTGCTTACATAATTTCTTTTATAAGAAACTAGACTCAATAAGATTTAATTTCATATTTTATTCATCCTATAATTCGATTTCTACAATTTTTGGTGATTTTTCAAAGTTAGGCTACTGCTGTTGCCCAAAATAGTTTTAGTGAAAAATATTGATTCCATTTAGCCCCAAATTTCATAGTTCATACAATTCAATTCTTGTTCAATTAACTCCTCAATTGAGATAATTTTTCTCATTTAATACTTTATTCCATCATTTTAAACTACTTCATAACCCTTGAAAACCAGAACTTTAACACTAGACCTTAATTCCAAACTCTTTCACAATTAGGTCCTAAACCAATTTTCATCAATTTTACTTGATAAAATCACCATATGTCAAAATTAAAACTTCAATTCTATGTTTATTCATCATATTCTTCCAGTACTCATCCATAAAAACTTCAAAAATTAGCCATGGAATCAAAAACTAATGAAATAGTAAGTTGGACCCAATTGTAAAAGTCCAAAAACATAAAAATTTCAAGGAGAAAGCAAGAATTAAACTTACATGAAGCTAGAGTATGAAAACCAGCTTGAACCCTCATCCATGACTGTTTTTCAGCTGATGAATATGAAGAGAAATGAAGAGAATTCTAGATATTCCAATTTAGTCCCATTTTTATTTAGTTAATTTTGGCAATTTTCCAATTTTGCCCTTATTTCACCCATTTTCTGATTTTTCTCAGCTATTGCCGCCCAAAATATCTCCTTTGGGCTTATTTTCACTTTAGGTCCTTTCTCATTTGACAATTAAGCTATTTAATCATTTTAGCAACTTTTACACCTTTTTCAATTTAGTCCTTTTTATTTAATTAGCTATCAAGATTTTTAAAATTTCTTGACGAAACTTTAATACTAACTTATTAACACTCCATAAATATTTATAAAAATATTTATGGCTCGATTTAAATTTTTTTGAGGTCTCGATACCTGCTTTCGATTCTAATTATTTTAATATATATATATTTTTTTGTACACTATTCACTATTTCAAAATTTTTCCTAACTTAACATTTAACTTATACTCACTAAATTAATAATATTTCCTACTCATTTGTCGGGTTTAGTGATCTCGAATCATTGTTCCGACACCACCTGAAATTAGGTCATACAACTCTCCCCCTTTAGGGATTTTCGTCCCCAAAAATCTTACTGTAAGAAGTTACTTTCAACACTCATAAACACTTTTACTAACTTCTCGAATCACAATTTGATTTAACCTCGAATATCTTTTTCTGTCACCTTTGAACTCTAGAACACAATGTTGGAACATCTTTGTCAAAATTATAAATTACCCTCTCGGGGACACATATACTCACTGATCTGATCATCAAAGGAAAACTCAGACTTACATGAAATGATCATACATATCTTTCTTTGTCAAATGAATAACCATAAACTAAATAACATTTTCCTTTCCGATGTTAATGACAATCCCAATTCAAATCTATAGTCATTCTATCTCATAACACACTAGTATTATCACCGATCAGAATAATCCCAAATGTTCTTAATGTTCGGCTTACTTGCTAACAAATAGACATCTGAGTTTGAACTCAAAAATATTATGTAACGCTCATACAATCACTAGTACATCTAACTCACAAAAAGATAATAAAGATCTTGATAATTTCTCAAAGAAAGCCAAAAGAAAAACATTGCTTACCGACTGGACTTCCATCATAACAGAGATAATATATTCCCGCATGTATAAAACAAAAAATCATGATCGGTAGAAACATAAGAATAGTCTCACATAAATTTTTACCATTAACTTCATTTCCAACATATTAAAATAGAATTCCAAAAAAGATGAAGAAATGACGATCATAAACCGACCAGACCAATAGAGCTTTCTCTAACATCATAATTAACTAGCATTCTCAAAACATCCAGAACTCCACCAGAGACTGAATAACCACACACATATCTCTGAGGAAAAGAGAATATATAGAATACCTAGAAAAGATGATCATATTCGTTTCAACTGTAACTATCACGCACAATCATCTTTACTACTCAATTATCATTTTTCTAACTAATTACATCATCATAAACCCCGCATTATTCCATTCACTAACGAAAACCAATTCGGGAAAAATTTCATAAACACATACTTGGATATCATATCTGAATAAGTCGACTAGCCGAGGTTAACTTTTTCTTTAACCGAGTCATTACGTAATCTGAACGATCTTTAGAGTAATCTGATATCTTTTTTCAAAACTGTATTTACTTGTCAAACTATTTTCAACTCCGACTACATTATTAATTATTCAATTCTTCAGTACTTTTAGTTTCCCATTTGTGAACTTATTCAACAATTTTTTTTTTTTTTTTTTTTTTTGTAAATTTTCATTATAAAATACTACATTGGTAAGAGGGTGAGGTCGTAAGGCCTCTAACTGAGCTCTCATAAATACACACATATAACTTAGCATTTATCATCAACATCATATCATCACAATTACATAATTCACTTCAAACAAATTAACATACTTTAATTATGCTTTAATTTCATATCTCGACAATAGTCTTTCATCAAATAGCATCATATATCATCTATACTATCTTTAATCAATTCATGAACCTTTGGTTCAAGCTTTCAATCTCATATCTCAATTTCAATTCACATTTCAATTTTTAATTCCACTTTCTTTCTTTTTTTTTTTTCATACTTTCAAAAGTTCAATCGATCAAATTCATTTGATTTTCTCATTTCATTTATTCAACTGATTTCAATATCAATAATTCAATATTTTAGCAAATTCATGATCCTTTCCAGATCTCACATTTCATTTCAATTGAGAATTCAACTCATAATTTCTTTCTCATATATATATATATATTTTAATAGTACGAGCAACCAAATTTATTTAATTTTCTCATTTCGATTATTCACCCTATTAACAATCCGGACTTTGACGGATACACAGATTCAACCCAAACACACCATGACGGCACATAGTGCCTCATCGGTCGGCCAAAACGAAAGCGATAAGAGCAAAGGCGATGCGGTACGAGTACCTCATCGGAACAAATCCGAATAAGCGATAAGAATAACGATGCGGTAACAATATCCGACACACAAAGTGCCGAATCGTTAATCTGTATGATAACGAAAGACATAAGTGCCAAATCGGTAAAGCCGATAAATCCTGTACTCTTCCAATCCTATGGCATGCCAATTATATCCGACTAGCCCGACAAGTTAATAGGGAATTTAATTCTTATTTCAATTTTACTTAATATTCATATTTACCCTATTAACAAGACTCGGACTTTGGCGGATATGCTGATTTCACCCAAACACACCGAATATCCAGCCCAAACACACCCTTAATATTATAAATCCTTCATAACACACCAAAGTATAATATAGCCTCCCAAACACACCATTATATCATATCCTCCCAAACACACCGAATGTCCAACCCAAACACACCCGGAATATTATAAATCCTCCATAACACACCGTAAAGGCATTTAATGCCTCTTCTGATAAACCAGAGTTATAATAATGAAACATCTTCTCGGCCGAACTACAAATCTCCTCATCACATCATAAATCCAATGGCATGCCATTTGTATCCAATCTAGTCCGATCTCAATTAATTGGGTATTTGATTCACTTTCTCAATTTAATAATTCCTTTATCAATATACCAATCTAATATTCATATATATTCACACATTTTCATAATTTCATACATTTTCATTTAATTCAACAAATATATTTCAATTATTCACATAAATTCATAATTCTATACAATTCAATTCACTTTTCAATAACAAATATTCAAATATCACAAATCTCATATTTAAAATTTTTAAACAATTTATATTTCAATTCAAATAATCAAATATACTCATAATTCAATTCAATTCAAATAATCAATATATATTCAATATATATATATACACCAATTCAATCAATATAAATTCAATAAATTCATCACATACTATATCAATCCATTTCAATTGCAAAACACAATAATTCTTACTTACCATACATAACAATTAAAAATTCAGAATCAATAATAATTAAAATTTGAATTATAGTAATACACACTTTAATTAATCATAATTCCATTCCATTCCATTCAATTCAATTCAAATTCACTTTTCTACTTTCTAATCAGTATACAATTCAATACCAATACATATTTCAGATATTTACATATAATCATACTTCACATGTACTACATTCGGTCCGAGAACCGACTAAACCTTAGCTCGATACCACTAAATGTAACGCCCTAACTCGAATCCGTCACCAAATAGAGTTATGGAGCATTACCGAGTTACCGATTTATTTATCGATATTTCATTTTATCTAACGTTCATATTTGGAACCAATTAAAATCAAACATATTGTCCCTTAACGTACTTATTTTTCTCGATATGTTTTACTTGAATTTATTACTCGTCTCAATTTAATTAATTTCCTTGTATCAACGTATAAAAATAATCACCTATTTACATGTCATGATAAATATCATTCTCTTGCCATTTCTTCATATACATAAAATCGAAATTCATTATATCGATATTTCATGCATTTAAAAATACAATTCAAGTTATACTAACTTACCTCGTTACTTGTACATGTTTATAATTTCATTAATCCGATATCTTTTCTTTTCCACGTTCAAGTCTCGTATTCGAGTTATCCTGATCTTTATGAAGAAATTTGATCGTCATTTTCATTTATTTCATGTTGTAATACATTCAACTAATACTCTAAACAAAATTACCATTTTACCCTAAACTTTTAATTAATGACGATTTCATCCTTAGGTTAAAATAAAATAAAATTATTGCAATTTAATCCTTATTTCCAGCCGTTATTCTCAAACAAATTGATAACGACCCATGAATTCTATAAAATATCAAAATTTTCCATAATTTCAACACTTTTCAATTTAATCCTTAAAACATGTTTTTCCCTGATCTTGAGCTAAATTAATAATTTCATTCAATTTTGTAATTTTAAATAATAAAATAATTCATTTCATGCAATTTGGTCATTTCTGACATTTTTACAAAATTGCCCATAAATTTTTACTTTTATTCAATTTAGTCCATGAGCCTAAAACATGCAAATTAGCCATGCTAGCTGAATATTCATACATATTTTCCTCCTTCTCCTCTCATTCCACATCCTTTATTTATATAACATGCAACAAGTAACATTATCAATAATTTCACTATTTACTTATATGTATATTCAAAACTGTCCATTTGCGTCATAGTTACTCAATTATTTATATCTTAAGGTACAGAACTCAAAATTAAGATCCGCTAATTTTCCTGAAACTAGACTTACATATCTTATTACCATAAAATTTTCACAATTTTTGGTTTAGCCAATAAGTACAGTTTATTCTTTAAAGTTACCCCTGTTCTGCTGTCTGACAGTTCCGACCCTTCTTCACTAAGAATTAATTATCTCATCGTACGAGATTTGGATGATGTTCCCGATTATTTATATTGAAAATAGACTCATTAAGGATTCTAAACATATAAATTTAAGCCCCTAATTATTTTTATCCAATTTTTGATGATTTTCCAAATTCAGAACAGGGGAACCCGAAATCATTCTGACCTTGTCTCACAAAAGTTATTGTATCTCATGATTTACAATTCCATTGCTTACATAATTTCTTTTATAAGAAACTAGACTCAATAAGATTTAATTTCATATTTTATTCATCCTATAATTCGATTTCTACAATTTTTGGTGATTTTTCAAAGTTAGGCTACTGCTGTTGCCCAAAATAGTTTTAGTGAAAAATATTGATTCCATTTAGCCCCAAATTTCATAGTTCATACAATTCAATTCTTGTTCAATTAACTCCTCAATTGAGATAATTTTTCTCATTTAATACTTTATTCCATCATTTTAAACTACTTCATAACCCTTGAAAACCAGAACTTTAACACTAGACCTTAATTCCAAACTCTTTCACAATTAGGTCCTAAACCAATTTTCATCAATTTTACTTGATAAAATCACCATATGTCAAAATTAAAACTTCAATTCTATGTTTATTCATCATATTCTTCCAGTACTCATCCATAAAAACTTCAAAAATTAGCCATGGAATCAAAAACTAATGAAATAGTAAGTTGGACCCAATTGTAAAAGTCCAAAAACATAAAAATTTCAAGGAGAAAGCAAGAATTAAACTTACATGAAGCTAGAGTATGAAAACCAGCTTGAACCCTCATCCATGACTGTTTTTCAGCTGATGAATATGAAGAGAAATGAAGAGAATTCTAGATATTCCAATTTAGTCCCATTTTTATTTAGTTAATTTTGGCAATTTTCCAATTTTGCCCTTATTTCACCCATTTTCTGATTTTTCTCAGCTATTGCCGCCCAAAATATCTCCTTTGGGCTTATTTTCACTTTAGGTCCTTTCTCATTTGACAATTAAGCTATTTAATCATTTTAGCAACTTTTACACCTTTTTCAATTTAGTCCTTTTTATTTAATTAGCTATCAGTACTTTAAAATTTCTTGACGAAACTTTAATACTAACTTATTAACACTCCATAAATATTTATAAAAATATTTATGGCTCGATTTAAATTTTTTTGAGGTCTCGATACCTCGTTTTCGATTCTAATTATTTTAATATATATATATTTTTTGTACACTATTCACTATTTCAAAATTTTTCCTAACTTAACATTTAACTTATACTCACTAAATTAATAATATTTCCTACTCATTTGTCGGGTTTAGTGATCTCGAATCATTGTTCCGACACCACTGAAATTAGGCTGTTACACATCATCAGGCCTTCGTCTTCGCCGGATTTCTCGCGAGCACCTGCAAAAGAAGGAAAGAACCACAGCAGCAAACAAAACCAAATATGGAAAGAGATAAAAAGATTTCTTTCCTACTCTATGTAATAGCAACAGTGGCTATAAAAGCCCGAATCAAAACAATGTAAAAGGGGGGATTTTTGACAAAATAGAAATATACTTACATATATTCATTCAGAGAAGTACAAACAGTTTCTAAAAGGTGATTTAATCGTGTACTTTGTTCTTATTTTAGCATGCATATATAAATCGTTCTAAGCAGAAATTGTTGAGGTTTTAAAAAGGAAAGAGAGTTACCTGTATTACGCTTGAAAAGGGGAGGGTTTTTAACCCTCCGACCACCGTGCGTGGCGGCGTGTGGGAACCGATGGATGGAGACTCCACAGAACTCTGATGACCGGCCTCTAGTCCTCTTTAGAGGATTTTTTGTGTTTTTTTTTCTTAAAACGAAGTTTCAAATGATTTTAGGCTTTAGTTTTGGTTTATATTGCCCTAACAAAACGACACCATTTTAGCTTAGTCTGATAAGCTTAAAACGACGACGTTTTGAAGCCCTAGGATCCGCGTGTTGACCCGATTACCCGGGGAGGATCCGCATGTTTTTGAGAATTGGGCTAATTGCTCATTTGGTCCTCCTTTTTTTTATTCATAATTTCATTAATATTTATTTGTAATTTGGCCCTAATGTTTCAATTCCGTTTCAATTTAACCCTTACAGTGTTTTAAAACCACATTAACGGAAACAATGTCGTTTTGGGATTAGGGCAAATTGCCCAGTGAGTCCTCTGAATTTAACGCACATTTCAAATCAGGCCCAAAATTTTTACTATTTTACAAATTAGCTTTATAATTTTATTTAAATTAAATTTTAGCCCTTTCTTTTTATTTTTATTTTTTTATATTTATACAATTTATTTATTTTTAAAAAAACTATACATATATTATTATTAAAATACCATGCATACATTTAAAATCCTTTATCATATATTATTTTCCTATATATATATATTATATTTTATTATATAACATTTATTATATGTTACTATTTTTTTATATGTTATGTATATTATATATTATCTATTATATTATTTATGTCTTATATTACACACTATATTATTATTTGTAAATTATTATTTTTGACTTATATTATATACATGTTTCATCATTGATTATTCATTTATTTATTATATGATATTTTTTTATAATTATTTTTTATAATTACTTTTATACTATTTATATATTTGTTTATTTTATATATATTAATTTTAAAAAAAATTGATATATTTTATTTTATATAATTATTATTCTTTTATAAATTTTGTATTATATATTATATCTTGTATATTAAATACTATTTTAAAATTATTGTTAAATATCATATTTTTATTTGTATTATAAGTATATTTGGTTAACAATTAATCACTTTATTTTATATTTATGTATATACTAATTCTTTTATGTATTTTATATTGTATATGTCATTATGTATTAAATGTTATTTTCAATTATTATTTAATGTTTTATTTTATGAACATGTATATTGATATTATATTTCTTTTTAATTGTGTATCATGCATCATTTCTTAATTATTACTACATATACTTGTATGTTTTGCTTATCCATCTTCAATATAAGCTATGTGTATCTTTGTATATATGATGTTATGTAATTTTAAACATGTATGTATCTAGTATATGATTTTTGTATTATTGCCATTGTATTGTTTAAATGCATGTTTTATTCACTTATTATTGCAATATTCTACTCTATAATGATAATGTGATTCCTCATGCATTAATTAAAAATAAAATTCCGAAGTTTTTCAAAAAATATAAAGGCAATGCTTGGCATTTGGAAACTTCGATAAAAAGTAGTGCCCTAACTTATTGGGTTGCGACATTTCTCGTTGAGTTCGAATAATCAAGTACCCTTCTAAGTTTTTAAAGGTTTTCAAAACGCGAGCAACTGTCTTGGAATTTCAAAGCAATATGTCCTAACTCACTGGATATGGCGTTTTGTTGTTTTGAGATGGGGATTTCAAAAAAGGGGCTAACTTAGTGTCAAGTATCTTAAAGATATTGTGTCCTAACTTATTTAATATTTTGATTTATTTGATATAAGTGAACCCTAGTTTTCAAAACCAAAAATATTAAAAGAGGATTGCATCTTAAAATTTTCAAATTTTCGACATTAAAGACATTTTGATAATCAATTAGGTACCAATTTTGGGCGTTACGAGGGTGCTAACCCTTCCTCGTACGTAACCGACTCCCGAATTCGTTTTCTCGACTTTCATAGACCAAAAGTAATGATTTTGAAACAAAGTGTTTTAAAGGTGATCCAATCACACCTAAAAAGATTGGTGGCCACTCTCGTTTTCATTTTTCTTAAAAGTCGATTCCCATTTTCGAAAAACTAGATTTAAAAATGGTTTCAATAGCTTGGCGACTCCACTGGGGAAGAATAAGAGAGTCAAGCCGTGTAATTGATTATCTCTTGTCTTAATGTCGGAAATTAAAAATTTTAAAATTCAATCCTCTTTGTATTACATATGTTTGTATTATTGCATATGTTATATATTCTGATACGCATTGCATTTGCATGACCGTTGTGGTCACACCCTTAAGTGGGAGTGAGAAACTACTCCTTCGTGAGGTTTTCGCCTCCGTGTAGGATAATGGATCACTTTCAAGATACATCCGTACCTATGGTTTCGTGAGATTTTCATCTCCGTGTAGCCATAGGGAAATGTATTCCCCTGAACTGAACTCGATTCAAATGAGCCTATAATGGGTGAGGATCAATGAATCTGCTGGTTCGGGTACCTCAAACTTTAGAACTAAAACCTCATATAGAAAAATCGTAAGAGCTCAACTTAGTTAGAGTTGAACTTTAGGTATTACTCTTATAAATTATCGTCGAGATTTATTGATATCATTTGATATTGACTATTTCTTTTCCTTTGTTTGCATGACATTTTTGCATTTGCAAAGGTATCGATTCACGGTCAGTCTCTAAGTTAGGAAGTTTTGTTATGGAGAACGGATTTCTTGATAGAGTGGAGGGCAACGCTAACGTCCATAGATGGTCTGAGCAAACTCAACTAGAAAAAGGGAGATAGTATATCTGTGGGATATATGTCGGAGCTGTCAGATTATACTCGTATAGTGTCACCCAGAATAATCTCCAAGAGCTTGAGAAAATTTGGGATCAGTGGGGCAATGAGACAAAGCAGTTATTTTACGATAATTACAGAGATTTGCCTTACTTGCTTGATATTCAGGTAAATGAGCACTTGTTCTCGAGCCCTTGCTCGATTTTTGGAACCCGCGATCTGATTGTTTCACTTTTGGGGAAGTAGACTTGGTACCTACTGTAGAGGAGTACACTGCCTTACTTCGCTGTCCTCGGTTTCAGAATGACAGGATCTATTCTCGAGCTACTTGTATCCCTACCTTTTGGAAAAAATTAATGACTATTATGGGGATAAGCGAGCAGTGGATCACGGCTAGAATTAAAGAAAAAGGTGAGTGCAAGTGCATTTCGTGGGATGCTTTGAAAAATCTGATTTTGACACACCCTGATGAGACGAAGAAGGTAGATGTTTTTGCTTTAGGTTTGTATGGACTGATGGTTTTCCCTAGGGCTTTGGGATATGTGGACGAGGCGACCAAGGATCTTTTTCATCGACTCAGCAAAAGGGTCACCTCTGTCTCTGCGATCTTGGCGGAGATATTCAGATCCTTGGGAGCATGTAGGAGGGCTGGTGCAGGCAGGTTTATAGGGTGTGCTCAGTTACTTCTGGCTTGGTTCTACAGCCATTTCCGATTAATAGATAGCGTGGTTTGTCGGGTCTTCTTTGAGGATTATTCACCGTTAAAGGACATAGTAACTTCAACTAAGAGAGTTGATATTCCAGAAAAGAATTGGATAACGTTATTTCAGAATCTTCAGTCGAAAGATGTTGAGTGGAAGGCTCCGTGGATGATTCCTGATGAGATTCTTTACCGATGCGACAGTTTCGATTGGGTTCTTCTGTTGGGAATTTGGGGTACCATTGGTTACACCCCTTTGCTCGTGCTAAGGTAGTACGGATTGAGATAGTTCATACCAGTAACTCATGGATTAGCTCAAAGTGAGTTTGTATACAAGGGAGCCGATTACAAGAGGAAGGTTAGCGAGGTTTCTAGTGTTTGGAACAAGACTTGTCGGTTGAAATGAGTAGCTATTAGCCCTGCTACAACACCGAAATATGTCAAATGGAGAAGCAGAAGGATTAATGATAATATCCCTAAGCCAAGCAGGGACTGATAGAGGAATATTTACGAGTGATGCCCTCGGAGCTAGAAATCATGAAGCAAGAGTTCGAGAGAAGGAACTTGGAGCTTGAGAAGAGGATAGCAAAACTTGAAGAAGAAAAGATGTACTTGACCTTAGATGTCGATGTTCAAAAGATGAAGGTCGAGAAAGAAAGGAAAGAAAAGAGGAAGATTGAGGAGGACAGAGATGATTTGAAAGAACATTACAAAAAGCCACAAGTATCCTTGAGGAGAGTGAGAGTAGGAGGGTTTTCAGATCAATTGCAGAAGGAGGTCCAAGAGGAAAAAGCTAGGGCTGAGTATTGGGAGAAAAGGTTCCAAGAAATGCAGTCGCAGAATTTGGCATTAGAGGAAGAAAATAAAGGGTTGAAGACTAAGGTAACTGAGCTTGGAAGATCTCTTCATTGGCATCGAAATCATGACTCTACGGTTGAGCTAAAAGAGTTAAAAAGTAAGGTTGAAAGTTTGGAAGTGGCATTGCATAATGGTAAACTTCAGATTGAGTAGCTTGAGGCGCAAGAAGATTATCTGAAGGAAGAACTTCATCAGTCTAGAGGACAGGTCAGAGAAAGGGATCACGTCATGGGTGAAGCCGTAGCCCATGGCAATGAAGGAGTGAATGCCATTGGCAAAGCTGGTGAAAAAAGGATGAAGGAAAATGTTGTTGAGATGAGGATGCCTTTGAAGGTGATTTGGAAAGAGATGGTGAAGAGAGAAATGATAACCTCTGGTAAAGAAGGAGAAAAAACGGGGAACTATTGTGAGTTCTATGGAAAAGAGGGTCATGAGACCCAAAATTGCGAAGAATTCAGAGCCTTGGTACAAGGCTTTATAGATAATAAAGAGCTACAAATTTTTGAAGGTAGCTCTTATAAAAGAGAAATAAGTACGCTGAAAGGTGAACAAAAATGAACCAGCTGGCCAAGGATCATTATTTCCCTGCCAAGGAATAATGAAGTGGGGGTGCAAACCAGGCCCAAGGTCGTCATCCATAAACCTACTCCTTTCTCTTACAAGGATGACAAGAGGGTGCCATGGAGTTACGACTGCAGTGTAACAGTACCTGAGGGGGAGAGTATAGCCAGTGCATCTAAAGATGTGTAAAATGAAGGTTCCTATACACGAAGTGGGAAGCGTTATAATGAGGGGGTATCAGAATTGAGCCCACAAAAACAAAGGACGTTGAGAAGAAGAGAGAGACCGAAGTATCCATCAATGAACCAGTAAGGGAGGAGGAGGCTAAAGAATTTCTAAAGTTCCTTAAACATAGTGAATATAGTGTGGTCGAGCAGTTACGTAAGCAGCTAGTACGTATATCAGTATTAGCTCTACTTCTGAGTTCTGAGGTGCATCGGGATGTATTGTTGAAGGTGCTTAACGAAACATATGTCACTCACGACATATCTGTTAACAAATTAGACCGGTTGGTGAATAACATCAGTGCTGACAATTTCATCTACTTCAATGATGATGAAATTCCACCTGGGGGCATAGGGTCAACCAAGGCCTTGCACATCACTACTCGATGCAAAGGATACACGCTTTCAAGTGTACTCATTGATAACGGGTCGGCTTTGAACGTCCTTCCATTATCCACGTTGAATAGACTACCTATTGACAGCTCGCATATGAAAACATGCCACAATGTGGTAAGAGCCTTCGATGGAACCGAAAGGAAGGTGATGGGGCGAATTGACATTCCCTTAGAAATTAGGCCAAATACATATGAAGTTGATTTCTTGGTAATGGATATCAAACCCGCCTACAATTGCTTATTGGGGATACCCTGGATACATTCGGCAGGAGCGGTGCCCTCCTCACTACACAAAAAATTGAAGTTAGTGACAGATGGACGGTTAATAACCATCAATGCGGAGGAATACATTATAGAGGCAGTCACTAGCAAGGCCTCTTACATCGAGGCAAATGAAGAGGCTGTTGAGTGTTCTTTTCGCTCTTTGGAAATCATCAATGCAACCTTTATTTTGAAAGGAGGAAAGGTGCCGATTCTCAAAATGTCTGGAGCTACAAGGATGGCCCTGCAAATGATGATTGGGAAGGGACCATTGCCAGGGAAAGGACTAGGAAGACAGTTGTAAGGAGGGATTCAAATCCCAAAGTTGATTGAGAAGAAAGATCACTTTGGTTTGGGCTTCAAGCCAGACCATAGGCACAAGAGGCAAGAAATTGAGAAGCGCCAAGCGAGAAGAAAGACACGTTTAAATGGAGGAGAAATAGAGCGGAACCGATGACATTCCCATCTATATCCAAATCCTTTAGGTCAGGAGGGTTACTGGTAGAAGAAAGTCATCAAATTAATGCTGTACATGAGGAGGGATTAGAGCAAAGAAGTTTCGAGGGCATTCGCCCTTACGAACCAGGGAGCTCTCTGAACAATTGGACTGCGGAAGACCTTCCTGTAGTCTTTAGGAATTTTTCAGAGTAATGCTCGAAACATGTCTATTACTCTAAAGCCTAGGAGTAGTAAGATTACATTTGTGAAAATAGGCTTATGTTCATATATTATTATTTAAATAAAACATAACTTTTATCAATTTAAACGAGTATTGTTTCATTTTTTATCGACCAATATTCCTTTAAATTTTGGCAACTCTTATTCTTTTATTCGTAGCACATAAACAATCATTCATTCATTCTTTGTATATTCTTTCATACCCCCACAGGTCCCTAGATATCAATGATATGAGCACTGATACTACCGCTCCTGATTTCTCTTGCGAGCAAGACATGTGTTTAGAGGAACCTCAGGATTTTGAAGATATTCAAGATTGTGACGTATCTCTCGATCTGTTAAGAATGGTGAAACAAGAGGAGAAACAAATCATGCCACATGAGAAAGAGGCAATAGAGAATATAGTCCTAGAGGAAGGGAAGGAGTTGAAAATTGGAACACTGATTACCAAAGACACAAGGTATGCTCTGGTTGAGTTACTTCGAGAGTTCAAAGATATCTTTGCCTGGTCATATCAGGATATACCCGGATTAAGTGCTGACATTATAGTACATCGTCTTCCGATAAGACAGGATTGTAAGCCAGTCCAACAGAAGTTGTGAAAAATGAGACTAGATATTGTTCTGAAAATAAATGATGAAGTCAAGAAGCAGTTTGATGCGCATTCTTGCGAGAAGTGAAGTACTTCGAATGGGTAGCTAACATTGTGTCTGTTCCTGAGAAGGATGGGAAGGTACGAATGTGTGTTGATTACATAGATCTGAACAAAGCAAGCCCAAAGGATAATTTTCCTTTGCCACACATTGACACTTTAGTAGATAACACAGCGGGATATTCGTTGTTTTCCTTCATGGATAGCTTCTCGGGATACAATCAGATAAAGATGCATCCAGAGGACATGGATAAAACTACCTTTATAACCTTGTGAGGCACCTTTTGTTACAAAGTAATGCCGTTTGGACTGAAGAACGCAGAGGCAACATACCAACGAGCCATGGTGAACTTGTTTCACGACATGATGCATAAGGATATTGAGGTGTATGTTGATGATATGATTTCCAAGTCGCATATAGAAAAAGAGCACATTGAGGTATTAAGAAGATTGTTCTTGAGGTTGAGAAAGTTTCAGTTGAAGCTCAATCCAACAAAGTGTACCTTTGGAGCCAGATCGGGAAAGTTATTAGGATTCGTAGTCAGTGAAAAGGGAATTGAAGTCAACTCAGACAAGGTCAGAGCCATACAGGAGTTACCCCCACCACGTACTCAGAAGGAAGTTCGAGGATTCCTAGGAAGGTTGAATTACATTGCTCGGTTCATTTCACAACTAACCGAGAAATGTGATCCTATCTTTTGCCTCTTCAGAAAACACAATCAAGGTACTTGGGATGAGGAATGCCAGAATGCTTTTGAAAATGTCAAGCAGTATTTGTTGAATGCTCCGGTATTATCCCCACCTAGCTCAGATAAACCATTAATACTGTATTTATTAGTGTTTAGTAATTCTATGGGATCTGTGCTTGGTCAACATGACGAGTCGGGAAAAAAGGAGAAGGCAATTTATTATCTCAGTAAAAAATTTACTGACTGTGAAATAAGATATTCACTAATTGAATTGAAAAGTTGTGTTGTGCGCTGATTTGGACCACTCGGAGATTAAGACAGTACATGTTATACCATACCACTTGGCTCATTTTAAAGCTGGATCCATTGAAATACATGATGGAGTCAACGGCTCTAAATGGGAGAATGGCAGATGGCAAATTTTACTTTCAGAGTTTGATATAGTCTACGTAAGTCAGAAGGCTATAAAAGTAAGTGCGGTAGCTGACTTCTTGGCCAGTAGAGCTCTAGAAGATTATGAGCCATTGAATTTTGATTTTCTAAATGAAGAGTTAATGTGTATAGCAATGACTGAAGATTCTCCATGGAGACTTAATTTTGATGGGGCTTCTAATGCAGTTGGAAACGGAATTAGGGCAGTCTTGGTATCCCCCAAAGGCGATCATTACCCATTTACGTGTAAGTTGGACTTTGATTGCACGAATAATATAGCTGAGTATGAAGCATGCATCATGGGACTTCAAGCAGCCATAGAGCAAGGTATAAAAACCCTAGAAGTATATGGGGATTCTGCATTGGTAATTTATCAGTTTAGAGGCGAATGGGAGACGAGGGACTCTAAATTGATCAATTACCGAAAGGTAGTTTTAGGGTTACTTTAGGAGTTTGATGACATCACCTTCAATTATCTCCCACGATACGAAAATCAGATGGCAGATGCTTTAGCAACCTTGGCCTCAATGATTAAGGCAAATAAAGAGGAAGAGGTGAGACCAATTCAAATGACTGTCTATGAGGCTCCAGCTAGCTGTTGTAATATTGAAGAGGAAGAAAAGGATAATAACCCCTGGTATCAGGATATATTGCGATATGTAAGAGATAGTAAATATCCAGAACAGGCAACTAAAAATAACAAACGAACTTTGAGAAGGTTAGCTTGTGACTATGTCTTGGACGGAGATATCCTGTACCAAAGAAGGAAAGACCAAGTACTTTTGAGATGTGTTGATGCTGTGGAAGCTAAGCTGATTTTAGAAGAAGTTCATGAAGGAGTATGTGGGACGCATGCAAATGGGTTCATGATGGCAAGGCAAATAATGAGGTTTGGCTATTAATGGGCCACTATGGAAGGGGACTGTATCAACTATGCCAAGAAATGCCATAAGTGTCAGATTTATGGGGATAAAATTCATATACCACCTTCACCTTTACATGTTATGACTTCTCCATGGCCCTTCTCCATGTGGGGCATGGATGTCATTAGACCAATATCGCCGAAAGCTTCGAATGGACGTCGGTTTATCTTCGTGGTAATTGACTACTTCACAAAACGGGTAGAGGCCGCTTCTTATGCGAATGTTACTAAGTCAGCTATAAGTTGTTTTTTGAAGAAGGAGATCATTTGTCGGTATAGAATGCCTGAGAAGATCATATCCGACAATGCATTAAATTTGAATAACAAAACGATAGCAGAGGTTTGCGATCAGTTCAAGATCAAGCATTACAATTCTTCTCCTTATTGTCCAAAAATGAATGGGGCAGTGGAGGCCGCCAACAAGAACAATAAGAAAATAGTTGAAAAGATGACTGAGACTTATAGAGATTGGTATGAGAAGCTACCGTTTGCACTCCTGGCCTATCGAACATCTGTCAGAACCTCTACTGGGGCAACCCCATTCTCGCTAGTTTATGGGATGGAAGCAGTGTTGCCTATTGAAGTAGAAATACCTTTTCTCTGAATTTTGACAGAGATAAGGTTAGATGAAGCTGAATGGGTTCAATCCTGGTATGATCAATTAAACTTGATTGAGGAAAAGTGGCTGAGATCCATCCGACATCGTCAGATGTATCAGAAGCGTATGATGCGATCCTATAATAAAAAGGTTCGTCTAAGGGAATTCCATGAGGGGGACCTCGTGCTGAAAAAGATCCTTTCTATTCAAAAATATTTTAGGGGAAAATGGATACCGAATTGGGAGGGGCCGTATGTTGTAAAGAAAGCTTTCTCTGGCGGTGCATTGATTTTAACAGAAATGGATGGGAAGAGCCTACCAAATCTAGTGAACTCAGACTTAGTCAAAAAGTATTTTGTCTAAAGGAGAAGAGAATCCAAGGTGAAAACCTACAAAGGGTGCCTTGAGTTTTCAAAAAAAAAAAAAATGGAAAGGCCAAGGTGAAAACCTGTAAAGGGCGCCTTGTGACCAAAAGGGTTTTGAGTTGAAAACCGGAAAGGGCAGCTCAAATTTTGAAAGGCATACAACAATCTTGCCATATCTGACTTAGCCAAGAGTGAAGTACGTTGTATATTGGGGAATCAACAAAGTTTTAGATCTTTTAAACACATGTCAAACTCAAGAAAGATTTCATGGAGCTGGTGTTAGACACTCAAGCGGCGTTATCTGGAGCATTTAACTTTTATCCTGTTTGCTATCTTTGGATTCTACTTCTTCTCAAAGATATACTATCAGATTTATTTCCTTTGTATTGTTGACAATTCATTCAAATCTAATTATTCTTAAAGATTTATTCATTTTCCGTTATTCTTTAAGTATGTTGCATTGAAATAATGATAGATAAACTAAAATATTTTCACAAACGAAGTTTTGCGCATTACTTTGGAATCTCTAGATAACACAAAAAACTAAATAGGAAAATTGTTCGAGAAATTCACGTAAGTAAGGGATGAAGGAACTCGAGGAATTTTTTTCTTCCAGTCCAAAAGGAAAATGGACAAAACCAATGATTCAATTCTTACAGACATCCTTAGTAGCTCGTAGTATTGGAAGAAGGCCTACAGGCTGAGCAGGAATGAAACTTTGAGAAAAGAAAAGATAAATGAAGGAATGAATGATGGCGCCTAGGATAGGGGTCATATTCACAGCATTTTGCATCATAACATGTTTAATTAGGAACATTCGACTCATTTCAGCATATCATCCTAATTATCAGGCATAATCATTCTACAGGTTATCAAAGACGGCGTGCTTTAATCCCTAAACGATGGGTAATAGGCATGACATAGCGAGATCGACCTTGAGGCGATTAGATCAAAGCAAGATCCAAGATGATTTGGCATTCTTGTGTTTATAAGAAACAAATCGAGGACATAGCAGATTTAACTCTCAGATGTTCTCAAACAGACTCAAGATGGTTTGGCATCCTTGTGCTTACAAGGAACAAATCGAAGACATAACTGATTTGGCTTTCACGTGTTTACGATGAAGCAAATCTAAGATGATTTGTTGTCTCTGTATTGTCAGAGAACAAATTGAAATTTGGCATATCCATTTCGACGGAGAGCAGGCACATAGCAGATCTAACCTTCAGATGTTTATACTGAAACAAGATCCAAGATGATTTGGCATTCTTGTGTTTACAAGAAACAAATCAAGGATATAGCAGATTTGACTCTCAGATGTTCTCAAACAGACTCAAGATGGTTTGGCATCCTTGTGCTTACAAGGAACAAATCGAAGACATAGTTGATTTGGCTTTCACGTGTTTACGATGAAGCAAATCTAAGATGATTTGTCGTCTCTATATTGCCAGAGAACAAATCAAATTCAGGCATCTCCACTTCAACGGGGAGCAGATACATAGCAGATCTAACCTTCAGATGTTTATACTGAAGCAAGATCCAAGATAATTTGGCATTCTTGTGTTTACAAGAAACAAATCGAGGACATAGCAGATTTGACTCTCAGATGTTCTCAAACAGACTCAAGATGGTTTGGCATCCTTGTGCTTACAAGGAACAAATCGAAGACATAGCTGATTTGGCTTTCACGTGTTTACGATGAAGCAAATCTAAGATGATTTGTCGTCCCTGTATTGTCAGAGAACAAATCGAAGTCAGGCATCTCCAGTTCAACGGGGAGCATATACATAACAGGTCACATCTTCAGATAATTTCACTGAAGCTAGATCCAAGATGATTTGGCATCTCTACAAATCGAACAAGCAGATTCGGCGTCTCTATGTTCGGCAGAGAGCAGATCAAAGATATCAACATGGCAGTTATAAAGAAAATTGAATACCATGATTTGATAGGGCCGGTCAACTTAGGTCTTTCTATGAGTCTTTGCTTGATTCCTGTTACACAGCAATAAGCAAAGAGGGGCAGCTGTAATATCCCAAATTTGACCGGGCTGAAAACCAAATAAATAAATAAATAAATTTAACAGTTCATATAAAGTCCTTTTACAGAACCCAAAAAACAAACTCATTAACAACAGCCCAAACCCAATTAGCCTAAAACCAAACCCAAATAGACCGGTTATGACCCTGCAGGCCTAAAGCTACCCAACAGACCCACTTACACCCGTGACCCAATTACAGTTAACGTTACATAGTTTAACTCATCTACCAGGCTAGCCCAAACTTAAAAACAAACGACCCAACTGCCCACTTATTGTACCAAGGCGGAAAAACCTGGGGTTTACGCTTTCTCTCTCACATAAAAATGAAGGTTCCAAAAGACCCTTCGATTTCCATCGTTCCAGCTACCCTCCAGCGATGCCACGATTTAGGCTCCGAGTCACGCCGAGATCAACGCCACCGTTAGAACATCATCAGGCCTTCGTCTTCGCCGGATTTCTCGCGAGCACCTGCAAAAGAAGGAAAGAACCACAGCAGCAAACAAAACCAAATATGGAAAGAGATAAAAAGATTTCTTTCCTACTCTATGTAATAGCAACAGTGGTTATAAAAGCCCGAATCAAAATAATGTAAAAGGGGGGATTTTTGACAGAATAGAAATATACTTACATATATTCGTTCAGAGAAGTACAAACAGTTTCTAAAAGGTGATTTAATCGTGTATTTTATTCTTATTTTAGCATGCATATGTAAATCGTTCTAAGCAGAAATTGTTGAGGTTTTAAAAAGGAAAGAGAGTTACCTGTATTACGCTTGAAAAGGGGAGGGTTTTTAATCCTCCGACCACCGTGCGTGGCGGCGCGTGGGCGCGTGGGAACCGATGGACGGAGACTCCACAAAACTCTGATGACCGGCCCCTAGTCCTCTTCAGAGGATTTTTTGTGTTTTTTTTTCTTAAAACGAAGTTTCAAATGATTTTAGGCTTTAGTTTTGGTTTATATTGCCCTAACAAAACTACACCGTTTTAGCTTAGTCTGATAAGCTTAAAACGACGACGTTTTGAAGCCCCAGGATCCGCGTGTTGACCCGATTACCCGGGGAGGATCCGCGTGTTTTTGAGAATTAGGGTAATTGCTCATTTGGTCCTCCTTTTTTTATTCATAATTTCATTAATATTTATTTGTAATTTGGCCCTAATGTTTCAATTCCGTTTCAATTTAACCCTTACAGTGTTTTAAAACCACATTAAGGGAAACGGTGTTGTTTTGGGATTAGGGCAAAAACCCCAGTGAGTCCTCTGAATTTAACGCACATTTCAAATCAGGCCCAGAATTTTTACTATTTTACAAATTAGCTTTATAATTTTATTTAAATTAAATTTTAGCCCTTTCTTTTTATTTTTATTTTTTTATATATATACAATTTATTTATTTTTAAAAAAACTATACATATATTATTATTAAAATACCATGCATACATTTAAAATCCTTTATCATATATTATTTTCCTATATATATATATATATATATATATATTATATTTTATTATATAACATTTATTATATGTTACTATTTTTTTATATGTTATGTATATTATATATTATCTATTATATTATTTATGTCTTATATTACACACTATATTATTATTTGTAAATTATTATTTTTGACTTATATTATATACATGTTTCATCATTGATTATTCATTTATTTATTATATGATATTTTTTATAATTATTTTTATAATTACTTTTATACTATTATATATTTGTTTATTTTATATATATTAATTTTTTTTAAAAAATCGATATATTTTATTTTATATAATTATTATTCTTTTATAAATTTTGTATTATATATTATATCTTGTATATTAAATACTATTTTAAAATTATTGTTAAATATCATATTTTTATTTGTATTATAAGTATATTTGGTTAACAATTAATCACTTTATTTTATATTTATGTATATACTAATTCTTTTATGTATTTTATATTGTATATGTCATTATGTATTAAATGTTATTTTCCATTATTATTTAATGTTTTATTTTATGAACATGTATATTGATATTATATTTCTTTTTAATTGTGTATCATGCATCATTTCTTAATTATTACTACATATACTTGTATGTTTTGCTTATCCATCTTCAATATAAGCTATGTGTATCTTTGTATATATGATGTTATGTAATTTTAAACATGTATGTATCTAGTATATGATTTTTGTATTATTGCCATTGTATTGTTTAAATGCATGTTTTATTCACTTATTATTGCAATATTCTATTCCATAATGATAATGTGATTCCTCATGCATTAATTAAAAACAAAATTCCGAAGTTTTTCAAAAAATATAAAGGCAATGCTTGGCGTTTGGAAACTTCGATAAAAAGTAGTGTCCTAACTTATTGGGTTGCGACATTTCTCGTTGAGTTCGAATAATCAAGTACCCTTCTAAGTTTTTAAAGGTTTTCAAAACGCGAGCAACCTGCTCTTGGAATTTCAAAGCAATATGTCCTAACTCACTTTGGATATGGCGTTTTGTTGTTTTGAGATGGGGATTTCAAAAAAGGGGCTAACTTAGTGTCAAGTATCTTAAAGATATTGTGTCCTAACTTATTTAATATTTTTGATTTATTTGATATAAGTGAACCCTAGTTTTCAAAACCAAAAATATTAAAAGAGGATTGCATCTTAAAATTTTCAAATTTTCGACATTAAAGACATTTTGATAATCAATTAGGTACCAATTTTGGGCGTTACGAGGGTGCTAACCCTTCCTCGTACGTAACCGACTCCCGAATTCGTTTTCTCGACTTTCGTAGACCAAAACTAATGATTTTAAAACAAAATGTTTTAAAGGTGATCCAATCACACCTAAAAAGATTGGTGGCGACTCCCGTTTTTGTTTTTCTTAAAAGTCGATTCCCATTTTTGAAAAACTCGATTTAAAAATGGTTTCGACAAAAATTTACCACACTACTCCATAATTCATATTGTATATCTTCCATGACATCTTTCACAAGCTAAAATTTCCTCAATAGATAAATTATTCCCTGTCGATATTAGTCATCCAGTAAATGCCACCTGGTGCCTAATGGTTAAATCGTAAATAAGTTTTGCGCCCAGTGCTAGTAAGATAATTGACAATTATAATGATGTGCCTAGTACTAGTTAAATAAATTGACGAAAGTTGCGCCCAGCGCTAGTCAGATAAACTGATAGATATAATAGTGTGCCCTGCACTAGTCAGATAAACTAATGAAGGTTGTGCCCAACACTAGCCGGATAAATCGGCAAATATAACAGTGTGCCTTGCACTAGTCAGATAAACTGACGAAGGTTGCGCCTAGCTCTAGTCGGATAAACTGACAGATATACATAATTATATAATTCCACATTTCATCAATTCATAATCAAATCTTTTTTGCACTAATCAACTATGTTATATCTCATGATCAACTTTATAACATTCAATATAAATCTATAATATTTTATTCAAGTAATTAATGATTAGAACACATATAATTAGATATTGAAGTGACTACTAGTTTAAATAATTGAATAACTCAGTGACATTCTCTTTTCCATGATTACCAACCGATTTTTTTGTTTCTCGATCTAAAATTAATCATATAATTAATTTAATTAATATAATCACCAAGAAACATTTATCCAAACCATTAACCTTTTAACCACATTTCACATATTTGCACTCAACAGTAACCTTCAATTCAATTTAATCCTCAATTCTAAAGCATGTTATTTAGTTACAATTAAGAAATCCCATGCTAACCGATTTTTTCTACAAGGTCTAAACAACTCATAATTTCAATTAATTCACAATATAATCCTATAGTTTACCATTTTCATAAATAAACCCCTAAACTTTAAAATCATCAAGAGTCACTTAACCAATATGTCTATTTACCCTCCAAACTCAAAATCCATCCAAATAACACCAAAATTTTGAATTTCTCTACAGTGGCAACTTCCATAAACATCACTAATTCTAAAAATTCCAACATGAGTAGGCTAATTCATGCTCTTAAGGTTCCAAATATATATAATTTAAGTAATAAAGACCAACATATACCAATCCATTTGAGCTTCTAAAATGGAACTTAATGGTCGAAAGTCTCCCTTCTTCCATAAACAATTCGGCATACAAGAAATATAGAAGAGAATTTTTTTTTCTCTTTTAATTTTTCTTTTCTTATTTCTTTCTTTATTATCAATTGTTAGTAATTAACTTATGTTTTATTATAATAATAAAATTTATATCATTTTTTTATCCAACCTATCATGATGTCGTCGACTAACTAGATTAATGAATTAATTAAAAATTCAACTTTTAACACTTACTCAATTAAATCCATGTACTTAAAATAAGTTCTAATTCAATGAAATTACCTAACCAAAATTTAATTTACTTCTAACATAACTCCATAAATATTTGAGCCCAGTTTACGAAAATGGGGCTCTGAAAATACGCTTTTCGACATCACTAACTTTCGAGTTGTGACAAAAATAGCTCCTAACCTTTTAAAGGTGTATTTAGTCAATCAGTTTCGTAAACAACCATATTTAGTCAATCGAAATGATTATTTGGGCTCGTAACAACAACATCACAAGGGATTTTTTCGAGACCGAATGTGCAAGTAATCGGTTGAAGTCTCATCATGAGGACATTTCGATCTTTGGTTTTTAGTTGAAGGAAATCTTTGGTTTGTTGGATTCTTTCATCGATTTTAAGATTTAGTGGGTCACTCGTTCGAGCAAAAAAGTGGCTGATAGCCTTTGTAAATTTGTTGTTAATAAACGTTGTGCCTTTCCTTTTAACATGGAGTATTCGAGCGATATCCATAGGCTTGTACTTGCTAATGCTTGTTAATATGAGGTTGTAACGCCCCCACGACCGAGACCGACGTCGGAATCGAGCTTGAGGTGTTACCGAACATAATTTATCAATTTAAGTACTTCGAATCATTTGTTTCTACATTCACAGCTTTCTAGCTATCTGCGTCACAGTTACAAGAAAAATCATATCACGAGTTAAGAAACTTGAAATCAAGATCCGCAAATTTTCCCTAAATCTAGACTCATATATCTATTTACTAATTTTTTTCTAGAATTTTTGGTTGGGCCAATTAGTACAGTTTATTAGTTAAAGTCTCCCTTGTTTCAGGGTTTGACTGCTCTGACCTCTGTGTATTACGAATCAGATATCTCTCTATACAAAATTTAAATGACTATGAGGTTTGTTTCTATTAAAACTAGACTCAATAATGGAATCTGTACATGTAAATAACAACTTCTAATTATTTTTGTAAAATTTATTATGAATTTTTAAAGTTAGAACAGGGATCCAGAAATCATTCTGGCCCTATTTCACAAAAAGTTTAAATATCTCATAAAATATAATTTATATGCCTGTTTTGTTCAATCCACATGAAAATAGACTCATTAAGCTTCAATTTCATAACTTACTCATCATTTAGTTCCACTTATACTATTTTTAGTGAATTTTCAAATTCATGTCATTGCTGCAGCAATATTCTGTTTTAAGGCAAGTTTCATTTTTCCATGAATTTTTATATGAACTAGATAACCTATTAAACTTTCATGATACCAAACATGATCTAATTAGCCATCACCATGACTTATCAATATCAAACATTTTCTCAACCAAACATGGCCATATCATAAAATTATTTACACAAAATAGGTACATTGCTATACATGCCATACTTAAGTTTTACAAGCCATTTACCAATAGAAATCCATCGGATAGTGTGATCGAAACTTCGACCTGTCCCGATTCCCGAGCTGACTTGTTCAAAACTACAATGAATGAAAAGGAAGGAGTAAGCATAAATGCTTAGTAAGTTCATATGCAAATAACAAGTAACATAACAATACAATTATACCAAACAACCTTAGCATGGCATCACCAAAACATATATCACATTTCTAAACATCATTCATCATCTTACCACTTTATCGTCGTTGTATCTATTTTCAACCCGAGGGTTAAGTACATACCTGTCCAAAGTGCCCATTTCACAACACTTACCAAAACGTCACTTGCATCTCGAGTATTCCTCCATTTGAGTAGAATTTTACCCATTGAACACATCGGAATATAATTCGGATACACGAAAAGTTTGCACATAAGTGCCACATATGTAGCCAAGCTACCATGTAACCCGCCCATAAGTGAACTCGGACTCAACTCAACGAGCTCGGGCGTTTACATCCATAAGTGAACTCGGACTCAACTCAACGAGTTCGGATGCCTAGTTACATCTCACGAACTCGGACTCAACTCAACGAGTTCGAACATTCGCATCCATAAGTGAACTCGGACTCAACTCAACGAGTTCGGATGCTCAACCATCTTAGTGACATGTCACTTGTATCCTAATCTATTCCTAAGGTTCAAACGGGCTTTTTCCCTCGATCTGACATTAGCCGTCTTCCACGGAATATCAGAACCGATACTCGGTAGCAATTCATATTTATCAAGTAGTAAACATAATTTGCATATTACTCAACATTAACCACAAAGCATAATATTTCACGATAAAAAAATTAGCATATCATATAATTAACATCAATAACTTAAAAATAATAATTATGCTACATTATTTACACATGAACTTACCTTGGTACCAAAATATAAAGATTTTGCAATTTAGTCCACAATCTTTTCTTTTCCTCGATCGCGACTTGATTCCCGTTTCTCTTGATTATGGAGCTTGGAAGCTTGAAACAAACCCTAGCTATGGAGAACCCTTGAAATTTCGGCCTAATGAAGAAGATGGACAAAAATTGGCTTTTAATTTTGTTTTTAATTCATTTTAATAACTAAATGACCAAAATGCCCTTACTACTAAACTTTCCAAAAATTCCTTCCATGTCCTAATTTTGTCCATGACCTTAAAATTGGTCAAATTGCTATTTAAGACCTCCTAATTAATATTTCAATGCAATTTCATACTAAAAACTTCTAGAATGCAAATTTTGCAACTTATTCGATTTAGTCCCTACTTTCAATTTAAACACTTTAGGCATAGAATTTCATCACGAAATTTTCACACAATCATGCAATCATATCATAATCATCAAAATAATTATAAAATAATTATTTCTATCTCGGATTTATGGTCACGAAACCACTATTCCGATTAAGCCCTAATTCAGGATATTACAGAGGTAGTGGCCTCCGGGCCCATTTTGATAAAATAAAATAAAGGTGTATCTGATCTTGCTCATCCGACATCTCAGGTCTAGTTAACAAGAAGCATGAGTGCGGTTTTAGGCGAGTTATTGTGCTTCATTTGTTTTGTTAAATTTTCTGGTTGGATGAATGCTCTAAGACCTTTAATTAATCATTAGTTACTGATTTTAAGTGTTATTTCAATCGTATGTGCTGATCAGAATGTCTCAGATCAGTAGGGAAGTCTAATCTCGTCCGCACTCTTATTTTGCAACAGATCAAGGTTAGTTCGCTTATCGTTTTTTATCTAAAAAATTGTGCTTGTAGCATTGCTTTGGACAAACTCTTAGTGGTGTTTTAAGGCTGGTCGTTAACCATATTTTTAAGTACTAAGTGTTGTTTTTGGTTTTAGGCTCATTTAAGGCTTAAGTGTGGAAGTGCGAATTTTATGGTTTAGTGCTTCGATTTGTGAATTTAAATGTGGGTATTTCCTTATGTCTAATTAGCTTAAAAGTAATTTAATACATATTTAAATGCTAAATTTGCTTGCTGGTTTTGGCTTGGTTGAATGACCTAAGTGCTAATAAGTGAGGTGTCAAGTAAGGTACGTAATCAATTAGAAAGTCTTATTGTTAAAGGCCTGCTTAAGTTCGATGGAATTGTGTATGAATTGCATGAAATGTATGACTTGTGCTATACAATTGTTGACCATATGATTGATATGTCATGACTTCGATTGCTTAATCTGTGATGAAATTGCGTATTAAAAGCATGTATAGCATGATAGATTTTGAAACACTGATTAAGATACATGTTTTATACCATGATTGATATTGACTATACATGTTTTATGCCATGATTGATATTGACTGTATGAAAACCATGTGAGCATGCCATTGTTACTATTAAATGAAAATAGACAAAGCATACATCAACACTAAACATTGACATGCATATTAAGTATGCCATTGTATCGAATCAGTTACTAAAAGCATGGTGTGCTTATCGATTGTATGACATATTGCATTTGTATGGGGTAGGTATATGTGGTAGACGAAGGAGTTCTGTGAAGTACCGACGGCATTTAAAGTCCACAATATTGCTGTCAGTGCACTGTACTGGAGTACTAAGAAGATTGGGCGATTTAATCGCATTACTGGTAGCTTGTCTGCATTACTGGTGGCTTGCCCACACTATTCACAATTCATCTGCATTATCATTATTGGTGGCTTATCCACATTACTGACAGCTCGTCTGTGCTTATACTAGCAATTTAACTGCATTACTGTTACCGATGGTTTATCCACAACAAGCTTTGGCTTGCACTATTTGGAGTTCGGTAGACGGGTTCTAGGGAACGCGTGGTATATAGCTGATGGTTGGGTAGGAACCTTTTGCATTACATCATACACATGATATGCTCATACATTGATTGGTTATGTCATGTACAATTCTGAAATGACACTGTTGTATGTTATCTGTTATGATTACTTGTATGATTGTACCTTTTATTGACTCACACTAAGCTTCGTAGCTCACCCCATTAGTTTAATATCTTGCAGGTAATTCGCGAGGTTAGCGTTCAACTCAGGAATCGGGGTCTCGTCTCAGTGTTTGCTAAATAAAGTATCTTTACTTTTATAATTTTATATTTGTTTATGAATGCAATTATTTTTATATGAACTGTGGCATGAGGTTTGATTTTGGGATATTTTTAGTATTTTCATGTATAGACGTTAAACAACTGGATTGATTTAATAACTGGTCACGTTTAAATTTCAAATTATGGATTTACTAACAAATTAAACACGTCAGATTTTCTATTGCAAAACTGATTTTCGGAGCTTCGAATAACGAATTAATAATTAAATATGTTTGTAAAAGCAATAAGTAACTTTTTATTTGGACTTTAATTAAACTTGACAAAAGCTAATATTTTTATAAGGAGAGGCCCACTATTGACTTTTTGAAAAAAATATAAGGAAAAATATTTTAAGAATAAGTTTTTTAAGAATTTAATCATTTTTCTCACTGAGCCATTTTGATGGCCGATGTGGCCTTCAGAATCTGGCCATAACTTCTGGACTGAGTTGACAAGGTTACAAATATCATCATTTCAATAAAAAAATTTAGGCTAAATTGTACATTTTGTCCATGCATTTTTTCTTTTAAGCAAGTTAATTCTTTTTTTTTCTTTGAAGTAGATCAAGTTAATTCTTTCTCTTTTATTTTCTTTGACTTAAATACACATTTAACCCCTAAATCTGACACTTTCTCCCAAATTGGTATTTATGATTTAAAAAATTCTAAGAATATATAAAAGTTTTAAAAATTCTAAAAAAAATTTAAAATTCCAAAACACTATAAAAGAATATAAAACTAAAAACAAGCTCAATAACGTTTAATTAGAGAATAAGTTTAGTTTATTAAGCTTGGACAAGAATTTTCGCACCTCAAGCTAGCTCGACCCTGTCCAAGGGTTGGATAGCCCGCCCAACTCAATTGGCCCGACCCGACTAAGGTTGAGCTTGGACAAGAATTTTCGCACCTCAGGCTAGCTCGACCTAACCCGAATTCAATTTAATTAAAAAAATATTTTTTAATTATAAAATTATAAAAAAATCAATTAAAAATATAAATTTTTATATTTCAATTTTTTTGAATAGTGAAATGATTTTTTTGAGCAAGTTAGAATGGCCCAAAAATAGGCTTCAACTTGAAATTTTTTTTGAAACCGGACCTCATCCCCGACCCATAAACACCTTTAAAATATAAGTAGAAAATTTAAACCCTGTTCCCTTTATCCCAATAAAACTCTACATTTTCATTGCATGAAAATATTTGACCATGTTCCCGGTGTTTGGTAAATATTTATTGTTGATGGTGGGGTGCAGACAGTGGAGATAAAAGTTAAGATGGGAAATAAAACTCCACACTTTCGATGATTTTTTCTTTTCAAAATTGTGATGAGTTAGTTTAAATTTTCTATATTTCTTCTTAATCTTTTCTTTTCTCTATTTATCTTCTTCTTTTTGTGCTTGATTTTTGTCTCACAGAGGCCATTACACCAAACTGTTTAAACTGCATAATTAATATGCATTATCAAATCTTAGAAAGGAAAAAGATATATTAAATATGGTTAGAATCTTGTGGGTTTGCAAGGGAAGGGTGAAGAAATTAGTGAAAGGTGTGAAAAGAGTGGACGCAAATGGAAGTGAACCCCCAAACAAATGAGGGTCACGATGGTTAGCTATCCGGATTCCAACAAGGTTTTGGAGTGGGTCAGACAAGCTAGAAAGTAGAGTTGTAGCCTCCGTGCCTTATGATGTAAGGTTGGGATTTTGTGCATTTTGAATTTTTCATTACACAAAAACCAAGAACCTAGAACGAGCGTAAGAGAGGCAGGGTGACTAAGATGCGGCAACGGCAAGGGGAACTCGTTAAAGCCAAGAACCCAAAATAAAAATATTCTCAACATTCTTTTTTTCTTTTTAATTTTTGGATTCATCAAAACAAATTTGGGCAGTTTTTCAATTTGTTAAAATGTGACTTTTTTTTTTTTGTAAATAAAGCCTCTTTAGTCCCCACACAAATTTGATATTGAGTAAATTGATTTCTTTAAAAAAATTAGAATAATTTAATTCCATCAATTTCGAAAGTGAGTAATTAAAAAAAATTAATCACAACATCAATATTTTTCGTCAATTGTATATAATTTTTATTTGTATAATAACAAATTTAGCCATTAAAGTTTACACATTTTGTCAATTTGGTCTTGATTTAGCAAATTTAACTCACAATATTTATATATTTTGTCAATTTGATCCCGATTTAACAAATTTAGCCCACAATATGTATACATTATGTCAACATTTACACATAATATATAAATATCTAGGGTTAAATTTATTATTATACCAATTAAAATAATGTACAATTGATGAAAAACATTAATGCTGTGATTTTTTTTAGAGGGACCAATTTGTTAAATATCAAAGTTGAGGCTATCTGGAAAGGTGTTTTTACCATTTTGTTATATATTTTTTAAAAATTTCTTACCATTTTTATATTTTCATAATCTATAATTTTTAATATATTTTTAAAATTTCTAAACCATAGATACTAATTTGGGAGAATGTGTCAAATTTAGGAGGTCAAATATGTATTTCAGCCAAAGAAAATGAATTAAATTCACTCAAAAAAAATTACAAGGACTAGTTATACAATTCTATCTAAAAGCTTATCTAAAATGGTGATATTAATGTGACATATCATATTGACAGCAGAATGACCATAACGTAATAATCGATAATGATAGTGACTATATAATGATATTTAAAACTTAGTAATTAAAACGTAATATTAAAATATATAAGTGATTAAACTTATAATTTACCCTAACAAAGGAAGATAGAGATTGAAGGTCCCAGCAAAAACAACATAAAATAAAATGGAAAAGGTATGTATGATCATCATAATAATTAAAAATATTTGATTCTTCATGATTCTGTCGGTATATAAATAGATGTAAATCAAACCAATGTCCAATTTTTGTTGATTGCTTAGCCACCAGCTGACAATACAGTTGCCAACTTATTTTCAAACCAATCTATGTAAACCTTCAAAAACTCCTTTTCTTCCCTTCTATCTATAACCCTTTTATATATATATATATATATATATATATGAAATAATTTTGGATAGATTAAAAACATATTAACCTTACAAGAAGTTATAAAAATGTGTAAAAATGTTTTATTTTTTATACAAAATTTTTATGCTTTTATTTATATTTAAAGTTATATTAAATTTTATCTACAAATGTCGAGCATATTCAGGGAAAAAATTAAAGTTTAGACCTTAGAGATAACATTGTGGATAAAGACAACTATAAATTTCGAAAAGATTAATCTTCGTGAACTGTAAAATGAACATGATGAATACCTTAATTCCAACAAGTATGAATACGAATGAGAAAAATAACTAAAACACAACATGATGCAAAAAATCCAAACACAACATAAAAAGACAAATATATGAATTATCATATCTAATTTTAGGAAGCAAAAGCCCATATTTGATAGGGTAAACTACAAAATTACTCATTTATATTTGCATACGTTTATATTTTGGTTATGAACATTATCGATTTTTTACATTATGGTGATTGAATTATTAATTCTCATTAAAGGAGTAACGATAAGTTGAGATGACATGTTAACTTTACTTAAAATTAAAATCCTATAGGTGAACTTAACATGCCATATTAACTTGTTACTCCATTAACCGAAGTTAGTGGCAGAGTGACCATAACATAATAAATCGACAAAGTTAGTAATTATATAATAATTTTTTAAAGTTCGAATCAAAACAAAAACCCATGTAAACATAAATGACCAATTCTATAGTTTACCCAATTTCACCTTTCCTTGTTTTCAAAAGAGGTATTCTTATCAACCAAGTAAAGCATTTTTTTTTTTAATTATAGAATTTGAAACTTATCCTTGAATATGCCAACCTTATGGTGCCAATTATAACAAATTGATGAACAATAATTAAGGCTGTGAGTGAATGTAGCATGAAGGAATGGAACTTTGTTTGTTGATGTTTGATTTGTATTCGTTAAATTTTTTTTATTAAAAATTATGTGTTTTCATGTTTGTTCTTTTAAGTTAAATGGATATGTTCATGAACATTAAATGACTATATTTACAAACATTAAACAAATATAACATATATTGAACATGTTCACGAATAATGCTCATGAATAATAAATAAATAAACAATAAATATATATAAAATTTTTTGGACATAAAATAGTCAATTATAAATAATAATAATTATTATTATTATATTATAAATAAACAAAAATACAAAGCATAATAATTTTATTAATATACTCATGAAACAATAAACAAGCTTTAAAATGAACTCATTGATCCAAACTTAGCTCAAATCTAAAAGTATGAAAAAAAATTTAAGTCAATGTATTTTATTGATATTAAAAAAATTGAAATTAATTGGGCCAAAGATAAAATTTCAGTATTTAAAAGATGAAGTTTCCTCTTCTTATCATTTTAATGTCCCATCCACAATATGAACAAAAATTCTTATCTCTCCCTCTTCATTTATTATTTTGGGATTGAATTGAATTTTAAATAAAATTAGGAATATAATCTTGCAATGTTTGGATCGAATTACATACATATATCTTAAATTAATATATGTTATTGTGTGATATTTGATTTGTTGGTATTTTTCATTTTAGTTTTTTAACATTGTTTCCTCAAAAAATAAAATCCATAAAAATAATGAAAAATAAAAAATTTTAAATTATTAGTTACGGTTGACCGAGTTAATTAAAATTTATTAAGAAAAAATACTTCTTAAAAAAATCTCTATAAATAACTCCTGTATTTCATTGGTTAAACTTTTGATTTTTTTGATAATAATAATAATAATAATAATAAACTTTGATTTTATTCTTATCACAATCTAATTTAAAGTTTTAGTGTAAACAAAAGGTGACTAAAGACATCTTATTTTGATGATTAAATTTTTAATTTTTTTTATTTTAGTCATTAAATTAGATAAAATTCAATATTTTCGTTATTAAACAGTATAACCATGTAAAATTTGATGACTGTATTGATGTAACAAATTTAATCATCTGGCGTTTAACCTTAATAAATTTTTAAAAGATTTAAAAAGTTTAATTATCTAATAATTACAAAATGAGAAATTTTAATTTTTAGAAATTTTGTAAATTAAAAAAAAAACAGCCATTAGCATGTAAATTATAAAGCTGAATTATTGTCAACTCTGGCTAATTTTCTTATTAGTTTCCAGTTAACCTTAGTATTAATACAACAAAAAATGGATACAATAATTATCATAAACAAATTACAGAACATCCCACAGCAAGAAAAAAAAAAAAAGAACATGAGAACTGTTAGGATTTCGACCCGATTAAGCAACGAACAAGAAAATAACGGAATAAATTAAGAAATTGAACACACAAATTTAACGTGGAAAAACTCCTCTAAAGAGGATAAAAAACCACGGGTAAAGATAATTTTACTATAATGGCAAAAGAACGAAGAGGACAAAAATGGAGATAAAAACTAAACCTCGAAAACCCGAAAACAAAGAACCCACAAAACGTAAACACAAAATTCTCTAAATGTGTTATGAGTTCTAATATCTAATGGGTGTCATTTTTCTAAGGTTGTAAAAGAACCTATTTATAGGCTAAATTCATAGGTCAAATAATAATAAAATAATCTAAACTAATCAGTGTTTGATTGAAACAAGAAAACAGAGTTCAACTGAAAGATTATTTCTCAAATTTGACTAAAAATAGGAGTCATATTTAACAAATCTCCACCTTGACTCATATTTCCACAACGCCATCTTTGCCAAAGCCCGCCACGAGCCTATCTTGAACTATGCAGGGAATTAACTAAGTCGTGTAACACCCTAAACCCGGCCCAGACGTTACGGCCGAATTCAGCATGCCACATGGAAAAGTTGCTATTCGTTTTATCAAAAATCTCTTTATTAGGGTTTAAAGAAGGTTAATGTTATAAGTTTAAGTGAATGGAAGCTGTGCACCAGGTAGGAAACCAGAAAAGAGGAGGTGAGTCTGTTGGACTGCTTAAGTACCAAGCTCTTCCCGGATCCAATCCTAGACATGCACACATCCATTGCCACACTTAAAGCATGTTATGTGTCTACGAAAAATAAATCATGTTTAAGTCTGGTTTAGATATTTATTTTCTTTGAAAACATTTATATTGCGGAAGCTTTACACGTCACCGAGACATTTTGAAAACATATAGTCTTTATAAAACGCGTCCTAGTGCTAACCAGTTCGATAATCCATAGATGAAATAATTTAATGAGCGGCCTTATTACAACCTTAATATAAAATAATTAGAAATAAAAGAAGTACGATCTAAAATTTAAAAAAAAACCAGAATTGTTCTTCATGGCCACTCTGAATCCCGCCCAGCTCCAAGTCCACCATTTAGGGCTCACCTGCAAGGATGGAAAGAAAAGGGGTGAGTTTGGGGAAACTCAGTGTATACAGAAACCCATCCAAAGCCCAAATCAGCTCGAGCCCATTGGGCCTAAGCCCTACTCGGATAACGATGCACGTGGGACCAAGCCCTTTTCGTCTGATGAACAAGGCCTTAGCCTCTTTTACATAACAATCACGCCCCATAGGCCCAATTCATAGAATACATGTAACAAGAATAACAATGGATGCAATCCCATTTGGGAGACTACTCAACCCACCAACCGCTACACTCCCCGTACCACCCTCTACACTCCATGTGGGAATATCTCAACCCACCCAACCCTACACTCCACAGTTGCGGCATTGCTTTGCTCTCAGCTTATCGATAAGGTGAGGCAAAGCCTCCAAAGACGTGGATGAACCACTTTAAACACTTCCTCCATCAATATCCCAATCCCATGCAATGTACATTAATGAAAGCATATCATGCAAAATACGATTTATCAATCATGCATATTAGTCAATATAAACCCTAGGGGTATATCTCGGTAATTTTGCCCTTTAGAGGAACATTCGTAAACTTACTCATCTACACAAGTTATTTCAGTAACTTTTAACAGTTAAAAGCAATTCGAGTCTACCAACTAACTAACAGGCCGATTTGCCCATCTCTTACCCATATTGGTCTATAAGCCCATTGGGCCTAGTTTTGGCCCATCGAGGCCCACTTACCGATGTTCACGTATTTTAGCACACAACCAGCTTACCACTTGGCGATGCCAAATCTAACCATTAGTCCATGACTTAGGAGCATTCGCATACTCCCAATCCCATGATATACCGTAGATTTTGCTTTTTCAAATTTTTGCCGATTTGAACAGAGAAAGGGTGTTCTGTACACACACTGCTTTTGCGGCGATCACTACGAGATCCCTTACGATGTCCTACAATCGTTTAGCACGCTTTTTATTTACAAACCTCCATCAATAACCTCAAAAATTACTTAACCAAAAATCGAGCTATATCCCTAGAAAGCCTTTAAATCTTACCTTCCTGCCAAAACCAATAGCTTGCACCAATCCGATTGCTCCAATGATTTACACCTTTGATCCCACGCTTAAGAAGACTCTAATCACCGAAAGAAAACGTTAACAACAACTCCTAGAGCCTTATGCTTAAATCGACAGCCTCCCTATTTTTAGGGATTTCGGCTTTTCCTAACATCGTATAATAAAACCATGTCTGAGATGAAAGCACTTACCCACTTACCCCTCTTCGATTTCTACGTAATCTGATGCAGATTTAACTTCTAAGCAGCGGCAGAGTCGAATCCAAGAGTCTTTTTTAAAGATTCGGCTATAAGCTCCTACACCAATGCGATTTTCGGCTTTTGGGTGATGAAGAAAATAATGCTGTATGACGATGCCCTTGAAGTAGAATTACCGTTAGGTATTTAGAATTAAGAAAAGCTGATTGTAGATTAAATAACACAAAAGAACATAGAAGAAAACCTGAGTTGAAGAAATCGACACAAGCAGTGATCACAGGATTTCGGCTTTTTTGTATTTTCGGCAAATGTATTGATGAGAAACAAATTTGGTGAACAGTTTTGGAAAAGAAAGTGGAGAAAAGAATAGAAGAGAGGAGGGTTTCGGTTAGTGAGGTAAAAAGAAAGAAAAAGAAAATCTTTTGTGGAGACTGAGTAGAAGAAAACGGCACCCCAAAAGCCCTAAGTGCCGAATATATCCACCTAAACCCCTTTGCCGAATTTTCCCTCTTCACTTCCCTAGATTCGGCCAACTCTAATCTCTCACCCAATCCCTTAAATCTCTCCCCTTATCACTCCTTAATTCAAGCATTTGAACTGATCAGACACTCCTTTGACAGAATCCCCTTGGACTCCAACACTTACCCTTTCTGCGCCCAAAAATAGTTGCACTTATTTGCCAGCATGGAGAATCGATCCCATGCCTTCCCCCACTGCTCCACACGCCACATTTTTAGGAGCTTAGTGGTGTCACCCTTGCCACTTTACCACAGCTCTTTTTGTGATGCAAATTACTCATCACCCTATATAAGGGCCACCTAGCCAGAACCCCTAACTCTTAAAACCAAAACTTCAAAAATCTAACCGGGTTTTGGCCAACACATGGGCCTTCCATAAGCCCATTTCCATACTTAGAATATTAATTTCTCATTCAAATACAAAAATTTCAAAACTTAACCAAAATATTGAAACCCACCAATAAATCTGAAAATCGGGATGTTACAAGTCGAATTTGTGCTTAGAAACTGGAAGACTTCTAGCCTTTGACTTGTACACTGCCAAATCAAAACTAACCCGGGTCTGATTTTCACGAACACAATGCCTTAACTTTTCAAAACCTGCATCCAAAAGAGAACCTCTCTTCAACGAAACAGTCATACCTTTTTCCCTCCTCTGACCAAGTTGCCTCCGCTCCAAACAAGTTGACTTCAACTCCGTAATAATGATTTAGGACGTCCGATTTCACCTGGCCATCGTTGAACCTTCCGAATATAAAGACTACCGATTCTTTTACCTTTTAACAAAACGAGAGCTCCACGAGATACTTTAATACCACTCGACTCAATGTTGATTTTGCATCCTTTCAAGTCTAAAATACTTAAAGAGATAAGATTCTTTCGTAAATCAGGTACATACCTGACATCCGAGAGTGTCTTAATCGTCCCCATCGTGCATCTTAATTTTAACAAAGACCAACACCAATTACCTTACTAGATGAATCGTTTCCCATGCGCACAACTCCACCTTCAATCGAATCAGATGTGGAGAACCATTCTCTATTGGGACACATGTGGAAAGAACATCCCGAATCTAGGATCCACTCGGACGTGAGCTTGGTGTTATCGCTTGTTGACACTAACAAGAAATCATCACCATTTTCATCGGCCAAATTAGCACCAGCTACATCTTCCTCGTTACTCTCAGCAGCCTTTTTATTTCGCAGTTTATAACAATCTGCTTTGATGTGACCTAACTTTTTACAATAGCGACACCTTTTATCTCGTTTCTTTGATGCTACCAAAACGGAAGCTTGCCTATCTGTCTTGCTATCAAAATGAAGCTCATTATCAAGTTTGTCTCTACTCAACAAATGACCCTTCACATCTTCGAACGAGAGTTTGTCTCTGCCATAAATCAGGGTCTCCTTGAAAGACTTGTATGAAGGGGGTAAAGAGCACAATAATAGTATAGCCTGATCTTCATCGTCAATATGAACCTCAACATTATTTAAATCATTTAAAAGAGTAATAAATTGACTGATGTGATCTTTAAGAAGCTCACCTTCGTTCATGCGAAACGTAAATAGACGTTGTTTCAACACTAAACGATTAGCCAAAGACTTAGTCGCATAAAGAGTTTCTAACCTTTTCCACAAAGAGGATGAGGTCTTCTCCATCAATACCTCCTGCAATACCGTATTCGCAAGGCACAACTGGATTGCGCATAAAAGCCTTTTTCATCAAGCTCTTCCCATTCTGTTTTATTTAGATTCTCAGGCTTTTTCCCAATAACAACCTTTTTCAAGCCTGATTGAACTAGAATTGCCATCATTCGAACTTGTCACAAATTGAAATTTGTCTCACCATCGAACTTCTCAATTTCAAACCTTGTTGTTGCCATCTCTGAACGGGCTGATCTATAAAAATTGAACTAGCTCTGATACCACTTGTTAGGATTTCGACCCGATTAAGCAACGAACAAGAAAATAACGGAATAAATTGAGAAATTGAACACACAAATTTAACGTGGAAAAACTCCTCTAAAGAGGATAAAAAACCACGGGCAAAGATAATTTTACTATAATGGCAAAAGAACGAAGAGGACAAAAATGGAGATAAAAACTAAACCTTGAAAACCCGAAAACAAAGAACCCACAAAACGTAAACACAAAATTCTCTAAATGTGTTATGAGTTCTAATCTCTAATGGGTGTCATTTTTCTAAGGTTGTAAAAGAACCTATTTATAGGCTAAATTCATAGGTCAAATAATAATAAAATAATCTAAATTAATCAGTGTTTGATTGAAACAAGAAAACAGAGTTCAACTGAAAGATTATTTCTCAAATTTGACTAAAAATAGGAGACATATTTAACAAGAACAAAGAGAAAGATTACTCCATATATCTTTAGATTCTCAGTTCCATTTCATCATGAAAGCATTGAAGTAGCTCCCTTAATTTTCTTCCTCTTAGCAGTAGAAGTTTTCCCCAGATCTGTTAATCTGCCACCTTATTTTTTCACCCTTTTTTTAAGCTTTTAATGTCAAAAACTCAAAAGACATAAAGGAAACTGTAATAGCCCAAATTAGACCGGGCTGAAAATCAAATAAATAAATAATTGTTTATTTAACAGTCCATATACAGTTCAGATTACAAAACCAAATAAATAACCAGCTCAGCAAACCCTAAACTATTCCTTAAACCGTTTACACCCTTGACCCACTACAATTACAACCTTAACCCAAGTACACCCGAAGCCCAGACCTAAACTAGACCCAAATAACAGAGGCCCAAAAACCCAAAATTATCAGCTAGGGTTTTCAACCCTAGCTCTTTCCCCTCGCGCCGCAGCAGGTTCTAGAAGGTTCAGGGAGCGTCTGTCCAACTCCCCAATCGAGGCCGTCACTCAAAGCTCTGCCTCCGTAATCAGCGCCTCACCAACGCCGAGAATCCACACCAACACAGTCATTGCCGGATTCCGCGATGATACCTGCAAAAGAAGGAAAGAAACACAGCAGCAAACAAAACAAATATGGAAGAAAAGGTTTCTTTCTAAAAATGTAACAACAACAGTGGCTATAAAAAGCCCAAATCAAAACAATGTAAATGACTTTTTTTTTGAAAAAGATAGAAATATACTTACAGATATTCATTCAAAAATATCAACAGTCTCTCAAAAGGTGATTTAATCGCATATTTCGTGCTTTATTTTGAACATATATGAACTATTCTAGCATGTACGAGTAAGGATCTAAGGAAAAAGAGATTACCTGTGGTAGGACGAAGGTTTTTAAGCCTTCAGACCACCGTGTCTGACGACAGCGTGGAGGCGTCTGCAAGCAAAGCATGCACCGTGGCTGGAGACCAGAGCTCTCTTCTCCTCTGCAGAGTATTTTAGGGTTTTTTTTAAAGATCGGTGTTAAAATGATTTTTAAGCAGTAAAATTGGCTTATATAGCCTCCTCGAAACGACATCGTTTCTGCTTAACTTAATAAGCTCAAAACGGTGTCGTATTAAGCCATAGGATCCGCGCGTTGACCCGATTACCCGGGAAGGATCCGTGTTTTTTTAAATTGGGTTAATTACCCAATCGGTCCTTCCAGCTTGTTTAATTTATAATTACGTGTTATTCTATTTTTAATTTGGCCCTAATATTTTACAATTGTTTCAATTTAGTCCCAATGGTTGTTAAATTACATTCTGAGAAACGTCGCCGTTTTGGGAATAAGGAAATTTGCCCAATGAGTCCCTTTTGTTTTACGCGCGTTTTGATTAAGGCCTTAATTCAGTTTCATTTCCTTTAAATTCGCCCCGTAATTTTGCTGAACTTTAAATTTAACCCTATATTTTTTATTATTCTATATATATATATATTTATATATTGTTATTTTTTTAACCTTACTTTTATATTATACATTATAAGATTATTTTATTATATATTATATATTATTTTTCACAAATTATTATTATTATTTTACGTCATTATTTTTATATTATTATTATATTTTTTCTGGTATTATATATTTATTAATTATTTATATATATTGTTCTTACATATATATTTTTGTTATTTTATATTATATATATTATATTTCTTATTTCCTATATATTTAAATTATATTTTATTATATAACATTTATTGTATTTTTATTTTTATTCTATATTACTTATTTTTTATATATATGTCATATATATCATATATTATCTATTATATTATTTATGTTTATATTATTCAATATATTATTTAAAATTTTAAAATTAAGTAAATTAAATTATATTTTTAACTCATATTATGCACATATTAAATTATTAATTATTTATTTATTATGTAAAAATACTATTTTAAGATTATTATTAAAATATTATGTCTTTATTTGTATTACATGTATATTTTGTTAACAATAATTCATTTTATATATATATATATATATATATATATATATATATATATATTGCATATATAATGTGTTATATGTTATTTTATATTTATTATTTGATATTATATTTCATGAACATGTACATTGATATTGTATCACTCTTTTTTTATATCATGCATTATTTAATTATTACTTTGTATGTTTGTACGTTTTGTCTATTCTCAATACATGCTATATATATATATATATATATATATATATATATATATATATATCTTTGTATGCATATTGTTAATATTTGCTATATATTATTTTTATATGAATGTATCTAATGCACGATCTTTATATTATTGCCATCATTCTGTTTAAATGCATGTATTATTTACCCACTACAGTAGTATGTTACTATGCATGATTTATAATACAATACAATTCCCCACGCATCATTTTTAAAAAAAAAACAAGGCTTCAAAGTTTTCAAAAAATATAAAGGCAATACTTGGTGTTTGGAAATTTCGAGAAAGTAGTGCCCTAACTTATTGGGTTGCGACTTTTCTCGTTGAGTTCGAATAATCAAGTACCCTTCTAAGATTTTAAAGGTTTTCAAAATGTGAGCAACTATCTTGGAATTACAAAGCAACATGTCCTAACTTACTGGATGTAGCGTTTTGTTGTTTCGAGATAGGGATTTCTAAAAAGCTAACTTAGTGTCAATACTTCGACACGAGTGAACTCCAATTTACAAAAAAATCAAAATACTTTAAAGAGGATTACATTTCAAAAATTTTAAATTTCCGACATTAAAGACACTTGATAATCAATTAGGTACCAATTTTTGGGCATTATAAGGGTGCTAATCCTTCCTTGTACGTAACCGACTCCCGAACCCGTTCTTTTGATTTCGTAAGACCAAAATCGATGATTTTAAAACAAAAATGTTTTAAAGGTGATCCAATCACACCTAAAAAAATTGGTGGCGACTCTTGTTTTCGTTTTTTAAAGTCGATTCCCATTTTCCAAAGCTCGATTTAAAAATGGTGTCGACAGAAACAACCGAACAACGAAACAAGGGTTGGAACCAAACAAGCTAACAGCTTTTCAGACCTTGAAGGGGGAGGAGTGTGGTAATAAAATGGGAAGTAAGGAACAATGGGGTTCGGAGGTGGCGGTGTTGTGTAGTTTTTGTACCTTGGTGGAGAGTAATACATGCCGCCAATGACACCACCCGGCGGCGGGGGAGTATAGTTGTTGTTGTTGTTACCCCCGGATTGAGCTGGTGGTGGTTGGAGAGTAGTAGTAACTACCACCACCACTAGAGCTGGTGGTTGTTGTTGTTACCCACATCAACACTGTGCAAGGATTCATCCTGAGAAGAAAACCATACTTGGAAATTGAAGCAAGCTAAACAGCATTGTGCAAGGATTCATCCTCGGACTCCTCCATGCTCTCATCATCCTCCCCCAAAATAGTTTCCTCCTCGATATTTCGATCAATTTCAGCAACAATTAACAGTGTCACTGATGTTACCGGAATCATTTGTTCCCCTACCGGCAGTTTATTACACCGCATGCTCTCCATCACGATTTTGAGAGGTGGCCCCCCTATACCATTATCAGGCATTGTGAATTTGAAGATCGAGAATATAATGAGGGAATATTTGAACCATTACCCCCCATTGGCTTGCATGTCGGCTTTTGTGGGTTCCTACTTCTCATCCATTCTAACCACTCTATGCTTTATTTTGCTTAAAGTGGTTACAACTTGGGTAGTAGTGAACCGATCCCAAGCAGGGACATTAAGGTACCATCACTGACCCATAATCGAAGTTGCCTTCACAACAAACCTTGTACAGAGTTAGACGGCCTCAAGGCCCTCGTGCCAACTTTGGGTCTATTACTGATCATCATACCTTTTCCTTTATTTTTGTACGAAATTCAGCCCATTTCGCCTAACTATAAAAAAAGATGTGGAATTTTTAAAAAAAAGTTCAAAAAACAATAAAATATAAAAAGAGAGAGAGTATATTTTTATGAAATTTATATAAGAAACTTATGAAACATGAGAAGTACTTAACATTTGGTATATTGAGATGAAAGAAGTCAACATGCTGTCAGTGTGGTACTATGGAAATACTGTCCAACAATCGGGTGATTGAAAAATGGAGGGTGCATGCCACAATTGAAAAATCTACTTATTCTATATGTTTGTTGATGTTATGGAAGAAGGGGGGCAGTAGGCCCATGTCTTCCATTCTCAAGGTGGTAATATTCACCTTGCATGTGATTGATTCCGTGGGGAAGAAGGTGGTAATAATTTCCAGCCTAAAACCCACATGGCTTGGATTTCTTTAAAATTATTCACTCTCTCTCCATCACATTTAATCATGTGCTAATGATTTGCTGGGCATCGTGCTTGTTTCACCATTTATTTACTTCTTTTTTTTTGGTTTTCAAGTTTCAATTTAAAAATATTTAAACATTATTGAGAAATCCTATTTATAATATTTTGAAATATTTATTAGACATTAGTTAATTTATTTCTTGGGATTCAAGTTGTCGTTTTTTTTTTTTAAGTATATATATATAAATAGTAGTTAATAAAGTAAGTTGCTACTTGCGATGCAAGGCATTGATCAAAAGGAAGGTCATGTTTTTCATTATAGCATTTATATCATGTCATTGTAGCCGAGGCCACTGACGACGGTGGCTTAGCTCGCGAGGGCCACTCTATCATCTCAGCTTGGCCCAGCAAGCTTTTAGCCCAAAAACTTTGGGCTTGTTATAATTTCTTAGTTTTAAGTTTATTTTAATAACCCATTTTTATTTTTTTTAATTGTTGTATTTATGTCATACTAACTATAGTTATGTGAATTAATTCATATATATATATATTCTAAATCTTATATTCTTATGTATATATTTATAACGTATAATGACATGTGAATTAAAGTGATTTTTTTTTAAAAGATTTTCTTAATATTGCATGAATATGTATATTTATTTACATTTTTTACTTATTTTCTTTATATAATTATGATTTGTATATTTATTTATGTTTAACTCCATGTACCCATGTGGTGAATTAAATTTATGCTAAATTAGATGTTGGTTAAATTATTTTCAAATGCATAAGGAAACATTTTGATTTAATATAGATCCTCATCTATCAATATATTGGGTGAGATTTCATTGATTTTTATATTTACCATATTACAAATTATCATAATTTTAATAATTAAAAATTTATATTATTTTAATTTTTTTCAATCATAATATTACTGAAATGTTATAAATATTATAATAATTTTTTAACAAATAAATATAAAATATTAAGATTGATACATGCAACTAATTAATTATATATCACCTAACTTGACCCTAATTCTTGAAAACCTCTCGGTTTGACATCTCAAAATAACTTGGTTCACAATTTTGGCCCAAAACTATCACTTTTTGACATCACAGAGCTAATGCTTTAAGTTGCTCTTCAGTGCTTAAGTTGGAGTCAAGATAATTTTTGAGGATAATCAAATAGGGTGAGAGAAAAAAGTTAACTCTTACCCTAAGAGTGGGTATACTTTTGTCCTTTACATGGTAATCATTGTGAGTATCTCAATTATGTGGGAATGTGCGAAGGTGTTTAAGGTGTAACCCCTCATTGTTACTAATAGACTCTAGCTGATGTCCTTGCTTAGTAGAGGTGATCCTAGTATTTTCTCATTGCTCCTATTTTCTAATTCCTTCATGGGTACCACTACTAGTCTTGATGGGGATTTGCCAGATTTGTTCTTCAAGACATCCTTTATTTTTGGGTTGGTTCATTTATAAAGACATTCTTACACTGTGTTGCATGGCATAATGTAAATGAATAAATGTTTTCAACATTAACAATATGTTTTTGGAACATTTATTTTTTGTTTAATCAACACTTGGATAAATAATTTTTTAATCAATCACATGGATAATAATTAAAATTTCTATTTTATGTCAATTAAATTTATATTAAAATGTTACAAGTAATGCATTTAAAGGTGTTTAATTTTTTTGAAAAATTTTAAAGATTTTCTATACCTTAAATTGAAAAAATTACAATTAACCATCCGAATTCAACCAACGATGAGGTTATGCATACAACCAAAAAAATGTAATTAACTTAGTTTGAATTTTGAATATTTTTTTTTCAAAATTTTGGAATTATAATTTTATTTAAGATTTTTTAAAATATTTTACTAATTTTAAAAAATTATTTATTCATGTATAGTGTCATGTGTGAGCAATGACAGATGAAAATGAATAAAGGTGATTGAATTGAGGTATATGTTGAAAATGATTTTGTAGTTTGAAGCCCAATGGTTTGATAGGCCCATTATATATTTCTAACTAGTTTTTATCAATTCATCAAAAATCCTGTAAAAGAAATATATCATCTGAGTAGAACCTAATATTCAATAAAATAATTTAATTAAGTCCTTTGAGAAACACATGTAACTCCATTTTCCAAACTTGACAGAATTAGTGTCCAAGCCTCAAATTTGAAAATATTATGTTTTATTTTCAAAATATTATTTGCGAAATGAGCTGTTTTTCTCATTTTATTAAAAATTAACTTATTATATTTAAATTTTATAAAAAAATTATTTCAAATAAAATAAAGATGATCTTTTTAATAATATTAAAATTATGAAACAATGGTTTTTAAAAAAATTAGAATTTATTATTAACAAATAAAATAATTATATTTAGTTCTAAATTTTTATTAATATATTAAATAATTTCATAATATAAATTTAGTGCTTAATTTTTTAATTTATCAAATACATCATTATATAGTTCCTAGCCCACACTTGTTGGGTTGATTATTTGTTTATGTCAAATTATAGAGTAAAATTGGAATGTTAAAATACACTCTAAGTTTTTACGCACTTAGTACATTTGGAATTTGATCTCTCTACTTTTTAGATTTAAAAATGTAGTTTAATGTTAGAATTAAGTAACCCGAATCCTTATTTAAATAAAATAAAGTGGTAAAATAAAATAAAAGAAGAATCCATATAGAATTACACTTCTTTTATTTTATTTTAGAATAAGGTTTTTTAAACCTTATTAAATTCTATCTATTTGATATTGATTAGAATAAGGTGTTTCAGTCTTACTAGAATATGGCTTTACAAGCCTATAAATAGACATAGTCTATTCCTCTTGTAATAATTCGAATTTGACATAGTGAATTTTCTTCTCCTCTGCCCATGGTTTTTTCCCGAAAGGGTTTCTACGTAAAAATCTATGTGTTCTTTATTTTTATTTTATTTTATTTTTCACAAATTGGTATCAGAGCTTCTGGGTTTTTCATCTCGATCACGGTAATGGTATCTTTGAAGTATGAAATTTCGCTGTTGGATCGCAACACCAGATTTGCATTGTGGCAGATTAAGATGTAAGCAGTTCTTGCGCAAATGGATTTGGATGATGCCCTGTTAGGGATAGATAAGATGCCTTCGACTTTAACAGATGAAGAGAAGAAGCATAAGGATCGAAAGGCGTTAACACAATTATATCTGCATTTGTCCAACGAAATTTTATAGGATGTGATGGAAGAGAAGACTGCCGCTGCATTATGGAAGAGGCTAGAACAAATATATATGTCAAAAACTCTAACAAGCAAGTTGCATATGAAGCAACGTCTTTATGCTCATCGTTTGGAGGAAGGTGCACCTGTAAACTAACACTTAACAGTGTTTAAAGAAATTCTCTCAAACTTGGAGGCCATGGAGGTTCATTATGATAAGGAAGATTTAGGGTTGATTCTACTTTGTTCGTTGCCCCCGTCTTATTCAACCTTTAGAGACACGATTTTATATAGCCGTGAGTCTCTCACAGTTGATGAGGTTTATGATTCTTTGACCTCGTATGATAAGATGAAACATATTGTGGTTAAACCCAACTCTCAGGGAGAGAGTCTTATTGTTCGTGGGAGACAAGATCAGAATGCTGATAATGATCATGGAAGGACACAGGAACGAAATCCTCGTTGTAAATCTAAGGGTAGATCAAAGTCTTCAAACAGAGGTAAAACTTGTAACTTCTGCAAGAAGAAAGGGCATATTAAATCTGAGTGCTATAAGCTACAGAACAAGATTAAAAGGGAGGCTGCGAATCAAAAGGGAAAACAACCAGAAAATTTCGGTAAAGCTAATGTTATAGAAGAATACAACGATGGTGAACTTCTAGTCGCTTTTGTCAATGATTCTAAATTAAACGAAGAGTGGATACTTGATTCTGGAACAATTAAAATTAAGATGTTTGATAGAGTTGTCAGAACACTTAGTGACGTGTGACATGTTCCAGAATTAAAGAGAAATTTAATTTCGTTGAGTACTCTTGATTCAAAAGGGTACAGATACACAGCTAAAAGTGGGGTTTTAAATATTTCCAAAGGTTCCCTTGTTGTGATGAAAGGGCAAAGAAAGATTGCCAAGTTATATGTTTTGCAGGGTTCTACTATTACTGGTGATGCAGCTGTCGCTTCCTCTTCCTTATTAGATGATGATATTACTAAACTTTGGCATATGCGCCTAGGGCATATGAGTGAGAATGGCATGGTATAATTGAGCAAAAGAGGACTTCTTGATGGGTAAGGAATTTGCAAACTAAATTTCTGTGAGCACTGTGTTTTTGGAAAGCAAAAGAGAGTTTGATTCACCAGAGGAATCCATAACACGAAAGGAACGTTAGAGTATATTAATTCTGATCTGTGAGGGCCATCCAGAGTGCTTTCGAGAGGTTGAGCTAATTATATGCTAACCTTTATTGATGATTTTTTCAGAAAAGTTTGGATGTTCTTCCTGAAGCAGAAAAGCGATGTGTTTTCTGCATTTAAGTCTTGGAAAATTATGATTGAAAAACAGAGGGAAAAATAAATAAAATACCTCCACACAGACAATGGCTTAGAATTCTATTCTGATGAGTTTAATAGATTGTGCAAGTCAGAAGGGATTGTGAGACACTTGACAGTTCGTTATGCTCCACAACAAAACGGCATTACAGAACGAATGAATAGAACGATCATGGAGAATGTTCGATGTATGTTGTCAAATGTCAACTTACCGAAGTCGTTTTGGGTAGAAACAACCTCTACTGCATGTTTTTTTATCAATCGATCTCCATCCGTTGCCATTGAGAAAAAGACTCCACAAGAGGTATGGTCTGGTAATCCTGCTAATTACTCTGATTTAAAGATCTTTGGGTGTCCTGCGTATGCTCATGTTGATAATGAAAAATTGGAATCGAGATCCATTAAATGTGTTTTTCTTGGTTATAAAGCTGGTGTAAAAGGGTATAAGTTATGGTATCCTAAAAATAGAAAAGTTGTGATTAGCAGAGATGTTGTTTTTGATAAAATTGCTATGCTACCTAACTTATCTCTTAAAGACTCTTCCAATAAAGAAAATCAAAAGCAGATGGAGTATCAGATTAATACAGAGTCGACTCCTCAAGCCAGTACAAAAATTGAGAATAGAGTTACTTCTTCACCGCAATACTCTATCGCCAAAAACAGAACTAAAAGAGAAATTAAACCTCCAAAAAAGTATGCTGAGGCTGATCTAGTTGCTTATGCTTTAAATGTGGCTGAAGATATAGATGCGAATCAAGAGCCATCTAATTATTCTGAGGCGATTAGCTGTGAAGACTCAGAAAAAATGGATGTTTGCTATGCAAGAGGAGATGGAATCACTCCACAAAAACAAAACATGGGATCTTGTGAAACTTCCTAAAGGTAAGAAGACTGTTCGTTGTAAATGGGTGTTTAAAAAGAAAAAAAAGACTCCAAGAGTTGAAGAACCCAGATATAAAGCAAGGCTTGTTGCAAAGGGTTACAGTCAAATTCCAGGAGTGGATTTCACAGATGTGTTCTTCCCAGTTGTGAAGCATAGTTCGATTCGAGTTTTGCTTGGTATTGTGGCCATACATGATTCGGAGCTTGAGTAGTTAGATGTAAAAACTGCATTTTTGCATGGAGAACTTGAGGAGGATATTTACGTGCAACAACCAGAGGGTTTTACAGTCTCAAAAAAAGAGGACTATATTTGCTTGCTGAAAAAGTCCCTTTACGGTTTGAAACAATCACCAAGGCAGTGGTACAAGAGGTTTGATTCCTTTATGACTTCTCATAATTTCAAAAGAAGTAGTTTTGATAGTTGTGTTTACTTTAAGAAAAACAGTGATGGTTCTTTTATGTATCTACTTCTTTATGTTGATGACCTGTTGATAGCAGCAAAAGATAAAGGAAAGATAAGAAAGGTCAAAGCCCAACTAAGTGAAGAATTTGAGATGAAAGATTTGGGACCAATAAAGAAGATGCTTGGTATGGAGATTATCAGAGATAGAAAAGCAAGTAATTGTACCTAAGTTAGAAGGGGTACATTGAGAAAGTTCTTTGCAGGTTCAATATGTAGAGTGCTAAGCCTGTTAGTACTCCTTTAGCAGCTCATTTCAGACTTTCATTGGCTTTGTCTCCACAATCAGATGACGAGATTGAGTATATGTCACATGTTCTATATTCTAGTGCAGTGAGATCTCTCATGTATGCTATGGTTTGTTCACGTCTAGATTTATCATATGCAGTTAGTGCAGTTAGCAGATATATGGCAAATCCCGGTAAAGAACATTGGAAAGCAGTTCAATGGATTTTAAGATACTTACGAGGTACTACTGATGTTTGCTTACAATTTGGAAGAACTAGAGATGGAGTTATTGGGTATGTTGATGCTTATTTTGCTGGAGACCTTGATAGAAGAAGATCTCTCATAGGTTATGTCTTTACAATCGGAGGTTGTGCAATAAGTTAGAAAGCCACTTTGCAAACTACAGTCGCTTTGTCTACCACTAAAGCTGAGTACATGGCGATTACTGAGGCTTGTAATGAAGCTATTTGGTTGAAGGGACTCTTTAGTGAACTCAATGAAGACCTTCAAATCAGCACAGTATTTTGTGACAGTCAGAGTGCCATCTTTCTTACAAAAGATCAAATATTTCATGAGAGAACAAAACACATTGATGTTCGGTATCATTTTGTTCGTGATATTATTGCTCGTGGTGATATTGTTGTGAGCAAATTAGTACTCATGAAAATCCTGTAGATATGATGACTAAGTCACTTCCAATAACCAAGTTTGAGCATTGCTTAGACTTGGTGTTCATTGTTGAAGTTAAACCCTTAAGGGGTTTTATGGAAGAGGTGGAGAACTTGTTCGTTAAGAGTTCGCGATGAAGAACTTGTTCATTGAGAATTCGTGTCAAGGTGGAGATTGTTAGAATTAAGTGGCCCGAATCCTTATTAAAATAAAATACAGTGGTAAAATAAAATAAAAGAAGAATCCATATAGAATTACACTTCTTTTATTTTATTTTAGAATAAGGTTTTTTAAACCTTATTAAATTCTATCTATTTGATATTGATTAGAATAATGTGTTTCAGTCTTACTAGAATATGGCTTTAGAATCCTATAAATAGACATAGTCTATTCCTCTTGTAATAATTCTAATTCGACATAGTGAATTTTCTTCTCCTCTGCCCGTGGTTTTTTCCCGAAAGGGTTTCCACGTAAAAATCTGTGTGTTCTTTATTTTTATTTTATTTTATTTTTCACATTAAAAATATTGATGTGAATTGTTTCTTAAAGCACCCATTCGAACTTGTCATGATAATTTTTTTCTGTTGGAATAATGTTCTGAAGAAAAATTGGCATCAACATTTTAATTAAAATTGTTAACAATATTAACTATTTAGACTAACTAATGATATTATAAAAGTAGATGGATCAAATTATGTCAAAACATAAAAAATATAGATTAAATCTCAAGTTTTAGAATAACATACGGGCGAAAAATGAAAATTGACCATTGTTTATAATGTAAAAAAAAAAAGAAAAAGAAAAGCAATGCAAACCAAAAAGAAATAGGAAGCCACGTTTCAATCTCTAAGATGTTTAAGGCATTCAAATCATCTATAACTAACGTATTATTTAAACAAAAAATTTAACAATATTAACTGTTTGGACTAATTAATAACATTATAAAAATATAAAGACAAAATTATGTTAAAAATTAAAGTATGAAGATTAGATCTCAAATTTAGACAAAATAAAAGGACCAAAACTAAAATTTAACTATTTTTCTATAATGTGAGAGAGAGAGACCACCAAGGTATACCCATGTGCACCTACTTTTTATATAAAGTTATGTTACAAATTAAAGCATAGAGATTAAATCTCAATTTTATAAATAATTGAAAAATCAAAACTAAAATTTAATAATTTTTATGTAATATATATATATATATATAAAGAACACCAAAATATACTTACATGTCAATTGCGGAAGGCCTTAGGCCTTTCTTTTATAATAAAGACTAGTATGGTTCTTGGTTAACGTTTCGTGTTAGGTTGATTATTTGTTTGTGTTAAAATATAGAGTAAAATCTTAAAGATTAAAATATGTTCTAAACCCTTATACATTTGGAATTTTATCCCTTTACTTTTATTTTCAAGAATTTAGTTCCTCTAATTTTCCAATTTAAAAATTTAGGTCCAGTTGTTATCATCGTTAAAATTTTTCTATCAAATTCTCTGATGTCACATTTTGAAATTAAAAAAAAAATACAGTTGGTAGTCATGTAATAATAAAAAATGTTGAAAACACTGATTAGAATTTTTTTTCTTTAAAAACACCCATTTGAATTCGTCAGTATAAAATAATTTTTTTCTATTGGAATAATTCTCTTAAGAAAAGTTGATATCAACATTTTGAATGAAATAGTTAAAAATATCAATTAATTAGACTAAATAATTACATTATAAAAGTAGAGAGATCAAATTATGTCAAAAATTAAAGTATATAGAATAAATAATAATAGTTTACGTGCCAAAATTGAAATTTGATTATAAAATAATAATAAAAGAAGCAACACAAACTTAAAAGAAATGAGAAGTCACATGTTAATATCTAAGATTTTAGGGCATTCAAATGATATATAACCACATAATATTTTAATAAAAAGTTAATGGCATTAACTATTTAAGCTAACTAATAACATTAATAAAAACTAGGACCAAATTATGTTAGAAATTAAACTATTGAGACTAAATATCACATTTAGACATAATAGAGGGATCGAAAGTGAAATTTAACTATTTTTTAAAATGCAAAATTAAAAAAAAAAAGGAAAAAAGAAAGAGAGAACAAAGATGGACACATGGCAGATGGACAACATCATAGACACTAGTTTTATATATAGGCGGTGGTATGGTTCCTAGCCCACACTTCACATTAGGTTTATAGAGTAAAAATTTGAAAATTAAAATATATTTTATATCTCTATATATTTCGTATAGTTGAAATTTAGTTACATATTTTTATTTTCGAACTTTTAGTCCTTCTACTTTTTGGACTTGAAAATTTAGGTTCATTTTTCACTATCACTATATTGGCATACATGTAAATGTTTTTTTCTTAAAAGTACACATTCAAACTTGTCATGATAAAAAAAATTAATCTATTGGAATATTGTTTTTAAGAAAAATTGATGTAAGCATTTTGAATGAAATAGCTAACAATAGTAACTATTTAGACTAATTAATGGCATTATAAAATTATGGCATAATGACTTTTTTGGTCCTCCAATTTTACAAAAAAAATTATTTTAGTTATTCATTTAATTTTTCACCTCTTTATCTCATGAACTTGCATTGTTTGTCAAATCATCCCAAAATGGATGAAAAAGTTCACATTTGTTAACTTTGCTGAAATGTCATATATGTGAATTGCCATGTATAAGCCACATTAGCAATTAATTAAATTTTTAAAAACTAAAAAAAATCTTTTTACACTTTTTATACTTTTTAAGAACTAAAAAACATGTTTAAAAATAATTTTTTAAATTATATTCTTGTAATAAATATTAATAATAATTTCTAGTAGGTGGTTGTTAGAATAGAGGGCCTTAGACAGATTTAGTGACAACTATAAAGTGCAACAAAGTTGTTGAAACTATAAATGCAATGAATCAAACATCTATGAAGTCATCACTAACATATTTAATTCTTTTATAAAATTTGAGGGTGAAATAAATCATTATATTTAATTAATTAATTGTATTTATATGTTTTTTTATAAAAATAAAATAAAAAATTAATTAATTATGAAAATGGATTATTTACTACAGTACCTATCGATGCTGCACAACACACCAACGACACCATCCTTCTTTGTCAGCCCATCATGACACAATCATCAGACTTCAAAAAAAAAAAATTTGGTGTCGCCATTATGTCAGGCGGCACCTGTATATTTTTTTCAAAATACTCTTGAAAATACGGGTATACATAGTGAGAAAAAAAAACCAAAAAATTCCCAGTTGTTGACATAATGGAGTGACATTTTGAACAGACTCCACATCCGCTAACTCAGCAAACAACTCAACTGGTTCAATGTCCAAATTCCCAGTTGAGCAATAAAGTGCGATTATAGTCTCCACGTCTTCATTATGTACAAGTTCCATCTTGGCATATTTGCACGAATTTGATAAAACTGGAAATTTTTAGAATAGTTTGGACATCCTGTAACACCCCTTACCCATATTCAAAGCAGGAACAGGGTACGAGGCATTACCGTACTTACGTCGCAAGCGAACATACAAATTGAGTCATAAAATTTGCATCCAAATTAAAAACCAGTTGTATTCAATCATAAAGTCCCTAATACGAGCCTATGAGGCCCAAAACATGCTTTAGAAGTGGTTCGGGACTAAACCGATAACTCAGGAAATTTTTACAAAACTTAGAATTTTTTTGCTATAAATAGGGGTCACATGCCCCGTGTCCCTAACCCATGTAACTCTCTGTTTTACAAGGCATGAACAAATTGAAGTCACACGGCCGAGCCACACGCTCGTGTGCTAGGCCGTGTGGTTAATTAATTTTCATAAAATAGGTGCAGACTTCACACGGCCAGGACACACGCCCAAGTTTGGGGCTGTGTCTCTCACACGGCTGAGACACACACCCGCGTCTCTGCCCGTGTGCTCAATTCTGAGCATTTTGTTTCTCAAAAATTAAGGTGCAGGGGACACATGGCCAAAACACATGCCCGTGTGTCTACCCATGCGGACAAAATAAAGCCTATTTACCAAGCCATTTGCCACCCTCATTTACATATTCACATACACAAATTCAATGGCATAATTCATGGTGGACTTAGACAACCAAAACATCCACAATCAAGGCCAACACATGTCAATACTATACCATCATCTATCATGCTCATGATATTTCATTATGCCAACTTAAATATACTAATTTCACATTCATAAACACCACTAAGACTATTTTCAACTTGCATTAACTTATCAAGATACTTTAGCCTGTCAATGAACCAAACTCATCCATTTCACAGCAAGTCATTAAGCCACAATCAACATTTAGCAAATCAATATAAACCACATCATCAAAGGGTATTGGCACATACATGCATATATGTATATATATATATATATGCTTACAATCAATTTGACCAAAATAAGCCAATTTGCATGGCCGAATGCCAAATCAAGCCTTTGAGTATTACAAGCCAATACATTTGGCCAAAATCATGATGACACATATAACAAAATGATCAAGTCCTTATAGATGCCATGTACTCAATATGTTTAATATTATCAACACCCAAAATGACAGTTTGATAGTGTGATGCAATCTCCGACGATCTCCAATCCGAGCTAGCTTAGTGACACTATAAAACATGGAAAGTAAAACGGAGTAAGCTATATAGCTTAGTAAGCTCGTATGAAAGAAATAAGCAAATCTTACCATATATTTAACATTCAAGTAATGTAATATAAGATAATGAAATTTTACCATAATCTCATAACCATAATTCATTACATCACAAACTTACCTTGAAATCATCATTTCACGAATTTAATAATCGTAAGCTTTATGTACATACCTGCACCACCTCGTAATAGTTTCATACTTATTCTCATTGATGACATACCCAATGAACCACTCGAAATAACAATATCGGATACATAGGAAACCTTACACACAAGGTGTCACATATGTAGCCATTGCTACCTCTATCTCATAACACACATATGCTCGTTTTCGAGCTATCAACGGGCCTGCTCACACAAGCTATTAGTCAAGACATAGCTATACGGTGTTGCTCACACAAGCTGTCAAGTAACCGCAACATATGCGCGTATACTCAGCCACCGGTAGCACGTATAGGACCAGCACCCGGATCACATAACATAATACCCTACCAACATGCCACTTGTATCCTAATCTATTCCTAAGGTTCAATTAAGATTTCTCGCTTGCCAAATCTTCGTCGAATGTGTCCGTAGAGTTGTTTACACAATTCCTACAAAATTAAAGCATTTAAAATACAATTATAATAAATATTATTTACTTAAGAACTTACCCCGATTACAAAAGCGGCAAAAATGATCTATTCATCAATTACTTTATTTTTCCCCCGATCTAGATCTGAACTTCATTTTTCTTGATCTATAATGTCAAATTTAGCTTATTTAATCATCACATTACTCAATATACTCCAAAAACACATTATGGCAAAAATTACATTTTTTCCCTAATATTTTACTATTTTACAATTTAGTCCCCAGGCTCGTAAAATGAATTTCTTTCAATTTCATCACAACCTAAGCCTAGTCGAATATTACTTGTACTCATAGCAACCCACAATTTTCATTTATTAACACTTTTCTACGCATTTTATAATCTTTTACAAATAAGTCCCTATTTGATGTTTTTATCAAAAATCACTTTACAAATGTTGTATAACTAACAACAAACATGCATTTTCTACCATCAAACATCAAAATACAAACATTCAACATGGGTAAGATTTTATACATTAACTTTCTTTTAAATTAGTCCTTGAAATAGCTAGATCAAGTTACCACGATATCAAAAATATAAAAATCATTAAAAACGGGACAAGAACGGACTTACAATCGAGCTTGAAAGCTTGGTCAAAACCCTAGATATGGCTTCCTCCAAAATTTCATCTAGGGGGAACTAAATTGAGAAGATGGACACTTTTATTAGGTTAATTTGTCTTTATATACCAAATTACCAATTTACCCTTAATGTATAACTTTAAAATTTCACCTAATCATGTCCATTTTTGTCCATCCTAAAGTATAATGGTCTAATTACCATTTAAGGACCTCCAATTTAAAAATTCATAACAATTAAACACCTTTAGCTAAGGGAACTCGAGTTTGGGCACCTATTGCAATTTAGTCCTTCTAGTCAAATTGAGCAATCAAACGATAAAATTTCTTAACGAAATTTTCACACAATTATTCTACCATGCTGTAGACTTTAAAATGGTAATAAAATAAATATTTATATTTTGGATTTGTGGTCTCGAAACCACTGTTCTGATTTGACCCAAAAACGAGCTGTTACACATCCTCTTCCCATAACATTGAGCAACTTTTACACTAATCTTTTGAATTTTACATTCTTATTAAACTTTATTCATATTTGCTGATGACATTCCCTCACTTGGTCCTATCACTAAACCTGAGTTATAGGATGCTATTACTGTTATCGAAGCAAAACATACACAATTCATAACCAACAATTCATTTAACTCCAATTCACATCATAACTCCATATATAATATGATTTAAAAAAATTTGAGACTTAATTGAGCTTACAAAAGCTCTAAAGTTTACCCGAGCATGAAGAAGGACCAAAATGCAAAGTTTTCAAAATCTGAGTATAGGTATCAATACCAAGATTCAGTATCAATACCGTTTTGGCATTCTGCCAATTTTTAAAATCTAAAACAAGTCATTTTGTATCGATACCAAACTAGCATTTTGTTGTTTTAAAATACTGTTCATTTGGTTAAGTACCGATATTCTTATTCAAGGTATTGATACTTAATGCCAAAAAGGTCAAAATCATCACATTTTAGTACTTATTCATGCTCATAATCAAATGATACCTAAAATGGTGCCTTATGCACAATCATAACTTGCACAAAACCATTTATAACATAATACATATAATCATCAAATGATCCTAAGTTCAACTAACCAATATGCCATCACTTGACACCAATTCACATTAAGATTTATATATAAACCATTCAACCAAATCATACTATTTCATACCATTCATCTATTCCTTAAAACATGACATTCCAAATGTATATTCACATGATATATGATACAGTCGCTGAGAGCCCCAAAAATATCTTCTTTCCTACAAAATAATGAAAAAGAACAGTAAAGGGAAAGTAGGGTCGAATCCTCAGGGACCGAATTGCACGAATGCTTGTTTCTCAAAATCTTGGGCAGAATCGTGCCAAACAAAACTGCGTTTTTGAAAAAAATAAAAAAATAGAATTAAAATTTTTGATCTGGAAAAATAAAATAAAAACAGAATTGAAAGTCGAATTGAAATTGTGAAAATTAAAATAGAGAATATAAAAAGAAACAGAGTTTGGGAAAAAAAAGTTTCTTATGTGGCGAGATTTCAGCCTCCGGTTGTCTCGATTCGCCTGGGGTCTAATCCTTGGCTTTTAAGTGATCATTCTTAAGTAGAATAAGCCAGTTATAGTGGAAGAGGACGCCTACGACCACCAGCTCCAGAATTTTAGACTTAAGATTTGGCGGAACTTAACTCTAGCCAACAATCGCTTTTGTGGGAATCTCTTCTTCTAGATCATCACTTCCCAATGGCGAATAACACGCCATCTTGTCTCTTGCGCTCACCAACCTCTGACGCAGAAAGCCAACGAACCGACTGTGCAACCTTCCTAAAACGTACAAAGCGACCGTTCCTTGCACAAGTTAAAAAGATCACTTATTAAGGGACATGGACGGAAGCGTCAACCTTGTAATGCGGAGAAGCGATGAATACTCATTGAGAAGGCTAAGTACGGATTCTAAGCCTCATGAACCCTTTTTGGGGAATTTCGATAACCTTCGGCTAGATAGATTTAGTGGCTCATGATCTTTGAGGAAAAATAAAAAGAACTAAATTTATGGGGGAGAGAGTGTTACAGCAAAAGATGGACGAAATTTGTGTCACTTCATCCCCTATTTATGGTACTAAGAAACCTAGCATATTCCTAATTAAATTCTAAAAGATAAATACAAATAAATAAGGATAATTAAAGATAATTAAAGATAAATGAAAATAAATGCTAAAATTAAATCTAAATAATAATCCTTAATAATTATCCTAATATAATTAAACATTAAATAGAGTCTTGTGCTATAAAATCTCTTCTTTTGCACTTTTTCCCTTATGTCTTCCATACTTGCATTTTTGGCGCCACATTTTTCCCTATGTCGCATGTTGGCCCATTGTATCTTCAAATTTGCACTTTTTTCCCTTAAATTTCCTTTTGCCTCCAATTTAGTCCTTGAAAGATAAAAGACCATAAATAGCTCAAATTAGTAGGATCATACTCAAAATAAACACGCAATTAGCACATAAAATATGTCGCTTTAGAGTATTATCAAATTTCCCCTACTTAGCCCATGCTTGCCCTCAAGTATGGTTTCTGTCCACTGTGAAAATTAGATCCTGCCATGAAAGAAATACTACTCCAAAGTTTTATAAAAATTAGTCAAAATGTATATGAAAAATAAAGAGAACCCTTAGCTTGCTTTAAGTAAAATTGACAAAGTGTTCCAATTAACACACACAAAAATTAAGATCGACTTGGATTATTTCATGAAAATTAGGTAATTCACCAAACCTCTCAAGAAACCCTATATGTTCATACCTTTAGTCCCCAAATTTTATTAATACGTCTTTCTCTTCTTCTTTTTTTGAATTTTTTTCTTTTTTTCTTTTCAAATTTTCTTTTTTTATTTTTACTTAGGGATATATTGAACCTTTTGACGCCAAGAGAGATGACAGCCAAGCACCCCACCCCAGTTACTTAGCCCAACACATTCCTAATTTTTATTTTTCTTAAGAACATATCGAACCTTTTGACGCGAAGAGAGATGAGAGCCAAGCACCTCACCCCGGTTACTCAGCCCAACACATTCTTAAAAATTAATTCTGGTTAGCGGAGTTTTACCTAACACGTCACACAACCTTTTGACGCGAAATAGGATGACAACCCAAGCACCCTACCCCGGTTACTCAGCTAGTCACGTCTTAAGCTGCACTCATAACCACAGAAACATTATTATTATTAAACGAAATTTTAATTTGGAGGATTTAGGAAAAACAATCAAGTGTCAAAAATAAGTTTCAGTAACCACCTTAATAGTCATGAACATATTTTAAGCATGCAATTGTATTAAGTATCCTTTTTGTATTTAGACTAAATCAAATTTATTAAAAGAAAAATAGGGTTAACTCTATTAATCATAATTATTTTAACTAAAAGAAATAAAACAGTGGAGATGAAATCTATCAAGCAAAATCATAATTAACTCAATAGATAATAATCATGCATGGAGGTCAAACAGTGGCCAAGTCATGGTCAAATTCTTGGGTATGAAAAGAGGCAAAATATTCTAAAAAAAATAAATATGAGCGGAAACGAGCATAAGGCAATAGTAACAGTAACACAACAGTAAAAGCAGCAGATAAAACGACAGAAATAATGAGAAATGCCTCCCCCTACTTAAAACACATTGTCCTCGATATGAAAAATAATATTAATAAATATGATGAAAAGAAAGAGTTTAGAGCACTCCCCATGTCGTCACTATCGTTTATGCAAAGATGCAACGAGGAGAAGGTTTAACGTCGCGTGGAGGAGAGGAAGGAGGGGAAGGCGTTCGTTAGCTAAGGTGACGCGTTGGGTCACCGAGAATTGACGTCAGTGGCTATTCACAGTGAAGGATGGTTCGACGGTGACTCAGTTTCGGGTTCTCACCATAGTGTTAAAGAAATCAACAGTGGAGTGGGTAGAAGGAAGGTGCGGCGGCTGGTGGGGGTTTGGGTGAAAAATAGGATAAACTTTTAGGGTTTGAGAGTGTATAGGTGGAGCGTTTGGCTGAAGGGTTGATGTTTGGTTGCAGGTTGTGGGTAGTCAGGGGCAGGGATGCACTATTCCTGGTTGGAATAGGGATAGGATAAGGGCTGTTTCATGCCAATATTTTTAGTTTTCTCCTTTTCTCCCTATTTTCGTGCCGGTGTACCTAGATAAAAGAAGAGAAATTAATTATCACCTAAACAAAATAAAGTAATAAATAGTAAAATAAAATAAAGTAATGAATAAATAAATAATAAAATAAAATAAAAATAAAGAAAAATAAAAATGGGGTTGCCTCCCAATAAGTGCTTGTTTACGTCGTTAGCTTGACGCCCTAACTAGGATTGGGGCTGTTCCAGCTGAATTCTTTCGTTCGTATGGGTTTGGAAATTCTCTTTTTTTATCCCGTCCACCATATTTGGGTTTAATCGTCATTGTGCCTCTTTATTTAGTTTCGTATTTTCCTCCAAAGGGTTGATCCCTTTTAAGTCAGCAATGGTCTCAGAATTCTCCAAAAATGCGCATTTGATATGTTTAGGAAGTAGTTTTAATTTCAGATCCGGTGCCTGCACAACAAAAGGTAGAAGATTAGTATCCATAGGAGCCAATAATTTATTAACTGATTCAAAATCATCAAACATCATTTTAGATTTATCTCCATAAGATGACTCAAAAGTTTTTTCTACTGATGAGTCAATTATGTCGACATAGTTTACGTCCAAGACTTCACATGGGTGACTAATAGTGGCATAAACGTTAAACTTCACGATCTCCCCGTCAAACTCCATCATGAGGGTTCCGCTTCGTACGTCAATCTTAGTATTTGTAGTACTAAGGAAAAGTCACCCAACAAGATGTCTGAAGACCCAGGAGCGTTATCCTCCTCCATTTTTATCACATAAAAATCTGCAGAGAAGATAAGTTCGTTGAAGTTCACTAATAAGTCCTCGAGGACTCCTTCGGGATGCACAATAGACCTGTTTGCCAACTGAATGATAACACTTGTCTTTGTCAAAAAACCCACGTTAAGTGATTCATAAATAGAAAAAGGCATTACATTTATTGGGGCCCCTAAATCACACATAGCCTTCTTAATTCCTAAATGGCTTATTTTGCATGGTATTGCGAACATGCCCCTATCTTTGCATTTCACTGGCATTTTTCGCTGCAACACTGCGGATACATTCTCACCAACACTTACCCTTTCATTACCAGTTAATTTTTGTTTGTTGGTGTAGAGTTCTTTAAGGAACTTGGCATACCGCGAAATCTGTCTGATAACATCTAACAGTGGTTTGTTGATCTTGACATTTTTGAATGTTTTGAGGACCTCCTTGTCTTCTTTACCCTTTCGATATTGATTTAATCGTCCTGGTAATAAAGGTTGAATTATGGGTAATGGAGGTTTTTCTCGGACCTGTTCGTCATTTTTGGGCTTTTCTTGGGCGGAATATTGGCCAAGATTTCTACCAAGAATTGGTTCCAGTACTTTTCCACTTTGCAACGTCATTGTGTTTGTGTGTTTTCTTGGATTAGGTTCCGTTTGTGATGGCAGCTTCCCTTGTGAGTTCATTCTCTCAATTGATGTGGTCAACTCTCTTATAGACGCCTCGATTTTCTGTTGAAAACACTTTGTTTCCTTTTGGAAATCAAGAGTTTGTCGTAAAATTTGCTGTTGGAAATCAACAGTTTACCGTTGTATCTATTGTTGTAAATCAAGCATATCAGCTGCTAATTTATTGACCGTGGTTTCTAGAGAGGTACTTGAATATTGCGGCTGTTGTGGAATCAAGTTTGGTATGGCTGGTCGTATCGTGGGTTGGCCCCATAACTTAAGTTAGGGTGGTCCCTCCATCCTGGGTTGTACGTATTAGTGTAAGGGTCGTATCGCTTTTGTGGTGGCCCAGGAAAGTTCCCCACAACATCTAAATGGGCCATAGTATCATCATACATACTAAGGCATGCATCCGTTTTATGTTCAAGTGTAGCACAGATTCTGCATAGCCAGGCCGGTTTTAGTTTTTCTGTAACAGGAGAATTCAGAATATTAGCAAGTCTATCAACTTTATTTTTTAAGGTCGAATTACTTTGCTGGTGAACCCTTCTAGGGGGCTCAGGATTGGCTCGAAATTGTTGAGTATTTGCAGCCATCGTGGATATCAAGTCCCTTGCTTGTTGGGGAGTCATGTTGACCAACGCTCCTCCACTAGCGTCGTCTACCATATTCATCTCCATTGGTTTCAGGCCTTCATAAAAGTACTGGAGAAGAGATTGTTCCGTTATGCCATGTTGTGGGCAGCTTGCACACAACTTCTTAAATCGCTCCCAATAGTCATACAGAGACTCTGGTTCTTTTTGCCTTATTCTCATGATCTCCCTTCTTAACTCAGCCACTCGTGATGCTGGGAAAAACCTATTTAGAAATAAACGAGATAGATCAACCCAAGTTGTAATAGATTCAGAGGGTAAATAAAATATTCTGCTAGGGAGAAAGAGAAAACACGCAATTTGATTTGATCCTCAGTTACCCCCTGAGGTTTCATACTAAGACAAACCATATGAAACTCTTTCAGATGTTTGTGGGGATTATCGTTTTGCAACCCCCAAAAAATTGGCAGTAGTTGGATTAAGCCTGACTTTAATTTAAAATCAGTATCCATAGTAGGATACGCTATGCATAATGGCGGTTGTTCTGCCGGAGCTTCAGCTGTTACCGAATTGTTTGAGCCATAAGTTGATGTGCTAGATTCGATTTTTCGTCAACACTAACGCTAAGCACTTCTTCTGGTGAATCGACTTCTACTTTTTTGCTTTCAAATGTTAGAGTAGGGTTTTCGTTAACCCTAGACTCTACTTCGTCGTCGATTTCGATTTCTGGCTGTAGATTACTTTGAGTCCCAACCACCGCTGACTACTTTTTCCTTAGCTTTGTTTCCTTGCTATTAGCTCTCGCAGTCTTTTTTATCTCTGAATCAAATGCAAGAGTACTTGGAGCAGATCTGGTCATAAAAAACAAAAAATAAGATTAGTATGTTACCGGTCCCCGAAAAAGGTGCCAAAATTTGATGCGGTCGTTGAGAGCATAAAAAATATCCTATTTCCTACAAAATAATGAAAAAGAACAGTAAAGGGGAAGTAAGGTCTAATCTTTAGGGACCCGATTGCACGAATACTTGCTTCTCAAAATCTTGGGCAGAATCGTGCCCAAGAAAACCTGCATTCCTGAAAAAAACAAAAAAAAAAACAAAATTAAAAGTTTTGATCTAGAAAAATAAAATAAAAACATAATTGAAAGTCGAATTGAAATTGCAAAATTAAATAAATTGCTAAAATTAAAATGAAGAATATAAAAATAAACAGAGTTTGGGAAAAAAAGTTTCTTATGTGGCGAGATTCTAGCCTTCGATTGTCTCGATTCGCCTTGGGTCCAATCCTTGGCTTTTAAATGATTCTTCTCAAGCAAAATAAGCCAGTTATAGTGGAAGAGGACGCATACGACCACTAGCTCTAGAATTTTAGACTTAAGATTTGGCAGAACCTGACTTTAGCCAACAATCACTTTTGTAGGAATGTCTTCTGCCAGATCATCTCTTCTCAATGGCGAATACCACGCCATCTTGTCTCTTGGACTCGCCAACCTCTGACGCAGAAAGCCAACGAACTGACTGTGCAACCTTCTCAAAACGTATAAAGCGGTCGTTTCTTGCACAAGTTGAAAAGATCACTTATTAAGGGATATAGATGGAAGCGTCAGCCCCATAATGCGGAGAAGCGATGAATACTCGTTGAGAAGGCTAAGTGCAGATTCTAAGCCTCATGAACCCTTTTTGGGGAATTTTGACAACCTTCGGCTAGATAGATTTAGTGGCTCATGATCTTTGGGGAAAAACAAATAAAAATAATGGAAAATGAATTTTTTATTGAAATATGAAAAGAACAAAAAAAACTAAATTTATGGGGGAGAGAGTGTTACAGCAAAAGATGGACGAAATTTGTGTCACTTCATCCCCTATTTATAGTACTAAGAAACCTAGCATATTCTTAATTAAATTCTAAAAGATAAATACAAATAAATAAGGATAATTAAAGATAATTAAAGATAAATGAAAATAAATGCTAAAATTAAATCTAAATAATAATCCTTAATAATTATCCTAATATAATTAAACATTAAATAGAGTCTTGTGCTATAAAATCTCTTCTTTTGCACTTTTTCCCTTATGTCTTCCATACTTGCATTTTTGGCACCACATTTTTCCCTATGTCGCATGTTGGCCCATTGTATCTTCAAATTTGCACTTTTTTCCCTTAAATTTCCTTTTGCCTCCAATTTAGCCCTTGAAAGATAAAAGACCATAAATAGCTCAAATTAGTATGGTCATACTCAAAATAAACATGCAATTAGCACATAAAATATGTCACTTTAGAGTATTATCAAATTCCCCCTACTTAGCCCATGCTTGCCCTCAAGTATGGTTTCTGTCCACTGTGAAAATTAGATCCTGCCATGAAAGAAATACTACTCCAAAGTTTTATAAAAATTAGTCAAAATGTATATGAAAAATAAAGAGAACCCTTAGCTTGCTTTAAGTAAAATTGAAAAAGTGTTCCAATTAACACACACAAAAATTAAGATCGACTTGGATTATTTCATGAAAATTAGGTAATTTACCAAACCTCACAAGAAACCCTATTTGTTCATGCCTTTAGTCCCCAAATTTTATTAATACATCTTTCTCTTCTTCTTTTTTTGAATTTTTTTCTTTTTTTCTCTTTAAATTTTCTTTTTTTATTTTTACTTAGGAATATATTGAACCTTTTGACGCCAAGAAAGATGACAGCCAAGCACCCCACCCCAGTTACTCAGCCCAACACACTCCTAATTTTTATTTTTCTTAAGAACATATCGAACCTTTTGACGCGAAGAGAGATGAGAGCCCAGCACCTCAACCCGGTTACTCAGCCCAACACATTCTTAAAAATTAATTCTGGTTAGCGGAGTTTTGCCTAACACGTCACACAACCTTTTGACGCGAAATAGGATGACAACCCAAGCACCCTACCTCGATTACTTAGCTAGTCATGTCTTAAGCTGCACTCATAACCATGGAAACATTATTATTATTAAATGAAATTTTAATTTTGGAGGATTTAGGAAAAACAATCAAGTGTCAAAAATAAGTTTCAGTAACCACCTTAATAGTCATGAACATATTTTAAGTATGCAATTGCATTAAGTATCCTTTTTTTATTTAGACTAAATCAAATTTATTAAAAGAAAAATAGGGTTAACTCTATTAATCATAATTATTTTAACTAAAAGAAATAAAACAGTGGAGATGAAATCTATCAAGCAAAATCATAATTAACTCAGTAGATAAGAATCATGCATGGAGGTCAAACAGTGGCCAAGTCATGGTCAAATTCTTGGGTATGAAAAGAGGCAGAATATTCTTAAAAAAATAAATATGGGCGGAAACGAGCATAAGGCAGTAGTAACAGTAACACAACAGTAAAAGCAGCAGATAAAACGACAGAAATAATGAGAAATGCCTCCCCCACTTAAAACACATTATCCTCGATGTGAAAAATAATATTAATAAATATAATGAAAAGAAAGAGTTTAGAGAACTCCCCATGTCGTCACTATCGTTTATGCAAAGATGCAACGAGGAGAAGGTTTAGCGTCGCGTAGAGGAGAGGAAGGAGGGGAAGGCATTTGTTAGCTAAGTTGACGCATTGGGGCACCGAGAATTGACGTCGGCGACTCTTCACAGTGAAGGATGGTTCAGCGGTGACTCAGTTTCAGGTTCTCACCGTGGTGTTTATTGAAATCAACGGTGGAGTGGGTAAAAGAAAGGTGCGGCGGCTGGTGGAGGTTTGGGTGAAAAATGGGATAAATTTTTAGGGTTTAAAAGTGTATAGGTGAAGTGTTTGGCTGAAGGGTTGATGTTTGGTTGCAGGTTGTGGTAGTCAGGGGCAGGAATGCGCTATTCCTGGTTGGAATAGGGATAGGATAAGGGCTGTTTCATGCCAATATTTTTAGTTTTCTCCTTTTCTCCCTATTTTCGTGTCGGTGTACCTAGATAAAAGAAGAGAAATTAATTATCACCCAAACAAAATAAAGTAATAAATAGTAAAATAAAATAAAGTAATGAATAAATAAATAATAAAATAAAATAAAAATAAAGAAAAATAAAAATTGGGTTGCCTCCCAATAAGTGCTTGTTTACGTCGTTAGCTTGACGCCCCAACTAGTATTGGGGCTGTTCCAGCTGAATTCTTTCGTTCGTATGGGTTTGGAAATTCTCTTTTTTTTTCCCGTCCACCATATTTGGGTTTAATCGTCATTGTGCCTCTTCATTTAGTTTCGTATTTTCCTTCAAGGGGTTGATCCCTTTTAAGTCAGAAATGCTCTCAGAATTCTCCAAAAATGTGCATTTGATAGGAGCCAATAATTTATTAACAGATTCAAAATCATCAAACATCATTTTAGATTTATCTCCAGAAGATGACTCAAAAGTTTTTTCTACTGATGAGTCAATTATGTCGACATGGTTTATGTCCAAGACTTCACTTGGGTGACAAATAGTGGCATAAACGTTAAACTTCACGATCTCCCCGTCAAACTCCATCATGAGGGTTCCGCTTCGTACGTCAATCTTAGTATTTGTAGTACTAAGGAAAAGTTACCCCAACAAGATGTCTGAAGACCCAGGAGCGTTATCCTCCTCCAATTTTATCACATAGAAATCTGCAGAGAAGATAAGTTCGTTGAAGTTCACTAATACGTCTTCGAGGACTCCTTCGGGAAGCACAATAGACCTATTTGCCAACTGAATGATAACACTTGTCTTTGTCAAAAAACCCACGTTAAGTGATTCATAAATAGAAAAAGGCATTACATTTATGGAGGCCCCTAAATCACACATAGCCTTCTTCATTCCTAAATGGCTTATTTTGCATGGTATTGCGAACATGCCCCTATCTTTGTATTTCACTGGCATTTTTTGCTGCAACACTGCGGATACATTCTCACCAACACTTACCCTTTCATTACCAGTTAATTTTTGTTTGTTGGTGCAAAGTTCTTTAGGGAACTTGGCATACCGCGAAATCTGTCTGATAGCATCTAACAGTGGTTTGTTGATCTTGACATTTTCGAATGTTTCATGGACCTCCTTGTCTTCTTTACCCTTTCGATATTGATTTAATCGTCCTGGTAATAGAGGTTGAATTATGGGTCATGGAGGTTTTGCTCGGACCTGTTCGTCATTTTTGGGCTTTTCTTGGGCGAAATATTGGCCAAGATTTCTACCAGGAATTGGTTCCAGTACTTTTCCACTTTGCAACGTCATTGTGTTTGTGTGTTTTCTTGGATTAGGTTCCGTTTGTGATGGCAGCTTCCCTTGTGAGTTCATTCACTCAATTGATGCGGTCAACTCTCTTATAGACGCCTCGATTTTCTGTTGAAAACACTTTGTTTCCTTTTGGAAATCAAGAGTTTGTTGTAAAATTTACTGTTGGAAATCAACAGTTTACCCTTGTATCTGTTGTTGTAAATCAAGCATATTAGCTGCTAATTTATTGACCGTGGTTTCTAGAGAGGTAGTTGAATATTGCGGCTGTTGTGGAATCAAGTTTGGTATGGCTGGTCGTATCGTGGGTTGGCCCCATAACTTAAGTTAGGGTGGTCCCTCCATCCTGGGTTGTACGTATTAGTGTAAGGGTCGTATCGCCTTTGTGGTGGCCCAGGAAAGTTCCCCACAGCATCTAAATGGGCCATAGTATCATCAAACATACTAGGGCATGCATCCGTTTTATGTTCAAGTGTAGCACAGATTTCGCATAGCCAGGCCGGTTTTACTTTTTCTGTAACAGGAGAATTCAGAATATTAGCAAGTCTATCAACTTTATTTTCTAAGGTCGAATTACTTAGCTGGTGAACCCTTCTAGGGGGCTCAGGATTGGCTTGAAATTGTTGAGTATTTGCAGCCATCGTGGATATCAAGTCCCTTGCTTGTTGGGGAGTCATGTTGACCAACGCTCCTCCACTAGCGTTGTCTACCATACTCATCTCCATGGGTTTCAGGCCTTAATAAAAGTACTGGAGAAGAGATTGTTCCGTTATGCCATGTTGTGGGCAGCTTGCACACAACTTTTTAAATCGCTCCCAATAGTCATACAGAGACTCTGGTTCTTTTTGCCTTATTCTCACGATCTCCCTTCTTAACTCAGCCGCTAGTGATGCTGGGAAAAACCTATTTAGAAATAAGCGAGATAGATCAACCCAAGTTGTAATAGATTCAGAGGGTAAATAAAATATTCTGCTAGGGAGAAAGAGAAAACACGCAGTTTGATTTGATCCTCAGTTACCCCCTGAGGTTTCATACTAAGACAAACCATATGAAACTCTTTCAAATGTTTGTGGGGATTATCGTTTTGCAACCCACAAAAAATTGGCAGTAGTTGGATTAAGCCTGACTTTAATGTAAAATCAGTATCCATAGTAGGATACGCTATGCATAATGGTGGTTGTTTTGCCGGAGCTTCAGCTGTTGCCGAATTGTTTGATCCATAAGTTAATGTGCTAGATTTGATTTTTCGTCAACACTAACACTAAGCACTTCTTCTGGTGAATCAACTTCTACTTTTTCGCTTTCAAATGTTAGAGTAGGGTTTTCGTTAACCCTAGACTCTACTTCGTCGTCGATTTCGATTTCTGGCGGTAGATTACTTTGAGTCCAGACCACCGCTGACTACTTTTTCCTTAGCTTTGTTTCCTTGCTATTAACTCTCGCGGTCTTTTTTATCTCTGAATCAAATGCAAGAGTACTTGGAGCAGATCTGGTCATAAAAAACAAAAAATAAGATTAGTACGTTACCGGTCCCCGAAAAAGGTGCCAAAATTTGATGCGGTCGTTGAGAGCATAAAAAATATCCTATTTTCTACAAAATAATGAAAAAGAACAGTAAAGGGGAAGTAAGGTCGAATCTTTAGGGACCCGATTGCACGAATACTTGTTTCTCGAAATCTTGGGCAGAATCGTGCCCAAGAAAACCTGCATTCCTGAAAAAAACAAAAAAAAAAACAAAATTAAAAGTTTTGATCCAGAAAAATAAAATAAAAACATAATTGAAAGTCGAATTGAAATTGCAAAATTAAATAAATTGCTAAAATTAAAATGAAGAATATAAAAATAAACAGAGTTTGGGAAAAAAAGTTTCTTATGTGGCGAGATTCCAGCCTTCGATTGTCTCGATTCGCCTTGGGTCCAATCCTTGGCTTTTAAATGATCCTTCTCAAGCGAAATAAGCCAGTTATAGTGGAAGAGGACGCCTACGACCACTAGCTCTAGAATTTTAGACTTAAGATTTGGCAGAACCTGACTTTAGCCAACAATCGCTTTTGTAGGAATGTCTTCTGCTAGATCATCTCTTCTCAATGGCGAATACCATGCCATCTTGTCTCTTGGACTCGCCAACCTCTGACGCAAAAAGCCAACGAACCGACTGTGCAACCTTCCCAAAACGTACAAAGTGGCCGTTTCTTGCACAAGTTGAAAAGATCACTTATTAAGGGACATAGATGAAAGCGTCAGCCCCGTAATGCGGAGAAGCGATGAATACTCGTTGAGAAGGCTAAGTGCAGATTCTAAGCTTCATGAACCCTTTTTGGGGAATTTTGACAACCTTCGGCTAGATAAATTTAGTGGCTCATGATCTTTGGGGAAAAACAAATAAAAATAATGGAAAATGAATTTTTTTTTAAAATATGAAAAGAACAAAAAGAACTAAATTTATGGGGGAGAGAGTGTTACAGCAAAAGATGGACGAAATTTGTGTCACTTCATCCCCTATTTATAGTACTAAGAAACCTTGCATATTCCTATTTAAATTCTAAAAGATAAATACAAATAAATAAGGATAATTAAAGATAATTAAAGATAAATGAAAATAAATGCTAAAATTAAATCTAAATAATTATCCTTAATAATTATCCTAATATAATTAAACATTAAATAGAGTCTTGTGCTATAAAATCTCTTCTTTTGCACTTTTTTCCCTTATGTCTTCCATACTTGCATTTTTGGCACCGCATTTTTCCCTATGTCGCATGTTGGCCTATTGTATCTTCAAATTTGCACTTTTTTCCCTTAAATTTCCTTTTGCCTCCAATTTAGCCCTTGAAAGATAAAAGACCATAAATAGCTCAAATTAGTATGGTCATACTCAAAATAAACATGCAATTAGCACATAAAATATGTCGCTTTAGAGTATTATCAAATTCCCCCTACTTAGCCCATGCTTGCCCTCAAGTATGGTTTCTGCCCACTGTGAAAATTAGATCCTGCCATGAAAGAAATACTATTCCAAAGTTTTATAAAAATTAGTCAAAATGTATATGAAAAATAAAGAGAACCCTTAGCTTGCTTTAAGTAAAATTGAAAAAGTGTTCCAATTAACACACACAAAAATTAAGATCGACTTGGATTATTTCATGAAAATTAGGTAATTTACCAAACCTCTCAACAAACCCTATTTGTTCATACCTTTAGTCCCCAAATTTTATTAATACATCTTTCTCTTCTTCTTTTTTTGAATTTTTTTCTTTTTTTCTCTTTAAATTTTCTTTTTTTATTTTTACTTAGGAATATATTGAACCTTTTGACGCCAAGAAAGATGACAGCCAAGCACCCCACCCCAGTTACTCAGCCCAACACATTCCTAATTTTTATTTTTCTTAAGAACATATCGAACCTTTTGACGCGAAGAGAGATGAGAGCCAAGCACCTCACCCCGGTTACTCAGCCCAACACATTCTTAAAAATTAATTCTGGTTAGCGGAGTTTTACCTAACACGTCACACAACCTTTTGACGCGAAATAGGATGACAACCCAAGCACCCTACCTCGGTTACTCAGCTAGTCACGTCTTAAGCTGCACTCATAACCACGGAAACATTGTTATTATTAAACGAAATTTTAATTTTGGAGGATTTAGGAAAAACAATCAAGTGTCAAAAATAAGTTTCAGTAACCACCTTAATAGTCATGAACATATTTTAAGTATGCAATTGCATTAAGTATCCTTTTTTTATTTAGACTAAATCAAATTTATTAAAAGAAAAATAGGGTTAACTCTATTAATCATAATTATTTTAACTAAAAGAAATAAAACAGTGGAGATGAAATCTATCAAGCAAAATCATAATTAACTCAGTAGATAAGAATCATGCATGGAGGTCAAACAGTGGCCAAGTCATGGTCAAATTCTTGGGTATGAAAAGAGGCAGAATATTCTTAAAAAAATAAATATGGGCGGAAACGAGCATAAGGCAGTAGTAACAGTAACACAACAGTAAAAGCAGCAGATAAAATGACAGAAATAATAAGAAATGCCTCCCCCACTTAAAACACATTATCCTCGATGTGAAAAATAATATTAATAAATATAATGAAAAGAAAGAGTTTAGAGCACTCCCCATGTCGTCACTATCGTTTATGCAAAGATGCAAGGAGGAGAAGGTTTAGCGTCGCGTGGAGGAGAGGAAGTAGGGGAAGGCATTTGTTAGCTAAGTTGACGCGTTGGGGCACAGGGAATTGACGTCGGCGGCTATTCACAGTGAAGGATGGTTCGGCGGTGACTCGGTTTTGGGTTCTCACCGTGGTGTTTATTGAAATCAACGGTGGAGTGGGTAAAAGAAAGGTGCGGCAGCTGGTGGGGGTTTGGGTGAAAAATGGGATAAATTTTTAGGGTTTGAAAGTGTATAGGTGGAGTGTTTGGCTGAAGGGTTGATGTTTGGTTGCTGGTTGTGGGTAGTCAGGGACAGGAATGCGCTATTCCTGGTTGGAATAGGGATAGGATAAGGGCTGTTTCATGCCAATATTTTTAGTTTTCTCCTTTTCTCCCTATTTTTGTGTCGGTGTACCTAGATAAAAGAAGAGAAATTAATTATCACCCAAACAAAATAAAGTAATAAATAGTAAAATAAAATAAAGTAATGAATAAATAAATAATAAAATAAAATAAAAATAAAGAAAAATAAAAATTGGGTTTGTAACACCCTGATTTTGGGCCTAGTCGGAATAGTGATGTCGGGACCACAAATTCGAGATAGAAATAATTATTTTATGATTATTTTGAGGTCTATGATATGATTGCATGATTGTGTGAAAATTTCGTGAAGAAATTCAATGCATAAAGTGCTTAATTTAAAGTTAGGGACTAAATTGAATAAGTTGCAAAACTTGCATTCTAGAAGTTTTTAGTATGAAATTGCATTGAAATATTAATTAGGAGGTCTTAAATAGCAATTTGACCAATTTTAAGTTCATGGACAAAATTAGGACATGGAAGGAATTTTTGAAAGTTTAGTAGTAAGGGCATTTTGGTCATTTAGGGGTAAAATGAATTAAAATACAAAATTAAAAGCCAATTTTGCTCATCTTCTTCATGGAGGCCGAAATTAGCATGGGGGAGGCCATGGCTAGGGTTTTCAAGCTTTCCAAGCTCAATAGTAAGTGATTCCAAGCCCCGCTTTCAATGTTCTTTACGTTTTTGGAATCCCAGTGAGTTCGATTAAGCTTATTCTAGCAATAATTTAAGCTAGGGTTCATATTTGGAAAAATACCCATAGGTGAAATTTGTGTATTTTGATGTTTTATGATAGAATATGAGGTTTTAAATTATGTTAAACAACTTGTGCTACTCGGTTTTAAGTGAAAACGAGTAAAACTAAGATAATCGGTAAAAATACTTATTGTTCATAACTATATGTTAGAGTGAGAATTTGATGTTGTTGTAGAAGAGAAAATGTTCAGCATGTCATAAAACATAGGAATAATGGCTGAAATTAAATTTTTCGAGTCTTGGGGAAAAAGTGCAAATATGCAAAAGTTTAGGGGTCAAAATGCAAATTTGTAAAAATATGATTTTTGGACCCGTATGAATAATGTGACTAATTATTAGGCTAAATGTGATATTATAGATGAAGGAAATCGAGATTCGGGCTTAAATCGGAAAATACAAGGTTATGGATTAAAATAGTAAATTGTCAAGTTACAATCGAGGTAAGTTCGTGTGTTAATAATAATGCAATACCATGCATGAATTGTAATTCTCTATTGATATGGCATAAATTGTATGATTTAATATGTTGAAGAGAAGTTGATGGATGGTATGTATGATATAAAAAAAAAAATGTAATGCTAGTTGTGTCATGTGAAATTGAATGGGATTATTGTTACAAGAATTAAGTGTTAAATTACTATTAACTGGGTTGTATGAATTGTTTTACGGTTGTACCTGATGAGATTTTGATAAGTTTGTACGTAAATAATTTATCGATTTATTTTATTTTATTTTATTATATTTCGTTATCATATGAAATGTGGCTACCTATGATTGACTATTTGCTGTAAATTGAAAATTGAAAAAGGACTATGAATAAATTTGTAACATATTGGAAATATGTTTGTTGGTAATTACTTGATTGGTGAAATTGTTATAAAGAGAGAGAAATCCCGGTTGAACCTTCTGAAAGATTGGATGATACTGAGATGGTATGTAGCTAGGTCACATGTATGGTCTTGAGTGCACACCATGTGTACAAGAGAGCTACGAGATATTATGATGTAGCTAGGTCACATGGGTGATACTATGTGTACACCATGTAGACAAGAGAGCTACGGGATATTGTAGCTAGGTCGCATGCGTGGTTCCGTGAAGGACACCATGTAGACAAGAGAGCTACGAGATAAATCAAGCTAGGTCACATGGGTGATACTAAGTGTTCACCATGTGTACAAGAGAGCCGAACTTTATGATGGGTGGAGCTATTTGCGGAAACCACCAAGTATCGAGGATTGATCCGAAGTGTTCAACGGGAGACTTATTATGTAATCGCTTTGTGAGTTTTGTGATGAATAAGTGCAGGAATTTGGTTATGTGAATAATGTGTTCATTAAGTGATCGGGTTGTGGTAAGGTTATAAACAATTAAGTTATACATGAGGATGATTTTATGGTGACCTTGTAATCATGGGCCTATACTTGTGATGTATGAAATGTGGTGAAAATGATTTGTGATATGTATGTTAAAATGAGGTTAATACAAAGAAAGTGTGAAAGAGTGAATTAGCAATAAAATTGTCTTGGACAGCAGCAGTTGCGTGACTTTGAAAATTCACTAAAAATTGTGGAAGTTGAATAAAAATGCAAATGATATATGAAAATAAAGCCTAATGAGTCTATTTTCACATGAAAGAAACAGGGGAAGCAAAAGAATTCTATATTGTGTGATATTTGAATTATTGTGAAATAGGGTCTGAATGTATTCGAGATCCCCTGTTCTGACTTTAGAAATTCATCATAAATTGTAAAAAACTTATTAAGAGTCATACCTTACATGCATAGATTCCTTATTGAGTCTATTTTTAAGGGAAACAAACGGCATGGTCGTTGGAATTCTGTAAAGAGAGAAATTTGGTTCGTAGTACACAGAGGTCAGAGTAGTCATACTCTAAAACAGGGGAGAATTTAACTAATAAACTGTACTAATTGGCCAAACCAAAAATTCTGAAAATTTTATGGGAGAAATATATATGAATCTAGTTTCAAATAAAATTAACAAAACTAAAGTTGGAGTTTTGTAGCTTCAGATATGAATGATTTAGTAACTGTAACTCAATAACACAGCTTAACCTGAATATATGTAATTGTACAATTATAGTGTTTTATCTTGAAAAGCATGGTAGTAATTGCTTATTATTTTCATATGAACTTACTAAGCGTAAAGCTTACCCATCCTCTCCATTTCTTTAGTATTGATAGGTCGGCTCGGGGTTGGAGATCATCGGAGGCAAAATCACACTATCAAACTATCATTTTTGGGAGAATTAATTCAAATATTGGAAATATCAAGTGAGTGGCATGTATAGGAAGTTGGTTTGTAATATGTATTTTTATTATGATTTTGATCCTACGTATCAGTCTGCATTGAGTTATTGTATATGATTATGAGATGTGGTCCTTATCCATTATGGCTTATAAGTTTAATTAATCATGCTACGTCATATGTTTTGATGTAATGATATAGTTAGCTTTGTTTGTTATGCATGTGTTCGAAAAGTTTTAAATTAAATGAAATTTAATGGCCCAGTTTTTGTCTATGTGTGTTGTTAAGTCTGGTAATGCCTCGTACTCTGTTCCGGCCATGGATACGGGTAAGAGGTGTTACATTTAGTGGTATCAGAGCTATGGTTTAGTCGGTTCTCGGACTAACCTAGCATGTGAAAAAGTCTAGCTATATATATGCCACGGATCTATGATAGTGTGATGTCTTCCGACGTGTATGAGGACCGTCTTGTTTAGACAGAGGTACTCTCCAACCGAGCTGCACCGACCATGTTTAACGTGATGCAAAGGTAATTGAGTAAATTACGATTATAATAAGTTTAGATTCAGAAAGGTATGAATAAAGGTTTATAATATTTTAATACGAATAAAAATGTCATTGTCCTGGTTGGACGTTGAATGTTGATGAATGACAATGATATTTTTTTTATGAGATAAAGGATTATAATGAAATGAACTTATCTATGTTAAATTGTTTGGACTGAATTATATGATTGTAATGATATGTACATGATGATGCATGAAATGAAAGTTGTAATTGTGGTACAAGTATCTATGGTTGTTTGGCCTTATATGATGTCATGAGCATGACTTAATTTAATTAAATGAATCGATAAGTAAAGCTATCTAGAAAACATAGAATGTATGCATAAGTATATTGTCTAAATGGGACAATAGGAAAAATTTGTGTAAGCCAACATGAATGTTGCATTGCTGAATGAATGACATGATTTTGATGATGTTGCTATGATGATGGAAATTGTGTCATATGTGTATGTATAAGAAAGACGAGTTAGAGGCCCTATAACCCCTCCTCTTATAGAAGTGGTGCTTATGATTGAATTTCATGAGATCTATACTTTGAATAAGTTTCCGCTTGAAAATTTAAAGAGAGTTCAGATGATAGAATAATTATAAGTATAATTAGAGATTAAGAATGAATTGATAAGTAAAGACATAAGTGATAAAAGATCGGGTCTCAATCGATATGGTGGATTACTTCACAAATAAGTCAATTATAATTAATGACTTCAATTGAGATATTTTGGTTACTTGAACTAATGCAATTGAGATGGTTTTAGTTAGCGTAATAAATGAATAGTAAAAGATTACTGGAAATGTCATTCATCGATGATTAAGATCGACTCAGTGTTCAATCAAGTGTGAATTATTTATTTGAAATATTTCATGTGACAATTATGTCGAGGATTATTTTTCTCAAGTCCGATAATAGAATTTTATTTCAGATGCGGATCAAAGGCAAATATTCGAACGAAGTGTATATCTCTTAAAAAAATTATATGAGTAAAAACCACTACGAATGATGAGGTTTTCATTTCGTGAAAGCTGAAAAGTTTATTACATGTTGGTAAAGTTTGAAACAGATGAGAATATTGTTACTTGAATATCCGAAATTTGGACTAGTCTCAGATTGAGTAAAGACTTCCGATTTTTTTAGTAATGTCTTCGTTGTATGAATTGTGATGTGTTTCAAGACAATAAGGTAATGTGATAGTATAGAGCATTCGATGCCACAGAGAATCTAAATTGTTAATGGGGTTAAAGCCGAGCATCAGAATCTACCAGAATTATCTTTGCCAGGATTGATATTAGGATGGAAATGAGAAATTAAAGAGATGTATTGGAAGCACTGCCTGAGTTAAGGTACTTTATTATTGAGTATGAGATTGAGGAATCTAAGTGAAGACCACTTTTTCGGTAAGATTTTCGGGGATGAAAATCCCTAAAGGGGGGGAGAGTTGTAACACCCTGATTTTGGGCCTAGTCGGAATAGTGATGTCGGGACCACAAATTCGAGATAGAAATAATTATTTTATGATTATTTTGAGGTCTATGATATGATTGCATGATTGTGTGAAAATTTCGTGAAGAAATTCAATGCATAAAGTGCTTAATTTAAAGTTAGGGACTAAATTGAATAAGTTGCAAAACTTGCATTCTAGAATTTTTTAGTATGAAATTGCATTGAAATATTAATTAGGAGGTCTTAAATAGCAATTTGACCAATTTTAAGTTCATGGACAAAATTAGGACATGGAAGAAATTTTTGAAAGTTTAGTAGTAAGGGCATTTTGGTCATTTAGGGGTAAAATGAATTAAAATACAAAATTAAAAGCCAATTTTGCTCATCTTCTTCATGGAGGCCGAAATTAGCATGGGGGAGGCCATGGCTAGGGTTTTCAAGCTTTCCAAGCTCAATAGTAAGTGATTCCAAGCCCTTTTTTTAATGTTCTTTACGTTTTTGGAATCCCGGTAGCTCGATTAAGCTTATTCTAGCAATAATTTAAGCTAGGGTTCATATTTGCAAAAATACCCATAGGTGAAATTTGTGTATTTTGATGTTTTATGATAGAATATGAGTTTTTAAATTATGTTAAACAACTTGTGCTACTCGGTTTTAAGTGAAAACGAGTAAAATGGCATAATCGGTAAAAATACTTATTGTTCATAACTATATGTTAGAGTGAGAATTTGATGTTGTTGTAGAAGAGAAAAATGTTCAGCATGTCATAAAACATAGGAATAATGGCTGAAATTAAATTTTCGAGTCTTGGGGCAAAAGTGCAAATATGCAAAAGTTTAGGGGTCAAAATGCAAATTTGTAAAAATATGATTTTTGGACCCGTATGAATAATGTGACTAATTATTAGGCTAAATGTGATATTATAGATGAAGGAAATCGAGATTCGGGCTTAAATCGGGAAAATACAAGGTTATGGATTAAAATAGTAAATTGTTTGTTTACAATCGAGGTAAGTTCGTGTGTTAATAATAATGCAATACCATGCATGAATTGTAATTCTCTATTGATATGGCATAAATTGTATGATTTAATATGTTTAAGAGAAGTTGATGGATGGTATGTATGATATAAAAAAAAATATATGTAATGCTAGTTGTGTCATGTGAAATTGAATGGGATTATTGTTACAAGAATTGAGTGTTAAATTACTATTAACTGGGTTGTATGAATTGTTTTACGGTTGTACCTGATGAGATTTTGATAAGTTTGTACGTAAATAATTTATCGATTTATTTTATTTTATTTTATTATATTTTGTTATCATATGAAATGTGGCTACCTATAGATTGACTATTTGCTGTAAATTGAAAATTGAAAAAGGACTATGAATAAATTTGTAACATATTGGAAATATGTTTGTTGGTAATTACTTGATTGGTGAAATTGTTAGAAAAGAGAGAAAAATCCGGTTGAACCTTGAAAAGATTGGATGATACAGATGGTATGTAGCTAGGTCACATGTATGGTGTCTTTGAGTGCACACCATGTGTACAAGAGAGCTACGAGATATTATGATGTAGCTAGGTCACATGGGTGATACTATGTGTACACCATGTAGACAAGAGAGCTACGGGATATATGTAGCTAGGTCGCATGCGTGGTTCCGTGAAGGACACCATGTAGACAAGAGAGCTACGAGATAAATCAAGGCTAGGTCACATGGGTGATACTAAGTGTTCACCATGTGTACAAGAGAGCCGAACTTTATGATGGGTGGAGCTATTTGCGGAAACCACCAAGTATCGAGGATTGATCCGAAGTGTTCAACGGGAGACTTATTATGTACTGCTTTGTGAGTTTTGTGATGAATAAGTGCAGGAATTTGGTTATGTGAATAATGTGTTCATTAAGTGATCGGGTTGTGGTAAGGTTATAAACAATTAAGTTATACATGAGGATGATTTTATGGTGACCTTGTAATCATGGGCCTATACTTGTGATGTATGAAATGTGGTGAAAATGATTTGTGATATGTGTGTTAAAATGAGGTTAATACAAAGAAAGTGTGAAAGAGTGAATTAGCAATAAAATTGTCTTGGACAGCAGCAGTTGCGTGAATTTGAAAATTCACTAAAAATTGTGGAAGTTGAATAAAAATGCAAATGATATATGAAAATAAATCTTAATGAGTCTATTTTCACATGAAAGAAACAGGGGAAGCAAAAGAATTCTATATTGTGTGATATTTGAATTATTGTGAAATAGGGTCTGAATGTATTCGAGATCCCCTGTTCTGACTTTAGAAATTCATCATAAATTGTACAAAACTTATTAAGAGTCATACCTTACATGCATGGATTCCTTATTGAGTTTATTTTTAAGGGAAACAAACATCATGGTCGTTGGAATTCTGTACAGAGAGAAATTTGGTTCGTAGTACACAGAGGTCAGAGTAGTCATACTCTGAAACAGGGGAGAATTTAACTAATAAACTGTACTAATTGGCCAAACCAAAAATTCTGAAAATTTTATGGGAGAAAGATATATGAATCTAGTTTCAAATAAAATTAACAAAACTAAAGTTGGAGTTTTGTAGCTTCAGATATGAATGATTTAGTAACTGTAACTCAATAACACAGCTTAACCTGAATATATGTAATTGTACAATTATAGTGTTTTATCTTGAAAAGCATGGTAGTAATTGCTTATTATTTTCATATGAACTTACTAAGCGTAAAGCTTACCCATCCTCTCCATTTCTTTAGTATTGATAGGTCGGCTCGGGGTTGGAGATCATCGGAGGCAAAATCACACTATCAAACTATCATTTTTGGGAGAATTAATTCAAATATTGGAAATATCAAGTGAGTGGCATGTATAGGAAGTTGGTTTGTAATATGTATTTTTATTATGATTTTGATCGTACGTATCAGTCTGCATTGAGTTATTGTATATGGTTATGAGATGTGGTCCTTATCCATTATGGCTTATAAGTTTAATTGATCATGCTACGTCATATGTTTTGATGTAATGATATAGTTAGCTTTGTTTGTTATGCATGTGTTCGAAAAGTTTTAAATTAAATGAAATTTAATGGCCCAGTTTTTGTCTATGTGTGTTGTTAAGTCTGGTAATGCCTCGTACTCTGTTCCGGCCTTGGATACGGGTAAGGGGTGTTACAGGGTTGCCTCCCAATAAGTGCTTGTTTACGTCGCTAGCTTGACGCCCCAACTACTATTGGGGCTGTTCCAGCTGAATTCTTTCGTTCGTATGGGTTTGGAAATTCTCTTTTTTTATCCCGTCCACCATATTTGGGTTTAATCGTCATTGTGCCTCTTTATTTAGTTTCGTATTTTCCTTCAAGGGGTTGATCCCTTTTAAGTCAGCAATGGTCTCAGAATTCTCCAAAAATGTGCATTTGATAGGAGCCAATAATTTATTAACAGATTCAAAATCATCAAACATCATTTTAGATTTATCTCCATAAGATGACTCAAAAGTTTTTTCTACTGATGAGTCAATTATGTCGACAAGGTTTACGTCCAAGACTTCACTTGGGTGACTAATAGTGGCATAAACGTTAAACTTCACGATCTCCCCGTCAAACTCCATTATGAGGCTTCCGCTTCGTACGTCAATCTTAGTATTTTTGGGGAATTTCGATAACCTTCGGCTAGATAGATTTAATGGCTCATGATCTTTGAGGAAAAATAAAAAGAACTAAATTTATGGGGAAGAGAGTGTTACAGCAAAAGATGGACAAAATTTGTGTCACTTCATCCCCTATTTATAGTACTAAGAAACCTAGCATATTCCTAATTAAATTCTAAAAGACAAATACAAATAAATAAGGATAATTAAAGATAATTAAAGATAAATGAAAATAAATGCTAAAATTAAATCTAAATAATAATCCTTAATAATTATCCTAATATAATTAAACATTAAATAGAGTCTTGTGCTATAAAATATTTCTTTTGCACTTTTGCCCTTATGTCTTCTAAACTTGCATTTTTGGCACCACATTTTTGCCTATGTCTCATGTTGGCCCATTGTGTCTTCAAATTTGCACTTTTTGCCCTTAAATTTCCTTTTGCCTCCAATTTAGTCCCTGAAAGATAAAAGACCATAAATAGCTCAAATTAGTAGGGTCATACTCAAAATAAACATGCAATTAGCACATAAAATATGTCGTTCTAGAGTATTATCAATATAATACAAACTATGAACATGATCAAAATGCCATTACCTTAAGTGTTCATATTCACTATGACTCAAACATATTTAGCATTGCAATTCATTTGACACTCCTAAGTACATGCCACATATAATCGAGTTCGAGCGATTAAAAATCTACCAAATTAGGAGATGGATAGTGTGAGCTCCTTGAAGATCCGATCGACCCATTCTGAATTCAAAATCTACAAAAAAGGAAAAACAAGTACGTATGTAAAACTAACATGAATAATCAAGTTTGCCTAATTCATCAAAGCATAATACAACAAGATAAGTTATATTCATATTCAAACTAACCCAAATTATTCATAGGTATACATATATTCAAAATTGACGTTCTGTCTTTCACTAGGATATCTTTAAGCATAAAAACGATACATCTCACTTTCATTACACCTTTCTTATTACTGTATTACCTAATGAAACTCAATAAACAACTCTTGTAACCTCCTTAACCCAGCCTAGATGTTAGACCTGAATTCAGGAGATTACATCGGCCATCGAGATGGCCTAGCACGATCAGAGTTTATAAAACAATCAATTTAAAACATTTATTTATTTTAGAAGAAAATTTAGTCTATTTTCAAAAAAATCTCATGAGTTATCAAAAGCCAATTTAATTTAACTTTCCTAAGTAATTGTGACTTCCTTAACAAAACTTAGTTAATTATTTTTTTATTTATTACTCCAAATTTTTAATTACAATCTGTCAGCTGAGAAGTGATTTTTAACTTAGTTTTACTAAAACTTGTATTTCATGCTTAATTAATTAAAAACCATATTTTTTTAATTAAGTTAACTGTTATGCATGCTAACTAAAACCTAAAACCTAAGTCCCGTGCCACAATTCAAAAATAAATCCATACAATCTCTGAATAATAAATTATCAAATAATAAATCTAAAATGTTTATATAGGAAAACATATTCGAGCTAAGCCCTTCTGAATGTCGCGTCCGTGTTCTATCTTGGTGAATTATCTGAAAAGATGGAAATTAAAAAATGAATGAACTATGAAGCTCAGTGAGAGTTCCATCACAGGTAAAACTACTGCAAACAGTTGATAAGTCATTCTAAATAATAACGTATATAATAGTCGCTTGCAACTACCAAATTAGAGTACCAGTTTTTCAAATTAACCATCAATAGTATTTCCAAATTCATAATAGTAGTTTCAAAATGTGGTATTTCAGTTCACTTAACAATTTATACATAAGTAAAGTATAAATTCGTCATCATAGTAAACCCAGTTTGTATGCACATGATTTATGAATGCTATATAGTTTTAGTAACTGCAATTAATATTCTTTAACAAGTATTTCAATAGGGTGGTGTTAATATTAACACTATCAGAGTATCTGTTTCACAATGACAGTAGCATATATATACATTTCACATATAATATAGCTATAACACATTTGTTATTAAATAAAAAATTCCAGAATACCACAAATTCAGGGACTAAATTATGCAAATTAAACTGTAAAAATAATTTTAGGCATATATATGGACTAAACTGAACATATCAAACACGTACATAATTTGATAATTCAGTCAATTAGGATTATAAATTCTAGCATTAATCAAATTATCAAGGGATTAATTGAATAAAATAAAATATTAAAAATAGTTTGGGAACCAATCAGGGACTAAATTAAACAAAACAAAAAATTTTAGACAAAATTGTAAAATTTGAAAATAGGGGAAAAATTGTAAATTTTGAAAAATAGGGACAAAATAATAAAATTTGAAAAATAGAGGAAAAATTGTAAAATCTAAAAAAATAAGGGCAAAACTATAAAATATTTAAAAAATAAAGGTAAAATAATAAAATCTAAAAAATAGGGGGAAAACTATAAAATTTGAAAAACAGGGGACACACGGCTGTTTGACCAGATCATGTGGGAAGCCCTGGACCATGTGGATGGGTACACGACCGTGTGGCCAGTTGTATAACTGACTTAGGCCATATGAAATGTAACACCCCCAAACCTGGCCTAGACGTTATGGTCGGATTGTGGATGTTACATCGTACATGAAAACACTAGCGCAAAATTTTGGTGAAAATATACTTTTAATTTAGGGAAAAACCAATTTAAATAACTTATTGAAAACAAACATTTCAATTTCGAAGCCCCCAAGTAATTTGATGAAAATCACATTTAATTTGTTTTACTAAATATAACTGACTTATTTAATCCGTTTGTGAGTAAAATATTGTAAAGTTTTAATCAAAGAAAAACTTTGCATCGGAAAACAACGTTGTAGTGACATAGTCTTATAAAACTTTAATTATATGTTAGTCATGTCTTTTTGTCTTAGTCATGTCTTTTTGTCTTAAGTACCGATTAAAATTAAGTCTTTGGAAAAACAGATACCAAAATAAAATTTAAAAGTCCCCAAACAAAAATTAAAGTATTAGAAAGTCTGAAAAGTCCAAAGAAAGGTCCAAAACATACTAAAACTCAATGTGTAATCCAATAACGTGAAAACTGAGTTCCAGAGTCGCCATTCAATCCTAATCCCGAGGATCACCTGAAAGAAAATATACAAACGCATGAGCTTTACGCCCAGCGTGTGGTTCAACCCATGTAACATAAAAAAACATATAAAGTTTGTATCAGATCGAAATTTCTTATCATGTATCATATAACATATCAGAGGTTATCATATCCCTCATCAGAGCATATCAAATTTCATATCAGGACATAACATACATCATATCGGAACATATCATAGGATATCCCACCGCCAACCACTACACACCATCTCTGACCAACCAACCACATGAATTAGGAATAGTAAAATCCACCATCCAATCACACTGATATGTGGCGATGTGTCACGCATAGATATACAAATAAGCTATCGGATAAAAAAATTAGGGTCTAGTCGCCATAATTGTAGTGAAACTGCCTTATCCAGTTCCTCCAACATATGAAACCCACCCCAGATCATATATACGAACATGTTAACATATACAAATACATATCAAAAAGCTTATGTAACATGTATGTCTAAACATATTTACAAAAAAATTACATAATACATAACATATACATAGCGATCCCACATAACATGCTCTCAAAGCTATTTATGAATGACATACCTAATTTTTCGATTTTAAAGGCTTACCACAATGCCCACGAATCCAATTTTTAAGTCTCTAAATCGACTCCTAAATGGGCCCTAAAATTTTGCTAAAAGGGTCCACACGGCCCAATAATCCAGCCCGTGTACTCCACACGGTCTACCAATCTAGGCCATGTAATCACTCACGGCCGTGTGCTCCATAAGACCTGGTACTCGACCTACACGTAGCAATTTGGTGCACATGGTCTACAATATAGCCTAGCACACGGCTGTGCGGCATTGGGCAGTTTCGAAAATAGCCCCTATTTCACAATTTTCTCGAGTTTCAAGTGATGTTTCGAGTTAGTTTTACACACCTAATAGTAGAATTGATCATCCACCCAACTATTGCACTCCGAATCCTACATATAACATTTAAACAAACTGATTATAACGCAATTAAATCTCGAAATCTTACTCAAGGATACCTCTTTTCTTAAGGAAATAGTCCCAAAACTGCATTCAAATAATTACCCACACTAGAAAATGAACAACACGACGATTACACCGCTAAAGGATCTTGATTCAAAACCCCCTCACCTAAAAAGAAAACCAATTGAGCATTAAATAAAGTATGGAACGAAACTAAAATTAAAACTCAACCTTAACAAAGAATGAACTAAAGTGAACAATATTAGAAAAATCAATGACAAAACTTATGTTGTTATTGCCTTTTGATTGAAACAAAGAAACAATGTAACTCCCACAACGAAAACGACAGCAAGAATTAACAAAAGGAAAGAGTTTTCTAAAGAGGAAAAAGAATAAAACAAAACCAAAAAGAAAAGAAAAAGAAAGAAACGTGGGAAAGGGGGGTGAACGATTGGGAAATAGGAGTAAACTTAGGGATAGTTCTTTTTTTTTAAATTCAAAAATAAAAAAAAATTCCATCAAAATCTCAACCCACAAAATCCTTATTAGAATTTGTATATAACGTTGGTCAGAAACAAAAAGAATTCTCACATTGCACACACAGTGATTCAAACACAAGACCCAAGGGTAAGCTAACACCTTACCACTAAACTAGCAGGCTCCTTTTGATATTACTTGCCCAAAAATAAGATTTAAACCAAATAATCAGGGATCGGAATAGAACAAAAAATTAACAAAATTTCAAAGAAATGACTCGAACCCAAAACCACATGTACATAATCACAACACCTTTCCGTCTAAACCAAATTCAATTATTTGACATAATTTAACATTCTAAATTTAAGAAATTCAGGTTGTTACAACTCTAGGCTCTTTAAAGAAATTTCGGCCTCGGAATTTTACCTGAGTTAAAGATATAAGGATACTGATAACGCATCAAGTCCTCTGGCTCCCAAATGACCTCCTTGGAACCATGATTTCTCCATATCACCTTAACTAATGGAATGGTCTTCCTCCTCAAGCATTAACCTCAGGATCTAAAATCTGAACTGGTTCCTTTTTAAAAGACAAGTTCGGCCTTAACTCAATCTCTCTACTAGAACCACATAAGAAGGATTAGATCGATGATGTCTCAATATGGATACATGAAAGACATCATGAATGCGATCCAACTTTGAATGCAACTCTAACTAATAGGCGACTGGCCCAACACGTATCAAAATCTGATACGGCCTAAGGAACCGATGGCTTAACTTGCCCTTACGACCAAATCTGAGAACCTTCTTCCAAGGAGACACCTTAACAAAAACACGGTCCCAAACCTTAAACTCAATATCTCGTCTCTTAAGGTCTATGTAAGACTTCTATCTATCAGAAGTGGCATTAAGTCGAACTCGAATCAAACTAACATTATCCTAAGTCTCAGCTACTAACTCAGGACCTAGAATTTTCCTCTTTCCAAACTCAGTCCAACAAAGAGAAGTACGATATTCCAGCCATACAATGCCTCATAAGGTGCCATTTGAATGCTAGACTAAAAGCTATTATTGTAAGCGAATTTAGTCAGTGACAAAAACTCCTTCCAACTACTCTGAAAGTCAATCACATAACTCCGAAACATATCCTCCAAAATCTGAATTATCTTTTCAAACTGTCTAACGATCTGTGAATAAAATGTTGTATTGAAATGTAGTCAAGTACCTAAAGCTTCATGTAATTTCTACCAAAAACAAGTAGGAAAACAAGGATCACGGTCTGGGACCTAACAATATCAGAGACATAAAGCTTCACCAACTTCTATAAGGAGTAGTTAGTCCTAATCAAAATAAAGTGAGCAAACTTTGTCAAACGATCCAGAATAACCCAAACTAAGTCTTCTTTAGTGGGTGTCAAGGGCAACCACAAAATCCATAGTCACCCGTTCCCATTTCCACAACGGAATATTAACGGTTTGAAGTAACCTAGAAGGATGTTAGTGCTCAGCCTTAACTTGCTGGCACTTCAAACAATGTGACACAAAATCAGTTACCTTACGTTTCAACCCAGGCCATCAATATAACTCTCAAAGGTCACGGTACATCTTATAACCACCGGGATGTATAGCATAAGAATTACTATGCACTTTCATAGAATAGATTACCTCAAATTCACATCACTAGGCACACAAATACGACCTTGAAAAAATAGGATACCATCCTTATTAAACCGAAAGTATGAAGTTTTACCCTCATTTAGAAGATGGTTACTCCTAATCTCATCCAAACAAGTCTGCTTAACTTTGAACTCGGCCGGAACTAGACCATCATCAAACAAACTTAGATGAGCAAACATCGTCCGTAACTCGAAGATAGATTTACGACTCAAAGTATTAGCTACCACCTTGGCCTTACCAATCCTTAAGCAACTCAATCCAACGTCGTTGCCTAAGATTTAACTCCTTCTAAGTGAGGAGATACTTAAGGCTTTGATGATTGGTGTAAATGGTGCACATCTCATCATACAGATCGTGTTTTCAAATCTTAAGTGCAAAACCAACCGCAACAAGCTTGAGATCATGAGTCGGGTAATTACTCTCGTGTTGCTTAAGCTGTCTAGACGTATACGCTACCACATTACGCTCCTACATCAGTACACATCCCAAACCAGTATGTGACACATCATTATAAACAACAAAATCTTTCCCAGATTCTGGTTGAATCAAAAAGAATGCCTGAGTCAAAACTAATTTGAGCTTCTCAAAGCTCAAACATTAGTCAGCCCAAACATTAGTAAACCAGAATGTCGTCGATAAATACCATGACGAATTGATCCAGATATAACTAAAAGACTCAATTCATGAGATCCATTAACGCTACCAGAAGATTAGTCAAGCCGAAGGACATAACAAGAGATTCATAATGCCCGTAATGAGTCCTAAAAGTAGGCTTATGCACACTGACCTCCTTAACCTTCAATTAATGATATCCAGAACGAAGATCAATTTTTAAAAACACAGATACTCTATAGAATTGATCAAACATGTCATTAATCCTCAGAAGTGTGTATTTATTCTTTATCATCAATTTGTTCAACTAACGATAATTCACACATCCTCATAGAACCGAATTTTTTTCTTAACAAAAAAAATCGGTACTCCCCACAGGGACACACTAGTCTAAATGAATCCCCTATCTATAAGTTCCTAAAGCTGCAAATTTAATTTTTTCAACTTATTCGATGCCATATGATATGGGGTGATGGACACCGAAGCTGTCCCTAAGAAAATCTCAATTCTAAACTCAACCTCCCTATACGGAGGTAATCTTGATAACTCCTCAGAAAAAATGTCAGACATATTTAACAGTACGAATCCTTTCTATAACCAAATCCACATTACTCGTATCATGCACATATGCCAAATATGCATAAAAACCCTTTTGAATTAACTTTTCAGCTACTACAGCAGAGATCACATTAGATAGATAATCTCAACGCTCGCTAGCCATCACAACCTCCACACAATCTCCAACCTTAAAGGTCACTATCTTAGATTCATAATCTAATCCAACTCGATGCTCCACCAACCAATCCATACCTAAAATTAGGTTGAAATCTCTGAACGACAATTCTATCAAATCTGTCGAAACCACAAACCCCTGAACCTCAAGTAGACACCTCCTATACACTTTACTAACTCAAATATATTGACCCAAAGGACTAATTACAGAAAGTTCGCAACCAGTGTCATCAGACAAAATCCTCAAATTTCTCGATACATTATTTGATATGTAAGAGTGCGTAGAACCACAATCAATTAAAGTAAAATAAGATAAAGAATGTATAGTGAATGTATCGATAATCACATCAGCTATATCCTTGTCTTCACGACGCCTTGTCGCATAAGCCAATGCTGGTTTACCTAGCCTCAGCCTAACCCGCACCTCTTCCTAGTGCTCTCTGACCACGTCCCTCTCTATTACCCTCTCTAATTTGACCATATCCCATTGCAGGCTACTGCATAACCCTCTAAGGTTGAATCTGACCCTAAACCAGAGCTCGTATCAGCTTAACCATATGGGGGCACTCACTAATCTTATGCTTAGTGAACCCACATCTACAACATGCTTTAATCCTTCTCCAATACTCGCTCAGATAGTGTCTATTGTAGAATCCACAAATTAGTGCCTGCTCAACTGTAGCAACGGGCTCAACTCTGGCAACTGACTCCATCTTCTGAGGTCCCCTGTAACGCCCTAATTTTTTTTTTCTGATTCGGTATAATTTTGACACAACTGTGTATCTACTTCAATGGTTAAGTGTTCTGGGTGTGTGTGAGATGTCTTAGGTTCAAGTCTTACTTTTGGCAAATTTTGGTTTTTTTTTTTTAAATCCAAGCCTTATCTCTGATCAGTGGGCTTTTATTTAATTGCTCATGAATTCATATCAGAATGAGCCTACTGATTTGAGTGGTAAGGGAGTTGGTGTGTTGGAGGTTCTGTGTTTGAATCTTTGCATTAGCAATGGTGTAAATTTTTACTCGAATATTTGTTAAAGAGTTTCAACAGAGTTTGATTTATGAGGGAGTTATGAGTTAGTCGGTTAGTGGGAGTAAAATTAGGGATTTGAGGATATTTTTATTTTTTATCTATTGTTTTTTTCAAAAAAAATTCTCTCATCCCAGAGAAGAAAAATCTGACATTAGTTTCACATAGTTTTCCCCAAATCTATCATTTTCTTTTAGCTTTTGATTCTTCCTTCTGTTTTGTTTCGATCCATCGACAGTTTCGTTGGTTGCTTCTTCTTTTTCTTTGGGTATTCGATAAGTGGGATTTTAGTACGTGTTAAAAGTATTCGTTTTCTGAATTACCAGTACCTTACTTTCCATTTTGCTAGTAAGAAATCGAGTAGAACGAGACTCTTCTCACACGAAATCGTAGTCTAAAAATCAGTCAAGGTGTTCGGGTAAGCGATGAACACTTGTTTTAATTGTTGTCGGCTCCGTAGTTACGGTTTAATCGTGCGTTTAGTCTAATTTTAAGTGTTAGTGTGTCAATTTTTAGGTTCTGGAGGGTTTATGTTTGCTGTAATATCAAACCGATACCAGCTGTATTTCCAAAACGCGAAAATTTGAGTTTCGATGAAAGCTAAAAAACTACACTGTCGACACCACATGGGCGTGTTGTCGCCCATATGGATAGCCGTATGCGAGACACGATCATGTGGTGGCTCAAGTATGGTCGTGTGGGCCACACAGACATGGCCTGGTTGGGTGTGTGGGCCACACGGGCATGTCACACAGGTGTGTAGATTTTGGGCCAGGCCGAGTGGGCTACATGGGCAAAGGTCAATCTAGGCGTATGGGCCACGATCCATGATTCTGAAATTCTCCGTAGGGTCATACATGTCACTCTGATCGACTGTGGGCCTGCTGTAGGGTCGATAAGGGCTAACTAAACCTTAGTTTGTATGCTAGAATATTCTAATAGGCTGTTCTGTGTAAGATACTAAATGTATGCTTGAATATATTAATGTCTGTGTATTTGTTATCCGTATAAAGCATGTTGAGTATGTTATATCTGCATCTGATTTCTGTATATGTTATTAGGGGTAGGGATTTATATGTATAGAGGAAGTTGTCTGATCGGCTTTAATCGCCTATATTCTGGCAGCTTGGATGCATATATATTTTGATATGTGTCTTAAAGGCACAACGTGGTGTGTAGGGAAGAGTGGGTATTTTAAACCCTACGTGGTGTGATGGGACGGTCGAAGATGGTGTGTAGAGGATGGGGGTAGGACTTATACATATCTCATCTCTGTGTCCCTGAATTTGGATCGATTCTCAATCAAAAGCTGCTTTACTTACATTGTGTATCTAAATTTGTATGCTCATATGCTTAATTCTGTGGGTTGCACTCTAAGTTTATGTAAACTTACATCTGTTGTCTGTTCTATTCAGGTAATCCACAGACCTAGGCGGATCGATGCAACGGAGGCTCAGCAGTGACCACGTGGCCGTAATCTTGTTAAAGCTTTTAATTTATGGTTTAAATATGATTTAGTTTTTATTCTGAGAGTTGTAATATTCTGGGACTCTCTTGAATTTTTGGGTTTCATAACTACTAGATTCGATTTTATATGTTGATAAACTGCATGTTTAAACAAAATGTTTTCCTCTAAAAAATGATAATTTATACGCAAATAAAGGTTTTTTTGAAACTGTGAACTGAATTTTTGAAATAGAACAGTTCTCGAAAGCTTTTGCTTTAAAATCACGTTTAAAGGCAAAGTAAGTAATTGAACAACGTTTTGAATTTAGATACAAACAAATAAGAGTTGGAAAGAAACATAAGTGGTTTTAACGTTTGAAACTCGCTTTCAAACCCATTCCTTGTGACATCTCCGGATTCAGCCATAACGTCTAGGCTAAGTTTGGAGTGTTATATCCCCCATATCTGGCTCATTGCATAGGCCATTAAGAAGAACTAGAAGAGCCTGAATCCCTCTTATTCTTGTTCTGATTCTTCCCCTTTTCCCTCTTCTTACGCTCATTGCACTTAACCTCTTCCATAATTTTTTTCATTGTCAACTAAGACTACAAACCTACTCTCTTTGAGAAGCTATCAAAATTCTAAGGTCGTACCTCAGACCTCATCAAAATGAATACTCTTGTCGTAGCCAATGACCACTAAACCATGAGCATACCTACTCAATCTCAATAACTCGACCACCGATCTATCCCATTGAGTTAGCCCCATAAAATCGCATCTACGGGCCTCAACATAGCTTACCCCCACATACTTACTTTGGAAAACACCTCGAAAGTAATCTTATGTCAGCTTCTCAGGCTGAATGCCCTTCTCCATCGTCAACTACTATTGATATGCTTCGTCGTGAAGCAAAGATACTGCACCCTTCAGTTTTTGCTTGAAGGTGCAATCTAAATAATTCATTATAATTTCTGTGGCCTCTAACCAGTACTCAGCCACATTCAGGGTGACTCTAGTGACGCCCTAAGCAGGTCAGCTCCGTTGGATTAGAGTCGCTCATTTTCGACCCTCGACTTCCAGATCATGAACGGGTCCCAGTGACCCTCTCTAAACTCTTAACATTGTTTGGGACAGTGCGTCGTACTCGACGATCTGACTCCTAGACCCAGTGTCAGCTGTTGGAATTCCTACAGCTTCACTCATATCCAATTGGGGCATACTACCCATCGAAGATGACTCAACTTGAGCCCTCGACGGTGATTACCGTGCCCACGAGTACCACGTCCTTCAGATCTATGAGTACTCATTATCTTATCTATAATTTCAAAGTTTTATGTATCAATTTAAGTTTTTAAATCATTATTTCAAAATTTTATCCAAAGTACTTATCAGCATTTAGAGAGTGTATTATTGCACTACTGCAACGACCTAATAGTTACGAGTATCGAAAAGTGAATTTTTGGGTCTCCATTTTCGTAAAACGAAAATTGTATGAATTAAGAGTAATTAGGTATAAGGACTAAATTTCATAAAGAGTGAAAGTTTAATTATAGATTAAAGAAAAAGTAAAAGGACTAAAGAAGCAATTATACCAATGGTCATAATTGAGGCGGCATAAGAATTAAAACATGTATAAAATATATATTATAATATTATAATATTATTAAAACTTAAATGTTAAGTATATATATTATATTATATTATATTATATTATATTATATTAATGAAATGAATAGAAAAAAAGAAAGAGAATAGAAAACAAAACAGAAGGAAAGAGGAAAGAAAAGAAAAAGAGAAAAAAAAGGAGAAAGCTAGGGTTTTCAAGGGTTCAAAGCTCAATTGGTTAGTCAATTTAGTCAATTTTCTTATAATTTTTATGTTTTTAGAATCCCGGTATTAAATACTACCCAACCTATGTCAAAATTTTAGAAATTATTAAGTTTTTAAATGTTGCCTATGTTGAATAATTAAAGTATTAGGGACTAAATTAATGGATTTTTAAGTTAGAAATGAAAAAGGATTGAATTGTAATAAATTGTAAATTTTAAGTATTAGGGATTAAATTGTAAAAATTTTGAAATTTAGGGATTTAAGTGAAATTAGAGAGTTAAATCTAGTTTAAAGTGGGAATTGAATGAAAATATAGAATTAATTGTGATGAAATAAAGTTAGTCTCAGTTTAGGGACTAAATTTGAATTTAGTCAAATGTTGAATAAAATTGAAATATTCAATGTGAAATTGAATTGTATTGTATTGATGAATTTTAATTGTTTTAATTCCATAGCTAACGTTGTGCCGGAAACCTCGACTAAAAAGGGAAAAGATAAAGTCAACGAGGAATAGCTCGAAAATTCTGGTTTGTATTTCTCTAATTCGAATCTAATTTTAGTTGTTGTAATTTGATTTAGTGTTTATGGTAAGTAATTGAGGTGAGTTATGACATTCTGATATTGAATTGAATTGAATTCATTGTACATGTGATTATATGGAAAATTGATATTTGATATTGATTGTTATTGAATTGTGAAATTGAAAACCCTATTAATTGTATCAGGCTGAGTCGGATATAGATGGCATGCCATAGGATTGGAATAGTTCAGGGATTTTTTCGACTTCGAGTCGATGAGACATTGGGTGTCATTCTATTACTTTGGATTAATTCGATGAGGCACTGGGTGCCAATTTACTTTGGTTTAACCGATAAGACACTGAGTGTCAACTTATTATTTCGAATTATCCGAGGAGATACTAGGGACCAAACTGGTGTGTTTTGGTTGGATCTGTGTATCCATCTGAGTCTGAGTCGTGTTAATAAGGGTAATTAAATGAAAAAAAATACTATAGCATTGAATGTAAAATGAAAATGAGATACATGGATTGTGTATCATATTGTGAAAAGCTATTTGAGATAGAAAATGATGAGAATTGAATATGTTATGAATGATTTGTTATGAACTGATTAGTTGAATGGCTATTGTTATTGTATTATTAATTGTGCATGTTATATTAATTTTGCTTTTAAATATTCAGATTAAAAAAATACCATTGAGTTTATACTCAGCATACGGTTTTATTTTCCGTGCGCAGGTTAGGTACTTAAGTGTGATCGCCGATTCAGCATCCATCAATGATGCCGATCTCAAACGTGGTGATGTATATATCTTTTGTGTCAGCATGTACCTAGGGTGTCTAAATGTTAACTATTTTGTGGTTTAGTTGTAAATAAGATTATAATTTTAATGTTAGTTGATATATATCTATAAGCATGTATTTGTGTTTGAAGCTTTAATATGGTATGTCAAATTGGTATTTAAGTGTTCATAGGGAAAATTTGATTGGAATTGGTATGTTTATAATATAGATTAAATTGATGTTTTGATGATATGTTTAGATAATATAAATGTGGAATCTATGAGAGAACATCGGATAGGCATCTAAGTTTATTGTTTTGATATGTTTTTAAGGTATTTGATTGTGTTTTGATTTGGTTGAACGAATGGTTTTTAAGTTGCTTGGTGTTCAAGATTGCAGGAAATGGTAAACTTGATGTTTAAGGTTCATTCTGAGTCCACATAGCTAACATATAGTTATGTGGTTTGTCCGTGTGTCCCCTGCAACTTTAAAATTTCAAAGCAGAATGCTCAAGTATTTTTACACAGGTAGAGACACGGGCGTGTCTCAACCGTGTGTGGCACACGGCCTAGCCCACGGGCATGTGACTTGGCCATGTGAACCCTGCACCTTAATATTATAAATCAGTATGCTCACAAGGCCTAGCACTCGGACTGTGGCTTGACCGTGTGACATAAGTCAGTGAACACCTAATTTTGGACACGGCCTAAGACATGGGTGTGTCTCTTGACCGTGTGAGCCACACGGGTGTGTGTCCCCTATTTCTTTGAAAATTTTTAATATTTTTAGAAAAAAATTTTGAGTACTCAGTTTAGTCCCGATTTGTTTCTAATACATATTTTGGGCATTGATGGCTCATAAAAGGGACAATATGATTAATTATGATATGTAGTGTTTATTTTTTATCTAAAAAGTTCGGTACTGCTCTATAACCCTGTTAGGGATGTTACAACTACAGTCTCTAAGGCAATTACTTATACTAAAATGTCATATGCAAAAGCATATCTAAAGCATAACTAAAGTTTAAAGTCTTACTTGGATCGGCGCTAGAGTCTCGGCTTCACTTTCCAAAAATTCAAAAGCCATTTTAGTAAAATTCCAATTTAAATCAAAAGTTTATTTTCTAAAACATTTTGGAACCAAATTTACAGCCTGAGTTTTTCAACCTGGCTCTGATAACACCAAATGTAACACCTCAAACCCAGCCTAGACGTTATGGTCAGATTGTATAGCACGCAATTTTGGTGAAAATCTACTTTCAATTTTGGGAAAAACCAGTTTGAATAACTTATTGAAAACAAACATTTCAATTCTGAAGCCTGTAAGTAATTTGATGAAAACCGCATTTAATTTTTTTTACTAAACATAACCGACTTATTTAATCCTGTTGCGAGTAAAATAATGTAATGTTTTAATCAAAGAAAAATTTTGCAGCGAAAAACAACTTGTAGTGACATAGTCTTATAAAACTTTAAACATTTATTAGTCATGTCATTTAGTCTTAAATTAAAGTCCCCAAAATAAAGTTAAGTCTTAAAAAACAGATACCAAAATAAATTTAAAAGTCCCTAAACAAAAATTAAAGTATCCGAAAGTTTGAAATGTCTAGAGAAAAGTCCAAAACATACTAAAACTCATTGTGCAATCCAATAACGTGAAAACCGAGTTCCAAAGTCGCCGTCCAATCCTAATCCTGAGGATCACCAGAAAAAAAACATAAAAATGCATCGGCTTTACGCCCGGTGTGTGGTTCAACCCACGTAACAAAAAAAAAAGTATAGATTTTGTATCAGATCGAAATTTCTTATCATGTATCATATAACATATAAGAGGTTATCACATCCCTCATCGGAGCATATCATATTTCATATCAGGACATAACATATATCATATCGGAACATATCACAGAATATTCTACCCCATCCGCTACACACCATCTCCGACCAACCAATCACACCAATTAGGACTAGTAGAGTCCATCATCCAATCACACCGATATGTGGCGATGTGTCACGCATAAATATGCAACTGAGTTTGTGGTCTAGATGCCATAATTGCAGTGAAACTGCCTTATGTGCACTTTCTTCAATATATCAAACTCACTATAGATCATATAGACGAACATGCTAACATATACAAATACATATCAAAAAGCTTATGTAACATGCATGTCTAAACATATGTCTACAAAACATTACATAATATATAACATATACATAGAGATCCCGCATAACATGCTTTCAAAGCTTATTTGCGAATGGCATACCTAATTTTTCTCTTTTAAAGGCTTACCATAATGCCCATGGATCCAATTTTTAAGTCCCTCAAAGGGCCCTAAAAATTGGCTAAAAGGGCCCACACGGCTGAATAATCCAGCCCTTGTAGTCCACACGGTCTACCAATCAAGGCCGTGAATCACATACGGTAGTGTGCTCTATACAGTCATGTGGCGCTGGGTAGTGTTGAAAATAACCCCTATTTTGCAATTTTCTCGAGTTTTGAGCGAGGTTTCGGGTTAGTTTTACACACCTAATAGTAGAATTTATTGTCCACCCAACTATTGCAATCTGAATCCTACATATAACGTTTAAATGAACCGACTATAACACAATTAAATCCCGAAATCTTACTCAAAGATACCTTTTTTCTTAAAGAAATAGTCCTAAAACAGTATTCAAATGCTTACCCACACCAGAACAGCGAACAACATGATGATTACACCGCTGAAGGATCTCGATTCAAAACCCCCTCGCCTAAAAAGAAAACCAATTGAGCACTAAATAAAGTATGGAACGAAACTAAAATTAAAACTCAACCTTAACAAAGAACGGATTAAAGCGAACAATGAATGTTCACTTTATAAAAATTTCCTAAAATTTTTCATTTTATTCATTTTAGTCCCTAAAATAAAAAAAATATCATAATTTTCAAATCTGAACTTCGATTTCAAAACGGATCTCATTTTCATCCTTCTACGACCCTCTAATATTTACAATTATAGATATTTCATGCTAATTTCAAAATTTTTGCACTTTAGTCCATATGTTGCTAACAATTTTTACTTTACAAATTAGTTATTTTTCATATCTAAACCTTCAAGATTCAACAATGGTAACTTTCAGATACTTTAATTGTTTCACAAATTAATCTCTGGGCTAGCTAAATTAAGCTCCTAGAATCTCAAAAATATAAAAATTACAAAAAAAGAGAGAGACTTGAATAGCTTACCAAATTGAAGGACTAAAATCCAAACCCTAAAATTATTCTTCTTCCTCGTTGAGCTTCATGAAAATTCGATGGAATAAGTTTAGAAAGACTTTGTTTTTCTCTTTCCATCCACCACCCCTTTTGTTTATTATTATTATTATTATTATTATTATTATTATTATTATTATTATTATTATTATTATTATTATTATTATTATTATGTTATAAAATAAATAGATATGAAGAGAATAAAGAACAAAGGAAATATGAAAGCAATAGAGAATAAACTTTATTAATCAAAAGGGATGATTACAATACTTCATCAGAGTCTCTATTTATAGGCATAAGAAGTATAAAAGAAGTAAAGATCTAATTCTAATAACTATTAGAATTTAAAGTACATTAAAACTTTATCTTAATCATGATAGACATCCATTTAATAAGATATTCATAACACTCCCCCTTGGGTGTCCATTGGTAGATAATATGCCTCGTTAAAACCTTATTAGGAAAAATCCTGTGGGATAAAAACCTAATGAAGGAAAAATAGTACACAATCTATAATACGCATAATATGCTGCCTCGTTAAAAACCTTATTAGGAAAACCCAATGGGACAAAACCTCGGTTAAGGGGAAAAGAGTGCAACATGTATTTACTCCTCCTTATGAAAACATCACATATTTTCTCATATTCTACATATTCAATCTTGAATACTAGTTTTTCAAATGACTATTTGAATATATTTTTTAAGCATTTATATTATAATTCTTTTAAAAGTCATAGTGAGGGAAATTTGGGGAAATATATTTGATCTTTTCCAGAGATTCAACAATAATCATAACAAACTTTAATCATGATTCTTTTATAAAAACACAAATAGGCATTTTAGATCATTTTATGATCCTCCTTCAACTATTATTCACCAAGTCAAATTTACCACATATGTTCAAGTTATTTAAATTCATATAAATGAACAATTTCTCGAGAATTTCAATATGCTTTTAACATCCTAAATCCTTCAAGGATTTTAATATAAACTTTACTATATAGTGATTCATAAAAGGTTGTAATAATATATCTAAAGGTTATTACATCTACCACAAAAGAATATTATATCTTTTCATAATCAATGCCAGAACTTAGCAAAAAAATTCATATTTTTATTCCGCTTTTGCAAAACTACTTCAATTGCACCTTCACTGGTTTTATACCTTTAAATATTTGGACTACTGGTCCAAAAACTCTACGAATTTAATTGTACTTGAGTTGCGTCTTTCTATTTTGATTAATTTATTCCATATCTGTATTTCTCAATAGATTTATTCAAGACCCTCCTTTTATTTCCTTATTTCAATAATAATAATGCACGCAAAATCATTGTCGACCACTTTTATTATTCAGTTCCACATTTTCTTGAATTGACTTAACTTATTCAGATTTCTTATTTTCATTATTTTAAAATTCAGTTTCAGGTACCTGATTCTCTTCTGGATTTTTACTTATTAGTTATGTCTTGGGTCTCTTCTAGAGCACCCGCCTTCATTATATGACCATCTAGAAGAATTTTTATCTTTGGAACCGATCAATCTATTATTTATTCTAACTGATTGTCCTACTGGAACTTTAATTCAAATTAAAATATTAGATGGTATATAACACTTGGTTATTCTCATTAAATTTGTAAATACATCTAATAGTTAACTTGTAATGAGCTATCCTTGTTGAACTTCTGGTTCAAATTATTCTCCCCCTAACTCATTACAAGTTATTATTTCTCTCCCCCTAATGTCGGGAAAACTATTGAATCAAAATTGTAATCACAAATCATGTCATAATTGAATATTGAATACATTCAAAACATCTAATAATATAAAGAAACTTGTAATTAATATATGTTCTCAACTTTCTTTGAGGATTCACTTATCTTTATGCATTGTGGTGGAGTAATTGGAACATTTGGCTCTTGACCAAAAATCAATTATAAGGGGGAGTATTTATAATTTATTGGCTTGATGCGTATAACATGTAAATCAACACAATCTCATGCTGAAATAGAAAGTTTTGTTCTCATAAGTAATGATTTAGCTATTTATTAGAGCATTTGATAAACAATTCAGCTAAATCATTTTGTGTGTGAACATGAGCTACATGATATTCAACTTTTATCCCAATTGACATGCAATAATCATTGAAAACTTAGGATGTAAACTCAATAACATTAGCAAGATGAATTGTTTTAATTTCATTATCTGAAATTAATCATTTAAACAAGTAATCTCGCAAACGATAGGTTGCGAGTTGATAAAGCAGGTGATTATTTTGTAGATGCATCTACCAAAATAATATAATATCAAAACCATCCACATGGTGGATGAATATGCCCATATTCATTTTACTTTGTATCCACATATAAGTGCTATTTTGACATTTACTACTAGAAATGTCTAAATCAATATGAAGATTATAATGCCACAAAGTCAACAAAATAAATATAATTTCCAAACAATTATATGCAATATTCGCTTTAGGGAATATGCCAAAATCTTCAAATATCAAAAAAAAGTTTTGTAACTTCAGGTGCTTCCAACCATAATGAGTTTTAGATAGAATTATCATATTTCTTTGCTCATAAATAGATCTTTCACAGTCAAATATTTTGCTTTCAATCCCTTAATGGGGATGATGACAAAAGAAGATCAAAAAAATTATAAAATAAATATAAATTAATAACCAAATCCTCTCTTTTTTATTTATATGAAATATAATATTTTCCTCATTTACAATCTCAATATGAGATCCATTACAAATATCTTTTAAAAGTAATGCATTAACATCATAAATTTTTTGCTTTTTAGATATTGATATATTAGCTCTTCTGGAGCTTTAAACTAATTTTGTACTATCAAATATTGGAATAATATTTGTTTGTTTTAGTACCAAATAAGATAAATATTTTCTATCTGTAATGATAGAATTCATTACTACATTTTCATATCCTTTCTCAATGAATATTAATAGAAACAAAATATTTGGGCATATGGCCAATAATATTTTATATCGCATTAATAACATAAGTTATCTTTACCTTTGAAGAGTTATCTTGAGAACTCTTATTGTTCTATTATTTATTACTATATTCCCACTTTTAGTGGTCCATAATTATATCTTTTATTTTCTTTATGTTTGCATTCACTTCAGGGAATGTAACAAATCTGGTAGGGCAGACTTCTAAACGCCTCTGTTGATTTTTTATTTCATAATCACCATCGCAAATATGTGTGGATTTTAAATCAGAATCTATCCATTCATGTTACATGATTATTCTCCAATTATAATAAACTTGATATAATAAATAAAACATAGCAAAATATACCTGAAGATCTTTAACATCACCTTGACTATTATCATGATCTGAGATTGAATCTTTCAACATCCTGAAGATGAAGTTGTAAGGGTGGAAGTTTAATGTGAAAAGGAATTTGATTTGTAGGACGACTTTGAAAGATTTTGAAAAAATAGATAATCATCGTGCTGATAACATGTTATAAAATAAAGAGATATAGAGAGAATAAAAAACAAAGAAAATATGAAAGTAATAGAGAATGCACTTTATTTATCAAAAGAGATGATCACAATACTTCACCAGAGTCTCTATTTATAGGTATAAGAAGTATAAAAGAAGTAAAGATCTAATTCTAATAATTATTAGAATTTAAAGTACATTAAAACTTTATCTTGATCATGATGGACATCCAATTAATAAAATATTCATAACATATTATACTTTTTAATTATAAATTTAATATAAATTATAAGTTATAACTTCACTAAACCGTCCTCTTAATAACAAAAGGTCTAATTACTAAATAAGCCCTTTAGCAATTATCAATTGTAATTAACTTTTATCACTTTTGCGATTTAATCTTTATACAAAAATTAACTATCAATTCAACGAAATTATTATACCAAAACTCAATTTTAAACAAAAAAAAAATGGTAAACATTAAATAATAATAGTTATAGACTTGATCATTGAAAAATGAGGTTTCAAAACCATCATTCTTGGCACAACTGAAAAACAAGCTGTTACACATTCAAATATATAATCAACTATTGTTTGTAAAATTACCCCTCGAAATAACATATACGAAGAATCGGTTATTCATCTTCGATACTAAATTTGTAAAATACATTAAAAAAATAGCTTTTATTTAAAAAATAGTAGCTCCTATTAAAAAAAATAATTACATGTAAATAATTACAAACTAATCTTATAAACTTAAACTTGATTTTTGAAGTTAAAACACAAATATTTCTTCTTCTTCTTTTCCTATTTTCTCCCATTCTACTAAACATAAAACTTTATTTTTTTTCCTTAACTTCGGCAGAAACTAAAAACTTCAACAGAAGCAACTTTTGGCCAAGGATGGGGCATATATACTTGGTGGTGTTGCCTGATAGCATCGCAGAACCATAGGTGCCGCCTGACATGTTAGTAGCACTACTAATAAATTAAATTTTTTCCCTTGACTTTTCTATAATAATAATAAAAAAAACACCATTGCTGCCTTACACATCGGCGTCACTCATTAGAATTTTTTTTTTTTTACGTCTCAATTCTTTTCTTTTTTTTCTAACATTTGTTTTTTTTAAATGACATAATTGCATAAAATACCCTTAACATTTATGGGTTTTTGGGTTTGAACCCTTAACATTTTTTTATTGACACCTTAATGTTACAATTTTTTTAGAAATCATCTCTATTTTAATAGTAAACGTGAGTTGACCGTCAGCCAAACTGTAGGTCAACGAAATAGCTTATGTGGCATACCACATCAACACGATGTCATAGATGACATCATCAAAACAATTTTTTTTTTCCATCTTCTTTCTTCTTCTCTCTTCCCTTCTAACTATTGTTACAATAAAACATTTTTTTCTCAATGCTTTCTTAGATTTTCTCTCTTTCCAAACACTCAAATTCAGATTGAAAATACATATTTCAAAAAATAAAGATAGAAATTAATAAATTACAAAAGAAGATTAAACTCACACAAAATTATTTTTGAAACAAACAAAGAAATGGCAAACTCAGTCTTAAAAAAATGAAAAAGGAGACATTAACGTTGAAGTAGTAGAACAAGCAAAGCTCATTTGTCTTTCTCTGTTTTGTCTATGTGACTAACTTGTGAGCTAACTCAGTTTAGTTCAAGAGAGAAAAAGAATGAGTCAGCAAGCATTTATTTACAGCTTCGTTGCTCAAGGAACAACGATCTTGGCTGAGTACATTGAGTTCACTGGGAATTTCCCGGCACTTGCAACTCAGTGTTTGTAGAAACTAACTTCTTCCAACAACAAGTTTACTTACAATTGTGATAACCATACCTTTAATTTTCATGTTGAAAATGGTTATGGTAATTCCTAAAACTTTGATCTTTTTCTTTCTTTCTCTATTTTTTTCTCAAGAAACAAATAGGATTGTGGAAGGTTTAAAAACTGAATTTGGAGGTTAAAGTTGGTAGATCTAGCTAAATTAGTATAAAATGGGATGTGGGATTTGTTGGGTTTTTGTTAAAACACTAGAAGTTAGCTTCTTTTTGTTGTATGGATTCGTTTTATTTTGTTTAGTTGGTGAGAAAACTGAAGAAAATGGTGGTGTGCATATAAATATAAATATAAATATAAATATAAATATATATATATATATATGCATCTATATTACGTTCTAATGGATTTCATTAGTTTGCATGCCATTTTGGATGTTTGTTATATGTCATTTTATTAACAAAGATGTGTTTATTAGAGAAAACTAATAACTCATGGAGACGTTGAGAAAATATGAAAAGAGAGAAAAAAACTAAAAACTAAAAATGTGTTTGAAAAGAGAGAAAATCTGATAAAGCGTTGAGAAAAAAAAATGTTTTATTGTAACAACAGTTAGAGGGGAAGAGAGAAAGAAATAAGAAGAAAGAAGATGAAAAAAATGAATTTTTTATGATGTCATCTATGACATCATGCTTATGTGGCATGCCATATAGGTTTTTTCGTTAACCTGCCGTTTGATTAACGGTCAACTCACGTTTATCGTTAAAATTAGGTTGATTTCTAAAAAAATCGTAACATTGAGGGTGTCAATAAAAAAAGTTAAAGGCTCAAACCGAAAAACCCATAAATTTTGAGGGTATTTTATGCAATTATGCCTTTTTAAATTACCATTAGTGCCGCTTGGCACACCAGCAATACCAATTAATTTTTTTTTCTTCTCAGTCTTTTTTTTCCTAACAACTTTAAAAAAAAAAATTCCTCAATGCCGCCTAACACACTAGTTGCGCCACTAAATTTTTTTTAAACTCGATATACCCGTATTTTCACGACTATTTTGATAAAAATATATGGATGTAGCTTGGCATAGTGGCAACACCAATAAAAAAAAAATTTAAAAGACTAATGATTAACTAATGATTGATTGAAAAAAGAAAATAGTGTTATTGATATGTCAGACAACACCAATAAAAACAATAATAAATAACTATTTTTATAAATAATTTGTCCCTATCCCATTTTTATAATCAATTAATATTTTTATGAGCCACAAATTTTGGTGTGAACTAATCCTTCAGAAAATCACCTGGTCTGCAACATTGTACAAACCAATAATTGGTCGTCAGGTTCTTATCCAAGAGAGTGGAATGGAATCCATTTATTTGTGGACCTGTATCCTTTTCGTCTTCTTAAGACTTACCCAAAGTTACCACTACCACTACAGATTGAAACAGTTGCCAATCTCTCACTGCCATCCAACCTTTTTCTTTTCTTTTAATTATATAAATTGCATTAAATTGATTAAATATAATTTCATACTACAAACTTCTATTGGACGCTCTCTTTGAGGAACATTTTCAAACCACATAAATTCATTGTAGCTAATTTTGTGATGATGAATTCCTGCATTGAATGAATTTTGGGTACATCCTTTTCACACTCACTTAATTTGGCCCACATATGCTGATGATGACTTGGTAGATGATTGATTCACTGCATTTATAGTTTGAACAACTTTTTTGTACTTTATAATTGTCAGTAACTCTGTCTTAAGTCCCTCTATTCTAACAACCACCTACTACAAATTATTAATACTCATTACAACAATATGACTAAAAAAAACTTTTTAAATATGTTTTTAATAAAGTGTATGAAGCTTCTCGGTATATAATTGTCGGCGGCTTCCATATTTTCTATATTTATATGAATATATACAAAAGGAAGGGCTATCCCTATTTTTCATCCTTCTATTTGAATAAATTTGAAATTTAATATTTACACTTTAATTTTTAATATAATTTTATTATTATATTTTTATAACGTTATTAATTAATTTAAATAGTTAAAGTCATTAATTTTTTAATTAAAATATTATGTGATTATGTACAATTTAAATGTAAGTCTTAGAGATTGACATATCATTTCCTATTTCTTTTATATTTATGTTGTTTTTTTTAATATATATTAAAAGACAATGATTAAATTTAGTTTTGGCCTCTAAGCTATGTTGAAACTTGATATTTAATCTTATCTATTAGCTTCTGACATAATTTGGTCCCTCTAATTTACGCATAATGATTTATTTGGCTCTCCAATTTTACGGAAAAAAATCATTTTAGCCATTCATTTAATTTCTCACATTTTTAGCCCTTAAACTTGTATTATTTGTCAAATAACTCCAAAATAGATAGAAAAATTAATGTTTATTAACTTTGTTGACATCACGTGGATGTCATGTCAATAATTAATTAAAATTTAAAAACTTAATGAGCTAAAAAAATAAAAATATTTTAAAAATAAAAAATTATTAAAATTATTAAAATTATTAAAAAAGTATAAAAGTATAAAAAAATTATTTTTTAAAAAATTAATTAATTACTAATGTGACGTACACATGGCAATCCACGTGTATATCACGTCAGCAAAGTTAACAAACATTAGTTTTTTCATTCATTTTGGGGTTATTTGACAAACAATGTAAGTTCAAGAGTTAAAAGAGGTGAAAATTTAAATGAATGGCTAAAATGACTTTTTTTGTAAAGTTGGAGGATAAAAAAAGTCATTATGCCCTAATTTTATAGTCATTAGTTAGTCTAAATAGTTACTTTTTAGCTATTTCATTCAAAATGCTGACATCATTCTTTCTTAAGAACACTATTCCAACAAGTTAACTTTTTTTATCGTGACAAGTTTGAATGAGTATTTTTAGGAAAAGAAATCATAACCAATATTTTCAACACCATTTTTTTCTTACATGACTACTAATATAGCAATAGTAACAAATGAACCTAAATTTTCAAATCCAAAAAGTAGAGGGATTAAAAACCTAAAAATAAAATTATATAACTAAATTCCAATTGTTCGAAGTGCGGACTAGAAACCATACTTGCACCTATGTATAAAAGTAGTGTCCATGTTGTTGTCCATCTACCATGTGTCCTCCTTTGTTCTCTCTTTCTTTTTTTCCCTTTTTTTTCTTACATTTTAGAAATAGTAAAATTTCAATTTTGGTCTTTCTATTATGCCTAAATTTGAGATTTAATCTCTACAATTTAATTTCTAACATAATTTGGTCCCTAAATTTTTTTTGAATGTTATTAATTAGTCTAAATAGTAAATATCATTAACTTTTTTTTTATTAAAATGTTATGTGGTTATATATTATTTTAATACATTAAGTTCTTAGAGATTGATGTGTGGCTTCTCATTTCTTTTAAGTTTGCATTGTTTATTATTATTTTATAAACGACTTTCAATTTTGCTTGTATACTATGTTGAAATTCATGATTTAATTTATATGCTTTAATTTTTGACATAATTTGATCCCTCTACTTTTATAATATAATTAGTTAGTCTAAATAATTAATATTTTTAAGTATTTCATTTAGAATGTTGATGTCAACTTTTCTTAAGAGCATTATTCCAATAGAAAATTCTATTTTATAATGGCAAATTCAAATTCTAATGTGAATTATTTCTTAAAACAATAAAAATAATGTTGAAAAGTGATGTGAATTGTTTCTTAAAATACCCATTATGGTTGTAGAGGAGTGCTGGAGGAAGGTTCGAGCTTGTGTCAAATGTGGGTCTATGGATCATTTTGCTAAAGATTGATCATTTTTTCTAGTGCTACTCAGGCTCAGAGATCAAATCTTGAATTGAAAGGTTGTGGTTCAACTAGAGGAGGTTTAAGTGCGAGTGGTTAGAGGAGGACTACTAAGACAGTTGCAAGATCGGAGGCTAAGACACAACTCATGCTTATGTTGTTTGAGCTCAGTTTTTGTTTGTAATCATATGTGGTTGCTTGAAATAATTATTTGCTTGTTTGGTATCATGAGATTAAATAGATTTTGATTGTGTGGTCGAATCAGTCAGGACACTTCAGTGTCTAATGTGGCATTCCTTATTTGATCTGACTTTCGTATCTAGTAAGGTATGTTATTTTTACTTTCCTTCTTCTTTCATTTCTTGTAATTAGTTTATTATTAGTTATTTTTTATTTTGCTATTCTTTTTCTCTTCAATAGGTTGTAGGCAAATTAGACCTTAAAGCATTCAAGGAATTTTTATTCTAAACATATGAATGATATTCAAGATTTGGAGAATCTTTATGAACCAAGAGGTCAACAATACCTAGTCGATCATGCGTAAGCTACAATTAGGATGTGAATTTGTTAATTAACTCAAATCTAACTTAGAGCTTAATTAGACTCAAGAGAGCTCTAGGTGTTAATTCGGACTACCAAAATCATAAGTAGCGTGGATTAAGTACATTGATTGTTTAATCTTGTTAACTAATGCAACTCTCTAACCACTAAGTTATTGCTCTTGATTTCATTTTACTTTCAAGTTATTTACTTTTCAAGTTATTTACTTCTATGCACATTTTATGAATCTAGCCTATTACCTCTTTCTATTATATACAAATGATCTATTTTGTAGTAATAACGACTACTCTATTAGAATCAATACTCAATTCAATTAGTTGAGTTAAGTTGGTTATGAAACTTCATTTTCTTAAAAACCTTTTACTTTCTAGTTATTCTCACAACGCTTCACTTCTCTTGAGTTCTATAGTCATTAATATACTTTTTATTTTATATTAATTTGACCCATGCACTTTTGGAAGGTTGCAAGTGTATCTTGTCTTCAAAATTCTAATATAACGATCCGGTTTTCAGTGGTGTCGAAAAATACGATTTTAGAATCTCATTTCCATAAACCAAGCCCGTAAATATAAATAAGGATATTTATTGAGTTACTATTTAGATATATTGAAATTTGGTTAAGCAATTTAGTCAAAAATATGGTTAATAAAGTTCTATGGACTAAATTGTAAAAGTTTGATCATTATAAGTTTTTAATTAGGAAAAGGCATGGGGACTTAGATAATAATTATCTAAAAGACTAAAATTGATAATAGACCATTTTTAAATAGATGATAGTGGGATGTGATGTTGAATGCAATTAGATTAAATTAATTAAAGAATAATGTTTAACTAAATATGATTAACTTAATTAATTAAGTTTAATTATAATTATTTAACTATATAAGTAAAATTAGAGGGAAAAGATGGAAAAAGCCATCATCTTTTTCAATTCCTTGTCGTCCTCCATAGCTTCAAACCCTTGTTTAAAATTTGACTACCAATTACAAATAAGTCCCTGAAAATATTTCTTTATTTTTATGGAATTTGAATCATAGGAGCTTGATTTAGCTAGCCCATGTACCAATTTGTTCAATTATTAAAATTTTGATAAGGGTCGATTTTTGAGATTTGGATAAATTAGGTATGAAATTGATATAAATTAAGCTTAGATTATAAAAAGGACTAAATTGTAAAGCTTAACAAGCTTGATTGTTAGCTTTCTTACATTAGGGGCCAAATTAAATTAAATGCAAATCTGTTATGAAATTGTGATAGGAATAGAAAGAATAAGGTCCCTAATGAATAAATGTGAAATCAGATTTTAATATGAAGCTTTAGATCGAAAGCTTTAATACGAGTATATACTTAACATTATATTTGATTGTGCTTTGGTTGGAAATTTATATTAATATATGTCTTGTGACTATACGTAACTAACGTTAACGTTGAGCTAACGTTGACACTGAGTCATTGAGAGGGAAAGGAAAAGCGAAAACTATCAATGAGTAACGTGAGATCCCGATTTGTACTCTTATGATTTAAGATCGATTTAATTGTTTGCATGTACTCGTAAATTATACAACTGAATATTGAGGTGATTATATAATGATCGTATGAATTGAATTGGTGTGATTGATATTAAATATTGTAATAGTGAATTAAATTAAATTGTATGACAGCATTGAATGTTGATCTGTGAATTGATTCAAGTATAGTAAAACGATTACGAAATGATTTGCTAAATTATATGTGATGTATGAAATGAATTGATGATAATTGAAATGTGATATGTGGTTACAATGAATATTGATTTAGTGCTACCCTAATAAGGGTCTCGAGTATCGTCGAAGTAGTTGGCATGCCTTAGGTTGAAAACCACCGTTGTCGGGTCATCCAAGGTGGTAGAACGTTTAGGTAATGGATGTTATCATTGATAGGCCATCTGGGTTGGTAGAATGTTCAAGTAATGGATGCCATCATTGTTGGGCTATCTGGTATGGTAGAACATTGAAATAATGCAAACCATCGTTTTTGGGCCACTCGATATGGTAATATGTTTGCATTGTAACACCCCCTAACCCCTAACCCCAAACCATCGCTAGAACAGGGTTACGAGACATTACCAGACATATCAGACAACTTACGAATAATTTACAATTAATATAACTTTTATAGTATAATTTAATAATTAAGTCCCTATATTGGACTCTCGAAGCCCAAAACACATATTAAAAGTAGAACGGGACTTGTTCGAGTATTCCAGAAATTTTTTTGTAAAATTTTTTTTTTAATTACAAAAAATTTCGACAGTATTTCTGCTTATTTTTACCTAAAACCCCTGCAATTTCAAACCAAAAACAACCAATACCAATGTTTCAAATTCACCAAACTAATATTTATATCATTAACATAATTTTAACTTAAATAACTATCATAGCATCTTCCAAAATTAATTGAAAACTTCATTTATTTAACAACTTAATATTCATGTGTCAAAATATCATATACCTTTCTTACCATTTCATTTAATCATTTAAACCTTATAATTCATCCTCCATAACCAAAATAATATACACATTCAAGTGATCACACAACACTTATGTACATGCCACCTTTATCCAAAAGAAAAATACATCACCAAGTTTGTGTTGGAGTCGGGAATGTTCTGGATGCTGAGCCGGGACACTTGACTTCTACTAACCTGCGCACGGAAACAACCGTACGCTGAGTATGGATATACTCAGTGGTATTACTATATTTCAAAATATATCGACAATAATAAAAACATAAATGTTAAAATACATAACAATTATTTTCTTATATACTAATTCATACTTTATTTTTATTATTATTTTTTCATTTCATAATAACAAATCAAATTTAATTATTCATCAATCAATGTATTTTTCACAAACTTGAATTTAAACCACTTATGTACATTTAGCTCATACTTTTCTCTTTCTATCACAATTCCAATTTCAATTCATAATTCAATTTCTTTTTCTCATTTCAATGTCTCAAATTCACATTTCAATTTTTCACCCTATTAACGTAACTCGGACTTTGGCGGATACACGGATCCAACCAAGCACACCAATATGGCACCCAGTGTCTCATCGGATAGTTCGAAGTAATAGTTGACACCCAGTGTCTCATCGGCCTAGCCGAAGTAAAGTTGGTACCCAGTAACTCATCGAATCTATCCTAAGAAATATAGTGACACCCAGTGTCTCATCGACTCGAGGTCGAAGCATCCCTAAACACTTCCAATCCTATGGCATGCCAACTATATCCGACTCAGCCCGACTAGTTAATAGGGTATTTGATTCACATATAAATCTCAATTCAATTCAATCGCAATTTCTCACATTTTTAATTCAATCATTTTCCACTTTTCAATCAATTTTCAATTCACATATTCATAATTCAATACACTTTCTCAATTCAATATACATTTCAATTATTCACATATAATCACAATTCAATTTAATTTCATACAAGTTAATACTAATACTTACCATGTATATTAACTTAAAATTCAACAATTAATAATAATTAAATTCAAATTATAGTAATACTAACACGTATTTCTCATTCAATTCAATTCAATAAAATTACTTACCTCAATATTTACTTACTATAAAATAAATAAATTTAAAAATTAATACTTAATAATAAATAACTTGAATTATAGTAATACAAACCCGAATTTCGCGATTACTCCTCGATAACTTTCTCCTTTCCTTTTTGTGCTAATGTCTCGGATTCTTTGTTAGCTATAAAAATAATAATAATTTACATTATTAATTTCAGCATTAATTATAATAAATAATTAAATTTCTAAACAATTCCTACCTTATTCCCAATTTAATCCTAACTAAACTTACTTACTTTCTTAATTTAATTCACTCTCCATTTCTATTCAAATTTTGTCCAAACTCAAACTTAACTATTAAATTTCCAGCCTATTTTCCTAATTTCGAAATTTCTTCAATTTAGTCCCCACATCATAAAACTTATAGCTTCTTTTACAATTTAATCCTTTATTCAATTCTAACTTAAAATTCATTCAAACTAATCCCTAATTCCATAATTTTTCCAACATAAACCCTACTTGAAAACCTATGAACTCTTGAAATATCAACTTAATTTCATCAAAACCTTATTTTAAAGCTTCAAAAACATTAAAATTAACTAAAAAAGGCTTAATTGACTTACTAAATTAACTCCAAGCTTCAAAAACCCTATTTTCCCTTTTTCTTTCTTTTTCTTCTTTTCTTTCCCCTGTTTCGAATGCTCTCTGTTCTTCTTTCCTTTCTTTTGTTTCTTTTTCTTTTATATTTTATTTACTTTTATGTTATAATTTATATTTAATTAATTTAATAAATATCTATTTTAATAACAAATACTAATATTACAATTGGATACATATTTATTGCTACATTTGTACCAATAATTTTATTACAATTGTCATTTTTTAATTTATTTCTCAAACAAAAATCTCATAATTTTAATAATTTAATTATTTAATTAACAAATATCTTTTTACTTAAATTATAAGTAATTAAGTATTTAAATTACAAATGTACCAATGAAATTTTTTACACATGTTTATTTTTATTACCATACAATATCTAGTATTTAATTTATTTAATACTAATACTAATAATAATAATCTAATATAAAACAATAATGTTAATTAATAATTATAATAATTATATATGATATTTAAATATAACCTAAATAAAATCTTAAATTTAATACATATATGCCGTCTCAACTTTTATAAATGGTTTAATTACCATTTTAATCCTTTTTATCTTCTATTACTTTAGAATTAAACTTTTACCCCTTATTCAATTTAGTTCTTTTTACTAATTTCTCTAAATTAAGCTAAATTCGCTTAATTATAACCTAATTAGACACGCTACCAAATTCATAAATATTTCTAATAATTATTTTCGAACTTATTTCACTAAGACGGAAGCCCTATAACTCACTTTTCCAGTGCTCGTGAATTTTGGGTCATTACATGTATTGTATGAACCGTCATTGCCGGGCCACCCAAGATGATAAAATAAGTATATAACAAAAGTCATCGTTGCCAAGCAACCCATGATGACTAGAGTAGAATAAGAGCTACGAAATGATGATGCAATTGGTATGTTGTGTATACATGTGTGGTTTATGATAGAAAAGACATGAAAACTAATATGTGAATCAGTGGAAAACAAGCCCTGGGGCCAGGACAAATGCAAATGAGTCAATAGACTCCAAGAAAGGATATGTAAATGGGTTACTGATGTTAGATAATTATTGAAATTGGATGGCATAATGTTTATGGCATACAAGTATATGTTGATCTCATGCTTGGTTTGAATGCTATTAATGCATAAGGAATGGTTCATAACAATTAATATGTGTACTCACTTCAGTATATAATATTAACCTAATTTAGTTGATAGGCAATATATGTTGTTCTCATTATCATCAATTGTTAATGTTTATATTATGTTATCTTGAATCATGTAAGTACCACTGAGCATTATTGCTCAATGTACGGTTTGTTTATTCCGTGCGCATGTATAAGTTATCTTGAAGCTTCGGGAGGTGAATCCAACATCCAAATCGCAACCTCGGACTCAACGAAGTTTGTATAGTTCTTTTCTTTTTGTTTAAGGCATGTACCTAAGATTAGGTACTTTCAAATTGTAAAATGGTCAATCTTGGGCAAAGATGTTGTGAATGAATGAAATGGTTAATGGTTCTGCAAGGTAAATATGTTGTTGATTTGGAAATTGTATATTGAATATCTTAGAGGTGGACATTATCAGTTTTGGGCCTTATGGTCACTTATGGAAGTCTTGTGTTAGCTTGGAAACATTTAAAATTGGGAGTTAGTTGACTGTAGTGGAAGTCGCGACTTCACACCTTGAATGTCGCGACATCAAGCTATCTAGTTGAGACTTTCCCTGTTTGAGGTCGCGACGTCGACTCTGTTATGTTTTGAAAACTTTATGATTTGGTTTTCAGGTTGGGAAGCTTGTAAACTATCTTCAATGTCGCAACACCAAACCTTGGAAGTCATGACATCAGTCTGGGAAGTTTTGGAAATGTTAGTTTGATCACGGAATGTTATTGAGCTTTCGTAAGCTCGTGTTTGACCAAAAAATGATTATTTATTGTGTTTTATGCATGCAATGCTCGCATTTGGGTATTTAATGTTGTATTTTGATTATGGTTTATCGTAGTTGATCCAACAACGAATGTGACATCTTACAACTCGGACCCAACGATCTAGTCGAGTATGGGGTGTTACATCTAAAATCTCATTTTATTTTACAAAACATCCGAGTGTGATTAATATTCAGAAACAACATAAAATGTTTCTCATCCTTTTGCATGCTTTAAGTGCATAGTCTTTTTAATTCAGCTAGAAATGTATGCGTTGGTACAAAATCATATCAACTTACACTTTAGGCATTTCTTGATGTGCAATAATTATTGTTATATATAACCATATCTTGATGTTTCAATTTAATTCACAGTTAAATGTAACCTTACATATATTGAATAAGAACATCCTGGATCAATACTGCTCATTTCAGGATTGATATTAACAACAATAAATCAAAGCTTGGGATTAGTAAAAATTGCCACCCTAAATTCAAAAGAATGTTGAGGGATATTTTGCAGGTGAAACTAGTAACAAAAGGTGGTAAATACTTGGGAAAGGAGCTGAACTTGCTCAATAAAAAAAGTAGAATTTTCCAAGCAATGCTTAACAGTACGAGTCAAAACTTTCCTCTTGGAAATCCAATCAAAACTGGAAAGTTCATCGATTTACCAATTCTCTTGCTGTTAAGCTCCAAAAACCTTTTGTAATAAGATGGATCAATTAATAAGAAAATTTTACTGGGAAGAAAAGAACAAGAGGAAATTCATTTCCTAAATTGGGATCATTTATGTCTGAGCAAAAACTTAGGAGGCTTTAGTATAAGAAGAATGCAAATTTTTAACAAAGCGTTGCTAGCCAAAATAGCTTGGAGAATTGTGAACAATGAGAGTTGGCTTCTAAATGAAACCTTGGTTAAGAGGTACTGCATAACTGAAAGCTCCCTTCAGAGACAGGAGATATCGGGAGATCTTTAGGCGCGGAAAGGCATATTGAGAGGGAAAGAAATTATTAGGAACACTGTTACATAGCATAACATCAATAAATGGAGAAGTTTGGAGCAGCCAGTCACCTTGTCAAGAAGAAATTAGAAATGAGATTCTCAATATGAATAGGCAAAGATGGTGGGATACAAAAGCACTTTTTGATGGACCCATAAAAATAAGATGAAAACACACTCATGATGATGAGTTTTTTTGTTAAATCTATTTTCAAGAACTCACCAACATTCAGGCAACGAATAAAAACACACCCTTCTTTTCTGTCCCGATGAAAACATGGAAAAATCTGTGGAAACTTAAATTACCTTAGAAGGTAATCATGTTTCTTTGGAAGATTCTAAATAAAGCTCTACCGTGCAACACTGTGATCCAATAGAGGATTAAATCCTGTTCTCTTTGTCAGGTAGAGGAAGAAAGCATAGAGCACTTGTTTTGGGAATGTTTCAAAAAGGGGATATTTACTTGAAAGAGAATATGATCGAAATTACTATTATATTGTGGGAATTTAGATACATAGAAATGAAGTAATCTATGAGGAATCAAGCCAAATCTAATTGCAGTTATTGAGGACGCAGATGAGTACACAAATCAAGTTCTAAAAGCAAATTTGTAATAAATTGATTCAAGATTAGAATACAAAGAACGAGTTTCAAACTCAAAGAGGTCCACTCTTATTAGGCCTCTTTGGTTATATCTAAGTAGTGCAAAAGAAATGAGATAATTGCATAGAAAATTTTAATCAAAGAACTAGACATGAATACATAATCAATTTCATATTTTGTAGCAAGAAAATTATTGTTATTGATATTTGTGTTGGCATCAATTCATGCAAATTAAGGTAAAGGACAAGTTGTTGGGCAAAATCATTGAAAAGAACTATATTCCAATTCACTAGTCATCGGGCCAATTATGGACCACATTCTCACACTCGAAACCAATTTCAATTTCAAGTTGACTAAGGTGTATGGAGATCTAGACAAAATCTTGAGAGAAGTTTGGGGTCACGTAAGCAAGGAAAAACTAACTAATATTACATAGCAACCTATAATTACTATTTGTATGATTTGATTGTTAGTTTAATCTTTTTCACTTTATTTTGTAATGGTATCAGAAAAATAAAGAATCATTTATATCCATCAAATCATAATAATATCAATAAATTTTACTGTTGACGGCCATTACATGTGCCATAAAAATTAATAATAATAGAAACAAATATAAATCAAACGTTTACGTTCTCGTCATTGAAATATTATCCACCTGCATTCAAAACGATCCTTACATTTATTGCTATTCGACAAAAGTTTTTTGGTAATCTCTACATTCCATTTGCAGTTACCAAATTTTCAGTTGTTTGCATTATTTGTATCGGTACCGATTATAAAGTTCTGACCCCCAATTGACCATTTTATAACCCAATGAACCCAAAACTACCACCGAACATGTTCACTTATCTTAGTTGTATTATCTCTTGGATCCAAGCATTTGTTAATGTGATTTACAAACTAAAGTCTCTTATTATCCTCGATATTGTAATATCATAAGAATCTCGAAAATAAGAAACAAAGAGAACAACATACTGAATTTTGATAAACTCAAGTATGGTTTAATTCAAAATCACTCTTTTTTTTCTCTCAATATATATATTTTTTGCATTTTCACATTTACAACGTAATTTTGTTTATCTATCTACATACAGGTCGCATTTTAGTTACTCACAATTGTACAACTTAAATCTAATTAGTTTAAGCACTCAACACGTCTCCCAAACTGCAAGATCTCATTTATACCAAACATCAACCGGACACAAGATCATCACTTGGCTAAGCAAACTCAGATAACAAGAAAAATGAGTTGTTTTAGCAACAGAAAAAGTGAGCATGAGGAACACAACATGGACCAACCAAGTTCCTTTCCGCAACAATAAATAGTGTTTCTTCCACTTCGGCCATTGTTGGCTCACTAAAACAAAAGCTTCTTATCAGCTGCTCCCAAGGATAACAAAAGACAGGAAAAACACTTCATGCGTTTTACTACAATGGTATAAATATCTTGCAAACAGCATCTAAGAACCATGACCAAGGTTTTCAGTGCCAAACCTTACAAAATATTTGCTACAAATCATGCAAGCGATGGGCAAGTTTCATAGAGCAAGTGAACATGGTGATGTTTGATTGATTGGGTTACAAGCAACTGCCGACCTGCAAATTGATACATAAATGTTAGTAAACATAGGCAAACTTCTACTTGACCTCCAAGATCCCCTCAATCACCCTCCCTCCCTCATTCTTTCAAGAAAAAAAAAAAGCCACTGGGAAACAAGAAATTGACTGACCTCATCCAAAAATACAAATTTTTAATAAAATAAACGTGATGAATGAAGACAAACAAACAGAAGACATCATTCCGTCGAGGAACTAAAAGGTATTATGGCATTACAAAATTTAGTATAGTGCCATCTCTCATGTAAGTGACTATTGCAAATTAAATTATTAGAAATTATCACACCCGCCATCCACAGAGTAGGTTAGTAGGATGACAAATATACTTTAGAGTATACTAAAAGAAATAATCTAAAAAAACTAATAACACTGCTTGTGGAGTAAAAAGATTCACTACTAGTGCGCACCAAAAACAATCTCATAAATTGTCTTAGTGTATGAAAAGACACCAAAGCTCATCATTAGACACACAGAAAACTCTTTCAGAAACCACATTGAAGATGACAAACCAAAGCTTACTGAGAATTAGTATTCAGTTTAGCCCTTTTCTTCTTCTTCCGTTGCTTTTTTGAAGAACTTTCACCAACATCTGAACCCTGTCCAATGACTGCAGGCACAAAAGCAATTGGAAGATCAATGCAATCAGTACCTTCTCCTGATTTTGGAATCTTGAACTCATGGCGTAGATGTTTAGCTCCAGAGCTTGGGTGGGTAGTATTTGGAACATGGTTAGTGACTGCATTATTTTCAACCTCTGTATTGTTATGATTCAGTCTGTTTGCCCCAGCAAGTGTAGTGTCAAAACTGGAATCCTTGGCTTTATTCAAGGCATCATAAAGTTTAGCTTTGGATTTTATGATCTCTGAAACAACAGTCCCATACCTATCATCAGCTGCATTAGTGATCCAACAAAGAGATGAGAATTTATCCAGCTAATAAGTGGCTTGAAATCAGGGTATATTTACACGCATGCATGCACATATATATGTTTGAATTTTTTAAATAGAAAAAGAAAGATACCAAGAAGTGATTGTATGACGACACGTGCAGCTAATTGTTCAGCTTCCTTCTTGTTTCTACCAGTTTCCCCTCTATAAGTCGCACCATTGAAAACTAAAGTAGACACAAAAAGGGGAAGCACTCCTCCTGACTGAATGGTATTGTATGTTGGCATTTCTAGATTCATCTTCACCACAAATTCATTTAAGATAGACTTGCAAAATACTGTATCCTAGAGCACGAGCAACCAAAAGTTTAGCAAACCCCAAAGCAATTATCATACTTCTGTTTGATATGCAAGTATGATATACCTATTTAAGAATCCTTAGTTATAGAAAATATTTTTCATTTCCTATTCTCACTTACACTTTAATGCCTCATTTGGTTATCTAATGTATTTAACATAATGAATCGCTTAATTACCACATAAGCATTAAAATAGTTAGTCAAAACATTAAGAATAATTAGTATATACTTGAAATTAGAAGGGTGAGTAAAACTCTTGTAAAAAAAGATCACTTCAAAATAAGTTAAAGAATTTCCTTCCCTTCGCTCAAAACAAATCATGAGTGGCGCTAAAAATAGCAAAAGAATACTACAACACCGAAAAATTTGCATAATTATGGTAAAAATTGCATAATATCAAAATAAAAAAACCTCTTTAAACTCTGTCCTCTTTATATCATGTCATGGGCTAAGATATATAATATAAGGAAAACAAATACCTACTAATTTGACTAGTAAGTTTCAAGACAAACAAACAGTTATGAATAAACGTAAAACATTTAAATGAAGATGTAAGAATACAACGAACCTCACGAATGAGAGGACAGCCTTCATCCTTTAACTTCTTTGATATACACTCCAGTGCATGTTTGGCAACATCCTGTTCAGCTGCTTTTCTATTAGAAAAGGTGGTCTCAGAAGTATATGTTACACCATCAACTAACACACTTGACCGAAACTGGGGCGCATGCACTGATCCTTCATTAACAGTTTGATACACTGGAAGCTGTATGGATGACCGTTGAGTAAACTCCTGTAACCTATTCTTATGCATAAAGGATTCAGGAGGCCCTAAACAAAATCAAGCATGAATTAGTAAGGGAGGTTGACTTTCAAATAAAGAAAAAAAGAAGAAGAAAAAGACAATAAAAATATAGCTTACAAGTGAGCCAAAGAAAAAAAATTGATCTGTGTAACATGATCTCAATCATAGAAAGATCATAGAGAAAAATTATGAACACACAAGAAACATTAAAGGTGCATGACAGAAGTTCACATGATAGTCAAGCTCTTAAGCATACATTAAATAACAAAACGTGTCTTCATTTTCAATCATAATAGAAATAAAACCATAATCCAATGTGAGAAATGCCATAATATCATATTCCAAAAGGACATTTTTAAAGCGTCAAACAATGACAATTTTGATGTAACATCATACAACCAAGTTGGACATTGCCGAATACACTAGAAGTACCTAATATCATTAGAGCTATAATAGCCCTTAATAATACTGTCATTATACATTTCAAACATATTAGACAAATTATTGAAGGTATGATTATGGAATGAGGAAGTTCCAAGCCCCCAAAACCACATAAGAACACTAAAATACCATAAATCAAATTCAATCAAAAGTTCCTTTCAAACGCATATAAGAGAAAGCAATTACATCTAAAGAACACCTAAAAAATAATCGTACCTATGAAGCAGAAATTCACTTTCTGCTGCCAAAAAGAAAATTGAAATCTAATACTTACTGGAAGGAAGTGAAGGAGGCAAGGGGCAAGCTAAAGGCGGCACATTGGAAGAAGCAAGAACCGGTGCTGAAGGTTGATCAACGAGTTCGGGTTGAGGAAAATGTGCCAAAGGATTCTCCATTTTATGGAAATTTTTTTCTTTCTTTACTTGCAAGTATTGGAGTCTGTCCCAGTAAAGTTGAAGGTGGAGGCTCAACTTTCGGTTCAGCCAAGTCGGAGACAGAGCCGCTGGGTCAGTCTGGATAATAATAGAATTTCAGCCATTAACCCTCGTCACATGAAAAATAAATGCTCCCCAGAATTTGCAACTTTCTCTAAATTTTTGGTTTCCTAAAACGTTCTCCACACTTGATTAGCCTTCTACGAAGATAGTTTTCTTACCCAGTGACACCAGAGATTCTAAATGCTATCAATTTTATTTAAGGACTTCATAACCCTTCATCTCCGAGTAGTATGAACATCAAAAACCCTCCTGATACCCCGACGACTTAATATTTTCAAATAAGTGAGCCTTTAACACAGGATTTGGAAAAACCATATCCTTGACGCACCAAATCGAATATGTTTCTTGCAAAACTTCCTGGTAAAAATTTAAGTATATAAGACCAAAAATTAATAGAAAAATTAATAATATAAAACTATTTTTCTTTTAGATATCAATTTACTGTTAGTTTTTTTTCTCTCAATCAATTAATCCAGCTTAATCGCAAAAAAAAAAAAAATTCAAATAATGTAATGATAAAGAACAAGAAACAACAACAAAGCTAAAACAAAAGGAACATTTCAAATATTCATTTTCATCGGAAAATTTTGAACACCTATAACCATGGTTCACCAGAATATTTTGAATACCCTTAACCATGACAAAGCTGATGGAGCAAGAGCCGACTATTGATCTTCATCGGAATATTTTGAATACCCATAGCCATGCTTCACACAAGGAATCAAATAAAACGAACCAACAACCAAACCTAGCCCTTCGTCACCGTGCCCAAAACCCTATCACCTTCATCATCGACCCAAAACCAGCAACCAAACCTATTACACCGCTCCATTACCAAAACCCATCCCCAACACATAATATTCATAAAAGGAAAAGTAGATAATATCAACATCCAACAAGTAAAAAAAAAATAAGGAAAGGAAGCCACGACTTCACCACAATGGAGCAGAAGCTGATGATTGACCTTCGTCGAAATATTTCGAAGAGCAACCGCAAAGTTCACTGCAAAAAGACCTACATTTTACGAGACGAAAAGTGAATCAAAAACCTTGGTCGAATAATGGGGTTTGGATAACAAGGATTTGGGTTGATGAACGGAGATTTGAGGTTAGGGATTTTGAGTCTCACCTTTCCTATCCCACCTATTTAATTTTGAGATTGATGAACAAATTTGATTAACTTTCGTTTTGGAAATTTGACAGGTTGGGATTTTGAGATTGATAAAAAGAAGTGTAGGATTTTAGCTTCATTTAGAAGTAATGATTGCCCGGGCCGGGCTGGATCGGGTTTAGATCAAGTCTATTTAGATCGATTTATAAGTTTAATTCAGCTCGAAAAATAAATTCATTCATTTAAAGTTCGCTTCAATTTAAGAAAGATAAATTTTGATCTAACTTGATTTATTTATATTTAATTTTTTTAAATTAAGGTTTTTTTAAATATTTTAAAAAATATAATTCATTAAAAAATTAAAATAAACTTTTAATACATTAAAAATTATTTATATTAAAAAATATTGTTATAATTATAATAAATATTTTATTGTATTAAATATATTTTTATATTTTTATATTTTAAATTGAGTTATTTAGTTGGAGAGGTTTTCTTTTTTTAGGTTTTGAGTGATGGATTTAATTGTTATTAGTTTAGTAATTTAATATAAATATAAATTTATTATTTAACATATATAATTAATATAATATTTTTATAACATAATATATTTAGGTTAGACCGAGCTTGGGCAAAACAATCTTGCCTAATGCTTGGCCCATATAAAAACAGGCCTTAAACTTTATCCAAACTCATTTTTTAAGTCTTATATTTTGTTATAACCTTCTTATTTTTCAGACGAGCATTTAGACTTGGGCAAGTACCTGGCCAATGAGCAGGTTTACTTTCAATTATAAGATAGTGTTTTTTTTCTAACAATCTCTTGACCCAATGACAAGAGCATTATGTTGTAAGTGTACGAGTTTGAGTTAAACCCCAAGCAATCCCATTCCTTCTCTGATCATTAAAAAATAAATATAGTGTTTTTTTCTTTATTCATTAATTAATATATACAATTACATGTATTTAAAGAAAAAATCACGTGGATTTACGCCTAAGAAATTAGTAGTTTCGTTTCTTCTTCATCGGAAATTATTCTATATAACGAAGCATAATAGTTTGAGGGCTAAAAAAAAAGTTAAGGATTAAAATAAATTTTTATAATTTAAAAATTAAAAAAATCATCAAGCTATTAATTAATTTATGCTATATTTAGTTTTTTGAAAACTGATAAAAGAAGATGGAATTAGAGTAAAGTGAAGGAAGCATCCGCCAAAAACTTAAAAAGAATTGATTCTTCTACTTTAGAAATATTTATGTTTGAAGTTATTGTTTTATCTTTTCATGACCAAATTATTTTTGAAATAGAAAAATATGTTGATATCCAATCAAGAACATGAAACATAAGCAGGTACAACATTTAATTAAGAAATTAAACCAATAATAACAAACCTACACACATTTATCTTCCAAAATGGAGAATTCTACAGGATGCTCAATAGATAATGAAGAGCCCCAACAACCCATAGCCAGATAAAAGCAACCAAACCCCCCACAAAATTCCGCCCACCATTAGAGAAATATCTCCACCTATCATCTGGATCAACTCCATACAACTGACCAGGCACACCGGTCACGTAGTAGAATCTCGGAGGCGGTGGAGGAGACGGAAGTGTATTACAGTATGTGAACCTTGGCGGTGGAGGAGGTGGAAGTGACTGTTGGCCGCATGGGTTCACACAGGGACAAGCTCCGCACTTAATTTCAATAATTGGTGCTTGGGGCACGACCACCGGTACCATTTCTTCTAAAATCTTGGTAGAGGCATTGATTGGAACAGCAAATATAATTGAAAGAAATGGAAAGATCATAAGAACTGATCGAGGATTCTTGTGATGCGAATGCCGCACCATATTGTTTTGCTGAGAGAATATGAAAGAAAGAGGTGCAGAACTGAATTATAATATATCTCTCCTATATATAAACTCCAAATATATTAAATTATTTCAATTATAGGAACCTTTCGATTTTGAATATTTAAATTTAAAATTTACTATTCGTAATTATATGCATGGATGGTTTAATAAAAAAATTACATGTTCAAATAAATTATGGTGATTTCGAGTTACATATTTAGATTGTTTACTGTTCGAAAATTTTTAAATTTAAATTATTAATTTTTATAATCAAATCGAATTAGATGCGGTTAAATGATTCAATTATTAGTTTCATATCAGAATCGAAGACAACTTTATAAACCAAAGGGAAAGTTAATAATATATTGGCAGCGACAATCACTTGGTAATTCCATTACTAAGTAGCAAATTAATTTTTTTTCAATCGAGTTTAGGGTGAGTGGGATAACTTCATAAAAAATTAAAATTAATTTACCTTTCAAATCAATTTATTATTTATAATGATTTATTAAAATTTCATTACTAGAGTTATTTTATTATTATGTTATAATTTGAACAAATTATCTAATGTGCAAGGGACGAGTCTTTAAAACTAGTAGCTATTTTAAACAATGGAAGTTAAAACGTGGGGTTGTGAGGCTTGTTTGCCTCACGTTCGATGCATGGTTATGTGGTTATAGGTTATTTATTTATTTATTTTGGAAAATGTAGAGAGGAGTGGGTGAGAGGAAGTTAGGGTAAACTATCATTTATCAATAAAATATGAATATATTATCATTTTGATCACCTAATAAAAAAGTTATAATTTGATTATTAAACTATTTGAAAGTTTTTATTTAAATCATTAGACTATTCAAAAGTTTTCATTTAAGTCATTAAATTATTCAAAAGTTTTTATTTAAGTCACTGAGTTGTTAAGTTTTTTTTTAAAGTTCCACCAACGAGCTTCAAGCGACAATTTAATGATTGGTATTGTGGATCAATACCCATCGATGAGTAAATGAACTTACCTTAGATTCAAGCCAAGCTAATGGTCACTATCCAAGATAGTAGAAAAAAGTAGTTTAAATTTTAGTTTTGCAGATTTGTGACGTCCAAAATTGTTTCATGAAAAAAAACTGAATTGTAAAAGAGAAGGTGAAAGAGAGTTTTCGAATGTTGTAGGCAGTGTGAACAAAGGAAGTCATGCAATGGCGAAGTCAGAAGGCTGGCAAGGGCCTCGACCCCCCTAAAATAGAAAATTTTCTATTTAGGCCCTTTTATAATTTATAAAATTTTAAAATAATAATAGTAAAATTGCAATTTGCCCCACCAAAATGATAAAAATTGGTTTAATCCTTTAAAGTTTATAAAGATATAGGCTATTAAAATGATGAAATTGCCTTTTTGCTATCTTAAAAATATACAATTTAATTCCAACCCTCCAATATAATTTTTTGGCTTCGCGCCTGAAGCCGTGTCACATCGATTTTAACAACCTAATGACTTACATGATAACTTTTAAATAGTTTAATAACTAAAACAAAAATTTACTCATAGTTTAGTGACTAATAGTGCAATTTACCCAAAAAAGTTAAAACGTGTTGGCTATGGTTATGAAAGCGAATGGCATGTGGATGTTGTAAATGTAAAAATGGCCCTACATCCAACCATTTTTTCATTTTTATTTAATTAATTTTCATTTTATTCTTTTTGAAAATTTTAGGATACCATTTTTCTGTTATAAAAATTGCAAAATTTAAGATGTAATCTTTCAATATTATCCGTTAAGAGTGACTGTATAAGTTAGATAAATTAAACGCTAATGTGTGGAGAAAAAAATTTAAAGAAATCTCTCAATTTAGTAAAGTATTTTTGGGGTCTTTCCTATTTTTGATATCGAGTAAATTAATCATTCTAAAAGAATTTAATACATATTAATTTTAAAAGTGAATTATTAAGAATAATTAATCACGACATAATTTTTTCGACAATTATACATAAATTAGCTCATCTTTCTATTGAAGTCTGTCTAACACTAGCATGAGCCGAATCCATTGTAAAGAAGAACTTATCCAAAGTATGAACCCTTACATCCATGACAAGCATTAATTAAGGCATGCTTTGCAAAGCATTCAAGCATATAGGTATTTCAAACTTTAGGAAAAGTGAAAGCCCTGCCATTATTCTTCATCCTTGTTTTGAGGCATAAAACAATTAAAAATAATAGTATATTAACTTCAAATCATGCATCATGCATGTAATGATTAAATGGGTTGTCTGTAAATGATCGAAAATCCCAAGAAGTAAGACAAAAACTAAATAAAACCCTAATAAAGAATGCCACCTGAACAGTTCAAAAATCAAATGAAGTGGTTTGTAGCAAGAATGAGTTTTTAAGGTAGAAGAGAATCCTATACCCTTGGAATTGGAATACCCCTTTTACCAGCTTTTTCTTCAAAGCAAGAATCCTATACCCTAATAAAGAATGCCACCTGAACAGTTCAAAAATCAAATGAAGTGGTTTGTAGCAAGAATGAGTTTTTAAGGTAGAAGAGAATCCTATACCCTTGGAATTGGAATACCCCTTTTACCAGCTTTTTCTTCAAAGCAGCGCCAACCATTCTTTTTAGTTGATGGAAATTCTCACTAGCTACCTATATTTTATATTTTTTTATTTGGTTGAATTCCATCCGGATATTTATACTACAATCTATTCTCCTAGTTTTTGCATTTGTGAGGGTACTCAGCGGTTTCCTTGAAACGATACACTTGTTTGGTTTTTTTTTTTTTTTAAATAAACTACAAAAACTAAATTAAACTCATTCCTCCAAAGGAGAATCTTTAAATAATTGTAAATTGAACTGATTTTTAGTGGATCCAAAAAATCAAACTAAAATTTGCTTCATTTAGGCCCTTAATTTCTAATTGCAATCTAACACCCTTTGAGGAAATCTTTATTATCTCGAGAAGATAAACGTGTTATACAACCAAGATAATGGTGTAAGTAATAAAAGCCAACCAGAAAATAATGTAATACCCTATTTTAGCCCGGGCCTACCAAAATACAAAATAAATAAAAATAAAACCAAATAGTCCAGTCCAAGTCTAATTACATGGCACAATAACTAATACCCTAACCCAATACCCAAACCAATGCCCAAACCCAAATCAGAGCAAGCCCAATAGGCCCATTTCCCCAACAGTTTCAGAAACCCTAGGTCACCCCCCTTTTCTCTTGCGCCGCACTCCACGCTCACCCTAGCACCTCCATCACGCGACAACCCACGCGCGCCTGCAGCGCCAGACGCCTCGCGCAAGCGCCAAAGACAACCTTGTACCCGAGCACCAACACACGCTCCGTACCTGCGAAGAAACGAACAAAACGACAGCAGCAACAATAGCCAATACGAAAAAAGAACAAAATTGTATTCTTTTATTTCTGTTTTGAACATTTGGCTATAAAGCTGATGATTTGATATTGTATCAAGGGGGCTTTTTTTTACTCAGATATAGAAGAGATAGAAAGCGAAAAAAAAAGTGATTTTCCGATTCAAAGATCTCTAAACGTTTTATTCGTTTTAGTTTTTACTCGGCCGGATTTGTGATTCCCTTTTTTGAAAAAGAAAGAAAAAGTGTAAAGAAAAGGAAGAGGGCTTACCTTCGCGTACGAGCCATCGGGATCCTCATCTCCTTCGTTGACATCGAAGTCGAAGATGGGATTTTGGGGCTAAAATCAGCAACCTTTGAGGCTTGGCTCCAAATGGAGAGCATTGAGACGCCTTCGAGCGCCTTCACCCATCGATAAGATGGTGAAACAACGGCTGAGCGGCGGACCAAATGAGAATTTGGGGGGGGGAGACCTCTGGTCTGCCTGTTTTCTCTTCAAATGGCAGAGTATTAGCTTAGGGTTTCCCCTAAATTTTAGTTTTTATTTAACGAAGGAGACGACGCCGTTTTAAGCCAATCCCTATGGCTTCAAAACGACACCGTCAGGCGGTCTTATACCCGATGACCCGACCCGCGCTAGGCTGAAACCCGCGCACTGGGTCCTTGAGGGTTATTTTTTCATTCAGTCCTCCCCATTTGCATGGCGGTTCAATGGTCTGTTATTTGCCTTATTTCTTTTTTAATTTAACCTTGAGATATGCGCATATTTTCACTTTAGCCCACATTTGTACACCCCGTTTTGGGGTCTGGATTATTTCCAGATTCGGTCCCTGCGCATTTACCCATGTTGCGCGCTAGTCCTCCCTTTTCATTCTTAACAGTTTACTTTGTTTAAACTATCCTCTATACTTTAATTCGATTTCAATTTGGCTTCTTTCTAGATTCATTTAATTATTTTATTTTATTTTATTCTTGTTTATTATTCATATAGATTACAACATCTGCACCATTTACTTATTTTTTTTTTTATCATCATTTTGATGACCGTATTTTCATACTTTGTATATTACTTCTTTATGAATGTTTTATATACGTACTACTATGTAGATAAAGATATTTGTATTTTATAATAAAGTCATTCTTTATCTCAAGCCTATTGTCAATATTATAATATTTTATATACGATGAAATTTTCTTTAAACATACTCTTATTTTATATTATATAATTCTTATAATATATCTTTTAAATCGCTATATTAAAATTCTTCTTGCATTAAGCTATCTTAATACTCTTATATAACCTCTTGTCTAAATACTTATACATATACATATACTTTGTGTTAAAGCCTTTTTACATATATATGTATACTAGTATCAACCTTAAATTATTTTTATACACGTGACTCCTTAAATAATTTTCTCCTTGTATTCTATTATATGATCTTACGAAATACCTCTTTTAAGTTATTATTATATACATACATATATATATATATATTCATCGATACCCATATTTGGCCCATATATTATTAAACCGTGTATTTTAATAAATAGTTTTTTTTATTTAAATAAGCTTTGTATATATTTTTTTACATAAAATTCGAGTTATTTTATAGCCATACACGTTTTGATTTACATACATTATTAAATCTATATATATTATCATTTTCTATATGAATTTACTCGTACTCCCTTTTAAATTTATATATATATATATTTATATATTAATACAATTATTACTCTAATAGATTTCTTATTTTAAAATACTTCTTGCTTTATGATATATTAAATATTCTCTTTATATATATATGAAATAATTCTTGGAAACTTCATTTTTCTTGTATACTTATAAAATTATTATTTTTGGGTGTATTTATACATCATATTGTTTTTGTGTTTTATATAGGCTATTATTTAAATATTTTGATATGAGGATATGTATATTTTTTTTAGAAACCAATTTAAAATTGTATATGTATTAATTTTAATCTCATTCTTTTATAAATTTATATGTACATTTTTTTTTATAAATCTATTTTGGGCCTCATGTTTTTGCCTTGTGCTTTTGTATCATACGTTTTTTGTACTATCGTATATTTTGTTAACTTTTAAATAAATTCGTGTTTAAAACATTTTACATGCAATTTGATTCAAGTTTTTATTCTATAATATTTGTTCCCAAAATCATATAGCCATCCATAGCTTTCATGCAAATTTATCAACTTATGTAGGGGTCCATTTATTCATTATTATGTCAAAATCGCTTTATAGCGCATTGGTTTCTAATTGCTATATTATTTTTATATCTTGTATTGGTTATTCTATATCATATGTTGTATATAATTGTAGCATATTACCGTATGTATTGTTTTGCTCGAATGGTTGTTATATCATCATCTTTGTCATTGTATGATTATGCCAATTATCCTCCATGCATTATTATAATCGGGTCGCATTTTTAGGTTAGCTATACTTGATTTTTAGTTCACTAATCGGTTGTATCTTATGTGCACGTTTACCCTATTCATCGTTTTTACTTGACTCTCGAAATGTGGTCTTATGAACCCATTTTTTATAATTAATTTCATCTTGTTTCAAATCGAATTAATATGTTTTAAGTTAGTTTTACAAGTATTCATTCAAAAATTCTTCAAAACGGAGACGAGATTCGATATTTAGCAATTCGCGGAATCGTGCCCTAACGTGTTGGGTCCTAACGTGTTGGGTTGCAATTTTGCGTTTGCTCAAAATAATCGAGTATTCCTTCAAAATGTCATTCATATCTTCTAAAAATTATTTAAAACGAAGGCAACATTTGCTCAAAACGATCGAACATTCCTTTATATTCTCATTCATGTTTATAAAAAATTACTTAAAAACGAAAACGATCGAACATCATGCCCTATCGTGCTGGGTTGTGATTTCTCGTTTGCTCAAAACGATCGAACATTCCTTTATATTCTCATTCATGTTTATAAAAAATTACTTAAAAACGAAAACGATGTTCAATGTTTGGCGATTTGAGAATTGGGCCCTATCGAGCTGGGTTGCACTTTTTCATTTGTCCAAAATAATCGAATATCTCCTCGGAATTTCACACGTATTTTATAAGGTAAAGCAATGGTCACTGTTTGGAAATTCGAGGAATCGTACCCTACTGTGCTGGGTTTCGATTTTTCGTCGGACTAAATAGTTGAGCATCCTTTTGTAATTCTCGATTTATAAACTTTCGGACATCAAAACAAGAAGATTTTGGCAACCAACTCGGGTTACTCAGCGTTATAAAAAAAAAGAACCACATTTTAAAAACTTCTTAATTTTAGACATAAGGACAGTATTTAATCGATTCGGTACCAATTTTGGGCGTAATGAGGGTGCTAATCCTTCCTCATGCGTAACCGACTCCCGAATCCATTTTCTCAAAAGTTCGTAGACCAAAATCATTATTTTAATAAACTAAAAATGTTTTATTAAACTAACCTCATTTTTAGGTGATCCGATCACACCAAAATAAAAGATCGGTGGCGACTTCATATTTTCATTTTCCAAAAAGTCGATTTCACCATTTTTCATTAAAATTAAAATTTTTAAATCGAGGGATGGTTTCGACAAATAATGTCTAGATATTAACAAGTTCGACTAGCTTCCAACAATAGAAGACTCTAAAAGCTGCTTTTAGTAATCTAAATGTCACGATGAGAAAAGAAAAGCCTATCCCGCAAACTATCTCAGTCTTTTACCTGTTGTTCCTATAGGGTTGGAAGCGTGTAAATTATTGTACTAAAAAATCACATAAAGTTCAATTATCTGTAAAGAAAGGTGGATCACAAGGATCTCTTAAATACCAAGTCTTTCCTTAGACAGAATATCCCTTCTATCGTAATTTAATTGCACAATTAAATACTACTATTATTGTAATACCCCATACCCGTACCTGAGACCGGGATAAGATACGAGTAGAGGTGTGCATGGGCCGGGCTACCCGGCCCGGCCCGAAGGCCCGCCCGAAAAATGGCAGGGTTTGGGTAAAAATATAGGCCCGAAATATGGGTTTTGGCACAAAAACGAGGCCCGTTTAGAAAATGGGCGGGCTCAGGCAAAATTTTTTGCCTGGGCCCGCCCAATTATATAATAAATAAATATATTATTTTTATTTTTAATTATATTTATATTTTAATTTTAATTTTAATATAATTAATTTTTATTATATTTTTCAATTTGTGTATTGTTTTAAGAATTGTTTTAATATATTTTTATTTGTTTCTTGTTTTAATATTTGTTTTAAATGTATTTGATTATTTAATATATTTTAAAATTTTTATTTAATAAAATAAGTTAAAAAATTTAATATGGGTCGGGTAGTAGTGCTTCTCAGCTTAACAATTTTATTTCAGTGCGGGCTTGGGCAAATTTTTAGGCCCATATTTCGGGCCGGGCCGGGCCCGGGCCTAGAAAACGGGCCTGAAATTTTTTGTGGGCCCGGCCCGAACCCGGCCCATGCACACCTCTAGATACGAGGCATTACCGAGATTTTTAGAATAATTTCAATTAATTTATATTATTTAGTATTCATTTTCATGTTTCATGTAACATTCTTTTCATATATTCAATTTAAAATATCATATAAAATACGATACAATACTTAAATTTTCATATTTACATGTTCATGCAGGATATACGAACCTACCTGACTAAATTGCAGAAATACCAAGATTTAGGGGCATATTGGTAATTTACCATATTTCCAAATTGCACCCAATCTTAAATTGATAATTTCATTCAATTTATTAATTTAGATAATAAAACAATTCATTCCCTTCAATTTAGTCATTTTTGACATTTTTACAAAATTACCCATAGAGTTTTACTTTTATTCAATTTAGTCCTTGAGCCTAAAACATACAAATTAGCCATGCTAGCTGAATATTCATACATATTTTTCCTCCTCCTCCTCTCCATTCCACATCCTTAGTATAAACAACACACTTATAGGTAACATTATCCATAATTTTCACTATCTACTTATGTGAATATTCAAGCTGTCTATCTGTGTCATAGTCACTAAATTATTTTTATCTTGAGCTACAGAACTCCAAATTAATATCTTCTAATTTTACCTGAAACTAGACTCATATACCTTCTTACCATAAAAATTTCATAATTTTTGGTTGGGCCAATTAATACATTTTATTCATTAAATTCTCCCCTATTCTGCTGTCTGACAGTTCCGACCCTTCTTCACTAAAAATTAATTACCTTCTTGTACAGGATTCGAATGATGTCCTCGTTTGTTTCTCTTGAAAATAGACTCATTCAGGATTCTAAACATATAAATTTAAGCCCATAGTTATTTTTATCCAATTTTTTATGATTTTCCAAAATCAGAACAGGGGAACTCGAAATCATTCTGACCTTGTCTCACAAAAGTTATTGTATCTCATGATTTACAATTCCATTGCTTACATAATTTCTTTTATAAGAAACTAGACTCAATAAGCTTTAATTTAATATTTTATTCATCCTCTAATTCTATTTATATAATTTTTGGTGATTTTTCAAAGTTAGACTACTGCTGTTGTCTAAAACAGTTTTAGTGCAAAATGTTGATTTCTATTTTGCCCCAAATTTCACAATTCATACAATTCAGTCCTCGCTCAATTAACCCCTCAATTAAGATAATTTTATCAATTAATACTTTTTCTAGACATTATAAGTTATTTCATAACTATTGAAATTCAGAATTTCCATATGGAACTCTTACTTCAAACTCTTTTACAATTAGGTCCCAAACATTCACTTTCTATTCAATTCTTTCAATAAAATCAGCATATAAATAATTTAAAGCTCTAATTCTATGCCAAATAATCATGTGCTTCCAGCACATATTCATAGCAACTTTCAATTTCTTTCATAGAATCAGAAACTAATGAATTCAACAAGTGGACCTAGTTGTAAAAGTCACAAAAACATAAAAATTTCAAGGAGAAAGCAAGAATTAAACTTACATGAAGCTAGAGTATGAAAACCAGCTTGAACCCTCCTCCATGGCTGTTTTTCAGCTGATGAATATGAAGAGAAATGAAGAGAATTCTAGATATTCCAATTTAGTCCCATTTTTATTTAGCCAATTTTGGCAATTTTCCAATTTTGCCCTTATTTCAACCATTTCCTGATTTTTCTCAGCTATTGCAGCCAAAAATATCTCCTTTAGGATTATTTGCACTTTAGGTCCTTCCTCATTTGACAATTGAGCTATTTAATCCTTCTAGTAACTTTTACACCCTTTTCAATTTAGTCCTTTTTATTTAATTAACCACCCAAACGTCAAAATTTTCTGACTAAATTTTAATACTACCTCACCAACACTCCATAAATATTTCTAAAAATATTTATGGCTCGCTTTATGAAGTCGAGGTCTCGATACCTCACTCTCGACCCAATTTACCTAATTAATTCTTTTAAATCACCAAATTCACTAATTCAAAAATGCTTTTATATTCGCATTTGACTCATAGGTATTAATTTATTAAATTTTTAACTCACCCGTCGGATTTGGTGATCTCAAATCTCTATTCTCGATACCACTAAAAATTAGGCTGTTACAATTATACCCTCAAATATTGAAAGAAAAATATGACAAGAAAGAACATAAGAGTTTTAACGAGGTTCGGTAAATTATACCTACGTCCTCGGGCACTAACACCAGATGATAACTTCACTATCTCCAAAATATTACAAACAAATAGAATTCCTTAAGAATTCTCAAATAGGAGAAGAGAAAAAACTAAGAGAGAAAGAATGGTTGGGATTACATGAAATGAGAAATGGGAAGGCCTATTTATAGTTGAAGTTCAAGGATCAAACCATAAATAGCCCATTATCTCAAGGACCAAAAAAGAAATTATTCCATGCCAAATTTTTCAAGTAAAATTTCGGTGCCAATTGCACCTCATATTTTTTACATTTAAGTCAAACTTGATGGCTGCCATAAATGTTAACAATCTGCCATCAATTTGATGCTGCAAAACCATGTAATTTTCAACAATTTACCATTCAATTGTCAACAATCTCCACCTTGAAGATTTCATTAGAATAATCACATCTTCACACACTTCCTTCAACTCCCCAAATCCAATAAAGCTATCTTTTGTAATGCCTCCAAATGCGCTCACGAGTGCTATACACTTGAAGGTGCTCAAATTCTTAGGATGTTAATCAAGTTCAAACAATGATTGAACTTGATTGTTGTTACCACCTTGGTCATCATATCTGCGGGATTATCTGCTGTCGGAATCTTCTGAAATAGAATTTTTCCTTTTTCAAAGACTTCCCGCATAAAGTGATATCTTACATCGATATGCTTGGTTCTTGAATGATAGGCTTGATTTTTTGCTAAATGAATAGTGCTTTGACTGTCACAATATAGACTAATGTGACTTTGAACAACTCCCAAGTCTTCCAACAATCCATTAAGACAAATAGCCTCCTTAACTGCTTCTGTAACTTCTATATATTCTGCCTTTATAGTAGAAATAGCTACTGTAGACTGTAAGGTAGACTTCTAACTCACTAGGGCTTTAGCAAGAGTAAACAGATACCCCGTAGTTGAACGACGGTTATCTAAATCACCAGCAAAGTCAGAATTAACATATCCAACTACAAACTGACCAACTAAACCAACGTCTACGGTTTTTTAAAGATACCGTAGAATCTATTTCATAGCTTGCCAATGTCCTTTTCCAGGATCATGCATATACCTGCTCACAACTCCAACAGCTTGTGAAATGTCAGGCCGCGTACACACCATTTCATAAATCAAACTCCCAACTGTATTAGCATATGGGACTTTTGCCATATATTCTCTTTCTTCTTCAGTCTTCGGAGATAACTGAGCACTAAGTTTCAAATGAGAAGCAAGTGGGGTACTTACATGTTTTATGTTTTCATTTACACCAAAACATTGTAATACATTTTTCAGGTATTGCTTCTGATTTAAACAAAGCTTGCCTCTCTGTCTATCTCTACTTATCTCCATGCTGAGAATCTTCTTGGCCTCACCTAGATCTTTCATCTCGAACTCTTGATTCAACTGAGCCTTCAGCTTATCTATCTCTTTTTGGCTCTTCGAAGTAATTAACATATTATCAACATACAAAAGTAGATAATGAAAGATCTATCATACAGCTTCTGCAAATACACACAATTGTCATATTTGCTTCTTGTGTATTTCTGCCTTCTCATAAAGCTATCAAATCGCTTGTACCACTGCCTCGGGGATTGCTTCTATCCATATAGCGATTTGTTCAGCTTACAAACCTAATTTTCACCACCAGTATCTTTGTATCCTTCGGGCTGAGTCATACAGATCTCCTCTTCTAGCTCATCATGCAAGAAAGCTGTCTTTACGTCAAGTTGAGCTAGCTCCAAATTCGATTATGTTCCCAAGGCCAACAAAATTTTAATGGAGGAATGCTTCACAATAGAGGAAAATACATCATTATAGTCAATTCCCTCCTTTTGAGCGTAGCCTTTAACTACCAATATTGCCTTGTAGCGAACATATTTCTTGCTAGGAGATCTATCTTTCTTTGTAAATACCCACTTGCATCCGATTGCCTTTTTACCTTTCGGTAATTGCGCCAACTCCCAAGTATTGTTCTTCTGGAGAGACTGCATTTCTTCATCCATGGCGCTTTTCTATTTGTCACTTTCTAAGCTTTGCATTACTTCTTGATAAGTGACAGGAATATCATCATCAATAACGGGAAAGGCGAGCAGGTCTGCGAATTTCTCTCCATGGCCTTGCAACTGTAACTAGTTTTAGTGTACTCAACGGTTCTTGGGTTAGAACCTCTTCAACCTCTAATTCCTCCATTGTGGCTGGAGAATTAGACTTATTAACTGGGTAAATCCTCACATGCTCAAACTCCACCTGTTTTGGAGTACACTTCACCTGTTGTGGAGTATCGCTTGTCTGAATATCTTCATCTACTACCTTTTTTAATGTGGCAGATTCATCAAAGGTAACATCTCTGCTACAGATCATTTTCTTTGTGTCTAAACACCAAAGACGAAATCCCTTTACTCTAGAGGTGATTCCCATAAAGAGAGCTTTCTTTACCCTTAGATCTAATTTTGACTCCTTCACATGGTAATATGCAGTGGATCCAAACACATGTAAGGAACCATAATCTGTAGCTGGTTTTCCAAACCATACCTCCATAGGAGTTTTCCTTTCTAATGCAGATGATGGCAAACGATTAACAAGATGGCCAGCGTATGTCATAGCCTCAGCCCAAAATTGCTTGCCCAACCCAGCATTGGACAACATACATCAAACTTTCTCCAACAGTGTTCGATTCATATGCTCTGCCACTCCATTCTGCTGTGGTGTATCCCTAACCATGAAGTGCCGAACAATACCATACTCTTGGCACACATCGAAGAATGGATCACTTTTATATTCCCCTTCATTGTCCGTCTTAAGCCGCTTGATTTTCTTGCTAGTCTGGTTTTCGATCATAGTTTTCTATTTAAGAAAAACACCAAGCACTTCATCCTTAGCTCTCATGGTATACACCCAAACTCTTCTGGATAAATCATTAACAAAAGTAACAAAATAGTGTTTTCCTCCCAACGAAGGTGTTTTGGAAGGCCCCCACACATCTGAGTGAACATATTTTAAAATACCTTTTGTATTATGGGTAGCAGTGCTGAATTTCACTCTCTTTTGCTTTCCCAGAAAACAATGCTCGCAAAATTTTAATTTGCAAGCCTTTGCACCTTTCAACAATCCTTGCTTTGCCAGAATTTTCAAGGATTTTTCACTAGCATGTCCCAACTTCATATGCCACAACTGCATTAAGTCCAATTCTTTATTATCAGAAGCTGCAGCTATTGCTCCAATAACTGTACTACCTTGGTAGTAATATAAGTTATTTTTCTTGATTCCCTTCAATATCACAAGTGCGCCAGATGTCACTTTCAAAACCTATCTCTCATAGTAACAACTGAACCTTTGGATTCCAAGGCTCCCAATGAGATGAGATTTTTCTTCAAACTGGGCATGTACCGAACATTAGTCAGAACTCTGGTTGATCCATCTTAATTCTTTAATTGGATTGAACCTATCCCAACAGTTTTACAGGTATTGTCATTACCCATATAAACAACACCTTCATTTAGTTCTACTAAATCAGATAACCACTCCTGGTTAGGAGACATATGATAGGTACAACCCGAATCCAATATCCACTCATCTGAATGGAATGATGATGATGATACAACCAGTGATAGTTCAGAGTCACTGGTATCATGCTTTACAACACAAGCATCTAGAGCAGTTTTTCCCTCATTCTTCAGCTTTGGAAAATTTTTCTTCTAGTGGCCTTTCTCATGACAAAAGGCACATTCATCTTTCCCAAGTCTGGACTTTGAATTTGATCTCCCCTTTTGAGTTTTTCTCCGAATGTATAGACGGCCACGGACTACTAAAGCTTCTGTGTCTCTGATTGAATCTTTCTGTTTGTCCTTCTTTCTCTGTTCATAACAGTATAAGGCCGCACAGACTTCGCTCAGAGATATATCACTCTTCCCGTGAAGTAGAGTAGTTTCTAGGAACTCAAACTCCTAAGGAAGTGACCCCAACAGCATCAAAGCCAAACCTTCATCTTTGAATGTCTCATCCATATTTAGCAAATCAGTGACTAACTGATTAAATTTGGTGATGTGATCATTCATTGTGGTACCTGAGACGTAAGTGAAACGAAATAGTCTTTTCTTCAAGTGGAGCTTATTCTGACTGTTTTTCTTTAAAAAATTTTCTTCAAGTGCCACCCACAACTTATTTACAGAAGTCTCCTTTGAAAAAGCATACCTCTACTCTCGAGAAAGGCATAATCGAATTGTTCCACATGCCAACTGATTGATCGCCTTCCAATCTTTCTCCTATACATCATCTGGTTTCTTTTCATCAATGGCAATGTTTAGACCCCGCTGAAAAAGGGCATCTAGAACCTCACTTTGCCACATACCGAAATGGCTCCTGCCATCAAATATCTCAATGACCAATCTTGCATTTGCCATTGTCGGTCTTGTCCACTTGGACGATGTTGAAGCTCTTAAACCATCCGTTATCTCCATAATCTTTCAATATACCTAAGGAAATCTTTTTTGATATGGAAGATCAGTTTAAACTGCAACCATAGAGCATACTACGATTAACCTTCGGTTCTTGATACCACTTGTTGTTCCAATAGGGTTGGAAGCATGTAAATTATTGTACTAAAAAATCACACAAAGTTCAATTCTCAAGAAAGAGAGGTGGATCACAAGGATCTCTTAAGTACCAAGTCTTTCCTTAGACAGAATATCCCTTCTATCATAATTTAAGAGCACAATTAAATACTACTATTATACCCTCAAATATTGAAAGAAAAATATGACAAGAAAGAATACAAGAGTTTTAACGAGGTTCGGTAAATTATACCTACGTCCTCGGGCACTAACACCAGATGATAACTTCAGTATCTCTAAAATATTACAAACAAATAGAATTCCTTAAGAATTCTCAAATGGGAGAAGAGAGAAAACTAAGAGAGAAAGAATGGTTGGGATTACATGAAATGAGAAATGGGAAGGCCTATTTATAGTTGAAGTTCAAGGATCAAACCATAAATAGCCCATTATCTCAAGGACCAAAAAAGAAATTATTCCATGCCAAATTTTTCAAGTAAAATTTCGGTGCCAATTGCACCTCCTATTTTTTATATTTAAGTCAAACTTGATGGCTGCCATAAATGTTAACAATCTGCCATGCAATTTGGTGCTGCAAAACCATGTAATTTTCAACAATTTACCATGCAATTGTCAACATTACCTTCCTCTTCAATGTGTAGAGCAATCCATGGAAGGCTTTCTTCCACCCAAAAATGATCGCCATCGAGAGAGAGTCCATGCTAAGCCAGAAGATGTACTACCTGATTTGTTTCTCTACAAACATAGCAAAATGAAAAATAATGGAAGTCAGATGTAAGATTTTTTGCCACTAACAATGAAAACAAAGATAACTAATCAATCAAATTCCCAACTTTCTAACTTTCAAATAACAGTTAAACTATCTCCTTCTAATTCTATTATTTGGAAACCCATGTCTAGAGTAAAAACTAAAGCATGAAAGGTAACATAGGATTCTGTTGCAAATGCAAAAGGGAAATGGGTGGCACATAATGTGCATGCCCTAATCATTGAGGTTGAATGGTCATGGATTAGAACACCCACAAAGGCAGAATCATTGGATTGCCTGAAACCTGCATCAGAGTTAACTTTGTAGTTGCCATCAACAAGAGGGGACCAACATTCTAAATGGAAAAGATCTTTGAAAGGGAGAGATGTTTGGAAATTTGAGAAGTCCAAAAGGTAAGATTTTATAAAAACCATTGTTTCTAGAATTCATTTAAGTTCCCTTCATGAAAAATTTGGTTATGCATATGTCATAATGCCCCGTACAGTGATTGTAATTAGAGAACATGTGTGTGAATCATTATGGTTAAATAGAGAGGAAATCCAATCTGTGAAAGTAACATTACTCAATTCTTGTGGCCATGTAACTCTAAGATCAACCCAAACTAAACTAAGACAGAGGAAATTGCGGGTGATATGGACAATGGACTCCTCAAATGATTGACAAAGTAAACAAGCAGACTCTGATGATGACTGATGGCCAATATCATGAAGGCAAATTATCACAAGTAGGGATAAAACCTATATAAAACCTCCATATTGTAAGAATAATTTTGTTAGGCGGAAAGAGATTACATAGCTTAGAGAAAAAATTGTTGATATGTAATGTTTGTTAAAGTAGAAGACAAGTAATTTGTGTTGTAATTGTAACCTCTAATTGTCATGTACCTCCATTTAGCACTATACAACTTTATTTGTCTTGTTGCCACACCAACAAGTCATGAAGCCAAGTATTATAGAAACAGATACTACAAATGAGGTTCACTTTGTTATGACAAAAAAACGCTATGAATAAGATCCCACTTCCATACCATAATATTTTGATCTATTAATTCTGATATTCAGTTAATCTCAGAATTAGCATCAATGTTGCAAGTGTTGGATTTGGTGCTTTAAGTGTAGTATTTTCGTCTATATATATTTGTAATTTTTTTAAACAGACTGGTTAATAAAATAATTTATAGATTACATTAATATACTTTGTATAATGTCCTCATGTAGTTTTTGCATGCAAAGCAAAATAGAAACAAATATTGGCTCACTGGTTGTATGATATTTAAACTAATACTAAGCGATATTATATGGTCAGATCATAATACGAAAAGACAACTTTTATTAGTAGACGAATCTAAACATATCATTAGTCTAATCAAAAATGAGAACACCAATTAAAAGACTAATATGTAGTCTATCAAGTCCAATTGGGGAGATGCTTTGTCTTGGGCATCGGAGTAGATGACTATCATAAAATAGAAACATAGTGATTAACCATAATATATACATATTTTTATCCCATGCTTGGCATATTTATGGATGATTTATCATTATTTTTATTAAATTCGAGGCTCCTAATCTTTTAATTTCATGTTTTATATCCAGATGAGCATAGGAAAGCGAAAAGTGCAAGAAAAAGGCCAAAAACGGACAAAATAGGTTTATTTCAGTACTACACACGGCCTAGACACTTCCACACAGGTAATCCACACACCCGTGTGTCTCTTACACGGGTAGGCCACACGCCCGTGTGTCATGGCCGTGTTGACTAAAAAACCAACTCAGAATTGCACACGGCTTGAGCACCTTTACATGGGCGTGGCACACGACCGTGTCCCTGTCGAGCTCAAGTCTAATTCTACTCGAAAAAGGCTAATTTTTAGGGTTTTAAAGCATTTCAATGTCTATATAAATACCCCATAAGAGGATCAAAGGGGGGACACAGAATAGAACACAGAGAATACTCGAAGACAGCCATTGGAATCAGCTCGGAAGCAGGATCTACTTTAAGACTGAAGATCTCCATTCAATTTCTTTAGAAGTTCTTTGGGTTTTTTAATGTTTTGTTGTTTTTCCAATTTTGAGATGTTTTCCCTCATCGTTATGAACTAACTCCCTAAATACCTAAGGGGGATGAAACCTAAGACAGAGCTTATTATTATTTGAATTATATGATAAATACTTGTCATTATTCTTAATTATGTGTTCTTAATTCTTTTTTTAATATTTCAAGATATTAACTCAAGTCTGATGTGCTTATTCAGTGGAGCAAAAGTCCCTGTTTAAGAGTAGATATAGCATAATTAAGCAGAGTTGAATGCAATCCTAGACATAGGACGATGTAAATCTGCCGAATTAGAGTCAAATCTAATAAGGGAATCCATAGATCGAGTAAATGCGACAATAGAGGTTTTAATTAGAAAGAGATTTCAATTAATCAACCTAGAGTCAGTTGTTTTTAGTCTCGAGAGAGATATTAACATAAATCAAGGATTTCTACGGATTAAGTCAAGTGAATAAATCGTCTAATTTAGAAATAATAAGTGAAGTCTAGGTGGATTCTTCCTTGGGTATTGTCTTCTCCATCGGTTTTCCAAAAGTATTTTCTAACTTTTATCTCTGTCATGTTCTTAGTTAATTAGATAGTTAATCTTAGTTTAAAAACACCCCTTTAATTCTTAGGCTAAATAATAAAAAAGATAATAATTACTAGTACTTTTAGTCGTTACGATATCTCCGGTCTCACCATAACTATACTACTGTTCGATAGGTGTGCTTGCCTTAGTCGAATTTTTAGTCAGTTTAACGGCCATCAAGTTTTTGGCGCCGTTGCCGGGGACTAATATATTAGTAGGGCTTAATTTTTATTACTTTAGCCATTTTTATTTTTATTGAAATTTAATTTAATTTTTATTTTTATTAATAATAATTTTTCTTTTGTTTGCTTTTGGTAGGTTCTTATAGTTTATGACTAGAAGAAACCCGTCAGGGCCTCTACTTTTTGACAGTGAAATTGAAAGCACAGCTCGCAGAAATCGTAGAGAAATAAGGTGAAGTCTACAGTATACAGAGGAAGAGCACGAGGACGATATTAATAATAATACCGAGGAGATGGCTAAAAATCAAAATAATCCGCTACCTCCAGTGGTTGCCGCAAATCATGTGAATCAGAATCCTACTCCTCGTACTATGTACGACTATGCTAAGCCTAATTTAGTGGGGGCTAAATCGAGTATTGTTAGACCTGCAATTGCTGCAAATAATTTTGAACTAAAACTTAACACTACACAAATGATTCAACAGTTTGTTCAATTTGATGGTTTGCAGGATGAAGACCCAAATACTCATTTGGCCAACTTCTTAGAGTTCTGTGATACTTTTAAAATAAATGGCATTTCTGACGATGCCATTCACCTCCAGTTGTTTCTCTTTTCATTAAGGAATAAGGCTAAACAGTGGTTGAACTCGTTATCACGAGGGTCAATCACTACTTGGGAACAAATGACTGAAAAATTTTTAACAAATGACTGAAAAATTTTTACTTAAATATTTTTCACCAGCTAAAACGGCTAAATTGAGAAATGATATCTCTTATTTTGTGCAGATGGATTTAGAAACACTATATGATGCATAGAAGAGATACAAGGATTTATTGAGAAGGTTCCCTCACCATGGGTTACCTTTATGGCTACAGGTTCAGACTTTCTACAATGGTTTGAACCCCTCAACTAGACAATTAATCAATGCAACCGCCGGCGAAACCCTAAATAACAAAACACTTGAAGAAGCTTATGAATTTATTGATGAGATGTCGCCGAATAACTATCAGTGGCAACTCATGAGGACAAAGCCTAGTAAATCAGATGGTGTTTTCAACTTAGATGCAGTCACCATACTATCAAACCAGGTAGAACTCTTGAATAAAAAGATTGAAGGTCTATATGGTTCTAAGTAGGTACATCTTGTGATGTAGTGTGATACGAGTGGAGGTGGAATGGACAATTCAGAATATTTACCTTTCAGCCCCGGCATGGAGAACGAGCAAATAAATTATATGGGTAATAATCCTCAACCTCAAAATAATCCTTACAGTAACACTTACAATGCAGGTTGGAGGAACCACTCAAATTTCTCATTGGGGCCAAGGAAATTAGAGACCACCACCACCTCCAAGCTTCTAACAACAGCCTTACCAGCAAGAGAAAAAGCTGAACCTTGAAGAGATGATGACAAAGTTTATTTCAGTAGCAGAAACCCATTTTTAAAACATTAAAACTGCACTTAAAAATCAACAAGCATCGATTCAAAGGCTCGATAATCAAATAGGACAGCTGGCTAAGATGGTTTCAGAGAGACCACAAGGGAGCTTACCTAGTAACATTGAACCCAACCCAAAAAAGCACATGAAAGTAGTTACCCTAGAGTGGGAAAGTGTTAACTAAATCTGAAAGGAAGTTGCCATAAAAAGCTGATAGGAAAGAGGATAATGAGGTAAAACCCAAAATAAGTGAAAAACCATTGCTGAGGGAATATAAACCACCAATCCCATATCCAACAAAGTTGAAGAAAGATCACATGGATGCACAATTTGGTAAATTTCTTGAACTTTTTAAACAGTTGCATATTAACTTACCTTTTGTTGAAGCTATCTCACAGATGCCTACATATGCCAAATTTTTGTAGGAGCTTCTAACAAAGAAAAAGAAGTTTGAAGAGTTGTCTACAGTAAAACTCAACGAGGAGTGCTCGGCCATACTCCAAAATAAACTACCAACCAAACTAAAAGATCCAGGAAGTTTTACTATTCCCTGCTTAATTGGTAGTTTAAATGTTGAGAAGGCACTAGCTGATTTAGGCGCTAACATTAATTTGATGCCTTACAAAATGTTCAAGCAACTTGGCTTTGGAGAACCAAAACCTATTAGGATGAGTATTCAATTAGCCGATAGATCTGTTAAATATCCTAGGGGTATTGTTGAAGATATACTCGTAAAAGTAGATAAATTCATATTCCCTATTGATTTTGTTGTGCTTGACATGGATGAGGATGTTAAGGTGCCTTTAATTTTAGGTCGCCCATTTTTAGCCACTGTTAGGGCTGTTATTGATATGGGTGACGGTAAACTTGTCCTTAGGGTAGGTGATGAAGAGATTACCTTTAAAATCTATGATGCCATGCGATTTTCTAGAGAGCAAGACGATTCCTGTTTTTTTTTTTATTCTATTGATCATTCTGTTCAAGATTCTTTTCAGGAAATTGCCCTTAAAGACACGTTGGGACTATGTCTTGTTCAAGGAAAATGGGAAGATAACACTACCACTGAGTTAGGAAAGATACAAACTAATGAACCCTCTCTAAGACAAAAAAAATATAAGGGTATTGAGGTGAGCGATGAACTTAAGCAAAAACCCTCTATCGAAGAACCTCCCAAATTAGAACTAAAGTAATTGCCAAAGCACTTGGAATACGCATTCCTTGGAGATAATTTTACATTACTAGTGATTATTGCTTCTAACTTGTAACCCAAGGAGAAAGAAGAGTTACTCCAAGTATTAAGAGAATATAAAAGGGCCATAGCTTGAAAAATTTCTGACATAAGAGGGATCAGTCCTTCTTTTTGCACACATAAAATTTTAATGGAAGATGAATATAAACCTTGTGTGCAAGCTTAAAGACGATTGAATCCTAACATGAAAGAAGTCATAAAAGCTGAGGTAATTAAACTTCTAGATGCTGGAATTATTTATCCTGTTTCTGATAGTTCTTGGGTGAGTCCTGTGCAAGTTGTCCCTAAGAAAGGAGGCATGATTGTTGTAGCTAATGAGAAGAATGAATTGATCCCAACACGAACAGTCACGGGATAGAGAGTTTGCATTGACTATAGGAAGTTGAACGATGCTACGAGAAAAGATCACTTTCTCTTACCATTCATTGATCAGATGTTGGAAAGATTATCTAGGCATATGTATTATTGCTTCCTAGATGGACTCTCTAGTTACTTCCAAATCCCTATAGCTCTTGAGGGCCAAGAGACAACAACATTTACATGTCCATACGGTACGTTTTCTTATCGATGAATACCTTTTGGATTATGTAATGCTCCTACTACTTTTCAGTGATGCATGTTGGCTATTTTTGATGAACTCGTAGAAGACATTATGGAGGTATTTATGGATGACTTCTTGGTATTCGGTAACTCTTTCCATCTTTGCCTTAAAAATTTAAAACGAGTTCTAATGAGATGTGAGGAAACGAACCTTGTACTGAATTGGGAAAAATGTCACTTCATGGTTCGTAAAGGGATTGTGTTAGGCCACAAAATTTCTAGTAAAGAGATAGAGGTTGACAGAGCAAAAATTGAAACTATTGAGAAATTACCTCCCCCTAGATCAGTTAAGGCTATTCGAACATTTTTAGGACATACTAGATTTTATAGAAGATTTATTAAGGATTTTTCTAAAATAGCTAAGCCTCTAATGAATTTACTAGAAAAAAAATGTGTCTTTCAATTTCAATCAGGAATGTTTAGAAGTTTGATACTCTTAAAGATAAATTAATTAATGTTCCAATTGTAGTTTCACCTGAATCTACCCTTTGAACTAACGTGTGATGCGAGTGATTTTGTAGTAGGTACGGTTCTTGGACAGCGAAGAGAAAAGCATTTTCAACCGATCTATTATGCTAGTAAGACATTGACAGCCACACAAGAAAATTACACGACAACTGAGAAAGAATTATTGGCTGTGGTCTTTGCATTCGATAAATTTAGACCATATTTAATATTATTTAAAGTTGTCGTATATACTGACCATTCAGCTCTTCGATATCTCCTTATTAAATCAGATGCAAAACCTCGACTAATAAGATGAATTTTATTGCTGTAGGAATTCGATTTAGAAATTCAAAATAAGAATGGAGTAGAAAATCTTGCAGTAGATCATTTGTCCAGATTAGAAAACCCACATCTTAAGGAGCTTGATGAACATTAGATAAATGACGCATTTCCTGAAGAACAACTCCTGGTTATAACTGACTCTGAAAGCCCTTGGTTCGCAGATATTGCAAATTATCTAGTGGCTAACATCATTCCAAAAAGGTTGACACATCATCAAAAGAAGCGATTTTTTACTGATGTGAAAAATTATTTTTGGGAGGATCCTTTTCTTTTTCGTGTATGCGCAGATCAAATAATTCGGAGATGTGTTACAAAATCAGAAGCGAGTAAGATCCTGGAATACTGCCACTCAAGCCCAACAGGAGGACATTATAGTGGAACTAGGACAACACATAAAGCACTCGAATCAGGTTTTTATTGGCCCACACAATTCAAATATGCTAACAGGTATGTTACTTCTTGTGATAAATGCCAGAGAACAGGTAATATCTCTAAACGTGATAAAATGCCTCAAATATATACGCTCTCTTGTGAAATATTTGATATTTCGGGTATCAATTTTATGGGCACATTCCCTAGTTCATATGGCAATAAATACATCCTAATAGCAGTCGATTATATGTTGAAATGGGTGGAAGCTCAGGCTTTACCTACTAATGATGCTAGAGTGGTAGTGAGGTTCCTTAAGAAACTCTTCTCTTGATTTGGAACACCTAGAGCAATTATCAGTGATAGGGGTACTCATTTTTGTAATGCTCAATTTGATAAAACCCTTAAGAAATATAGAGTTTACCACAGAACAACTACCCCTTACCATCCTCAAACTAGTGGACAAGTCAAAGTAGCAAACTGAGAGCTTAAACATATCCTAGTAAAAACTGTAGAGTCAAATAGGAAGGATTGGGCAATAAAAGTAGATGATGCGTTATGGGCCTATAGAACTGCTTTTAAGACCCCCATAGGAACATCTCATTACAGACTTGTTTATGGGAAAAGTTGTCATTTACCGTTTGAACTAGAACACAAGGCATTCTGGGCTATAAAGTTTCTAAACTTTGATCTCAAACTTGCATGTGAGAAAAGATTGATGCAGTTGAATGAGCTAAATGAATGGTGAGCTAATGCATATGAGAATTCACGATTATACAGGAAAGCAATGGAGCACCACCATGATGCTCATTTAAAGCAACACAAGCAATCTGAAGTTGGAGATATTGTCCTGCTATACAGCTCAAGGCTCAAATTATTTCCTGGGAAGTTAAAATTACGATGGTGGGTCGGTGCATCGACTGGGCTGCATTGGGACAAGTTCATCTTGTCGACTCAGTTCGAGCCCTTCTCACTACCGCTTCTTGGGATCGTTTCTTCGACATTATTGAGCCGACATTCCTGGAGTTCACTTTGAAACTTTGTTCGACATTTTAGTTGCAGACGGTTATGTCAGAATTTGACGACCCAGGTACAGTCTAATTCCGTCTTGGCGGTCTAATGCGTCAATTGAGTGTCCCAGAATTCAGAGTTGCCTTGGGAATTTATACAGACAAATTTATGGAGGCTGACGATTTTCCCCATCTTCACCGTCACATTCATTACGCACCTTCCTCATGTTGGGCAGCCCTCATTCCTGCTATAGGCATCTATGACCCCAGCCACTCCAAGGCATCGGCTCTCTCTCCAGCATTACGATATCTCCACGCCTTTTTAGCTCACACCTTAACACGGCGACGAGAGAGCACTGGCGTCGTTAATACTCACGACGCATACTTCTTATGGAGCATGAGGCAAGGGCATATTTTCGATCTCGCATACTTCATAGCCCTCACCTTTCGCCATCAGATTGAACGACACAGAAAGGGAGCCATCTGCATCGGCCCTTACGTGACTCGTATAGCTCGACACTTTGGGCTCCTGAACACATTGGCGCAATCCTCATCACTCATACTCATCGGTCAGATGTCCCCATAGGGCATCTCAAGTATGCTCTACATGAGGATGATAGAGCGTCGTTGTGGGTTCGATCTTCCTCAATACTGACTAGTACGAGCCACTAATCAGGATGACCCCGAGGATATTACTAACGATATCCCCTCCTTTCATGAGAACCCACCTTCTCAGCCACCACCGAGTCATAGACCAGTTCATACGGCTGCTTCAATAACAGAAATTTCTGATCACCTGACTCGAATCGAGAAATATTACACTCAGCAATTCAACTTCACCGCTCAGCGATTCCACAGTATAGAGGCGACTCTACAACAGATTTGCCAGCATTTCCACATTTCACCTCTAGCACCACTACCTCACGATCCAGCTACCGAAGAAGACTTTTAAGTCCATTTTCACTTTGTTTTTCTTTTCTTTTTGTTTTTATTATTATTTTTTTATTTCTCATGTTCTAAAAGACTTTTATTAGTATATTTTGAACCCTTTATTTATATATCTATTGATAATACTCTAGAACGTCATATTTTTATGTGCTAATTGTATATTTATTTTGAGTATGATTCTACTAATTTGGGCTATTTATGGTCTTTTATCTTTTAGGGACTAAATTGGAGGAAAAAGTAAATTTAAGGGAAAAAAGCGTGAAATTAAAGATGAATTGGGCCAACATGCAAAGAAAGAGAGAAGCGGTGCCAAAAATGGAAACATGGAAGACCCAAGGACTAAAATGCAGAAGAAGAGGTTTTATAGCACAAGACTCTATTTTAATTATATTAGGATAATTATTAAGGATTTTTATTTAGATTTAATTTTAGGATTTAATTTCATTTATCTTTAATTATCTTTAATTATTTATTATTTATCTTTTAGAATTTCATTAGGAATAGACTAGGTTTTCTAGTACTATAAATAGGGGATGGAGTGACACATATTTGACATCTCTTTTTCCTGTAAACACTCCCTCTCCCAAAAACTCTATCTTTTTGTTCTCTCTATATTTTCTTCAATAAAAATCCCATTTATATTATATTTATTTTTTTCCCAAAAATCATGAGCCACTAAACCATTCTAGCCGAAGGTTGTCAAAATTCCCCAAAAAAGTTCTTGAGGCTTAGAATCCGCGCTTAGCCTTCTCAACAGGGTATTCATCGCTTCTCCGCATTACGGGGCTGACGCTTCCGTCCATGTCCCTTAATAAGTGACCTTTTCAACTTGTGCAAGGAACGGCCGCTTTGTACATTTTGAAAAGGTTGCACAGTCAGTTCGTTGGTTTTCTGCGTCAAAGGTTGGTGAATCTAAGAGACAAAACAACGTGGTATTCATCGTTGGGAAGAGGTGATCTAGCAGAAGATAGTCCCACAAAAGCGATTATTGGCTAGAGTCAGGCTCCGCCAAATCTTAAGTCCAAATCCTTCGAGCTGGTTGTCGTAGGCATCCTCTTCCACTATAACTGGCTTATCCTGCTCGAGAATAGTTACTTAAAAGCCAAGGATTGAACCCAAGTTGGAACGAGACAACTGGAGGCTGGAATCTCGTCACATAAGAAACTTTCTCTTTTCCCAACTCTATTTATTTTTATATTCCTCTTTTTAATTTCTGTAATTTATTTAATTTTTAAATTTCAATTCACTTTAAATTCTGTTTTTATTTTTCCAGATTCTTAATTCTTTTTTTTTATTTTTCAGGAACGCAGGTTTTCTTGGCCAAGAAATTGTCCAGGATTTCAAGAAATGAGCATTCGTACAATTCGGTCCCTGAGGATTCGACCCTACTTCCCCTTTACTGCTATATTTACTATTTTACAGGGAATAGGATATTTTTGGTGCTTTCAACGACACATCAAATTTTAGCGCTATTGCCGGGGATCGGTAACGTACTAATCTTGTTTTTTTTATTTCTTATGACCAGATGTGCTTCAGGAACTCTTACGTTTGATTCGGAGATTAAAAAGACAGCGAGAGCTAATCTCAAGGAAACAAAACTAAAAAAAAAGCAGCCAGCGGTGGTTGGGACTCAAAGTAATCCACCGCCAGAAATCAGAATCGACAACGAAGCAGAGTCTAGGGTTAACGAAAACCCTACTCAAACTTTTGAAGGTGAAAAAGTAGAAGTCAATTCCCCAGAAGAATTGCTTAACGCTAGGGTTGATAAAAACCCTAATTTAGCACCTCAACCTATGGCTCAGATAATTCGGCAACTGGCCGAAGCCCCGACAGAACAACCGCCACTATGTATTGCGTATCCTACTATGGATACTGATTTTGAATTAAAGTCAGGCTTGATCCAGCTACTATCAACTTTTCGGGGGTTACAGAACGAAAATCCCCACAAGCATTTGAAAGAATTCCATATGGTTTGCCTTAGTATGAAACCTCAAAGGGTAACTGAGGATCAAATTAAATTGCATGTTTTTCCTTTTTCCTTAGCAGATTTTGCTAGGGAATGGTTATTTTATTTACCTCCTGGATCTGTAACGACTTGGGCTGATCTGTCTCGTTTGTTTCTCAACAGGTTTTTTTCAGCGTAGCGTGCAGTCGAGTTAAGAAAAGAATCGTAGGAATAAGGCAAAAAGATGCAAAGTCTCTGTACGACTGTTAGGAGCAATTTAAAAAGTTATGTGCAAGTTGCCCACAACACGGTATAACGGAATAGTCTTTGCTCTAATACTTTTATGAAGGCCTGAAACCCATGGAGATGAATATGGTAGACGCCGCGAGTGGAGGAGTGTTGGTCAACATGACTCCACAGTAAGCAAGAGACTTAATCTCCACGATGGCTGCAAATTCTCAGCAATTTCGAGCAAATCCTGAACCCTCTAGAAGGGTCACCAGCTAAGTAATTCAACCTTAGAAGATAAAATTGATAGACTTACTAATATTATGAGCTCTCTTATTGCAGAAAAAGCCAAACCAGCCCGAGTATGCGGAATATGTACTACACCTAAACATATAACTGATGCATGTCCTAGTTTGAATGATGATACTATGGCTCATTTAGATGCTGCGAGAAATTTCCCTGGGCCACCACAAAGGCTATACGACCCTTACGCTAACACCTACAACCTAGGATGGAGGGACCACCCTAACTTAGGTTATGGAGCCAATCTACGATATAACCAACCATACCAAAATCGGGTTCCACAATAGCCACAAGATTTAGGTAATTCTCTAGAAACTTTGGAAAATAGACTAACAACTAATATGCTTGATTTTCAATAGAAAACCGAGGCATCTATAAGAGAATTGACCATATTAATTGAGAAATTGAACTCTCAAGGGAAGTTGCCGTCACAAACAGAACCTAATCCAAGACAACACGTAAATACAGTGACGTTGCGAAGTGGAAAGGTACTGGAATCAATTCCTGACAGGAATCTTGGCCAAGAAATCGCTCAGGAAAATCCCAAAAATGACGAACAAGTCCGAGCGAAACCTCCATTGCCGAAAATCCAACCTCCTTTTCCAGGACGATTAAATCAGTGTCGGAAAGGTAAAGAAGACAAGGAGATCCTCGAAACATTCAGAAATGTCGAGATCAATTTACCACTATTGGATGCCATCAGACAAATTCTACGGTATGCCAAGTTCCTTAAAGAACTCTGCACTAACAAACGAAAATTAACAGGTAATGAAAAGGTAAGTGTTGGTGAGAATGTATCTGCAGTGTTACAGCAGAAAATGCCAGCGAAATGTAAAGATAGGGGCATGTTTGCAATACCATGCAAAATAGACCATTTAGGAATTAAGAAAGATATGTGTGATTTAGGGGCCTCCATAAATGTCATGCCTTTTTCTATTTATGAATCACTTAACGTGGGTTTTTTGACAAAGACAGGTGTTACCATTCAGTTGGCAGACAGGTCTATTGTACATCCTGAAAGAGTCCTCGAGGACGTATTAGTCAAAGTCAATGGGCTTATCTTCCCTGCAGATTTCTATGTGATAAAAATGGAGGAGAATAATGCTCATGGGTCTTCAGACATCTTGTTGGGGCAACCTTTCCTTAGTACTGCAAATACTAAGATTGACGTACGAAGCGGAACCCTCACGATGGAGTTTGAGGGGAAGATCGTGAATTTTAACATTTATGACATTATTAGTCACCCAAGTGAAGTCTTGGACATAAACCGTGTCGACATAATTGACTCATCAGTAGAAAAAACTTTTGAGTCATCTTATGGAGATAAATCTAAAATGATGTTTGATGATTTTGAATCTGTTAATAAAATATTGACTCCCATGAATACTAAACTTCTACATTCTATTGTGCAGGCACCAGATCTGAAATTAAAACCACTTCCCGAGCATCTCAAAAGCATATTTTTGGAGAATGATAAGACCATTGCCAACTTAAAAGGGATCAATACCTTGGAGGAAAATATGAAACCAAAGAAAGAGGTGCAAGGACGATTAAACCCAAATATGATGGATGTGATAAAAAAGGGGAATTTCCAAACCAATACGAACGAAAGAATTCAGCTGGAACAGCCTCAATACTAGTTGAGGCGTCAAGCTAGCAACGTTAAACAAGCGCTTATTGGGAGGCAACCCAATCTTTTTTATTTTATTTTATTTTATTTATTTTACTATTTATTATTTTATTTTATTTTATTTTTTTGGATGTTGATAAAATTTTCTTCTTTTGTCCAGGTAAACCGAAGCAACAACAGGAAGAACTCATTACCATAATACTCGAACAACAGTAACTACACGGGGAGTTCTTCTAAACTTTTCTTCTACTTATTTATTTACTTATTCCACATCGAGAACTATGTGTTTTAAGTAGAGGGAGGCATTCCTCATTATTTCTGTCGTTTTAGATGCTGAATTTTGGTTGTTGCTGCTGATTTGGTTGTTGCTGCCTATATATAGTTTTAAAAAAATATATTTTGCCTCTTTTCATGCCCAAGAATTTGACCACGACTTACCCACTGTTTGACCCACATGCATGATTTTTGTCTACTGAGTTAGTTATGATTTTGCCTGTTTGATTACATCTCCATTGTTTTATTTCTTTTAGTTTAAATCATTATGATTAATAGAGTTAACCCTATCTTGATTTTGGTAAATTTGATTAAGTCTAAATACAAGAGGACACTTAATACAATTGCATGCTTAAAATATGTTCATAACTATTACGGTAGTTACTAAAACTTATTTTTGACACTTGATTGTTTCTCTTAAGTCCTCCAAAATTAAAATTTCGTTTAATAATAATAATGTTTCTGTGGTTATGAGTGCAGCTTAAGACGTGACTAGCTGAGTAACCGGGGTAGGGTGCTTGGGTTGTCATCCTATTTCGCGTCAAAAGGTTGTGTGACGTGTTAGGTAAAACTCTGCTAACCGGAATTAAATTTTAAGAATGTGTTGCGCTGAGTAACCGGGGTGAGGTGCTTGGCTGTCATCTCTCTTCGCGTCAAAAGGTTTAATATATTCCTAAGTAAAAATAAATAAATAAAATTAAAATTCTATTAAAAAAAGAAAAAAAGAAAAAAAAAAGACATATTAATAAAGTGTGAGGACTAAAGGTAGAAACGAATAGGGTGTCTTGATAGGTTTTGTAAATTACCTAATTTTCATGAAATAATTCAAGTCGATCCTAACTTTTATGTGTGTTAATTGGAACATTTTTTCAATTTTACTTCAATCAAGCTAAGGGTTCTCTTTATTTTTCGTATGCATTTTTTCTAATTTTTATAAAACTTTGGAGTAGTATTTCTTTCATGGCAGGTTTTAATTTTCACAGTGGACAGGAACCATACTTGAGGGCAAGCATGGGCTAAGTAGGGGGAATTTGATAATACTCTAGAACGTCATATTTTTATGTGCTAATTGTATATTTATTTTGAGTATGATTCTACTCATTTGGGCTATTTATGGTCTTTTATCTTTTAGGGACTAAATTGGAGGAAAAAGCAAATTTGAGGGCAAAAAGCGTGAAATTAAAGATGAATTGGGCCAACATGCAAAGAAAGAGAGAAGCGGTGCCAAAAATGCAAACATGGAAGACCCAAGGACTAAAATGCAGAAAAAGAGATTTTATAGCACAAGACTCTATTTTAATTATATTAGAATAATTATTAAGGATTTTTATTTAGATTTAATTTTAGTATTTAATTTCATTTATCTTTAATTATCTTTATTTATTTATTATTTATCTTTTAGAATTTTATTAGGAATAGACTAGGTTTTCTAGTACTATAAATAGGGGATGGAGTGGCACATATTTGACATCTCTTTTTCCTGTAAACACTCCATCTCCCAAAAACTCTATCTTTTTGTTCTCTCCATATTTTCTTTAATAAAAATTTCATTTATATTATATTTATTTATGTATATATTTTTATTGATTTTTTAAAATAAAAGACTAAAGCACGCTAAAATAATATAACTTATTTTAAATGTAAATGGATATTAAAGTAATTTTCCTAGATGAGATAGGACACGGTAGATAACTGATATCAACTTAATAAAGGAAGTCCCTAATTGACTTGGTGGTACTCTCAACTGAGTCACCAACTTAGTTAGAAAATTATAGAAATACCCTTTTATAATTAAAATAAGTTATACTATTTGAGGTAATAAGTTATTTTACAATTAAAATATGCATATAGTAAGATTTGAACCTATATCAATTGGAATAATAAAATCCTAAATTTACAACTCAATAAAATATTCATCTCAATATATTTTATACATTTTTATTTTAATATGCACTAGTTATTATCTTCATTAGTTGTACATCTATACTTCTATACTGATTTGTTAAGTGTTTTACTGAGCTAGTGTCACCCTCAATTAGGTCACCAATTTGATTAAGAAAATACATAAATACCCTTCTGTAATTAAAATATGTTATACTATTTTAGGGTATTTTAGCCTTTCCATTTTAACAAAAACTAATTAAAATATGCATATGATGGGATTAAAACTACGCCAATTGAATTAGTAGAACCTTAAATTAATCATTCAAGCAAATTTTCATTTTAATGTATTTTATATAATTTTATTTTAATACGTACAAGTTCTTATCTCAATTAGTTGTATATATTCATTGGTGGATACAAGGGGGCAAGGGGGCCCACTACCCCCTAGCTTTTTAGAAATTTACATAACACCCTTTTAAGATGAATTTCATTACATGATGCCCCTTAAAACTTTAAATTTTGCCCCAAACCCCCCCAAAAAAACTAGTATTTTTGGTTAGTAAAAAAATAAGTTTGCCCTCCTAAGTTATATTTTTGGATCCACCACTATATATATTAATAATATTGTTAATTGAATTGGTGTCACGTGTAATACCCTGAAAACTTTTACAGTAAAATATTATCCTTGATATAGTAAAATAAGGAAATAAAGTGACAAAAAGGGAAATTTTGAGTTATGTCAAAATTGAGAAGTATATAATGATATATTAATTCAAGAAAGGACTAAATTGTAAAAATAAGAAAAGTTTTGTTGCACAAGAGTAAATACTCAAAATTTGAGGGGTTAAAGTGTAAATATGAAAAAGTTGAAGGACCAATAGTGTAAATATTTTAAGAGTGGAATGATCTAGAAACTAAGGAAAATGGATGAATTAGGACCAAATTGAATAGGTGAAGAACTATGAGGGACTAAATTAAAATTTTACCAAATTAAATGATGACTCAAGGATGGAATTTTAAAAGATAATAAAGGGCAAAATGGTCAATTGGAAGAGAGAGAAATCTAGAAAGCAATGATGATGTTGGAGATATTTTAGATTAAATAAATAAATAATAGTTTATTAATATTTTAATTTAATTTTTTAAATGATATTTTATTATTATTCTATTTAGTATATATATAAGGAAAGAAAGATGAAGAATCATCATCTTTTTTTCCATGCACCAACGTATGAAGAGCAAAAGGAAGAAAGAAACTTTCTTTTCTTTACAATTTGGTCCTTCTACCAAAAATTCACCATTTTCACCCAAAAATAAAAAGAATTTCCTTAGCTACCAAGAGAGAAAAATGTTAAGGAGGCTATGGGAAGTTAAAATATGAAGTTGGATTCAAGAAATGAAGGCTGATGGAGAGAGAAAATCAAGATGAAGGTTGGAATTAATAGAACAAGGTAAGAACATCATGATTTCAATATATTTTTAAGTTTGATATTATTGAAAAAGCTTGGGATTGATGTTAATGTAGAGTTTCCTTACATATGGTTCTATGTTTTAGATATGTTAGTGAAGAGAAAACAAGAGAAAGTGATGAGAAATAGTGTAGAGAAAGAAAATAAGGGTGTTATAAACATGGTAATTAATATCTTGTACTAAAACAGTTCTAGACAAAGAAATAGAGATTCTAAATTTGAAAAATCACCATAAATTGTAGAAATTAAAATAGAAGATTAACAAAATATGGAATTAAATCTTATTGAGTCTGGTTTCTCATAGAATAAACAATGTAAGCAATGGATTTGTAAATTTTGAGATAGAATAAACAAGGTCAGAATGAATTCGGGTTACCCTGTTCAGACTTTGAAAAATCATAAAAAAATTAATAAAAATAATTATATGTATAGAATCCTGAATGAGTCTAGTTTTATTAGAAACAAACTATAACATAATTTTAATTCTGTACAAGGAGATAAATAATTTTTAGTGAAGAAGGGTCAGAACTGTCAGACAGCAGAACAGGGGTGACTTTAATGAATAAACTGTACTGATTGGCTAAACCAAAAATTCTGAAAATTTTATGGTAAGAATATATGTGAGTCTAGTTTCCGATAAAATTTACAGATCTTAATTTGGAGTTCTGTAACTCAAGAAATAAATAATTTAGTGACTATGACTCAAATGGACAGCTTTGAATATACATATAAGTAAATAGTGAAATTATTGATAATGTTACTTATAAGCATATTATATAAATTTAAGGATGTGGAATGAAGAGGAGGAGGAGGAAAATATATATATGAATATTCAGCAAGCATGGCTAATTTGCATGTTTTAGGCTTACGGACTAAATTGAATAAAAGTAAAACTTTATGGGCAATTTTGTAAAAATGTCAAAAATGACCAAATTGCATGAAATGGATTAATTTTATTATTTAAATTACAAAATTGAATGAAATTATTAATTTAATTCAAGATAGGGGAAAACATGTTTTAGGGATTAAATTGAAAAGTGTTGAAATTATGGAAAAATTCTGATATTTTACAGAATTCATGGATTGTTATCAATATGTATGAGAATAATAGCTAGAAATAAGGATTAAATTGCAAGAATTATATTTTCCAATTTCTAAGGATGAAATCGTCATTAATTAAAAGTTTAGGGGCAAAATGGTAACTTTTCCTAGAGCATTAATTAAATGCATTAGAATATGAAATGAATGAAAAATGATGATCAAATTTATTTATAAAGATTCAGATTTACTCAAATATGAAACTTGATCGTGGAAAAGAAAAATATCGGATTAATGAAATTATAAACACAAACAAGAAATGAGGTAAGTTCATGTAACTTGAATTATATTCTTAAATACTTGAAATGTATGTTATTGATGTGAATATGATTTGAATGTTCATTATATGAAAATTGATGAAACATTGATATATTTGATATAAAGGAAGAAATCCCGGTTGAATGAAAGGAAAATTCGATGGATCTCTCTCTGAAAGGAATTGACGGTAAAAGGATCTAGCCCGGACGGGTGATCCTATCCTGATATAGCCCTCCCGAAGAATATGTGGAAAATGGATTTAGCCCGGACGGGTAATCCGAATTAGGGTCTGAATTTAGCCTGGACTGGTAATTCAGATCAAGCTTATTAGAGTAATTGTCGTTGCAGGGATTTAGCTTTGGACTGTAATCCCGACAATACTCTATGAGTTTATATTACAGGATTTAGCCTTGGATCGTAATCCCACTATAAGGATGAGGTTCGCGGGAGTGTGCTCTCTGATATGAAATGTGTAAGACCATGGTTGAAAGATACCATGGCAACCTGATATGAAATGTGTAAGACCATGGTTGAAAGATACCATGGCAACCTGACATGAAATGTGTAAGACCATGGTTGAAAGATACCATGGCAACATGACGGGAAATGAATAAGACCATGGTTGAAAGATACCATGGCAACATGACAGAAAATGAGTAAGACCATAGTTGAAAGATACTATGGCATCATGTCAAAGATAAATAAGACCGTGGATGGGAGACGCTATGATATCTATTGAATAATTGATATTCAGGTAATACGTATTAGATGACGAATGGTTACGTAAAATGGTTGTGTGAAATGTTTACAAGAACTGGTCATATGGAAATATATGTACAAAATAGTTGTATGAAATAATTATGAAGATAGATAAACAAAATAAGAGTAAGCACGTGGAATATAATTTATGTTAAGTTTGATATAAACTTTACCGGAATAAATATACTTAAAATATATGGAAATGATGAAACATGAAATATTGATATAATGAAACGATTGATATATACTTATAAAGAAACGGTAATAGAATTAATATGTTTCATGACATGAACATATATGATTATCTTTGATACGTTGATACAAGGAAATTATGTAAGTGAAGACAATTATTAAACTCAAATGTGACATGTCGAGAAAATAAGTATATCAATGTTGAATTTATATGAAATATATTGAAGTATACTAACAATGATGTGGCTTGACACTTAGACAAAGGACAAGCTATTGATTGAATGGTAATATATTTAATTACAAGAAGCATTGAAATGGTAAGTACTTAGATGAAAATAAAATTTAAGATTTTGCAAAAAATTTTTTATATAATCTCGATTTAATTCCATTTGGTTTCTAGTGTATGTTTGGGGCTTCGAGGGCCCAATAGAGAGACGTTATGATTATTTTCAAAATCTGAATAATAAATGACTCAGAATTATCTGAAAATGTTCAGTAAACTCCGGTAATGCCGCGTACCCTATTCTGGCAATGGATATTGGTAGGGGGTGTTACATCACGAGTCAACTCAACACTAGCTCACAATTATTGACATAACCATGATAAGTAATTGTAGTACATTTTGTATTGCTTATTTGATGCATTATGTGTATAAATTTCATTTTACTCACAATTTAATCTATTTTTTATTTTAATATCTTACATATTTCATGTGTTATTATGATTAATTAGTTTCAAAACATACGTTTCTTTATTTATTGTATGTTATTTTAAAACACACATCTATGTTCTAAATTCGTGGTTTTCACACGCATACGTGTGTGATAGGATTTATTGTATTAAAAATCTATAAAAATCCCCGACTGAGTTAGTGTCACCCTCAACTGGGTCGCCAACTCAATTGTTAAATTACAAAAATGACCTTCCATAATTAAGCTAAGTTATATTACAAGAGGATTCTTCAGTCTTTTATTTAAAATAAAACCAATATGATATGCTTATGGTGAGATTTGACACAAAACAATTGAACTAGTAAAACTTTTAATTTACCACCTAACTAAAACTCTATTTTAATTTTTTTTTATATTTTAATTTTAATTATGCACACTTTATCACTTCCAACAATTCTATATCTATGCTATTTATTAAGCCCTTTACTGAGTTGGTATCACATCAACTGGGTCTTAACTTAGTTAGGCAATTACTAAAAACTCATTTTATTTGCAAAGTAAGTTATACGATTCGTAGGTGTTTTTGTCTTTTTTATATTTTTATAAATCAATAAAAATTATACATAATGAGATTTGAACCAAAGACATAATGCATAAAACTTTCTTATTTACCATTCAAACAAAAGCAATTTTTTAATTTTCATTTGAAACTTAATAAGTTATATCTAGGTTCTAATTTATATATATTTGTGCATCCATACTATACTATTTATTAAGTGTTCTACTGAGTCGGTGTCACCTTTAATCGCGTCACCAACTCGGTTAGGAAATTATGAGAATGCCCTTCCATAATTAAAATAAGTTATACTATTTGAGGGTATTTTAATCGTTTCATTTTTAACAAAAACCTATTAAAATAAGCATATGGGTGAGATTTGAACCTGCACCAATTAGATTTATAAAATCTTAAATTTACCATTCAAGTAAAGCTTCATTTTAATATATTTTTATTTTAATATGTGTAAGTTACTTGTCATGCCCGAAACTGTTAAGTTAAGGTTTGATCTTGATTTCAGAGACGTCATTGATTGAAATGATTATGTTGAATTAAATTTCATATTAAACAGAGGTACCAAATTAAGAAACTTTCAAACTATGAGGACCTTAGTGTGAATTATTGAAACTTGAGAACCAATTGGTAGATTAATTGAATTACAATTCTGGTTCCATTGCATTTGAACTAGATTATTTGAGTAAGGAACAACATGATTACAACTTAAATATTTTACAATGAAAAATGTGGGAATTGGTGAATGGAGGGGAGAGGGAGTATAAGTAAGAGAACTAAAGATGATATTGGGGCATTCTCTCTTGTTCTAAAAACCGTCTTCTTTATTTTCCTCTTCTTTTATGGAATAGCAAGGAATTAAGGAGTTAAGGAATTACGGAGCAACTTGCATGAACGAAAGGATAGACGTATTATCTTGAGAAAGTAAGAATCTGATGAGTTGGTAATCTTTCTATACCTTTTTTATTAAAGGAAAAATGTAAGAAAGTTATAAGCTATGGACAATTCATGGCTGTGAACATAAACCCAATAGATAACCTACAAAAATATTATGCATGTTAATGGATTTTGTTTATCTCACTTGTAAAAGTCGTCGTTTTGATTAATGAACGGTTATTTTGTTTAGTTAACTAAGGAGGAGGATAGAATGACAAAGGAAAAGCTAGGCAATTGTAAGATTCTAGCATCTGGGTGTTTTGCGAGTTAGTTCCTGAACTCTGACTTTCAGTTTTCATTTTGCATGTGATAGGTTAATGGTTGTTGGAAAATTTAACTGTGAAATCTGGAGGCGTAGAACCTTGATGCTGCTGTGTGAAAGTGTTGTTGATGACTTGATGTTGTTCTATTTTGAGTGTGAATATGTTGAATATTTGGCGTATATAATCATTGTCTACATAATTCGCAGAAGTATTAATCAATAGTGAACTATCGTTTATTTATGAGTCTATGGTTGTTGAATGAATTTTGCTAGACGGTATGTGAATTGCTCTTGTATTGGTGAACTGTAAAAATTGAAGTCGAATGTAGATTAATTAAGAATTGCGAATGCCTTCTTAACATTTGATGTTGTGTCCAAAATTAAGGTATATTATAAATGAAGTACCGATGTTATGACGAGATGTCAAATGAATGAAATATTGACGTTGTGGTGGGATGTTAAATGAATGAAGTATCGGTGTTATGGCAGAATATTAAATGAATGAAGTATTGGCGTTGTGGCAGAATATTAAATGAATGAAGTATTGGCATTATGGTGGAATGTTAAATGAATGAAGTATTGTTGTTCAGGTGGGCTGTAAGTGAATAGTGTATTGGTGTTATGGTGGAATGTTAATTAATAAAGGATTGGTGTTGTGATGGGATTTGTCTTCAAGTAGCAAGTTATGACAAACCGAAAGGACTTGCCTTTATGTATACATATATAAGATAGTCTGCAGGACTTGTCTTAAAACACACAATTATGTATTTGCAAGTTTGATTCCTCCAAACAAAAATCAATAGGTGTGAGTCCACCAAGGCCATTATTCAATCAAGAATCTGCATGGATTATCATCCAAGCATAAGTTTGTCGAATCGTTCGAAATTATGAGTCCATAAAGATTATATTGCAAGCTAAGACAGCCTGTAGGACTTGTTCTCAAGCTTCTAGGTTGATTCAACCCACTTGGATTTTATTTTCTGAAAATCTATGGAATTAAGCCCGTTAAATATAAGTTCGCGCAAATAAATTCGCATAGTGCAAGTCTATAGGTCTAAATTTTCTAATCAAGATTGCACAAGAAATAACTAACAAGAGTCCTATAACACCCCTTACTTGTATTCGATGCCGGAATAGGGTAAGAAGCATTACCGGACTTATACACAAGCAATCACACAAAACCGAGACGTAAATTTTCATCCAAATTTAAAATTTTCACAAACATTCGTAACGTCCCTAAAACGAACCTACGAGGTCCAGAACATACATTGGAAGCGGTTCGGAGAACGTTAGAAAATTTCACAACACTTAGAATTTTTTTTTTATGTTTTTAAGAGACACATACCCATATGGCTTAGGACACGCCCTTGTGGTCACACACACCCGTGTCCCTAACCCGTGTAACTCTGTTTGTCATCCAATAACAAATTGAAGTCACACGCCCATGTGCTAGGCCGTGTGGTCGATTAAAAATTCATGATTTTTTTCATAAAATAGGTGCATACTTCACATGCCCAGGGCGCACGCCCGTGCCTGAGGCTGTGTCATCCACAAGACTAAGATACACGCCCGTGTCTCTGCCAGTGTGCTCAATTCTGAGCATTCTGTTTTACAACAATTAAGGTACATGGGACACACTACCAGAACACAAGCCCATGGGGCAAGCCGTGTGTCACACACAACCTAAACACATGCCTTGTGTCTACCCGTGTGGACAGAAACAAGGTTATTTACCAAGCCATTTTGTCACCCTTTTATGCATACACCTACACGAAAAAACATAACACCAATCCAAGTAATTACAATAAATTAATTCAGCCAAATTCAAGACATGCACACATCATTCACATGCTACCATCTACCACATACAAACATCACATACTTATCAACTTCAATCATGCAAACTCCCATATCCATGAAAACCTTATCATATGCATAAATACTTCCAACCTATATTAGCCAATTTCATATAGCCATTTACAAAATTAATTATCAACCAATATAGGCCAACACATTAGGCCAATTCAATTATGACACATAACAAAATAACCAAGTCCCTATACATGCCATAACTCAAAATTTTAAATTCCTTGGTACCCAAAATAATAAGTTGATAGTGTGATGGAGCCTCCGACGATCCCCAAATCCGAGCTAGCTTGGTGACACTATAAGACAAGGGAAAAGAAAAGGGAGTAAGCTTTAAAGCTTAGTAAGTTCCCATGTAAATAATAAGCATTATAACTCACATTTAACATACAATTTACTTGAAGTAATTAACATAAATGTCATTATAATTCTCATAATCAAACTTACTGAATCACAACCTTACCGAGGAATTCATCACATATCGAGCTCATTAAGCATGAGTTTTATGTACATACCTGTACCAATTGACAACATACCATAGTCTTTCACAACTTTGACATTCTCGTTGCATTTCTCGTTAAACCACTTAGAATACTAAAGGATACTCGGGTATCTCGCACACATAGTACTACACCAATGTCATATCACAAATACGGTCTTACATGGGATCTCATATCGATGCCAATAGCCCAGCTATGGTCTTACACGAAATCTCACATCGATGCCATATCCCAGATGTGGTCTTACGTGAAGTCTCATAATGAGGCCATATCCCAGATATGGTCTTACACATAGCCTTGATAACCCTAATGTCATGACATTTGTATCCTATCTATTCCTAAGGTTCAATTAGAACTTCACGCTTGTCGTAACTTTGTCGAAGACACTCAATGGTCGATCATAATTCATACAATAGTAAAACATTTAAAATATAATTAAAGCAAATTATTATTTACATAAGAACTTACCTCGGTACAAAATTAGTAGGAAATGGACCTAATCGTCAAATACTTTGATTTTCCCCTGATCTAGGTCCTAACCTCGTTTCTCTTGATCTATAATAGAAAATTTAACTCATTTATTAATCACATTACTCAATTCAGTCCAAAACTCACATTATGGTAAAATTATATTTTTGCCCTTAAACTTTGACATATTTACATTTTAGTCCCTAGATTTGTAAAATGAAATCTATTCAATTTCATCAAGCCCCAAGCCTAGCTGAACATTTTTCAAGCTTATAACAGCCCACATTTTCCATTTAATCACTCTTTTATACACATTTTGAAATCTTTTACAAATTGGTCCTTTTGACATTTTTATCAAAAATCACCTAGCAGAAGTTGTTTATCAAACATTAAACTTGCATAATCTACCATTAGACATCAAAATACACAAATATCTAGCATGGGTCAAACCCTAAACCTCAATCATCTCTCAAATTAATGGTAAAAATAGATATATCGAGTGATAACGACTTAAAAAATGTAAAGATCATTAAAAACGGGGCAAGAACAGACTTACAATCAAACTTGAAAAGATGAACAAACCCTAGCTATGGTTCCCCTTTGAAATTTTCGGCCAAGGGTTGAAGATGGACAAAAATTGGCTTTTAATTTGATTTTTAATTCATTTATTAGCCAAATAACCAAAATACCCCTAACTTGAAACATAAAATTTCTCTTACTCCATGTCCATTTTTGTCTACTAACTTAACAAATGGTCTAATTGCCATTTAAGGACCTTCGATTTAAAATTTCATAACAATTAGACGCCTCTAGATGTAGAACTCAACTTTTGCACTTTTTTACAATTTAGTTCTTTTTACTAAATTGAGTGCTCAAATGTCAAAATTTTTGAACGAAATTTTCATGAAATCATTCCATAAAACTACTGACCATAAAAATATAATAAAAACAAGTTTTGCTACGTCAAATTCGTGGTCCCAAAATCACTGTTCAGACTAGGCCCTAAATTAGGTTGTTACAAGTCCGCCATAATTATCTGTGAATACATAGTTGAATATACAATGGTAGGTATGGATCCACAAACCTGAGTTCACTAGTATGTGTCCACAGACATGAAACTACGAATGTGGTTTCACAGGTGTGTTTCTAGAGCGTATTGGTCAAGTATGACTTTGCCAAGATTAGCCTAAATTTAAAGTAACTCATATTGTTCGTAGAGAGTGAAGGTGAACTATTTATTTAAACAAGGATTATTGTATGTGTGTTACTTATATTCATGTGTGAACTGTTTAATGTGTTAGTAGCTCCATGTTATGCTGGTTAGGAGATGAAGCCAACATCTCATTGCCCAGAACAACTTTATTAATAGTGAGCTCCCCCTTGAGTTTCGCAACTTGTTCCTTCAAAGCCATTGCCATGGCTTCGAGAGCATCATTCCTCTCTATCTGATCGCCCATGGCGGCATGATGGGCCTCTTTCATCATATCTCAATTGGCACTAAGAACCTCTATTAGATAGACCTGATCATAGGTCGGGCCACCCGGTCTACCCAAAAAGTGGGAGGGTTTGATAAAAAATGTAGGCTCGAAAAATGGGCTTGGGAAAAAAAATAAGGCCTATTTAGAAAATAGGTTGGGCCTTGGGTAAGCTTTTTTTGGCCTAAGTCTGGCCCGAATTTGCAAAAAACATCTGCTACTATTTTTTCACTATTTTGCCATTGTTTTGTTGCTATTTTTCCACTTTCTTACTGCAATTTCACTATTATATTGCTAATATTTGGTTGTTATTGTTTGAATATTGTATAACTCTTGTTTTATTTTTAATTTTGCTACTATTTTATAGGCATTTTCTTGTTAAGTTGAACTTATCTTAGTGTTGTTTAAGTATAAAGACTTATTTCAATTTATTTTCAATTTGTTGGGAAACGTTTATTTTAGTTTATTTGATGTATTATATAAATATTTATTTAAATTTATTTTTATATAAAAATAAAAAAATTTAATACGGATGGGTCAGGTCAGGCTCGAGTTTTATTTTTTTATCCGGGCTTGGGCAAAATTTTAGGCCCATTTTTTATACCAAGCCTATAAAACAAGCCTAAAATTTGGTTACAGCTCGACCTGCCCTGCGATCACCTCATTGACTTGCTTTTTCATCAAGTTCAACTCATTGATGCGTCCCCCGACTACCTCAAGGGTTTCCTTCACATCCCCCATGTAGCCCTCAAGTTTGAAAACTCTGTCTTCCAAAGTTAATAGCATATCCCTTGAGTTACTAGCTTTTTTGCCTCTCCCGCGGGTTTCCATTGGTTCAACATGTTCTTCTACTCCTTTCGACATCTCAATTGGTGCCTTTGAACATTAGCTTGGATACCAAATGTCAAGGGGATAGAACTTTAGTTTGGAAAAACAGGCGGCCTTAGGCGATTTCTTGGGTTCAAATCCCCCTAAGTCAACCTTACTATTAAAAAATGAGAGTTCTTGTAGAAATTCTTTAAGACACCAAAGTAAAACGAAAGCAAACTCAAACAAAAGAGAAACTAAAAACAAAAAAGCCAAAAGGAAAGCAAAAGCACTCTAAGTGTTTGAGTAAATGCTTTCAATATATTCTTTAACTCAAGAATGGAATACAATGGGATGATTACAAATGATGGGGAAAACCTCTATTTATAGTTGAGCTTGCTTAGATCCAATGTTACAGATCGAATTACATCGATGACTAAGATTAGTGCCTATCTACAGGATGATAGTCCTAAGAGATTTAAACTTTATACATCTTTATCCTTTAGGATTTACAGTAATGACCTTGGTAACTTTAGTTCTACTAGAGTGTTTCACTGGGCCACCAAGGCTTCAAGGAGGTGGGTTTCTCCATATGTTCGACTAATCGAGTCAGTTCAAGTAGGTTGAATGAGCCCCATTTAATTAGTTGACCTTTATAGGACGTTCTATGTACAATGGTCACAACCTTTGATTTGCGGCCTGTGACATATGCGTGTGGAAACCATATATTTAGAGCACGTGTATTTGAAAATAACTTACAATAAATAATGAAACGTATAGTTTGAAACTAATTAATCATAATAACACATGAAATACGTATGATATTAAAAATAAAAAATAGGTTAAATTTTGAGTTAAACAAAATTTAAACACATAAATACATCAGATAAACAATACCAAATGCACTACAACTATTTATCATTGTTTTGTCAACAGTTGTGAGTTTGTGTCGAGTTGACTTGTGACATCAACTCAATTAACAACATTATTAATATATAACTAATGGAGATAATAACTTGTGCATATTAAAATAAAAATGTATAAAAAAAACACTATAATGAAGCTTTATTTGAATGGTAATTCAATCAAATGACATTCTACACTATTCTTGTACCACGAATCACTTCAAGTGTGAGCTTGAAAAATTACGAATCAAACACAAAATCAGAAACATTTTTCTTACTTTTCAGTAGGAAAGTAATTCTTTCTCAATAGTAACCGGTAGAATTATTATTCCCAGAAAATAAAATTTATACTTAGATAATAAATTCTCACTATTTTCAGAAAGAATAACAATATCTCAAAATCGTATATTTTTAGTCTTACTAATGTCATCTATTTATAAGGAGAGATATGGGAATACTGATTCAATTAGTAGAATACAAATAATACTTATCTGATAGAAAAACTAGTCTCATAGTTTAACTAGGAGATGGGGGTGGCAAACCTTAGTCAGCTATACTACGGTTGCTGCCCTTCATATGTATTATGAGGGGCTTGGGATATCTCCTGTATTGAGTTCAATTATATGTACTTTTTGGACTTTTAACATAATATTTTATAATTTAATCCAACCCAACACATGTTTTTTTTATTTCTCAAAATAAATAATATTTATTAAATTAATTTTTCAGTTAAATGATTTTCTCAACCCAATTCTAATTCCATTAAAATCATGGAAATTTTACGTAAAAGAATATGTAAGAAAATATATTTAATTTCCTTATTCAACAGAATCATAATGACCAATTAATTTAAATCTATTTTCAAACTTCAATTATTTGATTAAATAATAATTCGAAAAACTTAAATTAATTTACTTAGTGAGAAATTACATTCATTTCTAAATGTGACCCATTATTCTAACTTAATTATTTCCATCTATTTATGTTCATTTGATTATATAGGCAATTCAGTCTTGGTTTCAACAAGCTAGCGGAAGGACCGATTGGAAAAATATAATTAGGACTCAAATGATTTATAATTAAGTTTCAGCTTTTCACTTATTAATTATGAACTCATTTAGTTACAAAGTCATTCCACTATAGTATCATGATTGTGCTCTCCCTAATTACATACCATTATGAAAGTTACTCGATCAGTGCTTGTCTAATGACCTTGTCATAAGTGTGTGATCCTCATAGGATATTCTTAATCCCTTTAGGATAAATCCGTTCTCCCAATATGATCCTATTTTATCTCATGGTAACTATTACATTTTCCTTCGTAAAAAGTCAATTACTATAAAATAGTAATTAAGTCATTTATCATAAAAACAAACAACCCATGACCACGCTTACTTTTCATCTATCATGTAATGCCAATGAAAGGATATCATTTACTTATTTCTTGGTCTATGAATTCCACTATTATGAATGATGCTACATACTGCAAAATTCGTATACCCAACACACTAGCTTTTGGTTTCTTATCTATTTGAACTCAGGCTTTCACTTACATCAAAGTATATGAGTCACGTATACATAGTCCATCATCCACTTAGGATTAAGATATGTCACACTATGAACGTCACAAGTGAATAAATCCATAAATGGATTCATGATCTATTCTACTTGGGTCTTTTCTGATGTACTGTCAGTCTAGCTAATCACATATATGTGATCTAATTAGACTAAAGACATGTTTAGATTCATCTACTAATACAAGTTGTCTTTTCTTATTACGATCCGACCACGTAATACCCCTTAATATTATTAAACATTAGATAACCAATGAAATAGTATTTGTTTACATTTTGCTTTGTGTGCAAAAAACCATTGAGGACAATATACAAATGGTATTAATATAATTTATGAATATTTTTTACTAAACCAATCTGTTCGAAAAATACAAGTGTACATAAATGAAAATACTATACTTAAGACACCAGATCTAACACCCTATCCCTTGGTATATAGCGCAAATTGCCAAAAAAAATGAAAATATTTCGCATTAGGTTTCTTACCACATCATAATTCATATGAAGTTGTGCAAGTCTTTAGCCTCAAGTGAACCCTATTGATGACATAAGCATTAGTGCAAAATGCTTCAGCCCAAAACTTACAAGATTCCCTTGTTGTTCATCATTACTCAAGCTATCTCTTAAATGGTTCTATTTTTCCTTTCTACCACTCCATCTTGTTGAAGAGTCTTAGCAACAAAGAATTCATGAGCAATGTCTTCTTCATCACAAAAGTCAACAAACTTTTGGTTTTCAAACTCCTTACCATGATAACTTCTAACCCTGACAATGGCTCTAATGGTTTTTCCTTTCTTGATCATAAGCCTTTTTGCATAGTTTCTTAAACTCACTAAAGGTGTCAGACTTTTCTTTCAAGAATCTGACCTAGGTGTAATGTGAGAAGTCATCAACACAAACCAACACATACTTGTTACCTCTAATGGTCTCAATTTGCATTGGTCCAACAAGGTCTACGTGAAGACGTTGAAGTGGAACTATAATTTGAATATGTGCCAATAGTTTATTGGACTCCCTATGTTGCCTCTTTTTGAGACAATCTCCATAGAATTTAAGAATTGTTCCTCCTAGTTTTGGCAAGCCTCGAATTGCATCATAATGTAAAAGTCTTTGTAATCTTAGATAGTGGATGTGTGTTAATTTCTCATGCCACAATTCTAGTTTGACCACTTTTGCGTTGTTGGACATGGATGGCAGAAGGACTTTATAACAGTTGTCAAATGTCCTGACACCTTCCATGACTTCTTTATTCTATCTTAAAGTTACCATACACTTGTCCTTTGTGAGGTTCACAAGCATTCCCTAATCACAAAGCTAACTAATGATGACAAGGTTATCTTTTAAGCCATCATTATATAACACATTCTTTAGGTTAGGTATTCCATCAACTACAAATATCCCTTTGCCATGAATCTTTCCCTTTTTCCCATTGTCCAAAGTGACACTACCCTCATAGCTTTCAACAAAGTTACTTAAGCATGAACACTACCCTCATAGCTTTCAACAAAGTTACTTAAGCATGAGAGGTTACCAATCATATAACATGAGCAACCACTATTAAAGTATCATATATCATCAATTGAAGCTTTGAAGGACTAGTGTGCAATAATCAAACACTGTTGATGTTTTCTTCTCTACACAAATTTTTCCTTTTTTCAAATAGTGCGAGCAGTAGTAAATACAATTTGTGGCACTATTTTATTTCGTCGAAGATATTTGAGCATCTTAAAGCAATGAGGCCTAATATGGCCTGAAACACCACAGTAGTGGTAAATGACCTTTCTCCTGGTAGATTGAGCTGGTTTGGTCTGGATTTTAGGCTTCTCCAAGAAACTTATTGTTCCTTGCCTTAACAAACACTCTAGGATTTTTTGCTACAACTTTGGTTTTGTCTGTGAAGCTTAGGTTTCCTGTCAGTGGGTCCTTTTTTCTAGTTGCTATCGTTACATTCAATTTTTTAGTGCTACAATTGAACTTCTCAAGAGTCTAAATTGTATCTTTTAATTATTCTTCAAATTTTTCAACCTTTTTTTTATTGCTCATCAAACTCCATTAACTTTGCATCTACTGTACCGATCAACATGGATGCTTTCTTATTCATAAAATCATTCTTAGTGGAAAGCTTTGAATTTGCCTCACACAAAAGATTCCATTTTTCCAACATGAGTTTTTAGGTTTTAAACAATTCTTCACGTGCCTCTTCTTTATTAAACTCGAATGATTCACAATTAGAACCATTTGGTTTTTTCTAATCATTGATGCGAAGGCTACAAAATTGCTCACCTGTTGATCATCAGACTCTGATTTTAAGCTGGTTTCCTCATCATTCCAGGTCACGCATAGAGATTTTTATTTTTTATTTTTTAAATTATTAACACATTCTACTTGGATATGCCTAAAAACATGCCATTTATGACATTGAATTCCCTGTTTCTTCCCTTTAACAAGTTCATTTGACTTAGATTTGTTCTTGAAATTTCCCTTCAGCATAGCTTTGGATTACTTAAATTGTTTAGTCCTTCCAAATTGTTTCTTGGCCATCTTGTTGAACCTTTTAAGTAAACAAATCCAACTATTCTTGCATCTCTTTGATAACAGTACTTTGTTCAGTGGGCATAGTTTCTGCCACTGAAAAGGCCTCAAATTTTGACTTACCCTTCTTATCCTCTTCCAAGTTGATTTCAAAGGTTTAGAGAAATCCAGTTAACTCATCAATCCTCATGGTATCAATATCCTTGGCCTCTTCGATAGCTGTTACTTTGATGCTGAAACTCTCAGGTAAGGACCTAAAAACCTTCCTTACAAGCTTGGAGCTTGAGTGCTCACTTTTTTAGGAAAAAAGGGCTGATTGGCCAGGTTACAGAGTTTTACATAAAACTCTCAAACGGTCTTTGTTTCCTACATCCTTAAAGTCTTAAATTTAGTTGTCAACATTTGAAGCTTAGATCGTTTCACTATATTGGTCATTTTATGAGTTTTTTTTAGCATTTCCCAGGCCTATTTTGCTTCAGTACACTTAGAAATTCTCTTAAACTCCTGAGCATTTACTCCACATAAAATAGCAAAAAGTTCATTGGAGTTGGCATTAGCAATATTTTATTCTTTAATGGTCTAGGTTGCCTCGGGCTTGGGAGTTTTTATTGCTTTAATTTTAGGAAATGGATGAGTCCATCCAGTTAAAACAACCCTTCAGTCTCGTTTATCTATTGACTTGATGAATGCTTTCATCTTGTCTTTCCAATAAGTAAAATTTTCTCCATCAAGCATAAGGAAGGATGTGAGATTGACGATCCTTCCATTGCAAGCAACTATATCAACCATGACAATCACTATTTATGTTAAGTGAAAAACTCTGATACCAATTGTAGAAACAAAGAGGTATTTGCTTTGCAAACAAAAACTATGGCTACAATAGTGCTTGGAATTGTGGTTATAGTTTCAACCACAAAACTAGAAATGTATAAAAGATAAAGATGAACATTGAGATTGAGATTGTTTACGCAGTTTGACCTCAGTCTAGGTTTGCGAGGCCTTGCCCAGAGCAATAATCCACTATCCTTGTCACAGTATAACCAATTATTTAAGTCCTAATACTGGTCTAACACTTACCAATTTAGTAACCTCACCATTGTACAAAGACTAGATCACTCTCCCACTAAGCTTCCTCCTCAAAAGCTTAGTTTTGCAATTCAAAAGACTCTCTTGATTGCGTACAAAAGCAATGCACGGATACACATTCGTAACTTGAACAATTTTATGCTCTTTCAAACTCTCAATCTCTTGGTTACTTTCTAGTGATGGCATTAAGTTAGACAAAACTTAAGTTTATATACTACTTAAGTTTTGCTTACATAAGAGTTATAATCTAATCACTTTTCCAATGATCCAATGTCTTCAATTATAGAAAGTGACTTTACTTGTTCCGTAAGTAACCAGACTTAATCCGGAAGAAATCAATCTTCAAGTTTACAATTTCAACTCAATTAGTCTTCATGTTTGAGGTTATAACTTGTCCAAATATCATAATAAAAAAAATAGCTCAATATTTTTGTTCTAAAATATGCCAACTTGGCAGTGAAGAATTGTACAACCACAAAATAACCTTGCCGTCAAATGGTCAACAAATGCAAAGAATGATACAAGCTTAGCATTGCATTGGATTACTAATGAAGCTTGTGCCGTCTTTGCTAGCTTGGGTAGGAGTTGTACCAAAAATTTAGAATTCATATAAGGTCTCCGAGATGCAAAAGAGGGTGGTTCTTGAGATAACATCCTAAGGAATTAACACTAAAGATTGGTTAATAGTTGAAATTCCTAGGTGTATAAAAAATATTGTGGATCATCTGGCAAATGAAAGAGCCAGGAGAGAGGGTAATGTAATTTTGTGATTTTTGCAATGTTGTAACGACGTGAGTGAAAAATGTTATGCTCTCTGTTGGATGATAGTTGTGTTTTTCTTCATTGTTTTGTGTGTGTATGGTGCTTTGTTTTCCCTCGCACGTTGTAAGTTAACGTCCAGTTCGAATTACTACCGTCGTGCCCATATTTGCTGCTACTTGGCACTTGAGATTGGTACTGTTTACTTCTGTTTGTTTCTTGGTTGCATGTACTCTTTGTGTGGTGTTTTTTCTCTATTAATCAAAGATTTTTAGTTACTTTCCAACAAAAACTCACGCAATGTAAAGAAACCTTAAATTTTAACTAAAACCCATGCATAAAAATATTGATTTTTTTTATTATCAATCTCACCAACAAGATATAAGAATAAGTTGTTGAGAGAGAAGACATGGGGATGAACTAATAGCAAGAGAAGGGATGACTTCTTCTTTGAATTGAAGCGTTCAAAAAATTCATGTATTTGATTGATCTGTTGTATGACAATTTATAGTTCAAACAATTAGTAAAAATAAAAAATAATAAATGAATTGAGTTGATGGATTTACTTAAATCAAGTTATGGACCAATACAAGAATAACATAGAAATTTTAACAAAATAAATAAAACAATTAAAATATAATAAAAATTTTAAAATAATAAGAAAGAAAAATAAGTAAAAGTGGATCTCGCTTGCCCTTTATGTCACATGGCTTGGTTTTGGCATATTTTTAATTTTTTTTATTTCTATTAAAATAGAAGAAAGTAGAGAAAAAGAAAAAAAAACAAGTACAAAATTAATATAGTTAATGAACATTTTCATCCATGAATGCATAATTAAAAACTTTCATAAGTTTTAGAAAAAATAAATTATTCCAGGAACGAAAAGAATATAATTATTTTACATAAATAAAGTTTTAAATAAAACAAATCTCAAGAATCACTTGTTTGAACCAAAATGCTAGTAGTTTTGGATATCTCTTATCATTATAATCAATATAAGCCAAGCCAAACCTTAAAGTAAACTCTAATAACCATTCAAAATTGTCAAAGAACTCTAATAATCATCTATGGCTTTCTTTAATTCTTGTAAATAGCTTTTATAAAGTGTACAATGCTTCAGAAAATATGAGATTCAAGATCATTTATAAAAATAAAAATAGAGGTTTAGAAACTTTTGGTATAAAAACTAAAATGAAAGGAAAAGTCAAATTGAAGGAAAATGTTTTTTTTTTTTTTTTTTGAAAGATTTGTTGCCTCATCTGTGAGATTTATATTACAACTTTCGTAATGTTTTTTAACATATGTGACAGTTTTATACATTCCCCATGAGACTTCATACAACCATTGAGAGTTAGCCTGCGTTTCCTTTAGGTACATGAGTATTAAGAGTTGTGCTAAGATTGATATTGTTATAAGATTTTAAATTTTATTGTTGAAGTAGTAAAAAACTGCATCTTATTACTTTTTTTCTAAATACACCTCAAAAACTTATCATTCTCAAACTTTTAAATTTTCAAACTCTTACAAGGTTCACAACAAATTAATAATATTCTTTAAAAATAATAAAAAAATATTTTCAATTTTTTTAATTTGAATAAATTAAAAAATTGCAAGGTTGATGCTAGTCCTTGAAGTAATAAGAAATAAGATAAATCAAGAAACACAAATATTATCCGACGATCAATTGGCACTCCATTACGAGCAATTGTTAATTGCAAACACAAACTGGTAAGTTTATATGATGGAAGGAATGGAACGCTTTTTGGAGAGAAAAAATAAAATAAAATTCAAGACTTACAAGCAAACCCAACATTCTAACTCGTCACGTTAGATGGAGGCTTATGTGGATCATATATATGTTAAGAACTGTAGTGGTTGAGACCAAGAAAATCAAGGGAGTTTCTCATAGTCTCCATTTCACTTTTGCTGAATTTTGGAAGTCTCTCTGTTATAGTTTTTTTCCGTTTATTTTGGATATTCTCCATATAAAAGAGGGTGCAAAAAACTGCCAAATAAATTTTTGAATAATCCCTTCATTAGATTACTTAAATTCATATTTAAGTGTAAAATATTGATATTTACAACAAAGAAAATAATTTTTAAAAGTATTAGATTACTTTTGGTAAAATTATAATTTAGTCCTTCATATTTTTCTACTTATTCAATTTAGTCCCTACACACCAATTTCATTTCATAAGAAATTGGGTTATTTTTATTTTTGGTCCTTCAAGTTTTCTGATATTTATATTTCAACCCTTCAAGTTTTGAATAATTGTATTTGAACCTCAAAACTTTTGACACTTTTACAGTATAATCCTTACTTTAATTTAGTATCCCACGACATACTTCTCAATTCAATTTTCTTTAATACTCTTCTATCATCTTTATATACTTTTCTCATTTTACCTAAAAATCAATTATACACTACTCAATTTATTACTACTTTTATAATATAGCAATTTGTGGGTGTTACACAACTCTTTTCATACCTGTTATACAATCCTGTCAGATAATCTAGAGGTATTTAAAGTCATTTGTGATCGTAATTCAGCTGGATCAAATATCTCTCTCGTTAGGAGAATTCTACATATTTTATCCCCAGAAAAAAGGTGGTTTGTACAATACATTTGTTGAGAGGATAATTTGGTAGCGAATACTTTAGCTAAAATGGCCTTTGCAAACAAGGAAGATTTATGCTTATTTGAAGCCTCGCCTTTGGAGATTTAAGAAATTTTAGAAGAGGATATTGCTAGGGGTACTTTATTCCCTACTTCTATTTTGTAATCTCTTGTTATTTCTTTAGACTATTTTTTTCATAAAAAAAAGTGTTAGAATGCATAATGAAATAAGAAAAGCTAAAAACAAAAGAAAACCTAATGCTAGAATCAAAGAAAACCTAATGGAAAACAACTTGAATTTTTTGTTCGAGACGTTCTCAATGTGCTAAAATCACGAAAATTAAACTGGAGTCTCTTTATATGATAAATATCATATCTAAAAATTTTGGGCAAGAAATTCAACCCAAAAAATATTTTTATTTTTACTTTTTAGGTAAATATATTTTTTTTTCAGTGTACCAAAGTGCCAAGAAACAATATACCAAATTTTAGATCGATTTGAATTTGTTTACCCACTGAAACCAGTATTTTTTTGAAAATTTTCAGGGTAAAAATAATTTTTAGAGGTTGTTTAAGTAAAATCGGTGAATACAGTTTATTTAGCACAAGGAAATGACTGAAAAATGCCTAAATCAAATACCAAATGATAGGGGGCGGAGGAAGATTGTATTCAAATTATTCGACTCGAAAAATAATTCAAATCTGACTTGAAAGAAGAAACAAACAAATTTAGAAACAAAGAAAACAAAAACCACTAAAAGAATAAATTTAAGAATAAAAGAAAACTTAAGATTTAAAACATAGATAAATAATGACGTTAAACCCATCTACAAAGGAGTCTGCTACCCTAGCACGCTATTGTCTGCCGCCTCTAGCATGAGTTTTTATGTTTTTTTTTGCTTTGTTTTGTTTGTCCTCTTTGTTTTAGTTACAGTCGGTGCCTCTAAGGTAAACTTTTACTCTATGGTTGGAAAGTGTTGATCATGTTTCTGGTCTTCAAATCTGCATTCATGGAAACCGAATTAGCACAATTGACACTCAATGAGAAAGAAGAAGAAATTTTACAGATGCAGGTAGATCCGAGTACGGATAGAGAAGTGGGGGATTTTCAACTAGTGGGGTGTTTCCTAACAGCCAGTATAATCCACTTCCTAGCCATGAAAAGTACTATGGCAAATTTGTGGCATCCTGTTCGTGGGGTTCAAATTCGAGATCTGGGGGGAAAAGGTATCTTTTTTAGTTTTTTCATATTATGGATATGGAGAGAGTTTTAAAGGGTTCACCATGGACTTTCAACAATCACTTATTAGTGCTTTACAAATTGAAAAGAGGGGAGGATCCATTAAAAGTACCATTAATTTTTACTCCTTTTTAGGTACAAATTCATGGCATCCCTATTGGTATGTTTACTGAAAATTTAGCAGTACAACAGGGTAATTTTATAGGGGTTTTTTTAGACAATGATGGATCAAATCTAGGGAAAGAAAATCACAATTTCATGAGATTAAGGGTACAAATTGATATTAGGCGTCCTCTGAAAAGGAAGAAGCAGGTATGTTCTGCGGAAGATGCTCATGTGTTAAATTTAAGTATGAACGATTATCACTTTTCTATTTCTATTGTGGACTTTTTGGGGCATAGTGACTCTTTTTGTGAAGCAAAAATGATGCTCGTAGTGGAAATTGCTGAAATAGGTTGGGATTTATCATTGTGAGTACAATCTCGAAGAGCTTTATCAATGAATAGTATATAGCTACGTGAAGACGAGGAAATAAAATGGGAAGGAAACTGGAAGGATAATCGGGTTTTAAGGAATAGAACATGGGATAGGGATAACAAAGAAAGAAGTGGAAAAATTATTGATCCAATTTTGGGATTTAACTTAGAACAGGAACGTCATTTCTCGATCAATGGAAAGAAAAACTTTGGATGGATCAGATACAAACTGCTATGGAGCATTATTTGGAAGATGGTATCTTAATAGGAGAGAAGGAAAAAAGTGAAATATGGGGGAGATGGAAGATCCAACAGGGAAAGAAGAGAACAGTAATTCATTGGCAAGGAGTAGGAGAATGGTTGAATTTAATCTTTTATCATAGGCGGCTGCCAAAAGGCAAGCCGACTAGGCGCAATGAAAATCTTAAGCTGGAATGTCCATGGTTTGGGGAGCCCACAGACGATTCGTAGACTTCGACATTTGCTGAAAATCTATAATCCCCAAATAGTCTTTTTTATGGAGACAAAGCTTTGTAGAAGACAGATGGAACAAGCTCGTCGAAGTTATGGTTTTGTGAATAGTGTTGAATCGATTTAGAAGGTACTAGAGGATGGCTGTGTTTGGCATGGAGAAATGATGTTAATATAATACTTCGAAATTTTTCTAAAAGACATATTGATGTGGTAGTTGAAGACAATGAAGCAATAATCAATTGGAGATACACAGGATTTTATGGATCCCCTTATGCGTAAGATAAAAACGATTAATGGGCTGTTTTGAAAAGCTTATCTACTGATGTGGATATCCCTTGGTTTGTTTGTGGAGACTTCAATGAGATTATATATGGTTTTGAAAAAAAAGGAGGGCTGCCTAGAGATGAAAGAAGGATGGAACTCTTTCGAAGAATATTGGAGGAATGTCAACTGAACAACGTGGGGTTTTCTGGTAATTGGTTCACATAGGAGAGAGGTAATTTACCGGAGACGAACATACAAGAACGATTGGATAAAGGTGTCGCCAACACAGAATGGATTTCTATGTTCCTGGCGGTAAAAGTTCCAACACAAAATAGATTGCTATGTTCCCGGAGGTAAAAGTTCAACATCTAGTGCCTTCTTTTTCAGATCATTGTCATCTTCTAATTAATACAAGAATGATTGAAGAACGACTGAAGAACAATACCTTCAAATTTGAAGCTTGGTGGTTATTAGAGGATTCTTTCATTGATGAAGTTAAACTTTTGTGGGAGAAGTCTTCAGGGGAGTTGTTGCAGAAGTTGGAAAATTTTAAAAAAAAGGGCTGAAAAAATAGGCTGGGCAAATTCAAGTGAATAGGAAGAAGAGAAAATAGTTTCTAACAGAAAAATTATCTGAATTGTCTGAAGCTAAAAGAGATGATAAAAATTTGGCTGAGATGATTGATACAAAAATCCATTTAAATTTTGAGATTGAAAAGGATGAATGCTATTGGGAACAGAGGGCTAGATTGAACTGGTTGAAATTTGGTGATAAAAACAGGACATTTTTTCATAGTCAAGCAACACAGCGCCGGAGGACAAATTCTATTCATAAGCTGCAAAATGAAGATGGAAGAGAAATGGAGGCCTTACAGGAAATGGAGGGTGTTGCACGATCTTATTTTCAAAAATTATTTTCTACAGGGAATAAGGGAAATTACGCCTATTTGTTATCAGGGATAGGTCGTTGCGTCTATGAAGAGGATAATAAAAAACTTACAACATCCTACACAAAAGAGGAGATTCGAGAGGCAGTGTTTGATATGGGACCCACAAAGGCACCAGGTGAAGATGGATGCTGGCATATTATTGGAGTAGAAGTCAACTCCTTTTGTTTACGACTTCTAAATGGAGACATGGAGGTTAGTTCGATTAATTCCACTAATATTGTACTTATGCCAAAAATTACCAGCCCTTCTAATATGACGCAGTTCCGTCCGATTAGTCTATGCAATGTGATTTATAAAATTCTGGCAAAGGTTATAGCAAATCAATTTTGAGGAGTTATTGAAAAATGTATTGACGGTGCGTAGAGTGCCTTTGTGCCAGGACGATTAATATTAGATAATGTGTTGTTAGCTTATAAAATATTTCATATACTAAAACAAAAGAGATTGGGGAAGAAATGGTTTATGGCAGTTAAACTCGACATGAGTAAAGCATAGGATAGGGTCGAATGGAACTTTATAAAGGAGATAATGGTACAAATGAGGTTTACTAAAAAATGGGTAGATGCTCTTATGAAATGTGTAACAACTGTTTCTTGTTCAGTAGTCATTAATAGGCATATTGGAGAAAAGTTTTTACCAACCAGAGGACTTCGACAAGGTGTGTAACACCCCTAACCTATATCCGCAGCCTGAATAGGGTTACGAGGCATTACAGATCAAATCACATCAATATTACATAATTTAAACATTTATAGTCATAATTATGAAAACACAATCATATTGTCCCTTACGAGATTCTTTAAGGCCTCAGAACATGCTTAGAAGTGGTTCAGGACTAAACCGATAACATTTGCAAAATTTGGGAAACTTATAAAATTTCCAAACATTCATGGGTCATACGCCCGTATGAACAAGCCAGGTAAACCGTGTGAAAACAGGGCATACATACTGACTTGCACCACACGGGCCAGGACAGGCTCGTGTGCCATGGCCGTGGGAAATCTGGAGGGGTTATTGACTTGGGTCACATGGCCAGCCACAAGCCCAGTGCCAGCCCGTGTGTCACACAGGACTAGTAGACACGCCCGTGTGTCTGGGCCATGCCAAACCTGTAGGGTATACTAACTTACTTCGAAGGGCTACCCAAGGGACACACGGTCGTGTAACATGATCGTATGTCGTACACGGCTGAGACACACGCCCGTGTCTCTACCTGTGTGGACAAAAATAGGCTATTTGCAAAGCCAATTTGCCACCTTTTTCTCATGCACACCTAGCAATCAAAATGGTACCATTTCAAATACACTTATAGGCAGCCAAAATATCCATTTCAATACACATTATAAGCCATTTCAAAATCAAGCATTCATATACTCAATTCAACATCATTTGTACATTCAAACGCATACCAACTAGCATGATTCATTAATACAACCTATTTCAATATGTATTTTTACTACCATCAATCACACACAAAGCTTGACTCATAAATCATCTATTAGCCATTTATTTATTAAGTCCAAATTCATGCTTTTCATAAGTAAATACTTATCATATACCAATTAACTAAATGATCATCTTGAACCATCACCAATCATACCAAATTATGCCATTACACAAGGTAAATTACACATCAAACATAAGTCATTAATAAGCCATATAAAATGGCCAAATACATCACCAAAACCTTTATAAAAAAGACTCAAGCCTATACATGCCATATAACCAAGTCACAAGTGTATAAATACCGAAATAAAAAAAACGAGTAGTGTGATGCAATCTCCGCCGACTTCCAAACCAAACGAACGTCCGAATCACTATAAAACATAGAAAAATAACACAAAGTAAGCTATAAAGCTTAGTAAGCTCGTATGGAAATAAACTCATATTATTAAATAACTACATTTAAAACCATTATTCAAAACATGATATAATTCATATGATTGCACCATTCTATCTCGAATTCGTGCACATAGTTAAAGAAGCTTTTCTTGAGTTTATTCATTCAAAACACATATGGTTTGAATACTTATTATCAATTTATTCATATCTTCATATGCATAAGCAATTATATATTTAAACTTTATTCAATTCAATTTCCATCACCTTTTCCTTAGCCAAGTGAACTATGTGAAATATTATCGAATAACGGTATTTCGCACACTATGTGCCATATGTATATTTAGTTAAAACAACTATAAATCATATCTCACATATTATTCAATCCATACCTCATTATAGCCAAATAAACACATTTTGGCATGAGACATACTTATACATAAATCTTTCTCATTTCATATACATGATACACTAAGAACTTACCAAATTACCTTCATTTGATTCTCATATAGGTTCTGTACGTACCTGTATCACTTAATTCGATTGTACTTTCATTCTTGTCTTGACTTTGCCCATTGAACCATTCAGAATCATTAAGGATACTCGAAAATCACAATAGCTTGTATAATGCCATATCTCAGATATGGTCTTACATGTTATCACATATCAATGCCACTGTCCTAGACAGGGTCTTATAAGAAATCATATAACAATGCCAATGTCCCAGACATGGTCTTACACGTAATCACAATATAATGCCAATGTCCCAGACATGGTCTTACATTTAATCACATCTCGGTAATCCTAATGTCATGGCATTTGTATCTTATACTATTCCTAAGGTTCTTACGGGACTTTGGATATCGTAAGTTCTTTGATTCTTGCTCGTATTCATGACCATTCATCATTCAATTCAATTCAATAATAATTAAGCATTTATAACACAATTTAAATACTTTTATTAGCATACGAACTTACCTCGTTCGTTGTAACGACGAATTAGGTCGACTAATCCGATACTTTATTTTCCCCCGTTCTAGATCCAAATCTCATTTTTCTCAATCTATATAATAAAAAAATTTATTTATTTAATCATTAATTCATTCAATTTAACACAATTTACACATTTTTTGGAAATTACACTTTTGCCCCTATTATTTCACATTTTTGCAATTTAGTCCTTATCACATAAAATTGCAAATTCATGCAATTAAGGACAAGCCTATGCTAGCCGAATTTTACCCAAACTACTAGCAGCGCATAATTTTAGTTTATTCACACATCTAACTATGAATTTTACACTTTTCTCAATTTAATCCTTAATTTGCATTTTTGTCAAAAATCATTTTAATAAACTCGTATATCTAGCTTCAAAAATTAATAAACTATCATAAAACATCTAAATAACCAAGCATTCAACAATGGCATTATTCCAAATCTATAACGGTTTTGAAAACAAAGATACGGGCTAGCTAGATTAAGTTGCAACGAGCTCAAAAACGTAGAAATTAATAAAAACAGAGTTAAAACCGTACCTATTTGAGCAAAAACACCATGGCCGATTGTCAAGCTCTTCAATGGCTGTTTTAAACCCCATTTTCGATTGTAAATGGATGGGAGATGATGATATTTGGCTTTATTTTATTTATTATTAACTTCAATTACCTATTTACCCTTTTACCCTTTAAAAACATTAATAATAACACCAATTGCCATTCCACTATCATCCACTATCTAATAAATGGGTTATTTACCACATAAGGACATTCAATTTTAAGTTCTATAGCTATTTGACACCTTTAGCTTATAGAACACAACTTTTACATTTACGCGATTTAGTCCTTTTTATCGAATTAAACACTTAAACGATAAAATTTCTTTACGAAAATTTCACACAACTCTAATATCATACTATAAATATTGAAATAATAATAAAATAATTTTTTTTAAGTCAAATTTTTTGTCCTAAAACCACTATTTTGATTTAGCTAAAAACGGGCTGTTACAAGGTGATTATTTAAGCCCGTCCTTATTTCTTCTATGTGGTGAGGGTTTATCAAGCTTAATGAGACTAGAAATAAATGGAGGGTTTTTAAAAGGTGTTAAGCTTAGCAGAAGTGGTCTATAGGTACCTCACCTATTATTTGCAGGTGATTGCATTTTATTTGGGGAGGCAACAAGAAGGGGAGCAGATTTATTCAAAGACATTCTACGCGAGTACGAATCTTGTTTGGGTCAATGTGTAAATTTTGATAAATCAACAGTATTTTTTAGCAAAAATACATCTGAGCAAGATAGACGGTTGGTTGTCAATTCACAGGAGGTCTGCAGTTCGAATGAGCCAGAACGTTACCTAGGGTTGCCGAATATGGTTGGTCGGAGAAAAAAAGAATCTTTTGAAAATTTGAAGGACCGAATCAAAAAGTGTATTGATAACTGGAGTAATAGGTACCTATCTCAGGGCAAAAAATAAGTATTTATAAAGGTTACTCTTCAAGCTATACCAACTTACACGATGGCTTATTTCTTATTACCTAAATCTCTATGTGATGAACTAGAAAGTATCATTGTAAAGTTCTGGTGGCAGAAGGGACATGGAAAAAGAGGAATTTATTGGTGTACTTGGAGAAACCTTTGTTTTCTTAAAAGAGAATGGTGGTTTAGGTTTTTGAAATTTTGGTCAATTCAATATCGCGTTATTAGCCAAACAAGGCTGGCATCTTATTAATTACCCAAATTTATTATTGGCCAGAGTTTTAAAAGCAAAATATTTTTCGCAGTCGAGTTTTCTATATGCAGAGTTGGGAAATTTACCTTCACTCACTTGGAAGATTTTTTGGGCAGCAATGGGTCTTTTCAAAAACGGGTTGTGCTGGAAAGTGGGCAGAGGGGATAAAATTTCAATCTGGGATGATAGCTGGATTCAGGGGATCGATAAAATTGAAGGGTACAATAGATCAGACAATGAGGAGTTGAAGTCAGTTTCGGAACTTATTGATACTCCAAACAAAAAATGGAGGACGGATTTGATTAACAATACCTTTCAAGCGGAAATTGCTCAGAAAATCATGCAGATCCCTCTTGTGGAGACAGATCACGAGGATATTTAAGTTCGGAAAGGAGAACTGTTCGATGAATAGTGCCTATAAACTATTACAAGATGTTAATCTGGATCCTAGTAATTATTTAATACAAGCCAAAATTAAAGAATTTTACAGAAAACTATGGAGACTACAGCTACCTTCAAAAATCACAATCACTATTTGGCGAATTTCATGGGATTACATTCCTAATTTAGCTAATATCAGATACAGAAGAGTCATTTTAAATGCCAGATGTCCCCGCTGATGTTACTGGAAATAAGATAGTCATCATATCTTCTGCCAATGCACTATAACCATAGAAGTTTGGTAGATTTTAAATCTATCTTGGGTTACAAACAACATGAGTCAAAATATATGGGAGTGGTTAACCTGGGTTTTCAAGAGAGGCACTGAGGAACAATGTCAACTTTTTAGTTATGCCTTATGGTTAATTTGGTTTTCCAGGAACCAATTCATACATGAGAGGAAGTATACGGCAAGAAGAGACCTAGCACAAATAATACAGAAGAATATGGCGGAATATCAAGGAGTAAGAGCAAAGAAGACTCCCGTAAATACGAAAAAAAATCATAGAAATCAGGAGGACATACTGAGGATGACGATTCATTTTGATGCATTGTTCGACAAAAGAAACTCCAAATCAGCGACAGGTCTGGTGGTTTGGAGTCTGATAGGTGAACTACTGGCCTCAAAGTCGACCCTTCACAACAATATCTCATCTCCGTTTGCAACAGAAGCATATGCATGTTTAGAAGCCATAAAGTTAAGGATCTTAATGAGTACACACTCAGTTAAAATAATGGGGGATTCCAGAACAATAATTAAAAAATGCCAAACGTCATCAACAGACAAATCAGTTGTAACAGTCCGATTTAGACCCTAGTTAGAATAGTGGTTTCGAGACCACAAATTCGAGATAGAAAAATATTTAAATATTATTTTCTGTGCTTATGATATTTTAATTAGCATGTGTGAAAGTTTCATATTAAAATTCGATCAATTGTGTGCTTAATTTGATAAAAGGACCTAATCGCGTAAAATGTAAAAGTTACCTGCTATTTGTTAAAAGTGCCTATTTGGTTTGTCTTTGTTAATGAGAGGTCCTTATATGGTTATTACACCATTTACATGTATAATGGACATTAATGGCCTTTGTATAATGGTTTATTAATGTTTTGTTTTAAGGGCAATATTGGTATTTGGTAAATTAAATCATAATAGTAAAATAAAAAGCATGAAATTAGCCATTTGTTCATGCTACTCCACCAAAAATACAAAGAAAAGAAAAGAGAAAAGCTTACCTATGGTTCAGCCTTGGTTTCCTTTGATTTAGGTATGTATTTTGTTCGGTTTTTGATAATTTCTACGTTTTTATAATCGTTGCTTCGAATACTATCAAGCCCATGTCTCAATTTCTGACTTTGTTGATGATTTTGAAATGTGTAATTGATGAAACTATGAGTTTTGTGAAGTTAGTTGTTGATAAATGGAAGATATGTTTTGGGTTAACATGTTTTATCTTTGGGTTTTTGATGAAATTGAGTAAAATAGGCTAAATTGTGAAATTTTTAAATTGAGGGACTAAAATGTAAAATAAATTAAATGTGTGGACCTGTATGAGTGCTATGAATATTTGGCCAAGCATGACTATATGCAAATTATGTGTATTTTGTGATTTTGTGAATTAAGGACTAAAGTGTCAAAATGTGAAAATATGAGGGCTAGTTTGCAAAATGCCCTAAATATGTGTTTATGGATTGTTTTGAATGAATGTGAGTTTTAATAAGTTAAATTCAAATTTATATAGATAGAGAATTAAAGAATACGAAATTAGATCGGGGAAAGTCAAAAGTTATCGAGTAACCGATTCTATCCATCTGAATTCGTATGAGGTAAGTCGATATACAAATAAACGTGTTTAAATTGAATTATTACTGTTCATATGATATTGATTGTGATAAATGAATATTCAAGCTCAATATGTGATATCCGAGAAAGTATCGACTAAGTTCTAACGTCTGAAAAGCTCCGTAGGAACCTTAGTAATAGTTAGATATATATGTCATGACATAGGATTTTTGATATCTATTCTGTGTGTAAGACCACGTCTGAGATGTTGGCATTGACTTCTGTTTTGCGTGTAAGACCATGTCTGGGACATTGGCATCGTATCTGATTTCGTGTAAGACCCTGTCTAGGACAGTGTCATCAATGTTTGATTACATGTAAAACCACATCTGGGACGTTGGAATTGTATATGTTTTCTGAGTTATCCACGTATCCTTATGTTTCCGAATGGTTCAAACAGGCATTCGAAGAAAATGAATGACTTTGTGAAATTGTATCCGATTCAGTTACGTTTGCACTGTATAGTATTATTGAGAATGAAAGGTAAGTATATGTATAAAAGATGATCTATGATCTAAGTATATGAATATGAGGTTTGTGTTGATATTTGGCTACAAAGTATGAGTAATTTGATGATGTTTATATGCTTTAAATGATAAGTTTACTTGTATATGGCTTACTAAGCTTTTGAAAGCTTACTTTGTGTGTGTTTGCATTGTTTTATAGATATCGAAGCTATGTGAGCTCGGGGATCATCAAGGATCATCACCACACTATCGAACCTTATTTTGGTACTTTGAAAATTTATATATTAAAGTATGGCATATATAGGCTAGAAGTGTTTTTGATTATGTTTTGTAATGTCTTTATCATGCCATGTGATATGGCTAAGTTGTGTTTGAACTTATAGCTTAATATGTGATATAATGGTGGTATCATATGATATGTTTTGAATGACCAAAAGAAATGGCCAATGTTGATAAGTTTTGGTAAGTTTTGATCATGAGATTGAATAATGTATTGAAATATATGTTTTGATATACTTTTGTCTTATGTTTTGACATAGATTAGTAAGGTTTATGAGCATGGAATTGGTTGGCAATAATATGTCATGAATGACTTATGTTTTGGTTGTGAATTGGTCATAAAATGTTGTGCAAATATGCTTGGTTTGGTGCTTGTAGGTTTGACCCAATTGGGATGGCAAATTGGCTATTCAAATGGCCTATTTTTGTCCACACGGGTAGAGACACGGGCGTGTGTCTCTGCCGTGTGTGACACACGGTCACGTTACACGGTCGTGTGTCCCCTAGGGTATCCTACGAATTAAAGTCAGTATACCCTCCAATTTTGACACGGCCTAGACACACGGGCGTGTCTATTGGTCATGTGTGGCACACGGGTTGGCACACGGGCGTGTGGTTGGCCGTGTGGCCAAGTCAGTAACCTCCCTAATTTTCACACGGCCTGGCACAAGGGCGTGTCTTGTGGCCATGTGGACAAGTCAGTATGTATGCCCTGTTTCGCCACGGCTTAGACACATGGGAGTGTCTAATGCCGTGTGAGGCACACGGCCTGTTCATACGGGCGTGTGACCTTTGAAAAGTTAAAAATTTTTCTAAGTTTTGAAACTTTCATATGTTATCGATTTGGTCCCGAATGCATGATTTAGACTTTGTATGCTCGATTTACATTCATATTAAATATGAATGACTTATATTTATTAAAATGAGATGATATTTGATATATGATTGTTCTGAACAGAGTTATAAGTCCGATAATGCCTATTAACCTATTCTAGCGGTAGTTACGGGTTAGAGGTGTTACATCAGTGATCGGAGCAATTATCAGAGATATTCAGAGTAAGAAATCTTGTTTTCAAGAGATTGATTTCCAGCATATTTACAGATCAGGAGATTTGCGAGCCCATAGAATTGCAAAGGACACTTTAGAAAGAGGAGAGAATCTTACTTAATAGGAGAAGAGTTGAACCGCCATGCTTTGATTTCGGAAGGGCGATGGTTAAGAAGCCCAGATTGAAGATGCATTTGAGGGTAAATTATTTCAAAAACAGATAGCAAGTAAAGATTTTTTTCATGGGAAAACGCTATCGTCTGAACGGACAGGACTTTTAAAATGAAAAGTCGAGAAACTTAATGAAATCCAACCGTTTGAGTTGACTAGGGTAGATAATTAGTTTTCTTTTTTCCAGATTCATTTATTGCTTTACGTTATCATTAAGTTATGTTTTTTTTTTAATTTATTTAGGAGGTATTCACTAAAAAATAGTTTAGTGAAGTCTGAAGCTATGTTTTTATTTCGCTTTAGTAGGCTTGAGCCCAATGGTTTTGTTGGGTCTCAATTGTTTTCTTATTTTATTTAATGAAATACCCAGTCAATTTATTTAAAAAAAACATAGATAAATAAAGAAAATGAAAATTAAAAGGTAGAAGATGGATCGAATAAAGCGATGGATATTGATAGAAAATAGTTGTCCAACCAAACCCTTTGAAATATAAACCCCGACAAATTTAATTAATGACTCTAATCAGTCCTCCAAGAAATAATCTTTGAAAAATTGAAGGATGAATAATGAATTCCCGCGATTCCTTGAAAAATGCTGAGAAGACAGAACCACTTTTAAAAATTACAATGAAGTAATCAAGCATGAAAGAAATTAACTCCCAGAGTTAAAAAATTATTAATAAATGAATCAACCAATTTAAAAAATTATTACTAAATGAATCAACCAATGCCTTTAATGAACAATGAAGAGGCCTTTATATAGGCTAGTTAATGACATCCAAATAAAATTCCCAAGTACAATGAAACTCTAATTAATCTAAACAAGAAGTAGTTTTAATAGAACTAAACATTCTTGTCGACTAAGAAACATAAAATTCCTAAACAACTTGAAATAATTAAAGATATCTTCAAATTAAGAATAAATAACAAAATAATAATATATAATATATATAATATTTAGCTCATATATAATCAAAATTAGGCCTTAAAATCGAACACAATATGATTTAAACACAAATTAAAGCTTGACACTCGTAATTTCTCGTAATAATCCCGTCCAAAAATTTTGTTTGCGCAGTCTTTAATAAAACGGTCATAACTTAAGCTCTCAGACTCCAAATCAAGTGATTCAAAGTGTGTTTCAAATTTAAAAGATAAATCTTCGAACTCTTTGAGACATCTCAACCCAGAAATACTTGGATCCCATCTAAAAAGTCATTGCAAGTTGACTTATTTTCCAAACTTGAAAAATGATAGCTTTGGTGAATGAAATTTAATAAATTTCACCCTATCCGTGTATGTATGTAACACCCCAAACCCGGCCTAGACGTTATGGCCAGATCCGACGTGCCACATCGAAACGTTCAAAACATTTTATATTGTTGATCTAGAAAAACTTACTTAGTGTTTTAAAAGATAATTTCGTTATAGGTTAAAGTGAATGGAAGCTGCGCACCAGGTAGGATTCAAGAAAAGAGGAGGTGAGTCAATTTGACTGCTTAAGTACCTAGCTCTTCCATGATCCAATCCTAGACATGCACACAACCATTGCCACACTTTAAGCTTATTACTTGTCCACGAACAACAAATTAAGTTTTAAGTCTATTTAAAATATTTATTTCCTTTGAAACATTTACGTTGCGGAAACTTTACTCGGTTATCGTGATATTTTAAAAAAATAAGTAACTTTTATAAAACGCGCCCTAGAGCTAACCTATTTAATGACCCAAAATATTAAGAATAATAAAAAAGCGGCCTTATTACAACTTTAACTTGAGAATAAAAATAATCAAAATAATAAATGCGAAACTTATTTTAAAGAAAACAAAACTTAATCTTCGTAGCCACTCAATCCCACCACTCCAAGTCCATCGATCTAAGGCTCACTGCAAAGATGGGAAAAAGGGGGTGAGTTTGGAAAACTTCGGTGTATAAAGTATCCCAACCAGAGCCCAAATCGGTTCAAGCTTTCATCGGGCCTAAGCCCTATTCGAGAAATCACGATTAATCGGGCCTTAGCCCATATCAATATTAACGGGCCATAGCCCCTTACGAGAAAAGAGTATCTTTGGCCTAGCCCATATCAAGATCAATCTGGGCGTAGCCTATTACAAGTCGAGATATATTGGGCCTTGCCCATATTAACACTGATTGGGCCCATTTCAATACTGATTGGCCCATAACAAAAACAGTCTCATATGATTAATGCATGATAACCCCATCCAACCTCGCACTTGCCTCCTTCCATCCCTACACTTCCCGTGGGAATAAATCACCCACGCCATCCCTACACTTACGATGTTAGCACCGATTACGGCACTAACTATAATCTGCAAAGAAAGTCGCTTATATTAGAATATGTGGCACAACCACCGAGCGAGTTCTTCCTCCATAACAAAACCCAACCCCATGCGGTATGACATGTATGCGAATATATATAATTAACAAGGCATGCTTGAAAAACGATGATTATAGCTTAATAACGCTTATTTACCCTCGAGGCGTAATAGTAAACTTACCCCTTGAGGGTATTACGATAATTCTACCTTATAGAGTAATTTTATCGGTCTTTTTAGGGTTTACGTACATATTCTAACCATTAACACATTAATGTAAGCACTTACCGAGCATTTTTACGAATTGGGCCCGTTGGCCCACTAACCCATTTTCGGCCCACTAAGCCCAAATATCTTGAAGTGCACGAAATTGCGCACTCTGCAATCATACCGCTGCGATTATCAAAATTAACAACCAAACCACCTCACAAGCGCCATCGCGCGCGCAAGTTCATAAATACCGGCTTTTTCGCTTTTCGCTTTTCTGCGATCTAGTCTATGAGTGGGTGTCGTTTACACACTGCTTTTTGCGATATTCCTCGATTTGAGACCTCCTACACGATTTCTCCTATAATCCATCGTTAATAATTAGCTTCCCATAATTGAACCAAACCAAAAATCATCTAATACTAATACTTACACATTTAGCCACCATCCGTAATGGCCTTAGGAATCTTACCTTTGCCGTGATTTATGACGAGATCTAGCCACCACAGTGATCCAAGCTAATCCAAATCGACACTACGCCTTTATCGCTCCTCCACTATAGACATCATAAAAATATTAAAAGAAGAACCCCATAAAGTCTATACCCATATTCACCACCTCCTAAACTAGAGAGGGTTTCAACTTTTCTTAACCTCCATAATACCGAATTGATTAAAGCTACGAGCACTTACCAAGGTTCACCTACCCAAACGGTTTTAATCCGTGTCAATTCCGATTCAACACGCTCGACTTCAAAACACTAGCAAAAATCGCACCACAAGGATTCTAAAAATCGGCCACCAAGTTACCCAAGGATCTTTGTGCTTTCTGGCTTCGGATCATCAAGAAGAAGTGGTTATGGACCAAAAAGGGTGTTGACAAAAGAGTTGAAAGGCTTCTGACATAACATGAATTGGCTAAAAGAAAAAAACAAGTGCACACCTCTATGGAGAAATCGACTTCCTTTGCCTACTTCGGGATTTGGCTTGTTGCTATTCGGTTAGCAATGAAAAGAATGATAGGATCAGAATCGGCAAGAGAAAGAAAAGAGAAGAGGGGAAGAGATGAGAGAAAGAAAGAAAATAGAAAAGGAGAGAATTGTTCAGCTTTTAAAAAAAAAAGAAAAAAATATGAGCAAAAGAAATAAGATAAGATTAGAATAAAATAAAATCCTTTTCCAATTTTAATTCCTTCCTTATCTCCTTAATTCATGGCCAAATTCAAAGTTTGAATTTAATTCAAACTCTCCACTGCTGAGCAGCAGTCCACCGCTCAGCCGACTCTTCCTGCTGCTGGTCCTTCCCACGCGCGTACAGCAAAAAGAAGTTTCCTTTTGCGCATAACACTGTTCGAACCTGGGACCTCCAGGTTGCCCAGCACGCTGCTAGCCACCGGGACAGGTCTCCTTCTTTGATATAATAGCGTCGCGTTTACCTTTAAACCTTATCTGTTAACGTCCTGAGTTCTTTTAAAAATAAAACAGAACATACCTGCGCCTGGACTCGAACCCGAGCCACCCTAGGACTCCTAACGCACTGTTGCCGCTGCGCCACAAGCCTCTTAGTGGCATAACTCGGTCGCAACTATACTTAAACCTTACTTTAGTGCGATCTGGCTTATTAAAATAAAAACAAGCATTTGCGTGTGCCAACCCTCAAACCTAAGCACCATACCACACTCCCAGCGCCTCTGCCACTGGGCCGAGCTTCCCTTTTGTGTTACCTTTTAACCCAAACTTTATATAACACTTCCCTGCGTCGTTCCCTGATATAAAGAAAAAAGAAAACTCTTTTGCACATGTTGGGAGTTGAACCCCAACTCTCCTTCCCACTACCTAGCATGCTTAGCCACTAGGCCAGGTTCTCCTTTATGCTAAAACTCAACCCAATTTATTAATAACGCCTACTGCTTAGATTCCCTTAAGAGGCATAAATAATTATTTTTGCTAGAGTCTTGGATCGAATTTTTCCCACACTTTAAACATTTTTAAATTTATTTGAAAAAATAAATTTAAACACCACATTAATAATAATATCTTCTATATTTTTAAATAACAATAATAACCATAACAATGACAATAATATATATTTTTTCCTAATAATAATAATTATAATTTCCAAAAATCAATAAAAATAGATACAGTAAAATTTTTTAATAATAATTTAATTTAAACACTAAATTAACAACAATAATTTTATAAATATATTTGTATCTAATAACTATAATTTTCATAAAAATATCAGTAATAATAACAGAAATATTTTATCAATATATATATATATATATATATATATATTTTAAACACTAATAATATTTAAAACTTCTCAATATTCAGGATTTTCTTCTATCCGAACACAGGCTCAAAGCCCAATTCTTCTAGACCCAAATTCAGGATGTTACAATGTATCACTTTGAGATTAATTTGTTTTCCCAATATGATCCTATTTTATCTCATGATAACCATTACATCTTTCTTCATGAAAAGTCAATTATTAAAAAATAGTAATTAAATCATTTATCTCTATGACAAATGACTCGTGACTTATGTCATGCGAAATTCGTATACTCAATGTATCAACTTCCAGTTCATTTATCAATCAAACATAGGCTATCAATACATCAAAGTGTATGAGTCACGCACACATAGTGACTTATTCATAATTGAGGTAAGTCACACTTTGAACATCACAAGTGAATAAATCCATAAACGAATCAAGGATCTATTCTACTTGGGTCTTGTCTGATGTACTATTAGTTCAGCTAGTCACATTTATATCTCTATCTTTTAGGAGTCATTCGCTTCAATACCTAAGACAAAGTATCTCCCCATTTGAACCTGATAGACAACATATTAGTCTATCAATCAATTTACTCAATTTTGATTAGATTAATGACGCGTTTAGATTATCTACTTATCAAAGTTGTTTTCTTGCACTATAATCTGACCAGGTAATACTGTTTAATATTAGTTTGAATGTTAGATAACCAGTGAGCCAATATTTGCTTTTATTTTGCTTTTCATGCAAAAATTGTAATGACCCAATTTTCAACGCTGTTGCAAAATTTGATTTTAGATTGAATTAATTGAGTTGAGTTAGTAAATAATTAAAATAGAATAATTACAAGTCAATTATGGATAAGAAATGTTGAATTATTAAATGTTATTGAATTAAATTAGATATTAAAAATAGTACAGGGATTGAATTGTAAAAAGAGTCACTATTAGATTTTAATTAGGAAAAGGGAGAAGGACCTACTTAGAAATTAAGCTAAGGAGTAAATGATAATTAGACCAAGTTAATAGTTAGTGGGATGACATGTTAAATTCATCCGTCATCGTTATTATGAATTATATTAAGTAATGGTTTTTGTTAATTAACTAAAGGAGATTAATTAAATTTAATTACAATTCTAATCTAACTATATATATGTGGTATAAGTGGGAGAGAGAAGGTTATCTTCTCCACCCACTCTTGCTGCCCAAACTAAATAAAGTAAAGAAAGATTTTTCCTTTTCTTTCACCATTGCCGGGAAAGATAGGTGAGTTATACTTTTAATTTTTGTAAAATTATTGATTAATAATGTTAGTTTATGAAAGCTCATGCAATAAATTATGCAATTAATAAGTTTTAAGTTAGATTTTCATTGTTAGAAAGTTTGCAAATCTGGATATAAATAACTTGAATTTATGCATGAACCTAGTTAAATTAAGTGATGGAAAAATATGCTAGAAATGTGGTAGGTGATATTGAATCCGGCTTAGGTTAATTGATAAATTATGTTTTACTTAGGACTAAATGATAAGGAATAAAAATTTTGAGGTTGATAGTAAAATAATAATTGTAGAAGGTCCTTGTATTATATTTATTAAGCCGAATTTAAATTTGGTCGGATGAATTGTGGCATACGAGTGTCTCAAATATTAATATTAGTAAAGACAAAATTGAATAAATTGAAAGTTGTTAAGAAATTATGTTATAGATTAAAAGGATAAGGCCCCTAATAAGTAAATATAAAATCAAATTTTGTTTCAATACTAAATATTGAAAGATATAACCATTTTGGATATAGGGACTAAAATGAAAAAGAATGCAAACTATGTTTAATTTATGTGCTTACATGTGATAATGTGAAAACCAATAACGTTTTTATAATCGAATTATCATACATAGCTAAAGAAGATGTTGGACCATCTGGAGATAAATGAAAGGTGAAGGTCGTAGACAAATAGCTATTCCAGTTTGTGCTTTATTATTTCTTTTCAATACATAGCTTGCTAAGTGTAAATTGTTTAATGTAATGTTTATATACTTGTCTCATGAAGGCAGGGGCAAAGTTAGAAAAGTTTTTAAGAGAGGCCGAAATTAAATTGTAATTTTTACGATAGTAAAAATGTAATTTCACCATTTTAATAGCCTATATTTTTATAATTTTTAAAGGATTAAATTAAATTTTTATCATTTTTAGGGGGCTAAAGTATAATTTTATCTTTATTAATTTAAAATTTTTAAATATTTAAAAGGTCTAAATGAAAAAAAATCATTTTATGCTGGGGGGCGACCTTGCCAACCCCCAAGCTACGCCATTGCATGAAGGGTGAGTAAACTTATATTGTGATTAAATTATGGAATGTGATGGAAGTATTTGTATATATGATGAGTATTGATATGTAAATTTTATGATTATGTAATGAGATAGCCGAAGTTGCTTCGTAACATAATGTATTTGGATCCGATGATTGGGTTGGATATGGAGTGTTTAAAAAATTCTTGATGATAATATACAAAAAAAAAATATTAATGACAATCAATTATTATTTATTAAACTAATTTATTCGAAAAATTACAAATATATAGATGAAATTACTATACTAAGGTCACTAGATCCCAACAGTTAGACCAGTTGACCCGCAAACTGGCAGGCTTGGTTGTATTGATAGTTGAATCAATTTTCTCTAATTTTTATAAATATATATATATTTTATTTTTACGATTTTTTTAATAATTTATTCAATTGAACTAGACAAACTGATCAGACTAGAACCAGTGGTTTAATCAGTTCGATTATCGATCCAGTTATGAAAGGCTTGTACTTTGTAAATGTTGAGAGCTAAAATTACTTTTTAGAGTTAGGATTAATTTGATATAATGTCTGAATATTGAAGGATTAAATTTGTTTTTAAGCTAATAAGAAAATGCCATGTTAGACTTCATTTATTAACTTAACCTCATGTGACTAAAAAATATAATTTCAAAAATTTTAATGATTAAATAAAAAAAATTATAGTTGGGTGACCAAGATAGAAGCACTTTCATAGTTGAGTTATTATTTGTATAGTTTACTCTAAATATTAATTACATTAAACTTAATATCAATATTAATATTTAAGATTCTTATCAAATTTGTATCGCATTTCAATCAAGTTCCAACTCAATGGAAAATTTACCAAAAATTCCTTACTTTTACAAAGTGCTTTTTGTCTTTACATATAAATTCTAGAAAAATATTTGTGCATGATAAAATTCAAACCCGAACATTATGATTTTTAACAACTTAATCTCACCATTGTAACTAAAATCATATTTGGTTATTATATAATTTTTTGGGAGGTAAATTATCTTGTTAATCACTTTAAATAATGATTATTTTTAAATAATTTGCTCATCGTTGTTAAAAAAATTGGCCAAACTAATCACTTTACCGTTAAATATCTCTTCTTGTTAAGTTCATTTTTTAAATTACAATAAAAGTTGAAAAATTTTTTATGCCTTAAGAGATGAAATTTTTATGGTGAAAATTTGAAAGCCATAAGCATTTTATTAATTTATTTTAATTTAATTTTTTTTCATATTAAAAGTTAAAAAAATATTTTTTTAAACTCTTCTAACTTTTAGCATTGTGGCCTGTGCAGCGCACTTTCAAAGAACCCTCAAGGCAAAACCTGCACACCACCGTCATTATATTTGGCACAACTCTTGCCACTCAACATCCCTATCACCACCCTCTTTGACACAACATCATTTTCATCATCCCACGCGCTTATTCTCACCATTGTTGCCTCCACCTCCACCTTCCTCAGCATTAAACTTAGAAGAATCTATTGCTTTAACTATCACACTAAGGGCAAGTTCTTCATTACTTTTCAAAAGCACTTCTGGCTTCAAAAACACTTCTGGAAGAAAAGCTGTGCGGAACAAGTTGCTTTTGGCTGAAATTTGTAGCTTTTCAGAAGTGCTTTTCAAAAGCACTTCTGAAAAGGAGAAGCTAAAATTTTTAGCTTTTCCTCTCTCAAAAGCACTTTTAGTGATTAATTACTTTTTCACCCCTCCAATAACATAGTACTTTCCCGTTTTTTTTCTTGATACTTAATTACAAATATGTTAAAATCATTAATTAAAAATAAAAAAATATTTTTAAAAATACTAATTACAAATATTTAATAGTTATATTTAAATATTTAAAATATAGTTTATATATTCTAATTAAAATTTATAAATAATTAAAATTTATTGCTTAAAATATTTAAAATTTATATTTTATATATTAAAATATTAACAAGAAGTTATAATAAATTTTTTATATTCTTACTAAAATATAATAATATTAACTAATTTAAATATTATTTAAATGCATATTTATTACTTGATAATAACATGTCTAAAATGGACATTTTATTTCTCAAAAGCACTTTTTGACAGCAATGCTAAACACTCAAATTTTAAACTAAACTTTTCAAAAGCACTTCTCAAAAGTACTTTTCCACAGCACTTCTCAAAAGCACTTTTCAAAAGCAATGAAGAACTGGCCCTTACACTCGAAGCCCAAATCATAAACAATCACCTATACTAAAAACTCAACAAAAGAAAAATCCAATCAGCATAATAAAAATAGAATTGTTCCCTATTATTTCGAAGAAACTAAGGGTCCGTTTGTTTATTAGGAAAATATTTTTCAGAAAATATTTTCCTAGTTTTCTAGTATTTGTTTGCTTGAAAATAACTTACATTGGTAAAACGTTTTCAGAAACACGGGAAAATAAGAAGGGATTTTAGGGAAAATGTCTTACAGATTTTTAATCGGTAAGACATTTTCCGAAAAATCTTCCTCCACTCTCACCATATTCTGTTAATACATACTTCATCCGGCTAAATTATGCATTTGAATAAAAACTGTATAATTTAGCCGGATGAAGTATGTATTAACAGATATACTTAAAATCTAGTTGGTAGTTAAAATTATTGTAATATATGTAAAAATAACTTAAAGTATAAATTTATTAATATATATATATATATATATATATATATAATAAACTCAAATAAATAATGAAAATATAATAAATTCTTAAATATATATATATTTAATTTAAAACAGTTTTTATAAAATATTTTCAGGAAATTTATTAAATAATAGAAAATATTTTACATATATTTATCTAAATATTAAAAAAGTAAATTATTTTCAGAAAAGTAAATTATTTTCTAAAAATTATTTTTTAGAAAATATTTTAGTGACAAATAAACGGGGTTTAAATCAAACCTGCAAATAGAAAAGAAAAAAGTCAATATTCAACAAAAAAAGGAAAAAGAAATTGAAAAGGAAATAGAAAAGGGGCTTATCCCGATTTAAGTTTGGGTTTAAACTTCTGGGATTCTATTTGACAATCTGACAAACGATGAGAGTGAATTAATCAAAAGAGAGCCACACAATCGAATGACCGGGGTGATAGATCAAGACAAAAAAAATTGAATGATGATAAAATTAACAAAATCAAAATAGAAAGTAAAGTTATCAAAATAAGAAAAACTAAAATACTACTGAGGTGGTTTACTTAAGTTTAAAAAGAAACCCCTCTTGGCGGGCTAATGAAAGTGGCGCCATTGCCTGAACGGATTTACGGGCTTCTTATGGTTACAGGTAAAGAGAAGTGACATTTCAAGCCAAAAGGTCGCAACTATGGAAGACGTGAATCAAGATTACCGTCGAAAATCGGAAATCTATTAGGCGTTAGGGTTTGTAAAAAGCGTTAAAGAAAGATGGAATTAGAGAATAAGGTCAAGGTTTCAGTCTTTCTTTAAATCGTAATCGTGCATTCTTTATTCAATTTTCGTTTTTTTTAAGCGGAAGGTTCTTTTTTGCAATTCCATTTTTTCTCCCGGAAAATGTTTACTTTAGTAAAGATAGATTGTAAGGAAGACTCGCAAAGACAAAGGTCTTTCTTTATTTCATGCATCTCTGTCGTTCTTAATAAAATAATGCACAAGTGCCTCAGTCGTCAGCTTAAGCCGCCGTGGCGCCGTGCCTTATATCTTATATATATATATATATATTATGGAAACAACCTTGAACCTTCCATTTCCTACCGAATTCAACTGGCTTGCTGGGCGACGAACGTGCTACTCAAATTCCCAGAATAACACTGTCATGTCCTAGTCCCTGTAGCCTAGAGGTATCTTTCAATCTTAGCTGCTCTCGTTCTTGTTGTGTTCGTTGCGGGATATGAAAGACGAATCTGAGTGCTTGGGTTTCATAATTGCTTAGTAATAGAACAAGTTTCATAGTTTATCTTGAATTACATGTTTGATATGCTTCGTATTTTGTACGTATATACACTTTATGAAAAGATGAGGATGGTTGCTGAAACTTGAAACTTTGATTTTTAATCCCATTTTCCTTGTATGAGTTACAGTCTTATAGATTTGGTTCTGAACATTATAAATTAAAAATGTTTTGTGTTACTTTATGTCCGGGTGTGGTTTAAGTTGGGATCATAGTTACCTATTTTGTTATTCTCATTTTCTGTATGATTTCTGTTGGGATGTATATGGATTACCATTTGCTACAAATTTGTTAAATGTTGAAGCTGTTTCTTTTAATGCAGATAGTACATTGTTGAAGAGCAAGGACTGTATAGTAAGTAAAAATAACTAGGCACAAAATTTCCTTTTACATTTCTTATTTTCTACCATGAGAAGGAGAAGATGAGTTGAGTAAATGTCTAATCGAACTTCTCTTTTCCCCCTCTCTTTCAGGTGGTGGCTGGTGATGGCATTTGAACCCTTGGTTTGGTATTGTCAGCCAGTGGCAAATACGGCTTGGACAAAAGTGGTTGATGGTGCTTTTGGTGTATACACATCTTGTGCCATCAACTCCATGGTGATTTCCGTTTCTCATTTGGTTTTACTGGGCTTGTGCTGTTATCGGGTATTTCTGATAAAGAAGAATTCCCAAGTTCAGAGGTTTTCTTTGAGTTCAAAATGCTATAATTGTATACTTGGTTTGTTGGCTGGTTGTTGTACCATCGAGCCACTACTAAGATTGTTGATGGGTATTTCTATCTTTAATTTGAATGGAGAGACTGGTCTTGCTCCCTATGAGGTGAGTTTCTGTTCAAACTTGTAGGCGGTGTTGTACTTGTTTGTAGCCTTACTGACTTGGACTTTATCTTCTAGTATAACACCATACAATCAAGAATATTTTACTAAACTTTAGTGGAATAGGTTCTTTATTTCTAAGTTTAAATTTTCGAGGACCATTATAGCTACTATTATGGCTAGAAAACCAGACCACTGGTATACTTGTACTGAATCTATTTGCTTATTTCATCTAATTTAATTTACTTGATTCCTGGTGATTCTTAGATGTTACCATTAGTTCTCGGAATTCAATTTGGTTATCTACTATGCGCAGTGCAGCAGCTTGCTCAAACTTGTATGTGCTTTGTAATTTACTCCCTTACAGGCAACTTCTTTGATCATTGAGGCTACTGCATGGTGCTCTGTGCTTATTATGATAAGGTTGGAAACAAAAAGTTACATGTGTGAGTTTCGGTGGTATGTGCGTTTTGGCATTGTTTATGTTCTTTTGGGTAATGCTGTGCTACTCAATCTCATTCTGCCCGTGAAGGATTTATTCCACAGGCTAGATTCCTCACATTCATCTATTTAAACTTTATCTGTTTGGGCCCTGAGTAGATAAAATATACTGTACTTAAATATGTCACTAGGACACTCACAATTACAAGTTTGTTTGCTCATGCAGCTATGCCCTATATTTGAGCATCAGTACCTTTTTCTGCAAGGTTTGTTGTATATATTTTCCATTTATCCTACTCTATTTTTCCCAATGTCTCCATAAAATATTTGTTTTCCTGCTTTTATATTTGCCTTGATGCCAGTTAACCACTTACATGTCACTTTAGGTTGACATGACTTGGCATCAATTGAGGCAACCTCCTTTTTTTTCTTGGTTACATTCTTTCCACTTACTATACTAAAAAGATAACATATTCACAAAATCTTCTTGGTCTTAAAACCAAAGTGGAGAGATCATTACTAGTATTTTGTCCAGATTGCTCCCAAATTTATTTAGGCCTTTATAACCTCTTTGGTTTGAAGTAATTAAGTTCAAGCTCCAGATCAAATGCCAATACTTTCTAGTGCGATCTAAAATTAAATTAGGTGGGACAGAAAACCTGGACCCTTTATTTAAATGCTTTTAATGCTTTTGTTTTCAATTAATTTTAATGCAGTTTCATTTACTTGTGCTTATTTTCTGATGCAGATTTTATTTGGGATTCTTTTACTTGTTTATTTTCCCAATCTCAATCCCTGTCCGGGATATATTTTGGTACAAAATGAGTCATATGATGATGAAGAATATAAACCACTTTCTGGAAGAGAGCAAATTTGCCCGGAGGGGCATGCCAACTTTATTTCAAGTAAGTACTCTGATTGAGTGGTGATGGTACTGCAAGTCCAAAAAGTTAAAATAGCAGCAGGCTTGCTAGTTATCTGTTGAAAAGCTCCATTTTGATGGAACTATAACTAACTAGGTAATGACTGGGTTGGACTGTGAAAAAGCAACCTGTGTTTTGGGATGCTTTACATTGCGAAATGGATATAATTAATATGTATACATGCATCTATATATATATATTCTTTACCAGTAGCCTGGTATCCTTGGGCCATGTTGCTCAGAATCGCCAGTGTTGGAGCTGGGTAGGTGTCCAAGACTGGTGCATTCCATATTTTCTAGATTTTCCCTTTTATATGGTGGGTTGAGGCCCCATACCATGTCCACTTGACGAGTTGGATAAGTGTCTAACAAGAAGATTGAAGAGTGCATAATAGTCCTTGGTATTCCTTTTAGGTTCTTTCACTTGTGTAGTAAGACAGACAGTTGGGTTGAGGCCCCATACCATGTTCACTTTTCTCCACCTCTCTATCTCCGAAGAGGGCCATATAGCAGGTTGCAGTTAGTGGGGCTACTAGGAAAGAGTTGGGTTGTGTTGAGTTTTAACTGTAAGCATCATGTTGCAACATCAGTTCTGTGCGAATGTTTGGTCAGGGATGCTTGCTACAATCTTATGAGTTTTTGAAACTTTGCTGCTTTATGCTATGGCAGGAATTTCTTTTGGATGGATTACTCCCCTCATGCAGCAAGGTTATAGAAGACCTATCACTGAATATGATGTTTGGAAGTTAGATACATGGGATCAGACTGAAATGTTGATTCAAAAGTTAGGATTTTTGTTGCTTCCCTTGGATTTTCTTCCACGCACAGCTACTCAATGATAAAATTTTTTATTTTGCAGGTTCCATACATGTTGGGCCAAAGAAAGCCAAAGATCTAAGCCATGGCTTTTGAGAGCTTTGAATAATAGCTTAGGAAGAAGGTTGTTAGCTACATGGTTTTGTTTTTCTTTTTCCTGTATAGTTGTAATGAAAACTTATGCATCCTGAAGATTTCTCCACGAAGTATAGATTTCATATTGTCTCATATATACTGAGTCACTGAAACGTTTGTTTTTAAATGAGTAATGCAGGTTTTGGTGGGGAGGTGTTATCAAGGTAATGAGCATTCCTCTCACACGCTTCTAATAATGAAATTAGAAGACAAATAAGAATTTACGGAGGTAGAAAGTGAAGATTAATGTGTTTTATATATACCTCAGAGGTCAGACAATTTATGCTGGCTACATAGGTTGAAATAAGTAAAGAAATTAAGAAAATTAAATCAAAATTGTCAGAATAGATAATTCTGTGTGAGCAGTTTATGGCATTGGTTAAGGTCAATGGAAATTTAAATTTATTTCCGTAGTTAGAGCTCTAGATAATTTCCTTTTTTTTCTGTAAACAAAATCAATTTTAATCCTTATTTTTCAGGGATTATTATGTCAATTAGGTATGGGTCTCCATGTATATATTTAGTAGGCTTGTAATCCGAAATTGTCCTCTTTGGGTACCCATAGATCAATTGGTATCCATTCTGCAGAGTGCACTCTTTGTGTGCGAGGATGTGGGTTCGGCATTGTGGAGTCACACCTCAGGGTAAGAAAACCTCGAGGGATTTGTGGGTACCCAAAAAAGACAATTCTGGTTTGTGTCTCACGATGTGGCCCAGTTGGCTGGGTTGGGTTATGACATAAAAATGTGTCTTTTAATGTTACAACCCAGCCTCACTAGTTAGACAGTTTTGTGAATGCATAATCTAGAATTTTCCTCTTTGGGTATGTGTAGGTCTCTTAAGGTTTTGGCACCCTTTTACCTCCATAAATTTGAATCTGCATCCTCACACACAAAGGTGAGCACTATGTAGAACAGATATCAAATCTATCTGTTCTGTCGGGTGCACTCTTTTGTATGTGAGGATGTTGGTTGGAATCTGTGGAGGAGCACTCGAGGGTGGTAAAACCTTGAGGGAACTGTGGATGCCTAAAGAGGACAATTCCTGATTATGCATTCACGACAAGGTCTGATTGGTCTGGCTAGGTCGTGACAATGTGTCTTGGGCATATTAATCTTGAGGTATAATGCAGATAATCTCATTTTCTCAAGGTGTATTTGATCAAGCTTTTTTATTCTTTTGCTTAAATTTAAAATTCTTTATATTTAATCTCTTGATGAGTCCATTGTGGACCGTTCACATTTTTTCAATAAAGTGTCACTTTCATATGGGGGTTTAACATTTCATGAAGATTTGATTGTTTGGTAAAGAATCTGAAACAAGCTTTTGAATGCAAGCTTATAGATTCATATTTGAACATCACAGGTTGTGTTTATCCTTTGTCAGTATACAGGGCCTATTTTATTAAACCATCTCTTACAGGTTAGTGTATTTTCTCAAGGAGTATTTGATTGAGCTTTTTATTCTTTTTCTATTGATTTGCCAATCCTAGGGTTCCATGATGATGTTCATATTTAAAGAAATTGGAGAAATTTTAAATAATAACAATAAAACAATAATTTCTTCCACTAGCCACAGAAAATTTTGTGGTAGTCAATCCTTTAATTGACCAATTTTAGAGATGATGCCTTGTGTTAAAATTGTAATTCTCTTGTTAAAATTTGCAGTCAATACAACAAGGTGACCCAGCCTGGTTTGGTTACACCTATGCCTTCTTGATGTTTCTCGGAGTGGTATGATTCCTATTCCGTGTTTCCTTATTGTGACTTCTAGTTTAAGACAATGTTCCTTATCTTGACTTCTGGTTTAATACAAATCAAATCATTCAGTTTGAGATTTTCTTTTGTACAAATTAATTCATAACACAATATGATATCTGTGCTATTGATTATGTTTTTTCAATAATTTCTGAATCTCAGTGGTGGTTTCCACCTACTGAATGGTCATTGGGCTTTTCAAATTTGACATTCCTTTCGTCTGTTATTTGAATAGGTGTTGGTAACATTGCTTTTATCCATATATTTTTTTGAAAACTATTCTATTTTTTTATTTCTTTTCATTCCATGCAAATGCTGTTACATCCATTAGGTCAAGTATTTCCATGAGCAAAGTAGGTTCTTAGTTTGCTCTTTCAGCCAAAGATAAAAAATTGTGGCTTCTGTTACTTCTTCCTGTAATTGATAAGAATTTAATCAATGAAATGATTCCTTGGAAAGCTGCTGCTGCAGTTCTGATGTTTTGACTTGTTTCACCTCATGTCAGTTATGTGTTGTACTACTTGAGGCTCAGTATGTGCAGAATATCTGGCGTGTTGGTTTTCGTCTACGGTCTACTCTGGTAACATGTTTCTTCATCCTAGAATAGATAAAACTGGCATGGAGCTATTTTGAAGGTGTTATATTTTGCCTCCTTTTCCTTTCAATTATAGCACTATTGCTTTAGTCGGAAGACATTTGGCCTTTCAGTTATCCATTTCAATTCAGTGGTCTATATATACACTCATTCCACACTCTCATAATATATGAGCTTTCAGAATTTTATTATAGCCAATAAGAAATTTAGTATTTTCATGAAAGCCCCTAGAATAGGAAGTTAATGTATGAGATTGATTCATGTCCTTATATTTTACGACTTCTGTTGTAGGTGGCAGCTATATTTCACAAATCTTTGAGATTGACTCATGAGGTTCGCAAGAATTTCCCATCTGGGAGGATAACAAATATGATCACAACAGATGTCAACGCACTTCAGGTATGACTCTTGTTTAATTTATATGAAAATGCTGATGCTCATAGATGCCAAAATGTACATTATGCATTCAGAATCAGAATCCACCATGAAGACAGAAGATAGCATATTGGTATATGTCTTGAAATATTTTTGAATTATGCCTTACTTTATTACTTTAAGAAAGATGATGATGTAATTCAGAAGAAAGAGAAGGTTGTTGTTGAACCAATTTTCACAGTAATTACTACTATCATTATCTGTCAAACTGAAATTTGACATTTTGGAACATCAAATGAAGTACTACACCTTTATACCCTAAACAGGGGATATATTGGGCACTTTTTCTTCAATTTTTTTTTTTTAAATGTGAAAAATCTGATATGTTAAAATTTGACACCTTCTCCTATCATAACTTGATTTTTCTGGACCCTGATTGACCTAACAAGAGAAACATAATGTATGGGAACTTTTAAACTGTTGCAGATTCTTAGACAATATGCTTGAAATTTATGAGTTGCAAATGATGCACTTATTCTTCTTTATTTTTTATTTAATCTTTTGGTTTCAACTAGAAGTGATAAGACCATAATCTTGTGTTTATCTTTTCATGGAAGTTCGAGGATTGATTTGAACTGTTATTACTTTGTTCAGCAAGTATGCCAACAGCTTCATATATTTTGGTCTGCTCCATTTAGAATTATTGGTGCCATGGTTCTTCTTTATCAACAACTTGGTGTTGCTGCACTTCTCGGATCACTAATACTAGTTCTCATCGTCCCACTTCAGGTAATTTCTGTAGAGAATTGATCTCATTGGAGTTAATTCAACTGTGAAAATACAACTTCTACAGTCTCCTAATTATACAGTTTTGATCCTATCAAACTAGTGAAAGTTTCCAAGAGAGCTTTTAATAAAACTGTTCTATATTATTAACTAAAGAACTGAATTGGGAAAATAGTTCCTTATTCTAATAAACTACTAAAACATCAGGGAAAGTAGATTCTAATAAACTACTAAAAGATGAAATAAAAATATTCCTAGAATATGAATAAAATTTATCTACCTAAATAAGATTTATCTACTTAAATAAATTTAAAATATATACATATTTCAACACCCTCCCTCAAGTTGGTGCATATATATCAATCATGCCCAACTTGCTTGCAAGAAAATCAAAGCTTGTCTTAGAGAGTCCTTTGGTGAGTATGTCAACAATTTGTTATTTTGAAGGAACAAACGGCATACACACTTGGCCTTCTTCAATCTTCTCCTTGATAAAGTGTCTATCAATCTCAACATGTTTAGTTCTATCATGTTGGACTGGGTTGTGAGCAATACTAATGGCAACTTTGCTATCACGGTACAACTTCATTGGTGAAGTTATTGGTTTTCTCAGCTCTTCCATAATTCTTTTTAACCACATCATTTCACAAATTTCTTGAGCCATTAATCTAAACTCAGCCTCTGCACTACTTCTTGCTACAACACTTTATTTTTTGCTTCGCTAAGTCACAAGGTTTCCCCAAACAAATGAACAGTATCCTGATGTAGATCTTCTATCTGTTATTGAGCCTGCCCAATCTGCATCTGTATAAGCTTCAATTCCTCTTTGTTCGGATTTCTTGAAGAATAAGCCCTTTCCAGGTAAACTCTTCAAGTATCTTAGAATTCGAAACACTGCTTCTTCATGTTCCTTCATTGGAGAGTGCATAAATTGACTCACTAAGCTCACTGCAAAAGCTATGTCTGGCCTTGTATGTGATAAGTAAATTAACTTACCAACTAATCTTTGGTACTGCCCTTTATCAACTAATCGACCTTCTTTATTTCGAATTTTATATTTGGATCAATTGGTGTGTCAGCTGGGCGGCAACCACTCATCCCAGCCTCTTTTAAAAGATCAATCACATATTTTTTCTGAGAGACCACAAGACCCTTCTTTGATTGAGTAACTTCCATTCCAAGAAAGTATTTCAAAGGACTTAAGTCTTTGATTTCAAACTCCAATGCTAGATGCTCCTTGAGACGCCTTAATTCATCCACATCATCTCCTATAAGAATGATATCATCGACATAAACTATAATAATTGCTATTCTACCTTTTTGTGAATGTCGATAGAACATTGTGTGATCAGCTTGCCCTTGTGAGTAACCTTGTTTTTTAACAACTTGAGTGAACCGTTCAAACCAAGCTCGAGGAGATTGCTTTAGACCATACAAAGATTTCTTGAGTTTACATACTCGAGTTCCAAATTTTTCTTCAAAACTTGGAGGAGGATTCATGTAAACTTTTTCTTCAAGTTTCCTATTTAGGAAAGCATTCTTCACATCTAGCTGCTGTAAAGACCAATCAAGATTAACAGCAATTGATAAAAGAACTCTAACGGAATTTAATTTGGCTACTGGAGCAAATGTTTCAAGATAATCTATCTCGTATGTTTGAGTGTACCTTTTAGCCACCAACTGGGCTTTGTATCTATCTAAAGATCCATCTGGTTTGAATTTGGTTATGAACACCCATTTACAACCTACTGTTTTTTTCCCTACAGGTAATTCTATTGTTTCCCATGTACCTGTTTTTTCAAGAGCGCGCATTTTTTCTAAAATAGCCTCCTTTCACTCAAGAACCTGTAAAGCATCTTTCACATTTTTGAGTATTTTTACAGTATCGAGACACGAAACAAAGGTTGAGAATGTCGAAGAGAAGGCTTTATAGGATACAAAATTAGACATGGGTTATTTGACAATATTTTTAACACCTTTTCTTTTGGCAATTGGAATATCTAAATCAGAAAATTTATTGGCTGGATTATGAGCTTTACCTAGACGTTTGACAGGATTTTGCGGGTCGGATTCTTGGTGATGAATCCGGGGGATTCCACTTTCTTGATTTCGATTTCTTCTTGAGTAAACAATTAACTCTTTTGTTTGCTTTTTATTCTCATGATCATACTCTACACCTTCATACTCCTTTTCATTAACATTAACATCATTAATTTCTGTGTTAATCATAAATTCGCCTTCCCCATTATTAGAATCCCTATGTTGTATATATTTCTAGTCTTTTCTTGATCAATTATAGAATCTTCTTTAGTATAATTCCCTCCCTGAAGATTAAAATCAAAATAAGATTGTGTTTTAACAAATGTGACATCCATGGTAATAATAATCTTTCTATCAATTAGATCATAACATTTGTAACCCTTTTTATTAGAAGCATAGCCAACAAAGACATTTTTTTTTCTCTAGAATCTAGTTTACCTTGGTTGTGAAGATGAACAAAAACACTACACCCAAAAACTCGGAGGGATAAATTTGTGATCAATTTAGAGTTAGGAAAGTTATCTTTAAAGAGACGAAAAGGAGTTCTATAATTTAGAGTTTTACTGGACATTCTATTAATAAGATATATATCTGTTAACAAGGTTTCGCCCCAAAGATAACGTGGTACCTAACTAGTGAACATCAAGGCTCTAGTTACTTTCAAAAGATGTCAGTTTTTTCTTTCTGCAATCCAATTTTGTTGTGGTGTTTTTGTACAAAAACTTTGGTGGGCTATTCCATGTTTGGTTGAAAAAACACTTAATTGGTCGCTAAAAAATTCCCCACCATTGTCAGCCCGAAATACTTCATTTTCACACCAAATTGTGTTTTCACCATAGCATAAAAAGATTGAAACACATTTTTAACTTCAGACTTATCTTTTAATAAAAACACCCAACAAATTCGAGTATGATCATCAATAAATGTGACAAACCAATGTTTTCTTGAAAAAGTCAAGACTCTTGAAGGTCGCCAAACATCACTATGAATTAACGAAAAAGGTTTGAAGGCTTTATATTTTTGAGGTGGAAAGAATGACCGATGATGTTTAGCCAATTTACAAAATTCACAATGATATGAAGGACTTTTATTTTTAAATAGATTAGGTAAAAAATATATTAAATAGTAAAATTTAGGATCTGCAAGCCTATAATGTCAAATCATAACCTTATCAAAATTAGAAACAGAATTTAAACATAAAGTAGTTGTTGGTTGACTTAGATGGTCGTCTTTAAGAAAGTAAATTCCACCAAATTCTTTAGCATTGCCAATCATCCTACTCGAGACCATGTCCTGAAACTTACACATAGAGGAGTCAAATATAACATGACAATTTGAGGACTGGGATAATTTACTGATCGATATGAGATTACAAGCTAGATTTGGCACATGTAAAACATCATGTAAAATCAAGGAAGACAAAATTTTAACAGTGCTTTTCCCAGCTATTGCTGAGAAGGACCCATCTGCTAGTTTGATCTTTTTGTTTCCTGTGCAAGGTAAGTTGAAAAAAGAAAACGAATTCTAGTCATGTGATCACTAGCTCCAGAATCAACGATCCATATGTTTGTTTTACAAGGCTTGACACTGAAAAAAAACAGAAAAATCAATACCTAATTGGGCAAAAGAGGAAGAAGGATTATTTGATGAGTTAGGAATAGAAGAATTCATCCGAAACTGTGGTGATTGAAAAAACTTGTGTAGATGCTCTAATTGTTCCTTAGTGAATAGAGACCCTTCCAGAGAACTTTGGCCCTCATAATTTCCATTAGTTGTTTGGAAAGCTCTGCTATCCCCTGATTGTGAACCACGACCATTACTACTCTTTTTCCTTCCATTTGTTGGTTTCCCATAGAGTTTCCAACACGTTTCTCGAGTGTGCCAATATTTTTTGCAGTGATCACACCAAGGTTTAATCATGATGTTACTAGAGATTTAACCTAGCTCTGATACCATGAAAGTTTCCAGGAGAGCTTTCAATAAAACTGTTCTATATTATTAACTAAAGAATTGAACTTAAATAGAGAAAAGAGTCTTAATTCTAATTGGGAAAATAGTTCTCTTATTCTAATAAACTACTAAAACATAGGGGAAAGTAGTTCTCTTATTCTAATAAAATATTTAAAAGGTAAAATAAAAATATTTCTAAAATATGAATAAAATTTATCTACCTAAATAAGATTTATCTACCTAAATAAATTTAAAATATATACATATTTCAACAACTAGGGGAACTTATCGAAAACTAGCATCCTACAAAATTGGAATTCTTATCTGGCATATACACTATTCTCTGATATGCATTCTTCAGAAACTCAAACACTCACATTATCACATTATCTGGCACTTCCCTTTAAGCTAGTGAATGATCACCCTTCATTCCAAGCTTGTTTTCAATGTCTTGAAACACATTATTTTCCGCCCCTTAGTATATTTGCTAGTTGATCCTTTGTTGAATAAAATGGGACACTAAGTGCATTGTTGAATTTCTCCTTGATAAAATGTCTATCTACATCAACATACTTGGTTCTATCATGCCACACTGGGTTGTGTGCAATGTTGATTGTTGATTTGTTGTTACAGTACAACCGTATTGGACCTTCCTATCTTACTTTTAGATCATCAAGAATTATTGTTAACCAAAGTAAGACGCATATATCAAGTGACATTGACCTGAATTCTGTCACCGCACTTAACCTTGCCGTTTTATTTGATATGATTCAATGAATAGTGTTAAAGTGTTCCCATTCCAAATTTCATTCCAATCAAATGATCCATAGCTGTCGATATATCTCACGGTAACAAAGCTATTTATACACATAAAATAGCTAGGAATAAGGAAGCTAGTAACGACCATCCTTAAATTTAAGCTAATTGAATCCCCAAAAATTAGTTATACACGGCCAATTAGTTAACACTCCCCCTCAAGTTGGTGCCATAGATATAAAAAATGTCTCACTTGTAGACCGAATTATGGTAAATCTTATTGCTAAGTCATTTGATGAATGAGTCTTTGTCAAACGTCTCACTAAATAAGCTCAAGGCATCAATAGTTAATTTTTCTTTGATGAAGTGTCGATTAATCTCTATGTGCTTTGTTTGATCATGTTGTATTGGATTTTGCAATATGTTGAGGACAACCTTGTTGTTACAATACAAGGATGATTTGTCTTTTCTTGACAAAATTAATTCTTCCAATACCTTTCACAACCACAAAAGCTCATAGACACTTTGAACCATAGCCATGTACTTTGCTTTAGCACTTGATCAAGCAACTACATGTCGCTCTTTGCTTCTCCAAGTAACTAGGCTTCCTCCCATAAACATGCAATATCTAAATGTAGACCTCCTATCATCTGGATATTTAGCCCAGTCTGCATCTGTGAAGGCCTCTAGGTGACCATACTCAGAGAAAAAGAGGTAGACTTTAGATAGCGTAGAACGCGAAAAACAACCCACATGTGAGGTTCTTGAGGATCATGCATAAATTGGCTTACCATATTGAGAATAATGAGTAGTTAATCTACGCTGGCACACCTTCAAGTTTATCTATTGCACAATCCGATGAACCTACATCTGTTGCACTTGCATTTGAGAAGCTACCAATTATTCGAGTTTATTCTAGAAGACAATGAACTTGTGATACATGTCTTATATCGACATCTTTGTTATCAGATCCGACTCTAGGTGATCTTGATCTTCCTATTGCCCTGTCACGAAGGTAGTTCACCTACCCAATTGCTAATTTTATTTTATATAATCATCTATTCCCTTTGTCTTGTTCTTTAACCGCTTTTTTAGATTTTGTGTCTATTCACAATACTATTCAGGAGGCCTTGAGTCATTTCGATTGGCGAGATGCAATGATCTAGGAAATAAATGCATTAGATGCAAATGATATTTGGGACTTGATTGATTTTCGTCTTAGAAAAAGAGTTGTTGGATGCAAGTGGGTATTTCCAAATAAGGTTAATCTTGATTTGTATCTGTTTATGACTGTCTGTTACACCAGATGGATACTAAAAAGTGATTTCTTACATAAAGATCTTTGAGAAGAAGTTTATACGGAGTAACCACCAAGATTTGTTGCTCAGGGGGAGTATAGGAAAGTTTGTCTTTGAAGAAATCCTTGTATGACTAAAACAAAGTCCTTGGGCATGGTTTGGAAAGTTCAATAGTTTGGATTGAATATAAGCAGAAGCAACCATTTAGTTGTTTCCTACCACCTCCAGACTTTAGTCAATTGTAGAGCTCCACTTTTTGAATTTGGTAGTGTTGGTAACAATAGCAGATCCAACTACTATTGGTTTCTCCAACATAACACCCCTTTGTCCTTCATTCTGAATGATAGATATTTCCTCATCAAAAAGGCAATCTCACTTTCCGCGAATTTGCATTATCACAGCATCAAGTTCCGCATTAAGGCATGAGAGTAAGTCTTAGATATGATCCTTTTCCATGAACAATTTTAGGGTTGCAACATCTTCACTACAACTTATATATATTTGATGATTTTGATCCATTTCCTGCCATAAACCTTGCAAGAGGCTCAAATATTCCATAACAAATCGTGTTATGGACCAAAATGAAAGTCAAGCTTCGGTCAAACAACGGTCATTGTTTAAAATTTTGTTTATTTCAGTTTTTTTTTTTTTCGTTGTGAACGCTGCGTTTTGGACTCTTTTAAATAATACGGTGCATTTTGGGGGTCGGGTTGTTAGGATAGAGGGACCGTTTAATGAAACGGTGAGTTTTCAGCTTAGTTATGACAGCTGTTAAGGATCCGTTTTTCTCCTTTTTAGCCACCAATCAGGCAAAGGAGGTGGTTATGAAATTGGAATTGGTTTTCTCACTCTCTCTCTCTCTACTCAGTATTCTTGTGCTCTCTTCTCTCTTTCTAGTCATTTCTTTCTCAGATTTTCAACCATATCGAATCGATTCCCTTGTTTGATTATTGAAATATTTGCGTTACCTTCATAGATTTGGGCAGCATCATTGAACTTGGAATATGTTTGCTGAAGGACATCTCAAATCTCCTTGGTAGAGGAAATGAACATACACGTATAACTAACCTCTGGAAGCATTAAATCCCATAACCAAGACATACACATGGAATCTTGTTAATTCATGCCTCTGATTTAGGATCTTGTGTCAATCAAACCAGTTGGGTGTTTTGTAAATCTCCAGCTGTAGTGATTAAAGAAACCATGTTTTAAATCATGGTAGTTTCTATGATAAGACTGATTTTGGTTGAGTCTGACATGATAGGGAAAGAAAGGACTTGGGAATAGAACAGGAGAAGCAAGAACTCGACCAAGAAAAAAAAACTCTTCTTAGAAAGGAACCAAAAACATCTGATATCATGGAATGAACAAGAGAAGCAAGATTTCAAACGGGAAAGAAAACACTTCTTAGGAAAGAACCAAAAACATCTGATATCATGGAATAAACACTAGAAGCAAGAATTTGACCAGAAAAAAAACACTTAGGAAAGAACCAAAAACATTTGATACCATGTGGAGAATTGATTTCACTGGAATTAATTCAATTGTGAAAATACAGCTTCTATAGTACAGCTTCTACAGTCCTATTTAGACACATTTGATCCTATCAAACTAGGAAAACTAATTAGTAACTAGTATCCTACAAAATTAAAATACCTATCTCTGATATACTGTCCACCAAAACAAAAGCACTCACACACTTTACCACATATTATTCGACAATTTCATTTTCTTAGCAAAGTGAGAATTTACTTGATAAGTTGATGCTAGCCATTGGCATGATGTTCTGCCAACTTAATTGTAGTTTAAACCCTGTCCGTGAAGTTTACTGATAACTAACCTCCATAACTCATGCAGTCTACTTCTATTGGAGAAAAGAAAAAAGAAAGAGAGCAAAAGAGCCTCAAAGAATGACATAGTTAGAAAAACTAAATTATTAGAGTAAACGTTGTCTCACTGAGAAATCTGCCAGCAAGGCAAGCAAAATGAATTTAAATTGGGAAATCATTTTCCATGTCAATGATCTTATGATAACTACTGTCATTGAAGATGAAATAATGTAAATCATCTATCTGATGATTGATCATGTGTTAACTGATTTCTCTGTTTTACACATGGAGAAAGACTATCGTGGTTAGCAAAATGCAAAAGATGACCAAGCAAAGACTAGAGTGGACTGACAGGAGGGTCAATCTTACGAATGAAATTCTAGCTGCTGTGGACACTGTGAAGTATGGTCTAATCCAGAAAGCACTTCCTTAGGTTTCACTATATTATCTTTATAGTTGACAGTGATTGCTGATCTGTGCTTGATAATTTTTCAGATTTTATGCATGGGAGAAATGCTTTCAGTCTAGAGTTCACAGTATACGGAATGATGAGCTATCGTGGCTTCAGAGAGCTCAACTATTATCTGCTGTATGATAGTTGAATTATAATATTGCTTCTGAGTGTCTGTGTTTTTTATGTGAACATTCCAAAACATAAAACGATATTTCTAGTTGGCATGCGAAATTACCTTTCACCAATAGTTGCACTTGCTTTTTGCTCTGGAAAATGCAGTTATTGGTAATCAAACATGATCCTGGACATGCAATGCTTTCGTCATTTGATATATTTTCTTTTCTAAGGGAAATGTGATTCTGGTGGCCAGTGGCCACCAGCATAATATTTGAACCTCCATTTTAAGCAAGTTTCCGGGAATTGGTGGCCTATCTTGTGACTACAAATCCATGATTTATAAACTAGATGTTATAATATGTATGTCAGTTATGCAAGTTGCATGCAATGTAAACGCACTTTGAATGCTTATTTATCTATGTGGCTAATCTTAAACTGCTCTTGTTGGAGCAGCTATTGATGCTGCTAGTCTTCAGGCTACAAAAACTATGACTGTTTTACTATATTTTGTTTTAATAAGTTGCCTTTTGTTGCAGTTTAACAGTTTCATATTGAACAGCATACCAGTTGTTGTAATAGTAGTTTCATTTGGGATGTTCACTTTGCTTGGTGGGGATCTGACACCAGCAAGGGCATTCACATCACTTTCATTGTTTGCATTGCTACGAATTCCTCTGGAATGTCTTCCTAATTTGTTAAGTCAGGTTTAACTTACTTCACCCCTTACATCATTATATTTTCCATAATGTAATTGGCTTACAGCTGTATATTCTTCATTGCTGAAATCTTATTGGAGGGAAAACTTTTATAGTTTGTTTCTCAGGTATTTATTTTTCGTTTATTGAGAATTAAGTTTCATGCGGTAAATTTTTTGTACCTTCAGTAGTTGTTCTCATTTATCAAAGTTCTTAACAATCGACCTGTTAGCCAGACAATAAAACTGGTTTGTCACTCATCAACTTAATAGATGTCTAAGAAAATTTATGATATTACGGCCATGAATGAAAAATAAGCTTAAAAGGTGTATGTATTTAGTTTTTAGTTTATCATTATTTGCAATGTAATTGCTACAATTTTCAAGATTCGCCAGTCATTAAGCTTAATGGAGTTGTTAAATAGCTTCTATTGGATTCTTGACAGTCTAATACTTGGTTTTTAGGTTGCAAATGCAAATGTATCGTTGCAACGTCTTGAGGAGCTTTTCTCAGCTGAAGAGAGAGTTCTAGCACCAAATCCACCTCTTCAGCCAGGGCTTCCAGCCATCTCAATTAAGAATGGAAACTTTTCATGGGATTTAAAGGTCATTTTAAAGTTTTTTTCTTGTTTCTATACCTCTCAAATTATGAGTCAAGTGCTTTCTAGACTGGAATTCTGTATTTAATATTGCTTGTGAAGGGTTTTACTAATCATCAGTTGATAAATTTGGTTTGCCTCAATTCTCTGTAAGTGACTGGAAAGACGGAAAGCAAGTTGACTTGTTAGATATTTTGTTCTGTCTGATGGGATTGACTGTAGAATTATAGCTTTGGATACATAGGACATGATAACTTAGAAATAGCAATAGCAGCTTAGTGATTTACCATGCACTACTTCCTGCTTTATAGTGAGGAAGATCTCATGCACTTATTAACCTTAACATTGTTAATATTGCAAGATGCTACTTTTCTGGATAAAGACAATTTGGAATTATTATTTTTTATTTCTTCTTTTTTCAGGCAGAGAAGCCCACTTTATCAAATATCAATCTAGATGTACCGGTTGGCAGCTTACTTGCAATTGTTGGTGGAACTGGAGAAGGAAAAACATCCCTTATATCGGCGATTCTAGGGGAGCTTCCTCCTGATGCAAATTCAAGTGTTGTTATAAGAGGGACTGTTGCTTATGTTCCTCAAGTTTCATGGATTTTTAATGCTACTGTAAGTTGCAGCGTTGCTTATGTTCATTATTGATGTTTACTTCCATTTCAATTTTCTACAGCTTCCAATAATCTTTGACTAAGAAATTTTCCTTTCTATAGCATGCTTGCTTATGTACTTAAAATTTATTTTCACAGGTTCGTGACAACATTTTGTTTGGGTCTAGCTTTCAACCAGAACGGTATTGGAAGACAATTGATGTGACAGCTCTACAGCAGGATCTTGACATCCTTCCTGTTACGTGGATTTAGAACATCTTGTAATTTCTTTTTCTACTATGGAATGTCTCCTTAACTATTTAACATTGTCCTTCAGGATCATGACCTCACTGAGATCGGTGAAAGAGGTGTGAACATAAGTGGTGGGCAGAAACAGAGAGTTTCCATGGCTAGAGCTGTCTATTCCAATTCAGATGTGTACATATTTGATGACACTTTAAGTGCCCTTGATGCTCATGTTGCAGAACAGGTAACCTGTTTACTCTGATTAATGCAATTTCTTTCACATTCTACATGGAAGCATGAAGGTTTGCGTCAAACCGATATGAATCTAGGGCTTCTGTTGGATACAAGAAAACTAAGTTTTGAGGCTAAGTGTTCGGGTTAATAAGGTCAAAAAGGTGGACATAGCCAAAGAGTTTTAGTTTTTGTGTGAGATTTGATAGGTTTAGAAGTTGAGGTGCAGAAATGAGATTTACCTAGGTGAAGAAATAAGAGCAGCGGTGTTGAAATCTTATATGAGGATAATTCTTTTTTTTTTAATTTAAAGATCACATAATATATAGACTCCTATGATTCCAGTGGGAAACTACAGATCTATAACTTCTTTTCCAGAAAGGATGAGGAAGCTTTTGAATAAATTTGGCTTAAAATAGCTCCAAAGCCATAAATGAAAAATGACAGCAGGAAACCCAAAGAACATAAGCCCAAATATTTTTCGTATATTCTTTCCACAATTACTGTTTCTTTCTAATGTATTTTCAACCTTCGTTGATCTCACAATAGATTTCTTGTGGTTATGCTATATGGTCTAATCTGAAGTCATTTGCAGGTTTTCAACAGGTGTATCAAGGAAGAATTACAAGGAAAAACCAGAATACTTGTCACAAACCAGCTGCATTTTCTTCCACATGTAGACTACATCCTTGTTGTCTCTAATGGTGTAATTAAAGAAGAGGGTACCTTTGAGGAAGTCTCCAGAAAAGGAAGGATATTTCAGAAGTTGATGGAAAATGCTGGGAAAATGGAAAAGCGAGAAGGGAAGGGAGATGAAAGATACATAGACATGGAAAACTTAGAACCAAATTCCAATAAGATGGTTGAGAATAAGATAAATGATATTCTAAAAGATGCAAATGCTGCAAACAGGAGGAAAGGCATGAAAGCTACACTTGTAAAGCAAGAAGAAAGGGAAACAGGTCTGGTCAGCTGGAATGTTCTTATCAGGTAATATAGGATAACACCCTATACTCATTAGTGCACTAAACCTCATGCTTTTCATATTAACTTTGATTTTAATAATTGCTTCCATCTTATTAAAGAAATAGAGAGAAAAAGGCTAAGAGAATGTGCTCTGTATTTTATGAAAACTGTTCTCCCTTTAAATAGCGAGGGAGATAAAAAAAAAGAATCAAACAAAATCTAATCAAATCCTAATAAAGGAAAAAGAATCAGATACTGAAAATAAGAGATTACATAAAATGACACAATAAAGAAAAAAAATCTTAACACAGGTTTCCTAAAAATAAAAGATATGAGGTCGTCCATGTGTAGGCCCCTGTTAAGCTACTAAATGATACAATGGTACATGGTGTTATCTCTCATCAATTAACTATTAGATTTCCTATGATTTTTTGTTTGTGTCGAGTCTCTCCACCTATTGACAATAGGTTTGAGGTTAGATGCTTGACATAATTCACATGTAAATCAACTGCGCTTCACATCAATTCAACTTGAGATAGGCATAGAACCTATTTTTCTTTTACTGTTTTGCAGGTATAAGGATGCTATAGGAGGCCTATGGGTGGTTGTGATACTTTTTACATTCTACTTTTCAACTGAAATTCTTAGAATTTTAAGCAGCATGTGGTTACGCTTTTGGACAGATAAAAGTGCTTCAAAGAGTCATAAGCCTGAATTTTACATTCTTATTTATGCGCTTCTAGGATTTGGTCAGGTTGGTGCATCTTTATCTGCATCTAACAAGTGGTTTGTATTGATATCTATTTATACTCTGCTTATCTTATCAAGAAAGCTAAGCGATGGCTTAGCTTTAAATATGATTATTCAAAGAACAAGTTATCTTTTTAAATGAGCAGTAATTTTGTAGGATATAACTTTTATATACTGTAAAATATGCAATGAATGCAGTGATACGGAGAAGAATTCCTAGAAGTAGATAAGCATAAGCTAAACAGCATAACATGTTAGGCATTTTCTCTGGTCTGTCTGTCTGTCTTCCTGCCAGAACCAAAATTGATTCATAAAGCAATAGCTGTTTCATCTTTTATTTTAGTGCTTATTACAATGAGTTACTTACCATTTTAATGGATTCAGGTAACTGTGATTCTGACAAACTCGTTTTGGCTTATTACTTCAAGTCTCGGTGCAGCCAGAAGATTGCATGATATGATGCTAAATTCCATCCTAAGAGCTCCAATGTTGTTTTTCCAGACTAATCCAATTGGGCGAGTAATCAATAGGTTTTCAAGAGATCTAGGTGATATAGATCGTAATGTTGCCACTTCTATGGATATGTTTTTGAATCAGTTGTGGCAGCTTCTTTCAACTTTTACACTGATAAGCATCGTGAGCATATTTTCATTTTGGGCCATCATGCCACTTCTCATCTTGTTTTATGCAGCCTATCTATATTATCAGGTATGCTCCATAATTGTCAGTTACATGTGGAAATTTAAGAAAAAAATACTTTCTAATTACCAGAGACCTATATTACCTGGACTCAGGGGTGTGTTCCTTGTATATGTCTGCTCAATTTTTTCTAAGTTTTTCCATATATTTGGAGGACTAGACCTCATACCATGTTTGAGTATATTTTGGACGCTGGTACTTTGGGAAAATGAATGTCCAGATGACATAGGTTGAAAGTTGAGGCTTCTTTCCAGCATCATAATTTTCACTCAATTTGTTATCTGTAAATGCCATTTTATTTTCCTAGTTCAGTATGTATATAAGCAAGTATTCTACCTTAGTTTCGTGACATTTAAGTATTCTTTACTGATTATTATCTTTCTTCTAGCACAGATATTCTCTTCACAAATTTCAATGACCATTTGCTTTTGCAGAGCACATCTCGTGAAGTAAAACGCTTAGATTCTATTACCAGATCACCTGTTTATGCACAATTTAGAGAAGCATTCGATGGCTTCTCATCCATTCGTGCATACAGAGCTTATGATCGGATTGCCAATGTTATTGGGAGGTCCATGGATAATAATATCAGATTCACGCTGGCAAAAACTAGTTCAAATCATTGGCTGGCTATAAGATTAGAAACTCTAGGAGGCCTCATTATTTGGTTAACAGCAACCGTCACTGTTCTGCAGAATGGAAGAGCAGAAAACAAGGCAGCATTTGCATCAACAATGGGTCTACTTCTCAGTTATACTTTAAATATCACTAGGCTATTGAGTGGTGTTTTAAGACAAGCAAGCAAAGCTGAGAACAGCTTGAATGCGGTGGAACGTGTGGGTACATATATCAATTTGCCTCCAGAGGCTCCAGACGTAATTGAGAGCCGCAGTCCTCCACCTGGTTGGCCATCATCTGGGTCAATTCACTTTGAGGATGTTGTCCTACGTTATAGACCTGAACTTCCACCGGTTTTGTGTGGATTGTCCTTTATTATTTCTCCAAGTGAGAAGCTAGGGATAGTTGGAAGAACTGGTGCGGGGAAATCCAGCATGCTGAATGCTTTGTTTCGGATTGTGGAGCTGGAAAAAGGAAGAATCTTGATTGATGGTTGTGATGTTGCCAGATTTGGACTGACAGATGTGCGGAAGGTTCTTAGTATCATACCACAATCCCCTGTTCTTTTTTCCGGTAATGACTTTAACTCTTGAGTGTTCTCGGCCTAGTTCTTCTTTTATGTTTTAAATTATTGTGCTTTTATGGCACAATATTTGCTAGAGAATATCTTCCGACATTAAAGTTTCTCATCTTAATGGTCGTTTTTAATTTATCCAGGAACTGTGCGATTAAACTTGGATCCATTTAATGAGCACAATGATGATGACCTTTGGGAGGCTTTAGAAAGGGCACATTTGAAGGATGTCATCTTGAGGAACTCTTTCGGTGTGGATGCAGAGGTATTAAATAGAAAAATAGTCAAAAATAAAAGGGAAATCATGTGTTTCCGCAAATATTTGCTTGAACTCAATGTCTATTAAGCTTTTAATGGTATTTAAAGTAAACTTTAATATGTATAACCTTTTGTGAATGAAGAAACTTATGTATATATTAATCAAAGCAAGAAGTCAAGTGTTGAAATAATATTCTCATCGTCTGCCTCAAGGTTTTGGAGGGTGGGGAGAATTTTAGTGTTGGGCAGAGACAATTATTGTGTCTTGCCCGAGCATTGTTGCGAAGGTCAAAGATTCTGGTTCTTGATGAAGCAACTGCGGCAGTGGATGTTAAGACTGATGCTTTTATCCAGAAAACCATTCGTGAAGAATTCAAATCTTGCACCATCCTGATTATTGCTCACAGACTAAATACCATCATTGACTGTGACCGGATTCTTGTACTTGATGCTGGTCAGGTGCTCCTTCTCACTTGTGTTATTCCTTCATATTTCTGGCTTCTTTTCCTTTCTGCAGAATTTCCATCTCATTTAATAGATTGCTTGTAGCTGTATGATATCTTCAAGGCAAGATTGACTCCATTCTCAGAGTGACTTGGCAAATATTTACCAACTATATACTTTACTGTGCTTGATTAAGTTGCCTTTGGGTTGGGGAATAAAAACGAAGATACTCATTACTGGTGACTAGATAACTTCTGATGTTGCTTTTTCAGGTTCTAGAAGACAATACTCCAAAGGAACTGCTAGTTAACAGAGAAAGCGCATTCTCGAAAATGGTTCAGTGTACAGGGCCTGCAAATGCCGAATACTTACGTAGCTTAGTTCTTGAAGGTGAGGAAAAAGGGTTCAGTAAGGAACATGCCACGCAGTTAGATGGTCAGAAGGGAGGGCAAGCTTCACCCCATTGGATTGCTGATGCACAGTCTGCCCTACCCGTTAGCCTCACTTCTTCTCTAAATGACCTTCAAAGATTTGATTCTGGAGATTGGGAAAATCACATATGATGACTTTGGTGACTTCATTAAAGCCCAAGCCCAAGTTCAAGCTCAAGCTCAAGCTCAAGCTCAAGCTCAAGCCTAGAAAGTTGATGTTGAAGCTGTAATTGCCAATGATCTTAAGTTGTAACACGAACCAATAGTTTCCATCCGAATGAGTCAGAATCATTGTACATATATATTGCTAAGCTATTATTGGATGTTAGGTGTCCACACTTGCGGCCATGAATTTCCCGTATATGCTCATGAACTATTTGATTTGAATTACCCTCCAATTGATGACAATGGTGAGCTCACATTAGGACTACTTTTTCCATCGAAAGATGTCATGAAGCGAACTGAGGATTACAGCATTATAGTCATCAAATTTCAATGTCATAGAGTCAATGCTAACAGTTTTGCATGTAAATGCATTAAATATGACTAGGAATGCGACTAATTTGAGTAGCCTATATGCTAAAGAAACATATGTGGAAAATTTACAAATATAACAACCCACATACATGCGTTGCAACAAGGGTATCGAAAGATCATTCAAAATTGGATTCTAGCTTAATTTGTGATTCCATTATTGCATTGGTTGTATCAAATTTGCATATTGCCCGTTTTAGTTTTAATTCTCGAGATTCGGAGAAGATATCATTATCCCATCTCATACAAGAAAGCATGGTAGGTGAAGTAAAAGTTTATGAGGTGATTATATGATGATCGGATGCAATAGTACAACTAGCTACTAATTTTGTTAAAGGAATGCATATATTTCATCGTTTATTCTAAACATTCAAGTTGCTTATTGTTGAAGTTTTTTGGACTTTAAACCCATTGTTCAAAAATGACACATTCTTCTATGGTAAGTACAAGAAGAAACTGTTGGTGGTTGTTTTTTAGGATTGGAATAAAACAATGGTCCTCTTTTTCCTTGGTAGAGCTAGAGACGGAGGAGGCTTGGGCATTCTTTCTAACGTGTTTATGATTATATGTGGCTTGCAATATTAAGGGATTGTGTTTGATATCTGATGAAGCCACAAGAATTCTGGCTACAATACGAAATTTGGGGAATGTTTGGGGTAACCACAAGCATATCATGTCTTATATATTTGAAATATCATCCAGAACTTCATAGGGATTCTAGAATAAAGAAATGATGCTGTAACAGTCTGTTTTTAGTAGTGTCGGAAACAATAGTTTCAGGACCACAAATTTGACAAGTGAGTTATTATTTAATATTTATTTAAGGTCTATGGGGTTATATTAGAGTTGTATTAAAGTTTTGTTAAGAAATTTTGAAGTTTAAATGATTAATTAGGTAAAAAGGACTAAATTGAAAAAGGTGCAAAAGTTGAATTTTATTAGTTAAAAGAACTAAATGACTATGGAAAGGTAAATTAATGGACTTAGATGGTAATTATACCATAATTAAGTTAGTGGATAGCTATGGACAAGGTTTAATTGGATTTTTTGATTAATAATAAAGGTAAGATGGTAAATTAGTAAATAAACATAAAGTTAATTAAGCCAAATATAATCATCTTCCTCATTTCATCAACCTTTGACCGAAATCACCATTAGGAGGGGAGCTTGGAGCATTTGGTCATTTGTGTCTTGTGCATGGTAGGTTTTCAAGTCCCATTTTTATTAATTTTTATGTTTTTGAGTTGGTTTTAGCTTAGTCTCGTTAGTTCAGGGGTTAATTTGCAAAATTGTTAAAGTTTGAGGGACTTTCCATGATTGTTTTTGAATTTTTTTATGTTAATTGATAGATTAGCAATCTTAGTTGTTATACAAACTTGTTTTGTCAAGTGGTTTTTGATGAATTTGGGATTAGGGATTAAATTGTTGAAAGTGTAAAAATCCATGGGTTTTAATGTGAAATGTTGGTAATTATGGGCTGTTCCAAGGTCCTTTGTAGAATTGTTTAACATGGGTTTAGGTTAAAATAGTTAAATTTCAAGTTATGAGCTTAAGAACTAAATTGTGAAAAAGTTAAAATGTGAGGGGTAATTTTGTAATTTTATGATTATATGAATTAAAGATTGAATTGAATATGTAAGGTTAATTTGAAGTACTTAATTGAATGAAATTATTTATTTAGATCAAGATAAACAACAACTAGATTTAAATATAGGAAAGGCAAAAGCTTTGGATTAGTCTCTAATTCCACTTCTACGACTATAGTTATCGAGGTAAGTTCGTATAAATTATAATGCTATTAACAATAGTTTGATTGATTATCGATTATATTGTGTTATTCATAAACTGACTTGAAAATACATGTAAATTGATGTTTGAGTAATTAATGGATAAATAATCCCGTTTGAACCTTAAGAATTCTTAGTATACGAATGACATGTCATTAAGGATTTCATGTTTCGGGTGCTGGTCTTGAATGCCCTACTGATGGCTGAGGTCCTACATTTGTTACGGATTCTCCACAACTTGTGTGAGCAGTATCGTGTAGCTAACATTCTGACCTTCAACTCGTGTAAACAAGCCCATTTCACAGTTCATGTGAGCACTATTGAAAAGGAAATGTTATGGTTATATGGAAAGGCACACTATGTGTGAGCATTCCCGAGTATCCAATACAATTCTAGATGGTTTAATAGGTATGTAAAGGTTAATGGCAAGGTATGTTTACAATTGGATAATGGTTCATGATCTTATGAAAAGGTTAATGAGTTAAATGATGTGTACATGAAATCTACTTATGATATGGTTGAACTCATAGGTACCATGTATGAACTAACTAACTTGTGAGTTTGATGGTGCTTGTATAGGATTTTACTAAGCTTATGGTCTTGGTAATGATGTTATGCTTATTTTATAATTTGTGCTTAAGAAATGGTAAGTTGTAACATCTTATTCAGTTTTCACCCGATGAACCACAATGAAATAACGTTGGATACACGAGAACAATGCTCACACAAGCTGTAAAATGGGTCTGTTCACACGAGTTGTGGGTTGGGATGTTAGGCTACACGATGCTGCTTACACGAGTTGTGGAGAATCGCAACAAATGCAAGACCCCAGCCATCGGTAGGACATCTAAGATTAGCACCCGAAACAGTAAATAACCTTGATGATATATCATTTGTATCCTAAGCATTCACAATGTTCATACACATCATGTTTCATATTCGTATCATTTAATTATATATATACACATTACTTCATCACAAGAACTCAACTATACAGTATTCCATTTTCAATCATAACATTTAACTTTATTAACAATGCAACTTAATTCCATTTCATCAATTACCATTTATCAAGCAAACAAACTTAATCACCACATACATAGATAATTATTAAATAAAAAATAAAACTACTAATTAATTTAATCAATTTACAAACTTACCAAAACACAGTAGCTATTGACACCTCGACGATGATTACTCGATGACTTTATTCCTTTCCCGCAATTATCAACCGATTGATCTGTTTCTTTCTCTAAATATAATAATTTAATTCAATTATCTAATTTCAATACTTTAATAATATTTTACACTATTACCTTGAACTTTTACCTTTTATTCAATTTAGTCCCTAAACCCGAAACTTTTAAATCTATCACAAATTAACCAAATAAATGCTAGTCAAATTTTATATAATATCTATATAGATCATATTTATCAATTTTTCACAAGAAATCATATAACTTTACTATTTTAATAATTTAGTCCTTAAAATTTAAAATCAACCAAAACCTCCTTACAAATAGTCTTATTTAACCATCAAGCTTAATAATCTATCATCAAACTTCAAAAACATCACAAATTCATTAATAACATAAATCAAAACATTTAATAATTTTATGAATTAATCCCAAGATTAGCTAGATTAAGCGACAATGGTCTCAAAAACATAAAAATCACTAAAAATGGACTTACAATTCATACTATGCAAAAGGAAATGGCTTGGCCGATCTTGGTGTTCTTCTTGCCATGGTGTTTTGGTGGAAGGAAGATAGAAAAGAAGAAGATGATAATTTTTTTATGCCTTTCCATTATTATTTGTTTTTACTTTAACTTAATTAATATAATTTAAACATTATTTTATTCCATAATTCATCACTAACAGTTTGAAAACAATAATTATGGCATATTTGTCATTTAAAACCATCAAATTATTCATTTATACCCATTTAGCTCATATAAACTAATAGCAATTAACTTTTATAGCTTTTACGATTTAGTCCTTTTTACTTAAATAACTATCTAAAAATTAAAATTTTCTAACTGAATTCCATACACCTATATAGTGACCCCGTAAATATTTTATTAAATATAATAAAATATTTACGGACTTAATTAACATAAATGAAGTCCTGATAGCTCATTTTCCAAAACCAATTGACTTTAAAGACAAATCACTTAAACTTAGCTATTTGTCCAATTACCAAAATTTATGAAATCAAAATTTAATATAATATTATATTTGGTACATAAATATTAAAAAAATAATATTTATGGACTCACTTGTCAGATTTGTGGTCTCTTAACCACTATTTCCAACACCACTGAAAACGGGCCGTTACAACTCTTCCCCATAGAAAATTTCGTCCTCGAAATTTCTCATCTGATAATAGTTTTTGTTATTGTGTTCTCAAAGGCTCTTCGATTTTTTTCCAAGTCAAACCTATCCCAACTAGCTTTTTCTCGCTCAATTTTGACCAGTATAACGGAGCTCTACATTTTTCCGTTCTTAAAAAGCTTCAAACGGTATCATTTTAATACAAGATTGATAGTTGTTATTATAAACAAATTCAGCCAACAATAAACATTTTCCCAATTACTCTTGATCTCGATGATACAACACTGCAATATGTCTTCCAGAATCTGAATTACCTGTTCCGACTATTTGTTTGTTTTTGCCATAGCTTCGTGAAGTTTACTCTGAAATCTAGATGTAAATCTTAGATACATACAACTCAACTAGGTTTTCAAGCGAGTGATCCGTTTTGGCTATAGTAAAGTGAGTCGACTTTGTAACACCCCATACCCAGCCTGGGCGTCAGGTCGAATACCGAGATGCCACACTACTATTTTACGTCGATTTTATTGTAATTATCAGAGTTGAAAAACATGCAGTTTCGTTTTACTTTAATTATTCTATCATTTATGAGAATATCAAGTCATGCAAGCTTAGTTTAGCGTTTAATCATACTAACATATAACAAAGAAACATAAAATGTACATATCTTAAGAATTGGGCCCACTTAGCAAAATTTCCCAAAAATGTTACTTAGGTATCAATACCGCCTCTATGGTATCGATATTTCCTTTAAGTGGTATCGATCCCACTTAAAGGAAATATCAATACCAAACTAGCATTCTGTTTCTCGCCAAATTTCAAAACATCGAAAAATATCAGTACCTTTCGCAATATATCGATAATTATACCGTGAGTATCGATACTCGGGCCAAAATATTGATACCAAATTGATATTCTGACTCCCTGAACATTTGAAAATATAGAGGTATCATTTTAAAAGCTTTAATTTCGATACCTTCGCTTCAGGTTACAAAACTTCAGCATATAAGAGCATTTAAATCATTCAAAATTAGTCCCTAAACATCATGCTTCATTTACCTAGTCACATATGCATCAAAGTGTCTAAACAATAAAGCAAACACCATGTCCAAGTTCACAAGCTTCCCAAACATACACAATATACAAATAATCCCAAATACGTTTTAATAAACCGATATAAATGTCTACCACATTGCCTTTTTATTCCCTAGTACTAGAATAAGTAAAACACCTATTGTAATAAGTAAAGAATGGCTTGAATCAATCCCTTGATGACCACACCTCTCACACTGGGAACGCAACTACTCTACAAAAAATAACATGGAGAGGGTGAGCTTAACAAGCTCAATGAATGCCTAGAACAAAAACTACGCAAACAAGTCGTCATGCATCAACCAAACAACATACAACTTGTAACGACCTGAAAGTTAGGGTTGTAGAAAAACATACTTTTAGGACCCCGCCTCTGTGTGTCGGGTTCAAAATATTAATATTGTAACGTTTGGAGTTTTCTTTAGAAGTTAATTGAATAGAAAAGTAGAAATTTTAATTGATAGGGACTAAATTAATTATACGAAGGAATTAGTTACAAGGACTATTTAAGTAAATAGTCCATTTTGATTTTAGTCAAATAGAGTTGGTGTGTGTATATGAAATTAATATATGTATATAGGATATCATTACTATAGATAACTATTATTGTAAGAAAAAAATTAATAAAAGAAAAGAAATAAAGTGATAATAATAATAGATAAATGAGAGAGTAGGTAAAAAGAAAGATAGAATGGGAAAGTGAAAAATTTTCTCTGCTCTTGTTTTCGAAATTTTGAGGAAGAAAAGGGGAAGAGTGTTCAACTTGGGGGGTTTAATGCATGCCTAAATTGGTAAGTAATTCTTGGTTGTTTTGTCATGGAAATGATATTTTAGTGTTTTAATGTTATGTATTAGATTGCCCATCTTGAAATTTTGTGAAAGAATAAAAGTGATGGAAGTTTTCATGGATGAGAAATGCAAAGTTTTGTAGACTAAAGTGGGAAAATTGTATGGTAAATTGTGAGTAATAACTTTTAAGGACTTGAAAGTCATAGATTCAAAGTGACATAGTTAAATGGTTAAATGTTTTTGTAAAGGTAATGGACTGTTTTAGATGAATTATATTTAGTTGAAATTTTTGTAAGTTACATGTAGATGTAATTTTAATGAGGTTAAATTCTATGTTTGGCATTGAGGATCAAATTGAACAAGTGATTAAAAGTTAGGATAATTTGTATAATATAAAATAGAATGATGTGAATGTATAAATATAATTATTAAGTTGATGAAATAACATTAACTGAATGAAATTACGAACTTTGGTTAAGGAACGCATCAATCAGAAGCAAATCATGGAAAAACGAAGGTAATGGAGTAGCTATCGACCTCACCGTTACAACTATTTTGTTAAGGTAAGTTCGAGGACTCAAACTTAATTTTATTTTTAGTTATGAATTAATTAATTAATGCTAAATTAGCTCTTGATATAAAATGTATGCATATTATGGAATTAATGTTAAGGAAAATGAACGAAAAATTTATGGAAGTAGATAATTGTACAACCGTCGGTTTATCCGACTAGCGCTGGGCACAATTACCGTTGGTTCATCCAACTAGAGATGGGCTCACAATTACTATCATCGATATACCCGACTAGCACTGGGTGCAAACATCGTTGGTTTATCCAACTAGAGCTGGGCTCACAATTACTATGTCGGTTTATCCGACTAGCAATGGGTGCAAATATTGTTGGTTAACCCAACTAGAGCTGGGCTCACAATCGTTATCGTCGGTTTATCTGACTAGCACTGAGTGCAAATATTGTTGGTTAATCCAACTAGAGCTGGGCTCAAAATCATTATCGTCGGTTCATCCGACTAGCACTGGGTGCAAATATTGTTGGTTAATCCAACTAGAGCTGGGCTCACTTTCATTTTTGTCGATTAATCCAATTAGCACTGGGCGGAACCCCTTTTTACGGTTAATCGCTAGGCACTGGGTGCCATATCATTAATTGATCTTATGATAAAGTTACCTGAATTATTGAGAGAATTGAAATCTTATTGGGCTAAATTAGAATTTCATATTCAGAGAGGTTGGAATTGTGTTTAGTTAATAAATGAAAACTATTATTGATAAATTAATTTTTATGTTGCAAGTTAGATATATATATAGTAGAATTGGACTCAGCATCTAGTTAGAATCCCGTACTCAAAGTTGGTGACGTTTCTTTTTTTTGTGTTTTGGCATGTACCTAGGATTCAAATTTAATGATAGTGTCATTTTGTTCATTGAACACTAAAGTACTAGTTTTTGTAAGTGTATATGATGGTAAATATTGGTTGACATTTACATTATGTTAAAGATGATGTTTGTTTAAATGAGTTGAATTTGAATGATAACAGGAAGAATGGGCATTTAACAAATTCAATGATGGATGTGATGATGATACATGTTTTGAGTCTAATTTTGGGTTGAATTGAATTCCTATTATATCTTGGTCATATGCATATTATTGAATTTAGGTTGATATCAATTTGAGTGAGAAATAAGGCTTGGAAAATAGCCCATTTTTGTCACACGGGTAGAGACACGAGCATGTGTCTTAGCTGTGTGTGACGCACGGTCATGCACACGGGCTTGTAGTTTGGCCGTGTGTCCCCTACACTTTAATTATGAGAAACAAAATGCTCAGATTTGAACACACGGGCGTGTGTCTCAGCTGTTTGAACGGCACGGCCTTGAACACAGGCATGTGCCCTGGCCGTGTGAAGTCTTTACCTATTTTGTGAAAATTAATTTTCTACACGGCTTAGTACACGAGTGTGTGACTTGGCTGTGTGATCTCAATTGTTTATGAGTTACAAGTTAGAGAGTTACATGGGGTCAGGACATGGGCGTCTGTAATGCCCAGACGGGCATGTGTAACCACACAGCCTGCCCACACGGGTGTGTGACCCTTGTATAGTGGAAAATTTTCTAAGTGTTGTACAAAAAAATTTCCAAAGGTCTCTGTTTAGTCCCGAACCACTTCCAATGCATGTTTTGGGCCTCGTAGACTCGTATTAAGGACTTTATGATTAATTGCAAATGGTTTTAATTTGGATGCAAAATTTATGACTCGAAATTGTATGATAGTTTTTGTGGTAAGTCCGGTAATGTCTCGTACCTTGTTCCAGCATTGAATATGGGTAAAGGGTGTTACACAACTTATTCCCAAAACATCATTAACTAAGTGACATGATTCACATATTTAGTCATATTCCTTGCATTCTTTTACACCTTATTTTTACGAACGTTTAGGCATACATATATCAATTTTCTGACACTCATCAATCATATATAAGTAATGCACATTTAGTCATATTAGTAACAGTGTATGATAATTTGGCTCTAGAGTTTATGAAACATAAGGTGGACTCTATCACCATACATCGGATACACGGATCTCTAACACACTACACATAGACTTGTAGAGTCAACATATCCCATAAGCGAAGCATATAGCTAACGCTCTCCAACACACTACACATACATATCCCGGTGAATGGAGCTTGGCTCACATTCTGTTATCTCTCCAAAACTATCTCTAGGCCTCAGCGCCCCATATATCATAATCACAAATAAGTGAGTACTCACAATCCTATTGGCATGCCAACTATATCCAACAGTTTCATTAAGTCACAAGGCCAAAATATCCATAATGTCATCAAATATTACTTACTGATTATCCGTACATATTCACCGCATAATCATAACATTAGCACATTATACACACTATCACATGGCATGAATAACTTACCCTCATAATAACCGTCACAATAGTCATCCCAACATGTTCATATTTCATCACATCATAATCCTCTTTATCATAATTCACAAACATATTTATCACATATTTAGCATAGGTAAAAGAACATTTACACTCGGAATTTAGAGAAGGGGTTTAGGCTACCTCTAAATTCCCAAATACACAATGAATCGCTTATGAGTAGCTATTCCAAAACACTTACAGAAATATTCACTTTTGCCGAAAAACCAAAAACTTAGACAAGCTTTTCTTTGCCTTTATCTTTACTTGTTGAAGGTCCTATTGGCTTCGACGCTTCAACAAGACATACCACCAAACACACATTCAACAATCAGTCATCAACTTCATTAACAGTCACAAACATAAGCCTAAGCTACCTTATTTTTTAACCAAAACTTTCAACATAGAAAAGTTTAAATTCGAATATCTCGATCTACACTTAATGTTTTGGCATGAAACAAATTCTATTTATCTACATATTCATCTACGACTAATTCCCAACCTTTAAACTGCGCAAAACTGCACTTTTTAATGTATCAAAAATTTTCGACAAGTTTTGGCCATTACAACAAAAATTCATTAAAACCTGAGAAATCCTTGACGAAACTTCAAAATTACTATAGAAAGCTTCTAATCATGTTAAAACAAGTTGAAAAACACTTTAAAATCAAGTTTTTATCCACAACCTCGAAATTCACCATTAAAGACTTGATTTTTAGCTTTTGTTTCAAACATGCGTTTCAAAGGCTAAAAATTCAGTTTAAAGGACTAGATATCATTTAAAACTCATAGAAAGTCGAATGGTTACCTTCGGTGGAAGAAAAAAAAGCTTTGACGCAAATTTGGAAAACTCATGTTTTGGAGAATATGGTGAGGTTTGGGTGATTTTCTTTGTTTTTATGAATATTTAAGGTCAAGAGTGTTAGAATTCAAAGGCAATTAGGAATCGAAGATCAAAAGAAATTAGAAGAGCAAGAGGAGAGAGAAAATGACACAAGCAAGTGAGGAGCAAAACTTAACGTGAAACAAAGCTGTTTGAATGAGGTTTTTAGGTTGATTTTGAAACTCTGGTCTAATTGCTTCATAAAAACTCATAATCAAATCTTTTAAAAACCTTTCCTTTTTCGGAAATTAAAGGTATTTAAAACTCATTTTTAGGGATTTATTTAATTGTCCAAAAACCATAATTGAAAACATTACTGATATGTCATGTCATAAAATTCCAAACACTCGAAGGATAAAATTCCCAAAATACCCCTAAAACTCTTAAGCCCTATTTTGGGGTGTGACAAATTACATCAGTCTATTTATAATAATCTAGATTGAGTCTTCCTTTCTCGACGTCAAAGATACTCCAGATACAAAATTCATCGTGACTCACTCTCATTTCCATTCGAAAATTATATCAGGCTGTAATAACTTGGACAAAACTTGATATTTAACTTTGACCTGTTGACATACCTGACATCTCGGTACAAACTCTGAAATTTCATGTTTCATTCTCGACCACCATTAACTCTATCTCAAGTCATTACACATTTTGTCACTGCCTGGTTTAAATCAAATAAACGCTGCTATGAACCTCGTGTAAGTTGTTTCGTATAATTTCAGAATTGTTTAGCACACATATTGAATTTTGGAAATATAGACTATTATCACAATCAATATTGAAATTAGTAATCTGATCATTCTGAATCTGTTCCTGTTTAGCTAACAAATTCGAATATTTTCTTTGCAACTCACAAATTTTCTAAAGAATTAACGGTTTAAATCTCGACTCTATGATAATCAAACCAGCATAATATAGGGTCATTTAAGAGAAACATTACTGTAAACAATGAATTCCTTCTTGGATTTAGGTTTAACCAGTGCCGGAGCTTCTGTCAATAAAGTTTTTAATTGGTTAAACTCTATTGACACTTATCTAATCAAACAAATTTAACGTTTTCTTGTAATAGCTTCATTCTCAGCAATAAAATTATCAAAGCATTCTTAATAAATCATCCGTAATACAATTTTTTTAATTGCTGAGCATGCTCTGAATTAGTTTTATGACAAATCAAAACAACAATGAGCCTGTCGAGATTTGGCTAAAAAAACCCGATTCATCAAATTCATAGATGTTACAAAAGCACTAATCAATTCGAAAGGTATACCTAGAAACTCATAGTGTCCATAACAATTCCTAAATATTGTTTTTGGTATATCAACATCTTTAACTCGCAACTGGTAGAAACCAATCTGAGAACAATCTTCAAAAACACCGTGCATGGCACCTTTCAGCTAATCGAATAAATCATCAATACGAAGCAATGAATATTTATTGTTTATCATGACTTTATTTATATGCCAATAATATATACACAATCTCATCGACTCATCTTTCTTTTTTACAAACAGAACAAGTGCGCCCCAAGGTGATGTACTCGGTATAATAAAATCTCTGTCGATTAATTCTTACAACTAAGCTTTTAATTCTTTTAATTCGGTTGAAGCCATTTCGTACAGAGCAATCAAAATTGGAGCAGTCCTTGACACTAATTCTATAGCAAACTCGACTTCTTGCTCTAGTGATAAACCTGACAATTCCTCAGAAAAAACATCTGTAAACTCGTGAAACTATCAGTAACTGATCAACTTTTATTTCAGATACTCTAGAACCTAATATATAAGCTAAAAATGCATTACAGTCTTACTGAATCAATTTATGTGTAGATATCAATGAAATCTTATTCGAAACATAATCAGTCTTAGCAAACTCAACAAAAATTAATTCATCGTTTTGACATCTCAAATCAACTTGTTTCTATCGGTAATTCACTTTAGCATCATGAATAATGTCAAATTCGTTAGAAGTCATAACCCCGAATTTACAGTGGATACTGTTTGCAAATCAGGTTAACTATCAGTTGACTCAACCGGTAAACTTTTTTCTATTACTAACATAGTGCATAAATATAAATGTCTCAACCCAAAGTCAATTAATGCATATACTGTAACATCAATTGTAGTGGTTGCAGTGAAATAAGAATAGAATGTGACTATTTAATGCATTAGACTAAAAATTGTATATAATGAAAATGTTGAATTTGTAACACCCTGATTTTCAGATTTATTCGCGGTTCTCGATATTTTGGTAAAGTTTTTAAAATTTGGTATTTGGTGGTGAAATTCATAATTGGAATATGTAAATGGGCTTGTGGAAGGCCCATGTGTTGGCCAAAACCCGGTAGAATTTTTGAATTTTGGACTTGAGAAGTTAGGGGCTCTGGGATAGGTGGTCTTATTAAAATTTGTGGGTAAAAGGTATCACAAAGAGCCTATAGTAAAGTGGCTAAGTGACGCCACTAGGAAGCTATAAGGGTGGCGTGTAAGTGGTTTGGGAAGACATGGGATTGATTCCTTGTGGTGGCAAATATGATGCTAATTTTTATGCTTTGTGCACGCTAGAGTTTAAAGCTCAATGGAACTCACGAGGGAGTTTGAATCAATCAAGGGCATGGATTAAGGAGGGATAAGGGGAGAGATTTTAGGGATTTGGAGAGAAGCTAAGAGTTAGCCGAATAGTGGGAATTAGAGAGGGAATTTCGGCAGAGGAGTATTAGGTTAGTATTTCGGCACTTAGGGGTTTAGTTGTGCTGTTTTCTTCTGTTTAAAACACCATAGGATTATTCTTTTCTTCCCTTTTCCTCTCTAGTCGAAATTACCATCCTTTCCATCCATCTTTCTTTCCTTTTCTTTTCCGAAATCAACATACTATTCCTTTCTCTTCATCACTTTTGGCAAAAACCATAAAAGCCGAAACATGTGAAGCTTAAAAGGTGCCGATTTCTTGTTGACCAGCAACCTTCTTCTTTTTCCTTCACTTTTTGGTGGCCAATTTCTTCATCTGCTAAAGCTTTAATCGGTGCAAAGAGGAAGATTGTGGTAATTATTCATACTCTAATCGATTCGGTAATAACTGTTGATAAGAGCAGAAACCCCTATAGTTTAGGGAGGTGGCCGAATATGGGCATAGGCCTTATGGGGTTCTTCTTTTAATATTTTTATGGTTTATATAGTGGAGGAGCAGCAAGGCGTAGTGTCGACTTGGATTAGCTTGGATCATCGGAGTGACTAGATCTAGTCATCAAATTCGCAAAGGTATAGATTCTAAGGCCATTATGGATGGTGGCCGAATGAGAAAGTGTTGATAGTAGATGGTTTTCGTTTTGGTTTAATTATTGTGGGCTGATACATATGTGGTTGATTATAGGAGAAATTATGTAGGATATCTCGTCAAGGAATATCGCAAATCAGGTGTGTAACGAACCCTCTTTTGTAGCTTAACTCAATAAATGCCGAAAAGTCGAAATGTCAAAATTCTGGTATTTCGAGGACTTGTGAGCAAGCAAACGCTCATCGGTTAATTAGATCCTCTAAGATGATGATCATGAACGTTGGAAAAGGTAAGAGCATGATGTTTGGCATTCACGGTGAGTTGGGCCTCGAGGGGTTAAAATCGGGCCCAATGGGCTTTCCGGCCTATTTGGGTAAATTTGGTAGAAAATGGAATCTGTTAAATTGTGCATGTTAAGACAGCTTAATAATGTGGTGGAATATCAAGCTAAATGGGCTTAAAGGGCTAAATCGACACTCATAGGGCCCATTAGGGGTTTAGGGCCCAAAAGCCCGAATTTGCTAAGGTGGATTAAAAATTGTTGTTTAAGCATTCAAACTCATCATAATAGTTAATGTACATGGAAAACTCACGATAGTAGGTAAAATTACGAAATTACCCATATGTTATGAAAATTGATTGTTTTGCCCTTAGGTAAAAATGACCATTATACCCCTAGGGTTTAATTATAAATTTGATACATGGGATATGATATGTACATGATATGTATGATATGCAGATGATATGTATGAAATACACATGATATATTTATAAATGCATTGGGTTGGGTTTTTTATATGGATGGAGGAAGTGAAGAAGGGCTTTGCCCTAGTTTACCGAAAAAGGGCTTTTGCCCCAGTTATTAAAAGAGGCTAGGCCTCCAGTTATATGATAAAGCAGCTATGTTGCCAGTGGAGAGTTTGGTTGGGTGGGTTGAGTTATTCCCCACATGGAGAGCTTGGTTGGTATGGGTGGAGAGTAGCAAATGGTGGGTTGAGTAGTCTCCCCAAACGGGTTTACATTCTTGCATGAATATTATATGTGATGTTGAAATGGGCCTATGGGCCATACCGTTTATAGAAAAGGCTTCGGCCCAGTATATGAACAATTAAAGGCTTCGGCCCAGTATATGTGGTAATTGAATTCGGGCTTAGGCCCAGTAGGTTGATATTGATTTGGGCTCTGAAGGGGGGCTTGTTGCACACTGAGTTTTCCAAACTCACCCCCCTTTCGTTCTTATCTTTGCAGGTGAGCCTTGATATGGAGACTTGGAGCCGGAGGGGATTTGGGGTGGCCATGATGATCACGTTTGGACTTACCAATAAATAAACGGCTTTTCTTTCAGTTTATCTTCACTTTTAATACTATTTATATTTGGGTTGTAATAAGGCCATTTTAACTATTTATTTGGGATTATCTTTAAATAACTCTATATTTTCTGATAATAATCAAAATGGGCTAGACTTAGGTTGCGTTTTCAAAGTGATACCTGTTTTCAAAATAACACAACGACACACATAATTGGTATAACAAAGATAACCATTTAAAGGAAATTTTAACTCGTTTACCAAAATGTGGCAATGGTTGTGGGCATGTCTAAGATTGGATCCAATCAAGAGCTTGGTACTTAAGCAGCCTTCATGGCTCACCTCCTCTGTTTCAGATACCTACTTGGTGCCCAGCCTCCATTCACTCTGGTTAGCCCATCAATAGTCAGTTTTTAGATAACAAAACGAAACATGGATTTTTAAACTGCGTGTGACACGTCAGGTTCGGCCATAATATCCAGGCCGGGTTTAGGGTGTTACATTTAGTGGTATCAGAGCCCGGTTGCAACAACTCGGCTGTGGGTTTTTAAATGGGTTTAAAATCGAGAATTTCAAAACAGAGGTACTTTAAATTAGTTTTGGGAAAATTTTTATTTTTGACCAAATGCATGTTTTTAATTTTTTTTAAATGGTTTGAAGAAAGACGTGGCACACTGAATCCCCGGCACCAAGTCTGTAAGTACCCTTACTTTTACGTTAGTTAACATTGATAAAATGTTGTGGATAAAACTGAGGCTCTACTATGATAGGGTAGAATCAGAAACAATAGGATTGAGATCAGAGTTAGGCTACGCCATCGCGAAAACAATCCCTGAATTACCATATTTCCATAAGACATCTCTTAATAAAAACTGAAATAATTGACTAATATCATAAAATTCGTGATCAGATAATTCGATATGAGTACAAGGGGAACGCGTGGACGAGGCCGCGGACGTGGTCGTGGAAGAGTGCAAGCTGAATCTTCATCTTCAAGGCATAGGCCAGCTGAGGAGACATTTGTGCCACAGACAACTGAGACTGGGTCGTATAATCGGGCTGCGGGGGACGATGCTTTGTCCCAAGCGATGCTAAGGGTCCTAGAAAGGGTTGCTGGAGCTAGCACCGGGACAGTAAATAGAGGATCCATCTCTGAGCGACTCCAGGATAACAGAGCAGAGGTTTTTAGAGGCGTATCTGGAGTAGCCCCAAACGTGGCTGAGTATTGGTTAGAGGCAACAGAGCAGATTATGGACGACCTCGATTGCTCTATGGAGCAAAAGCTGAAGGGAGCCGTGTCGTTGCTAAGAGATGAGGCATACCAGTGGTGGATCACTGTAAGGGAGAGTACCCCGATCGAACGTGTGACTTGGGAGCTATTCAAGTTTGCTTTTAAGGGGAGGTATGTTGGAGCTAGTTATGTGGATGCCCGCCGAAAGGAATTTTTGAATCTGGTTCAGGGTAATAGGACTGTTGCGGAGTATGAGGCAGAATTCTTGAGGCTGAGTCGATATGCTAGCTGGATAGTTGCGACTGAATATGAGCGTAGCGTTCGATTCGAGGATGGCCTCCGCGATGAGCTTAGGGTGTTGATAGCTCCACAGAGGGAGCGTGATTTCGCTGCATTAGTGGAGAAGGCTAAGATAGCCGAGGAAGTAAAACAGACTGAACGGTAGAATCGTGAGAGGGATCGACCCAGATTCAGAAGGGATTCCAGACCCTCAGGTACTGCAGATAGAAATGTTAAAAGAGCTAGAGTGGAGGAGGCAGCTCCGGGAAATACTTTTAAACCGTAGGTTTGCAAGGACTGTGGCAGAGCACATATAGGGGAATGTTGGAAACGAACTGGAGCGTGTTTTCGATGTGGGTCAAAGGAGCATAAGTTCAGAGAGTGTCATCGGAGAGTAGCTCAGGATCAAGCTGCGGAGCAAAGAGGTGTTCAACCGCAGTGAGGAGGACCACCACCACAGAGGGGCCGTGGGCAAGGTAGAGGTGGAAATGATGGTGGACGAGGACGTGGGGCACCTGGCAGGAGTGCTGGACAAGCTGAGGCTCGACAACCGGCGTTGGTTTATGCTGCACGACATCGTGAGGAAGGTGACGCTCCTGATGTTATAACCGGTACGTTCCTCATTCATAGCAAGCCTTACACTGCTTTGGTTGATGTGGGTTCCACCCACTCGTATATTGCTTGTGATGTATCTGGGGCGTTGGGTGTGCTTCCTGAGGAAACTATGAGTGGGGTATCAGTATTAAGCCCTTTGGGACACTCGGTTAGGGTAAAAAAACTCTTTAAGGAAGTGCCTTTAGAGACATAGGGTGAGATATTTGTAGGGGATTTGATGGAGCTGCCATTTGGGGAGTTTGATCTTATTTTGGGTATGGACTAGCTGACCAAGCATAGGGCGACGCTGGACTGTGCTGTTAAGAGAATGGTGCTAAGAACTGCTAAAGATGAGGAAATAATGGTCATTGGGGAGCGAAGGAATTATTTGTCTAATGTTGTTTCGGCTTTAAGGGCAGAGAAGTTGATTCGGAAAGGTTGTGAGACATTTTTGGCATTTATGAGTCAAGCTGAACCTGCGGAGATGACCGTGGAGTCAGCTAGGACCATTAAGGAGTTCTAAGATGTATTTCCAGAGGAACTTCCTGAACTACCTCCAAACAGAGAAGTCAAGTTTGGAATCGACTTGTTACCTAGAACGGCTCCAGTGTCCATTGCACCTTATAGGATGGCACCAAAAGAGTTGGTAGAACTGAAAGCTCAGATTCAAGAACTGTTGGACAGAGGGTTTATAAGACCCAGTATTTCTCCATGGGATGCCCCAGTGTTGTTTGTAAAGAAGAAAGATGGGACCATGCGAATGTGTATTGATTATCGCTAGTTGAACAAACTGACGATCAAGAACAAATATCTGTTGCCAAGAATCGACGATCTGTTCGATCAACTGAAAGGAGCTTCGGTGTTCTCCAAGATTGACTTTCGGACAGGATATCATCAGTTGAGAGTCAAATAGGAGGATATCTATAAGACGGCATTCAGAACTCGATATGGTCATTACGAGTTTTTGGTTATGCCCTTTGGCTTAACTAACGCACCGGCAGCATTCATGGATTTGATGAATCGAGTGTTTTCAAATGCATACTTAGATCAGTTTGTTGTTGTTTTTATTGATGATATCTTGGTGTACTCGCAAACGGAAGAGAAGCATGATGAACATCTGCGGATTGTGCTACAAGTTCTAAGGGAAAAGCAACTTTATGCAAAGTTTAGTAAGTGCGAGTTTTGGCTGAATGAAGTAACCTTCTTAGGGCATGTTGTGTCTGCAGAAGGGATTAAGGTAGACCCTCGGAAGATTGAGGCGATTTTGGAGTGGAAGCCACCGAGGTCTGTAACAGAAATCTGAAGTTTTTTGGGGTTGGCAGGTTATTATAGAAGGTTTGTGGAAGGATTTTCTGTGTTGGCAGCGCCATTAACGAAACTTATAAGGAAGGGAGCACCTTTCGTTTGGACGAATAAGCAGCAATAGGCTTTTGAAAAATTAAAGAAAGTTCGACATCGAGGCACCATGTTTGATTCAAATGAATCGGCAAAGATTTCATCTTGTACAAGGTGATGCATCACATGTAGGTTTGGGCTATGTGTTGATGCAATAGGGCAAAGTGGTCGCTTATGCTTCACGACAGCTTAAGCCTCATGAGCTGAATTATCCTCCTCATGACTTGGAGTTGGCAGCGGTGATTTTTGCACTTAAGATATAGAGGCACTACTTGTATGGAGAGAGATGTATTATTTACACGGATCATAAGAGTCTTAAGTACTTGCTGACTCAAAAAAAGCTGAATGCTAGACAACGAAGGTGGATAGAGCTGTTAAAAGACTATGATTGTTCGATTGGATACCACCCAGGTAAGGCAAATGTTGTGGCTGATGCGTTGAGTCGTAGAACTGTGGCGGAGTTGAAGGCGATGTTTGCTCGCTTAAGCTTGCATGATGACGGAAGCTTATTGGCAGAGTTACAAGTGAGACCGACTTGGGTAGAGCAGATTAAGAGGCAACAGTTGATGGATGAATCGTTGGTTTCTCGATTTCAGCAAGTTGAGAAAGGCGAGAATCCAGACTTTGGACTAAATGGTGATGGGGTTCTTTGTTTTCGAGGAAGAATTTGTATACCGAAGGACTCTGATTTGAGGTTGATGATTTTAAAAGAGGTGCATAGTGGACCTTGTGCTATGCATCCAGGAGGAAGCAAGTTGTATCGAGACTTGCGAGAGCTATATTGGTGGCCTGGGCTTAAGCGAGAAGTGACTGAATTTGTGAGAAAGTGTTTAACGTGTCAACAAGTAAAGGCTGAGCATCAACTGCCTTCAGGATTCTTACAGCCAGTAAAGATACCACTTTGGAAGTGGGAAAGGGTAACCATGGATTTTGTAAGTGGTTTGCCATTGACACCTTCTAAGAAGGACTTAGTTTGGGTAATTGTGGATAGGCTGACGTCTGCTCATTTCATACCTGTTCGAACCGATTACTCACTTCAAAAGTTGGCCAAGTTATATGTGGCAGAGATAGTACGGTTGCATGGGGTGCCAGCGTCAATAATTTCTGACCGAGACCCAAGGTTTACATCTCAATTTTGGTAGAAGTTGCATGAGGCGTTGGGAACACGATTAGATTTCAGTACGGCTTTTCACCCTCAATCGGATGGGCAGTCAGAGAGGGTTATTCAGATTTTGGAAGACATGTTGAGGGGTTGTGTTATTGAGTTTAGGGGCCACCTGGGAGAATTTTTTGCCATTGGCGAGTTCGCGATAACAACAGCTTACCAAGAAAGTATTCGGATGGCTCCTTATGAGGCACTATATGGGCGAAGGTGTCGTTACTCGCTACTTGTTGGGCGTAATTAGGGAAAGGCAAGTACTTGGGCCAGAGTTGGTAGCGACATCAAGACAAGATTAAGGTGATCAGGAATCGGTTAAAGAAGGCAGCGAATCGACAAAAATCTTACGTCGATCTGAAACGTAAAGATATTGAATATGCTGTAGGGGGCATGGTCTTTTTGAAAGTTTCGCCTTGGAAGAAGATATTGAGATTTGGTAAGAAGGGTAAGTTAAGCCCACGGTTTATTGGGCCTTACCGAATTATTAAGCGGATAGGACCGGTGGCTTATCAGCTAGAGTTACCACCAGAACTACATCGTATCCACGACGTTTTTCGTGTGTCCATGCTAAGGCGATATCGTTCTGACCCAACTCATATCGTACCAGTTGCAGAAATCGAAGTACAGTCGGATTTGACTTTCGAAGAGTAACCTATGCAAATACTTGATCGTGACGTCAATGTGTTGAGAAGGAAGTCAGTTCCATTAGTGAAAGTACTTTGGAGGAACCATGGCAAGGAAGAAGCTACTTGGGAGACCGAAGAGGCGATGCGTCAATAGTACCCTCAACTATTTGGATCAAGTAAAATTTTGAGGCCGAAATTTCTTTAAGGAGGGTAGAGTTGTAACACCCTGATTTTTGGATTTATTCCCGATTCTCGATATTTTGGTAAAGTTTTTAAAATTTGGTATTTGGTGGTGAAATTCATAATTGGAATATGTAAATGGGCTTGTGGAAGGCCCATGTGTTGGCCAAAACCCGGTAGAATTTTTGAATTTTAGACTTGAGAAGTTAGGGGCTTTGGATAGGTGGTCTTATTAAAATTTGTGGGTAAAATGTATCACAAAGAGCCCCTAGTAAAGTGGCTAAGTGACGCCACTAGGGAGCTATAAGGGTGGCGTGTAAGTGGTTTGGGAAGACCTGGGATCGATTCCTTGTGCTGGCAAATATGATGCCAATTTTTATGCTTTGTGCACGCTAGAGTTTAAAGTCAATGGAACTTTCTTGAGGAGTTTGAATCACCAAGGGCATGGATTAAGGAGGGATAAGGGGATAGATTATAGGGATTTGGAGAGAAGCTAAGAGTTGGCCGAATAGTGGGAATTAGAGAGGGAATTTCGGCAGAGGAGTATTAGGTTAGTATTTCGGCACTTAGGGGTTTAGTTGTGCCGTTTTCTTCTGTTTAAAACACCATAGGATTATTCTTTTCTTCCCTTTTCCTCTCTAGCCAAAATTACCATCCTTTCCATCCATCTTTCTTTCCTTTTCTTTTCCGAAATCAATATACTATTCCTTTTCTCTTCATCACTTTTGGCAAAAACCATAAAAGCCGAAACCTGTGAAGCTTAAAAGGTGCCGATTTCTTGTTGACCAGCAATCTTCTTCTTTTTCCTTCACTTTTTGGTGACCAATTTCTTCATCTGCTAAAGCTTTAATCGGTACAAAGAGGAAGATTGTGGTAAGTATTCATACTTCAATCGATTCGGTAATAACTGTTGACAAGAGTCGAAACCCCTATAGTTTAGGGAGGTGGCCGAATATGGGCATAGGCCTTATGGGGTTCTTCTTTTAATATTTTTATGGTTTATATAGTGGAGGAGCAGCAAGGCGTAGTGTCGACTTGGATTAGCTTGGATCATCGGAGTGACTAGATCTAGTCATCAACTTCGGCAAAGGTATGGATTCTAAGGCCATTATGGATGGTGGCCGAATGAGAAAGTGTTGATAGTAGATGGTTTTCGTTTTGGTTTAATTATTGTGGGCTGATACATAAGTGGTTGATTATAGGAGAAATCTTGTAGGAGATCTCGTCAAGGAATATCGCAAATCAGGTGTGTAACGAACGCTCTTTTGTAGCTTAACTCAATAAATGCCGAAAAGCCGAAATATCGAAATTCTGGCATTTCGAGGACTTGTGAGCAAGCAAACGCTCATCGGTTAATTAGATCCTCTAAGATGATGATCGTGAACGTTGGAAAAGGTAAGAGCATGATGTTTGGCATTCACGGTGAGTTGGGCCTCGAGGGGTTAAAAATTGTTGTTTAAGCATTCGAACCTACTGTTAATAGTTAATGTACATGGAAAACTCACGATAGTAGGTAAAATTACGAAATTACCCATATGTTATGAAAATTGACTATTTTTCCCCTAGGTAAAAATGACCATTATACCCCTAGGTTTTAATTATAAATTTGATACATGGGATATGATATGTACATGATATGTATGATATGCAGATGATATGTATGAAATACACATGATATATTTATAAATGCATTGGGTTGGGTTTTTTATATGGATGGAGGAAGTGAAGAAGGGCTTTGCCCCAGTTTACCGAAAAGGGCTTTTGCCCCAGTTATTAAAAGAGGCTAGGCCTCTAGTTATATGATAAAGCAGCTATGCTGCCAGTGTAGAGTTTGGTTGGGTGGGTTGAGTTATTCCCCACATGGAGAGCTTGGTTGGTACGGGTGGAGAGTAGCGGATGGTGGGTTGAGTAGTCTCCCCAAACGGGTTTGCATTCTTGCACGAATATTACATGTGATGTTGAAATGGGCCTATAGGCCATACCATTTATAGAAAAGGCTTTGGCCCAGTGATATGAATAATGAAAAGGCTTCGGCCCAGTATATGAACAATTAAAGGCTTCGGCCCAGTATATGTGGTAATTGAATTCGGGCTTAGGCCCAGTAGGCTGATATTGATTTGGGCTCTGAAAGGGGCTTGTTGCACACTGAGTTTTCCAAACTCACCCCCTTTTCTTTCTTATCTTTGCAGGTGAGCCTTGATATGGAGACTTGGAGCCGGAGGGGATTTGGGGTGGCCATGATGATCACGTTTGGACTTACCAATAAATAAACGGTTTTTCTTTCAGTTTATCTTCACTTTTAATACTATTTATATTTGGGTTGTAATAAGGCCATTTTAACTATTTATTTGGGATTATCTTTAAATAACTCCATATTTTCTGATAATAATCAAAATGGGCTAGACTTTGGACGCGTTTTCAAAGTGATACTTATTTTCAAAATAACACAACGACACACATAATTGGTATAACAAAGATAACCACTTAAAGGAAATTTCAACTCGTTTACCAAAGTGTGGCAATGGTTGTGGGCATGTCTAGGATTGGATCCAATCAAGAGCTTGGTACTTAAGAAGCCTTCATGGCTCACCTCCTCTGTTTCGGATACCTACCTGGTGCCCAGCCTCCATTCACTCTGGTTAGCCCATCAATAGTCGGTTTTTAGATAATAAAACGAAACATGGATTTTTAAACTGCGTGTGACACGTCAAATTCGACCATAACGTCCAGGCCGGGTTTAGGGTGTTACAGAATTATTTTATATTTGTGAAATTATTAAAAATAAGTTAGGTTATAATTTTAATAAATAGAATAATATTATAATATTTTTTTTATTATTGAAGTAATTATGAGTAGTTGTTTAAATATGATGTATCATTTTGTATGTTCATATAAATATTTTAACTATTTATTTATTTTATAATTATTTAAAATTATTTTAACATTTATACAAATTTGAATTGCAAATCTCCCTTTAAAATTCATGTTGTCGAAACCATCTTTAAATCGAGTTTTGGAAAATGGGAATCAACTTTAAGAAAAACGAAAACGGGAGTCGCCACCAATCTTTTTAGGTGTGATTGGATCACCTTATAAAATGTTTTGTTTTAAAACATTAATTTTGGTCCACGAAAGTCGAGAAAATGGATTCAGGAGTCGGTTACGTACGAGGAAGGGTTAGCACCCTCGTAATGCCCAAAAATTGGTACCTAATTGATTATCAAGTGTCTTTAATGTCGGAAATTTGAAAGCTTTAAGATGCAAACCTCTTTTAATTATTTTAATTTTGAAAATTAGGGTTCACTTGTATCAAATGAATCATAATATTACATCCAATAAGTTAGGAAGTAATATTTTCAAGACATTCGAAGCTAAGCTAGCCCTTTTTGAAAATCCCCGTCTCAAAACGACAAAACGCCATATCCAGTAAGTTAGGACACAACGCTTTGAAATTCCAAGACAGTTGTTCGTATTTTGAAAACCTTAAAAACTTAGAAGGGTCCTTGACTATTCGAACTCAACGAGAAAGGTCGCAATCCAATAAGTTTGGGCACTACCTTTCTCGAAGTTTCCAAATACCAAGCATTGCCTTTTTATTTTTGAAAATATTTGAATCTCGCTTTTAATTAATGCATGAAGAACCATATATATACATGATAACATATAAGATAGCATATTACAATAATAGGTTGCTAAAACATGCATATGATAGCAATAATATAAAGGTCATATACTAGATACATACATAAATATAGCAAATCTTAGTTACATAACAACATACATATTAAGGTATACATAGCATATATTGAAGATGAATAAGCAAAATATACGAACATACAAAATAATAATTAATTTAAAAAACGATGCATGATATACAATTAGACATAAAATATATATACCAAAACAAATGTGATAATGTATAAAAATAATAATAATGTAGTAACATATATATCAAACCAACAACACCTAATAATATTATGAAACTAGCATTTAATATATAAATGATATAAAATATAACAATATATAAAAGATTTAATACGTATTAAAATATAAAATAAAGTGAGTAATTTTTTTTTAAAAATATACATAAAATATAAATTAAAGAACAATATTTAATAATAGATTTCAAAATAAGTCACGTATAATAATAATATAAATAGTATATGTAATAAAAGGTAAATTTTTATAGCATGTCATATAAAAGTATACAAGTTAAAAATATTTAATAATACTTTGCCAATTTTTAAAAATTATATGATAAGTAATTTAAAATAAATAATAACAATATATAAATATGAGATGATATATAAAAAATAATATTTCTATAAAAGTAATATATGTAGACACCCAATTTTGCCCGGGCCCAGAAATAAGTCCAAAAATAAAAATAATAAACCCAAAAAAAAAAGAAGTCCAAGTTCAGTCCAGCATTACAAATATAATTTGGCCCGATCGGAATGGCCCATTACTTGAAAAAATTTAAGGTCCATCTACAAGCTTGATTCATATGGAAATATAATCTTCAATGATATGCAATCTTAGATGTGATATGCAGTCTTAGATATGATACAATCTTAGATATGATTGCAATCTTAGATATGATATGCAATCTTAGAAGATATGATTTTGTAATCTTAGAGATTTAATTTGTAGATACATTTTAATCTTAACCGTAGATGTAATTGATTTGTACCGTCGGATTTGAGGACTTTCAACTATAAATAGAGGCCTCTCCTTTCATTGTAAAACACTTGAGTTTTTGGAAGCAATAAGAATTCTTAAGAGCATTCACTCAAATTTCTCTCCCTCTTGCGTTATTACTCTCTGTGGTTTGTTCTTATTTTATTCTTCGTCTATTTTAGTTTTTCAACCTTTTTTTATTTTAATTTCTTCATTTTTCAAATATGTATATTTATTCCTATCTTTTATACATTTGATTATGTATTTTATATATTATAATATTTAACCTTTTTATATAGTTTATTTTCAAATATATATTTTCTATGCATATATATATTATATTATCATTTCATGTCTTTTGAACTATTGCATTATATTTTTATAATTTGTAAATGTCCTATTTTTTTTTAGTGTATGTCATTTATCTTATTTGTGCATAGTTTCATTTTTTTATATGCTATGTTTAATTATTTCTTTTATGTGCTATTTTATGATATATATTGTTGTATAATTTTTGCATGTATTATGTTTTTCTTTTAGTTTACTCATGTTTTTACTTGCTTATTATCTTTTATTTACCCTAGTATGATTTTTTTCATTAAACGTATGTTCATGTTATTTAGTTTTGTCTTAATGATATTATTTATGTTTGTATGGAAATGTTAGAATATTTTGTACATCTATGCTTCATGATGCATTAATATGTCATCCTAAAATGTCATTTAAAATAATATTCCAAGGTTTTTTTTTAAAAAAATGAAAGGCAATGCTTGATGTTTGGAAACTTCGAGAAAGGTAGTGCCCTAATTTACTGGGTTGCGACTTTTTTCGTTGAATTCGAATAGTCAAGCACCCTTCTAAGTGTTTTTGAGTTTTCAAAACTTAAACAATTATTTCAAGATTTCAAAACATAGTGTCCTAACTTACTGGATATGGCATTTTGTTGTTTCGAGATAGAAATTTTTGAAAGACGAGCTTAGTTTCGAAGGTTTTCAAATGTTGCGTCCTAACTTACTGGATGTGATGTTTTGACTCGTTTGAAATAAGTGAGCCTTAATTTTCAAAATTGAGACATTCTAATTAAAAGAGGTTTGCATATTAAAACTTTCAAATTTCCGACATTAAAGACACTTGATAATCAATTAGGTACTAATTTTTGGGCGTTACGAGGGTGCTAACCCTTCCTCGTACGTAACCGACTCCCGAATCTATTTTCTCGACTTTCGTAGACCAAAATTAATGTTTTAAAACAAAAGATTTTATAAGGTGATCCAATCACACCTAAAAAGATTGGTGGCGACTCCCCTTTTTGTTTTTCTTAAAGTCGATTCCCATTTTCCAAAACTCGATTTAAAAATAGTTTCGACAGCTTGGAGATTCCGCTGGGGACTAATAAGAGAGTCAAGCCGTGTAATTGATTATCTCTTGTCTTAATGTCGGAAATTAAAAATTTTAAAATTTAATCCTCTTTGCATTACATGTGTTTGTAATATTGCATGTGTTGCTATATTCTGATACGCATTGCATTTGCATGACCGTTGTGGTCACACCCTTAAGTGGGAGTGAGAAGCTACGCCTTCGTGAGGTTTTCGCCTCCGTGCAGGATAGTGGATCACTTTCGGGATACATCCGTACCTATGGTTTCGTGAGATTTTCATCTCCGTGTAGCCATAGGGAAATGCATTCCCCTGAACTGAACTCGATTCAAATGAGCCTATAATGGGTGAGGATCGAGGAATCTCTTCGTTCAGTACTCTCAAACTTTAGAAACAAACCACATATAGAAAAACCGTAAGAGCTCAATATAGATAGAATTATACTTAGGTTATCTTTGTGTTTATTAATATCATATGATACTAACTGTTTTCTTTGTTTTGTGCATGTCATTTTGTATTTAAAAGGTATCGATTCACGGTCAGTTTCTAAGTTAGAAAGTTTTATTATGGAGAACGGACTTCTTGATAGAGTGGAGGGCAACGCTAACGTCCATAGATGGTCTGAGCAAACTCAGCTAGGAAAAGGGGATAGCATAACTGTGGGATATATGTCGGAGCTGTCAGACTACACTCGCATCAGTGTCACACAGAATAATCTGCAAGAGCTTAAGGTGATTTGGGATCAGTGGAGTAATGAGACCAAGCAATCATTCTACGGTAAGTACGGAGATTTGCCCTATTTGTTTGATATTCAGGTTGATGAGAACTTGTTTCGAGCTCTCACTTAGTTTTGGAACCCAGCATACAGTTGTTTTACCTTTGGGGAGGTAGATTTAGTGCCTACTATGGAGGATTACACAGCCTTACTTCAGTGTCCTAGATTTCAGTGTGATAGGATTTATTCTCAAGCTGCTTGTGTCCCAACCTCTGGTAAGAAGTTGATGACCATTACGGGGATGAGCGAGCAGTGGGTCATGGCTAGAATTAAGGAAAAGGGTGAGAGTAAGTGCATTCCGTGGGGAGCTTTGAAAGATCTGATCCAAACACATCCAGACGAGGCAAAGAGGGTAGACATTTTTGCCTTAAGCTTATACGGATTGATGGTTTTCCCCAAGGCCCTGGGATATGTGGATAAGGCGACCACGGATCTCTTCCATTGACTTAGCAAATGGGTCACTTCTGTTCTTGGGATTTTGGCAGAGACATTCAGGTCCTTGAATGCATGTAGGAGGGCCAGTGCAGGCAGGTTTGTTGGTTGTGCTCAGTTACTTTTAGCTTGGTTCTACAGTCACTTCCGATTGATAGATAGGGTGGTTTGTCGGGTCTTCTTTGAGGATTACTCCCTGTTGAAGGGCATAGCAGCTTCAACTAGGAGGGTTGATGTTCCCGAAAAAATTAGATAGCGTTACTTTAGAACCTGCAGTCAAAGGATGTGGAGCGGAGGGCTCCATGGATGATTCCTGGTAAGATTCTTTACCGATGCGGTAGTTTTGATTAGGTCCCTTTATTGGGAATTTAGGGTGCCATTGGTTATGCCCCTTTTCTTGTGTTGAGGCAACATAGATTGAGATAGTTCATACCGGTAATTTATGGGTTGGTTCAGAGTGAGTTTGCGTATAGAGGAGCCAACTACAAGAGGAAGGTCAGTGAGATCTCTAATGCTTGGAACAAAACTTGTCGATTAAAGGGAGTAGCTATTAGCCTTGCTACGACCCCAGGTACGTCGAGTGGAGAGGTAGAAGGATTAATGATAACATCCCTAAGCCAAGCGTGGAAAGAGCTCAACTGATGGAGGAATATTTGTGAGTGACACCCTCGAAGTTAGAAATTAGAAAGCAAGAGTTTGAGAGAAAGAACTTGGAGCTCGAGAAGAGGATAGCAAAGCTCGAAGAAGAAAGGATATACTTGAGCCTAGACGTCGATGTGCAAAAGATGAAGGTCAAGAAGGTAAAGAAGGAAAAGAGAAAGATAGAGGAAGATCGAGATGATTTAAAAGAACACTACAAAAGGGCACAAGTATCCTTGAAGAGAGCGGGAATATGAGGGTCTTCAGATCAGTTGCAGAAAGAGGTCCGAGGGGAAAAGTCCAAAGCCGAATATTGGGAGAGGAAGTTCCAAGAGGTGCAATTACGGAATTTGACCTTAGAGAAAGAAAATCAAGGGTTAAAAATTAGGGTGATAGAGCTTGGGCGATCCCTTCATCTGTAATGAAGTCGTGATTCCACGGCAGAGGTAAAGAAGCTAAAAGGCAAAGTTGAGGAGTTGGAATCAGCATTGCAAAATAGTAAGCTTTTTATCGAGTAGCTTGAGGCACGAGAGGATCATTTAAAGGGAGAACTGCGCCAGTCTAAAGAACAAGTCAGAGATAGAGATTACCTTATTGGAGAAGCCATAATTCAGATCCGAGAGGTAGCTGAACACGTTCGAGACTTCGTAGTACGAGCTGACGTATTGAGTATGATGCATGAGTCATCGTTGGATGTAGGTCGAGAGTTAGCCCTTTTATTAGATAGAGTTAAAACTTTGGGCATTAGGGCGAAAGCGTATTTGTAATCCATTTATATGTAAAGATATTCTTTTTCTAAATAAAGTTTTCTAAATGAGATTGAATTGAGATCGATACCTTTTGCATTCATGCATTTGCATCTCATAGCATCATCGCATCATTTGCAGTCAAAATTATAAAAAGACCCTAATTAGTTAAAGTTATTAAAAAGAGAAAGAAAAGAGAGAGAGAGAAGAGGGTCACAGCTAAGTGAAAAAGAAGTTGAATGGGAATTCACGACGTTCCCTTACATATCCCCGACTTTTGTGTCAGGAGGGATAGCTTACCCGGAGAAGGGGTGTTTGGAAATGAAAATCATCCCATCAATGTCATACATGAGGAAGGGACTGAACAAAAAAACCTTGAGGGCATTTGCCCTTACGAACCGGGAAGTTCTTTAAATAATTGGATTACAGAAGAACTTCCTGTAATCTTTAGGAATTTTACGGAGTAATATTTAGAACACTCTTGTTGCTCTAAAGCCTAGGAGTAATGAGATTTTTTTTTGAGAAGTGGGCTCATGTTCAGACATTTTTATTTTCAATAAAACATACTTTTATTATTTATTCGAGTAAATATTCTTTCATTCTGATTCTTTTGACCTTTGACATTCTTTATAAATTTTCATTTCATGTAAATAGTCATGCTTGAATTCATTTATTCCTTGTATATTCTTTTGTGTGCCTATCATAGATCCCTAGATATCAATGACACGGGCAACAATACTATAGATTTAGAGTTTCTTTTGAGTGCGATATGTGTTTAGAGGAATCTCAGTACTTTGAAGGTGACAGATATTGTGACTTGTTTCTGAGTTTGTTGAAAATGGTTTTTACCCTATGAAGTGGTGGTAGGAAATATAGCCTTAGAGGAAGGAAAGATTGCGAAATTGGAATTAGCTGAGGAGACAAAACAAGACCTTGTTGAGACTATTATGAGAATTTAAAAATATGGTCCAAAGACGCATGCAAGAGGATTTGCAATTGCCAGGATAAACATGAGGTTTTGGGGCACTGTTGGTCCACCATGGAAAGGGATCGCATCAGTTGTACAATGAATGCCAAATTTAAAGGAGTCAAGACTTATAGGTCATGTATGTTATGGGCCCGAGCTCGTTAAAAGTTTCAAGCTGACAATGATTCATCTTTGTGGACGTCAACTACTCCATTAAGAGGGGGAGATAGCTTCATATGCCAATATTACAAAGTCAAAAGTCATCCATTTCAAAAAAAAAAAAGATTATATATAACTGTACAATGCCAAAAGTTTGTAGTTTTTTCAAAGATAATGCGCCATACCACAGTACAACAAAGGTTGCCAAAAGAAAAGAAAAAGAAGAAAAAAACAAATTACAGAAGATGACCGAGACTGGTAAAAATTGGCATAAGAAACTACCGCCTACTCTCTATGCTTACGCTGGGGCAAACACCTTCAATTCCAGTTGTTTCAAAGGTTACCATCATCCTTGGAATGGGTGCATTGTTTGGCTTTCCTGAGCAATCTGATGTGCCGTCAATACCTGCGATGGTTAGCTCCAGGCAGTTGCCAATGATTTCCAGCTATAGGGCATCAGGCCGTACACAGTCTCTGAAGCTTAAAATGATAGATTCTTTCTTCAAAACTAGTTTTTGACAAAGTGGATGACGGTATCATGAAGAAAGCTCTCTTAGACTTCTATACAAGTTCAGGGAAGAGGAAACCTGATCAAATCATTATTTTCAGGGGTTAGTGAGTCTCAATTCAATCAAGTTTTGATCAAGTTATTGAGGCTTACAAGTTCCTTGACGAGAAGTGGAACCCTAAAGATTGTGGTTATTGTTGTACGAAAAACCATCATACCAAGTTTTTTTCAGCAGGGATCTCCTGACAATGTGCTACATGGTATTTTCATTGACAACAAAGTATGCCATCCAAAGAACAATGATTTTTACCTTGGTACCCATGCTGGAATGATTGGAATCACGAGGCAGACCCACTATCATGTTCTCTTAGACCAGGCTAGGTTTTCGGCTGATGATCTGCAAGAGTTTGTTCATTCTCTATCCTATATGTATCAAAGGAGCACCACAACCATATTTGTTGTGCCTCCTATTTGCTACGCTCATTTGGTAGCTTCACAGTTGGGGGCAATTTATGAAGATTAGGGATGCTTCAGAAACATCATCGAGTCATGATGGGATGTATGCTCCGGGAGTAATCTCTGTACCTCAGTTTTCCAGGTTGAAGGATAAAGTCAGCAACTTCATTCTTGTCTACTGAGAATCATTGAACCATCTTTTTGTAGGGTTTGACAAACAACAGCCAGGACTGCTGCTAGGGCAATCCCTTTCTCATGGGTTTATGAATCAAGATTTTTCCTTCAAGCTTTGATGGAGTCAAGAATTGAATACCTCTAGTAAGCTTCACTTGAAAGTATTCATCCTAAGCAAATGTACCAAGAATGGATGACACAGACTTATGACAAAGAAGGTTCGTCCAAAAGAATTTCATAAAGGAAACCTTGTGCTGAAAGAGATATTTCCCATGCAAAAGGATGCCGAATTGGGAAGGGATATGTTGCGAAGAGGGCTTTCTCTAGAGGTGCACTGATTTTGACAAGAAATGGTAGGAAGAATTTATCTAATCCAGTGAATTCGGACTCGGTTAAGGAATACTTTGTCTAAAGGAGAAGGGAAGCCAAGGTGAAAACCCGCGAACGGCACTTTGGCACTTCTATTTCAAAAAAAAAAAGAAAAGGAAAAGGAAAAAATAAAAGAAAAAGAAAAAAGAGAAAAAAGTAAAAAGTAAAAAGTAGAGAGGCCAAGGTGAAAACCCGCAAGGGGCGCCTTGAGACCAAAGGGGTTTTGAGTTGAAAACCCGAAAGGGCAGCTCAAATTTGGAAAGTCATGCAGTGACCTTGCTATACCGGATTCGACGAGAAGTGAAGTATGTTACATATTGAGGCATCAACGAATTACTTTGGATATTTTAAACACATGTCGAATTCAAGAAAGATTTCATGGAGCTGGTGTATAAACGCTCAAGCGGCAATATCTGGAGCATCTAACTTTTGTCCTGATTGCAATCTTTAGATTCTATTTCTTCTCAAAGATATGCTATCAGATTTATCTCCTTTGTATTTTGACAATTCATTTAAATTCGATTATTCTTAAAGATTTATTCATTTTCCATCATTCTTTAAGTATGTTACATTGACATAATGAGAGATGAACTAAAATGTCTTCACAAACGAAGTTTTGTGTATTACTCTGGAATTTCTAGATAATACAAAAAACTAAAACAGGACAATTGTTCGAGAAATTCACGTAAGTAAGGGATGAAGGAACTTGAGGAATTTCTTTCTTCCAGTCTAAAAGGAAAATGGACAAAACCAATGATTCAATTCTTATAGACATCCTCAATGGATCGTAGCATTGGAGGAAGGCCTACAGGCTGAGCAAGAATGAAACTTTGAGAAAAGAAAAGAAAAATGAAGGAATGAATGGTGACGCCTAGGATAGGGGTCATATTCACAACATTTTGCATCATAACATGTCTAATTAGGAACATTCGACTCACTTCGAGCATAGCATCCTAATTATCAGGCATAATCATCCTACAGGTTATCAAAGATGGCGCGCTTTAATCCCCTAAACAGTAGGGTAATAGGCCGCAGCATAGCAGATCTAACCTTCAGATGTTTATACTGAAGTAGATCCAAGATGATTTGGCATTCTTGTGTTTACAAGGAACAAATCGAGGACATAGCAAATTTGACTCTCAGATGTTCTCAGGCAGATTCAAGATGGTTTGGCATCCTTGTGCTTACAAGGAACAAATCGAAGACATAGCTGATTTGACTTTTTTACGTGTTTACGTTGAAGCAAATCTAAGATGATTTGGCATCTCTGTATTTTCAGATAACAAATCGATGTCTGGCATCTCCATTTCGACGGGGAGCAGACACGTAGCAGATCTCACCTTCAGATATTTATACTAAAGTAGATCCAAGATGATTTAGGCATCCTTGTGCCTACAAGGAACAAATCAAGGACATAGCAGATTTGACTCTCAGATGTTCAAGTATCCTTGTGTTTACAAGGAACAAATCAAAGACATAGCTGATTTGACTTTTACGTATTTACGTTAAAGCAAATCTAAGATGATTTGGCATCTCTGTATTGTCAGAGAACAAATCAAAGTTTGGCGTCTCCATATTCGACGGAGGGCAGACACATAGCAGATCTAACCTTCAGATGTTTATACTGAAGCAGATCCAAGATGATTTGGCATTCTTGTGTTTACAAGGAACAAATCAAGGACATAGCAGATTTGACTCTCAGATGTTCTCAGACAAAATCCAAGATGGTTTGGCATCCTTGTGTTTACAAGGAACAAATCGAGGACATAGCAGATTTGACTCTCAGATGTTCTCAAAAAGATCCAAGATGATTTGGTACCCTTGTGCTTACAAGGAACAAATCGAAGACATAGCTGATTTGGCTTTCACGTGTTTACGTTGAAGTAAATCTAAGATGATTTGGCATTTCTGTATTGTCAGAGAACAAATCGGAGTCTGGCATCTCTATTTCGACAGAGAGCAGATACATAGCAGATCTAACCTTCAGATGTTTATACTGAAGTAGATCCAAGATGATTTGGCATTCTTGTGTTTACAAGGAACAAATCGAAGACATAGCAGATTTGAATTTCGGATATTCTCACACCAAAGTAGATCCAAGATAACAGATCTGGCATCTCCATTTCGACGGAGAGCAGATACATAGCAGATCTAACCTTCAGATGTTTATACTGAAGCAGATCCAAGATGATTTGGCATTCTTGTGTTTACAAGGAACAAATCAAAGACATAGTAGATTTGACTTTCGGATGTTCTCACCCCAAAGTAAATCCAAGATAACAGATCTGGCATCTCCATTTCGACAGAGAGCAGATACATAAAAGATCTAACCTTCAGATGTTTATACTGAAGCAGATCCAAGATGATTTGGCATTCTTGTGTTTACAAGGAACAAATCGAAGACATAGCAGATTTGACATTCGGATGTTCTCACGCCAAAGCAGATCCAAGATAACAAATTTGGCCTCTCTATATTAGACGGGGAGCAGATCAAAGATAGCAGATATCGCCTTCCTGAGTTGCAGTGAAGCAGATTGAAGCCGTCAAGAGGCCATTTAAAGAAGATCAAGGATCAAAAACTCAAGACTCGGCGAGAGCCCGGCAAAATTGGTCCTTCTATAGTCTTTGTTTGTATTCCTGTTACAAGAATGAGCAAAGAGGGGCAAACATGAGACACCCAATTTTGCCCGGCCTGTAAATAAGTCCAAAATAAAAATAATAAACCCAAAAAAAATTGAAGTCCAAGTTCACCCAAAGATTACAAATATAATTTGGCCCGATCGGAATGGCCCATTACTTGAAAAAATTTAAGGTCCATCTACAAGCTTGACTCATATGGAAATATAATCTTCAATGATATGCAATCTTAGATGTGATATGCAATCTTAGATATGATACAATCTTAGATATGATTGCAATCTTAGATATGATATGCAATCTTAGAAGATATGATTTTGTAATATTAGAGATTTAATTTGTAGATACCTTTTAATCTTAACCGTTGATATAATTGATCTGTATCGTCGGATTTGAGGAGGTTCAACTATAAATAGAGGCCTCTCCCTTTCATTGTAAAACACTTGAGTTTTGGGAAGCAATAAGAATTCTTAAGAGCATTAACTCAAATTTCTCTCCCTCTTGCGTTCTTACTCTCTGTGGTTTGTTCTTATTTTATTCTTCGTCTATTTTAGTTTTTCAACCTTTTTTTATTTTAATTTCTTCATTTTTCAAATATGTATATTTATTCCTATCTTTTATACATTTGATTATGTATTTTATATATTATAATATTTAACCTTTTTATATAGTTTATTTTCAAATATATATTTTCTATGCATGTATATATTATATTATCATTTCATGTATTTTGAACTATTGCATTATATTTTTATAATTTGTAAATGTTCTATTTTTTTTTTAGTGTATGTCATTTATCTTATTTGTGCATAGTTTCATTTTTTATATGCTATTTTTAATTATTTCTTTTATGTGCTATTTTATGATATATATTATTGTATAATTTTTGCATGTAGTATTTTTTCTTTTAGTTTACTCATGTTTTTACTTGTTTATTATCTTTTATTTACCCTAGTATGATTTTTTTCATTAAACGTATGTTCATGTTATTTAGTTTTGTCTTAATGATATTATTTATGTTTGTATGGAAATGTTAGAATATTTTGTACATCTATGCTTCATGATGCATTAATATGTCATCCTAAAATGTCATTTAAAATAATATTCCAAGGTTTTTTTAAAAAAAAATAAAAGGCAATGCTTGATGTTTGGAAACTTCGAGAGAGGTAGTGCCCTAACTTATTGGGTTGCGACTTTTCTTGTTGAATTCGAATAGTCAAGCACCCTTCTAAGTGATTTTGAGTTTTCAAAACTTAAACAATTATTTCGAGATTTCAAAACATAGTGTCCTAACTTACTGGATATGGCGTTTTGTTCTTTCGAGATAGAAATTTTCGAAAGACGAGCTTAGTTTCAAAGGTTTTAAAATGTTACGTCCTAACTTACTGGATGTGATGTTTTGACTCGTTCGAAATAAGTGAGCCTTAATTTTCAAAATTGAGACATTCTAATTAAAAGAGGTTTGCATATTAAAACTTTCAAATTTCCGACATTAAAGACACTTGATAATCAATTAGGTACCAATTTTTGGGCGTTACGAGAGTGCTAACCCTTCCTCGTACGTAACCGACTCCCAAATCTGTTTTCTCGACTTTCGTAGACCAAAATTAATGTTTTAAAACAAAACATTTTATAAGGTGATCCAATCACACCTAAAAAGATTGGTGGCGACTCCCGTTTTTGTTTTTCTTAAAGTCGATTCTCATTTTCCAGAACTCGATTTAAAAATGGTTTCGACAATATATATAATTTTTTTTAAAATAAATAAATTTTAAAAATTTTAAAAAGAAATAAGAGGACTAAAATTAAATTTAAATAAAAAAATCAGAGGTTAATTTAAAAAAGAATTTGGGCCTAATCGAGATGCCCATTAAAATCCTAGGGACTCATTGGGAAATTTTCCCTTATTCCCAAAACGACGTCGTTCCTCAGAATGAAGTTTAATAGCCATTGGACTAAATTAAAACAACTACATAATATTAGGGCCGAATTAAAAATAAAATGAAATGAAATTATAAAATTTAATAAATCGGAAGGATCAATTGGGCAATTATTCTAATTTCCAAAAACACGCGGATCCTCCCCGGGTCACGGGTCAACACGTGGATCCTCGGCATTGATACGGCGCCGTTTTGTGTTTATTGAATTAAACCAAAACGGCACCGTTTCATCAGGCTTATATAAACCAATTTTAAGGCTTTGAAATCATTTTTGCATTCTGTTTAGAAAAAAAACGAGGAAAAATCCCCTGAAAGAGGAATGTGGGCAGACTCTCGGAGTGCCATCGTGCCTCCGTCATCGAGTTCCCATGCGCCCACGCGCCACCTTTGACACCATCGCGTACGGCGGTCGCGGTCCTAAAATTCTGCCTTTCTCAACGTAACAAAAGGTAATCTCCTTTCTATTTGTTTTAGCCTTCATATGCATAAATTCATAACAAAAAATTAAAAAAAATGAATCACCTTTATTCTTCGATAATACTGCTGTATTTTCATTATGTATATATGCCTTTTTTCCAAAAAACCATAACATTTACAGATTATAAAAGGGTTTTTATAGCCCTTCTGCAGATTATTGTGTTTTGGGGAAAGAAATCTTTGATTTCTTTCCCTGTTTGTTTCCCTTTTTGCTGTGATTCTTTTCCTTTTTTGCAGGTGCTCGTGAGAAATTCGGCGGTGACAAAGGCTTGACGATGGTCTACCGGTGGCATTGATCACGGCGTGACTCAGAGCCTGGAATCGTGGCCTTGATGGAGGGTAGCTGGAATGACCGAAACCGAAGGGTCGTGACGCTTGGCTTGGCTTCTGGAACTTTCTGTTTACAGCGCCTAGGGTTCCAAAAAAACCTAGGTCTTCCCTCATTTGTTAACACATTGGGCCATTTGGGCCGTACCTGCTTGTGGGTTGGGTGTAAACGGGTTAATGGGTAGTTTTAGTATTCTGGTTTAAACCCGTTGGGTGTAACTGGGTTTAGGGTCTTGGGTCAATAAAATGTATTTGGGCCTGTAAATGGACTGTTTAAAATAAACATTCATTTATTTCATTTTTTTTAGTTTTTTTTATTTAATTATGGGCCCGGGCAAAATATAGTTCATACACGTGTTCCACAACTTAATTAAGTTATTTATATGTAATTAACAAACCCATAATCACTCCTATATCGCAAGAATGGTTTGCTCTAGAATGCTTGAATACTTAACCAAAAAGCTAGGGAGTTAAAAAATTTAAAAACCACTAAGATTAATAAACCCAAAACTTTAAAAACATTATTTTAAAATTCATGTTCCACGTAAAAGTACAACTTATTTAAGTTATTTTTATGTAATCAATACAATTTATTTTTTTATACAATTTAAAATTATCCATAATCCATATAAAATTAAACTTGAATTTAAATATGGAAGTAATAAAATAAAATAAAAATCTTGGACCAACCTGATCAGCATACTCTGATGAAGTAAACTACATTGAAAATTAACATCGAAAAGTAAACTAAAATGACTTCTTTTTTACACTTTAATTTACATCTCAACCTTTTTTTTCCCCTTAAGACCTGAATTTATTTCTTGAAAGGCACAACTTGAAAATCAAATATAAGTATTTCACTCATTGAAGTAATTTTCGTTTTTAGAGAGAAAAAAAGTGTTATATAATCAGATTACAAAATACTAAAAACACCATGTTTGTTTCACATAGCATTATTATGTCCAACACCATTAGTGTACTCACAATGGTTATTTAGTGTAGCAATAAGGGCTAAAATATCACTTAAATGATACAATAACACTGGTTAAATAACAACAAAGCTATGATGTAAAGTGAACTTTCTTAAACAAAATGAAACACAAGATGATTTCAATATAAACAAACCAAAACATATAGAACTTTAAAGGAAGAAAATCCCTTTGCGATTCTTTGTTTTTTTTTTTCTTAAAAAGAGAACCAATCACAGTAAGAAAATTATGAGGGAGAAGTAAGCATAATTATATGGGAAACTGAACATCCCGTGAGACAAAAATAAACTTCCTAACCTGTAGAAAAATACAATATAACATCTAGAAATCAATCCACCATCTCACGTACTTTCTAAACTAAATATAATTTAGACAGATTTTACCATATTACTATATCCAAATACCACACACATTTTAGCAGTCAAAACTTCCCTACCTCTTCAACTTTGATGTATGGTTCGAATCAAGTCTATAGTCTTTGGATATGTAGCATATCTCAAGTAGAGGAATCCAATCTCCAACCAAAATGTTAAGATATTAATTGTATGTTTAGCAACTCAAACCATTATGTTGAGACCTTAACTATCTTGAATTGCATGTTTAAATACCATGATCTAACCGTTATTCAAACATCATGTTTGAACAGATATTTGACAATAGTTTGAATATCTCTTCAGGATAGCCTAAGTGCAGTACATTATTGACATTTTTTTTATCTTGATCTTCAAAATATTTACATTTATTAGAAAATGATCCTCAAGCCATGTTTTACTCTATTTTCAATGATGATGGTCGAATTTAAAAGAGGAAGAGGAGAAATGATTAACTTGCCTTATCTCAAGAACTTATCCTTATCCTTTAAACCTTGGTAATCAATTTGACTATTTTGCTTGGCTTTGAAGATTTTATTTGAGATTAACATTGAAGGACTTTAACTTGGATAATGATGCAAATCAAATTGTGATTTTATCTACAAGAGGAAGCTATCATATGTGTTGATATATCTTTTATAAGTGCTTGTGTTACATTTTACTTATGTATTTGTTGTTAGTTTGTGTTTGTACTTTGCACTTTGCACTTTTTTATAGGCTTTATTGGAGATTTGATATTTGTTGTAAGTGAAGTGAGAAATTTAGTACAGAAAAATTCTTCTTCTTATAAAGGAAATACAACCTAACTTATATATTAGGATGACTGACATTTCAGTCCATTATTCTAGGAAAGATAATGGGCAATCCCACAAGGTTAGGAATCTTAAGAAATTAGGAAAACAACTAATTAGAAATCAATAATGACTGATCCTATTTGTCTTAGGAAATTAAATAATAAATCCTAATATACCAGAATATAGCATATCAATAAATTCCTAATATATACAAGCTAATTTGGCTCTTTTTTACACTCCCCCTCAAGCTGGGGTGTATATGTTATACAATCCTAGCTTGGAGTTGAATTCATCGAAGCTGGTTCTTGGAAGAGCCTTAGTGAGAGTGTCAGCAAGTTGCAGTTAAGTAGGGATGTAGTTCAATTGGAAAATTCCATTATTGACCTTCTCTAAAATAAAATACTTGTCAATTTCCACATGCTTTGTCCTATTGTGATGAACTGGATTTTTAGCAATGCTTGTGGCAAATTGACTGTCACTATATAATTTTATTTGGTCCTTAATATTAACTTTTAATTCTCTTAGTAATCTCTGAATCCACATTCATTCGTAAATACCCAAAGCAAGAGTACGATATTCTGATTCTGCACTACTTTTTGACATCATAGACTCCTTTTCGCTTCTTTATGTCACAAGATTGCCCCAAACAAAGGAGCAATAACCACTTGTTGATATTCTTTCAGTTAATTCTCTAGTCCAACTTGCGTCAATGTAAACTTCTATCTCACGACTTTGACTCTTTTTGAAGAGTAAACTGTGGCTTTGTGTCATCTTTAGGTATCTGAGAATCCAATTCAGAGCCTCTAAATGTTCCTTATGCAGATCATTCATGTGCTGGATAACAACACTAACTGAGAATGCAATGTCTGGCCTTGTATGTGAGAGCTAGCTCAATTTGCCCACTAATATTTGATATTGGCCTTTATCCACTGGTACACTTTCCACATTTTTCTTTAACTTTAGGTTGGGACCCATAGGCGTCTCTGTAGGTTTACACCCAAGCATGCCAGTTTTATTTAGCAAATCTAAGATGTACTTTCTTTAGGATATAGCAATCCCTGCCTTAGATCGAGCAACCTCCATGCCTAAGAAATATCTGAAAGTGCCAAGATTTTTAATTTCAAATTTAGCGGCAAGTAATCTTTTGAGTTTGATAATTTCCTCTGAGTCATCTCTAGTTAGAATGATGTTGTCAACGTAAACAATGAGAATATCAATTCTAACTTTTGATGAGGATTTTACAAATAAGGAATGATCTGCTTGGTATTGATTGTATCTGATTTTTACTATTTTTTTGGAAAACCTGTCAAACTAGGCACAAGGTGATTGTTTTAGCCTATACAATGATTTTATTAGCTTGCACACTTGATCATTGTTTGAAGAGTTTTCTAAACTTGGAGGTATTTTTATGTAAACATCTTCTTCAAGATTTCCGTTCAAAAAGGCATTTTTGATGTCTAGTTGGTACAACTAGTCTTTGTTTACTGCTAATGACAACAGTATTCGAACTGTGTTTAACTTGGCAACAGGTGTAAAGGTTTCCTGATAATCAATTCCATATGACTGAGTAAAGCCATTTTCCACTAGTCTAGCTTTAAACCTCTCGATACTTCCATCTTTTTTATGCTTAGCTACAAATATCCACTTGCAACCTACTTGCTTCTTCCCTTGAGGTAACTCTGTAAGAGTCCAAGTTCCATTGCTATCTAGAGCCTTAATTTCTTCCTCGATAGCCTTCTTCCATACTGGATTTTTCAAGTTTTCTTGAATTGAATTTGGTATCTTTATATTATCAAACGTTGAAATATATGCTTTATATGATGGAAGAAATTTCCCATATGCCGCATATTTCTCAATAAGATGTTTTGTACATCTTCGGACACCCTTTCTTTGAGCAATAGGCAAATCATAATCATCAACAAAAGGAACAAGAGGCTCACGAGTTGAATAATCTATACAGGTATGAAATTTTGAAGTAGGAGACTCCAGTTAAGTTCTTGACAATCTCTGATTTTAGTTCCATTCTCTAGATTTTCTGTAGGTCGTCTCCTTCTAGAATAGACACGAAGTTCTTGATGATTTACACTAAGTTGAGGTTTAGTGGACTTATGGAACTGAGACTCGGATGGTGTGTTGTTTGGATATGATGTGGAATGGAGATTCAAATTTTGAGGACTCGAAAGAAGTAAGATATTTAAGAACTCGAAAAGGGGTAAGAGTACCGGATTGACACTTTGGGGTGAAACATACATAGATTGAGTGTCTGGAAAAATGTCCCAAAGTTGAAAATCCCTAAATTTTTCCTCTTGAATTTCGGATTTGGAAAAATAGGATTGGTATTAGAAAAAGGTGACATCTATGAATTTGTACATCCTTGAAGTAACATGTGAATAACACTTATATCATTTTTTATTAGAAGAATATCCTAGGAAAATACATTTGACTGATTTGGGATCAAGTTTGGTTCAATACTGTTGGTGTATGTGAACAAATGTTGAACAACCAAAGACTTTGAATGGAAGATCAGAAGAAAAATATTTAGCATGAGGAAAGGCTTGTAGGAGGACTTCATGAGGTCTCTGAAATTTTAGCATTCGACTAGGCATTCTATTGATGAGATATGTGGCAGTAAGGATGGCTTCACCCCAGAAGTATTTAGGTACATGATTAGTAAACATGAGTGATCTAGCTAACTCAAGTGTCTATTTTTTCTCTCGGCTATCCCATTTTGTTGAAGGGGTGTCAACATAAGAATTCACATGAAAAATTCCTTGTTTTATGAAATAGGGACCCAAGGCTGATGTAAAATACTCCCTGCCATTATCGGTCTTAAGAATCTAAATTTTGCTTTTGAACTGGGTGTGAATCATGGAATAAAAAGACTTAAAGATTTCCCCAGTTTCATATTTTTCTTTCATAGTGGTTCTAGTATGATCGTCTATAAAAGATATGAACCAACGAGACCCATTAATATTTTGCATTCGTAAGGGTCCCCAAATTTCACTATGAATTATAGAGAAGGGATGTGAAGGCTTATATTGAATGCTAGGATAAACGTGTCACCTGTGTTTAGCAAGTTGACATATTTCACAATGAAAACTTTGAATTTTTATTGATGAACAAATGAGGAAGCAAATTTTCAAGGTACAAAAAATTTGGGTGACCAAGGCGAAAGTGCCATAACATGACTTGATTTTCATTTGAAACAGAAACATAATTAGAGAAAGAGTTAGAAACACAAATTGAATGAACTTGTCCATATAGAGGAGAGTTCCCTTTGAGCATGTTAGAATTAAGTGACCCTAATTCTTATTTAAATAAAATACGATGGAAAATAAAATAAAAGTAAAATCCATATAGAACTAGACTTCTTTTATTTTATTTTAGAATAAGGTTTTTTAAACCTTATTAAACTCCATCTGTTTTATATTTACTAGGATAAGGTGTTTCAATCCTACTAGAATATGGCTTTACAAGTCTATAAATAGACATAGTCTATTCCTTTTGTATTGATTTAAAATTTTCGACATAGTGAATTTTCTTCTCCTCTGCCCGTGGTTTTTTCCCGAAAGGGTTTCCACGTAAAATTTTGTGTTCTTTATTTTTATTTTTATTTTATTTTTTCACAATTGGTATCGAGCTTAGGTTGTTCATCTCGATCACGGTAATGGCGTCTTTGAAATATGAAATTCATTGTTGGATCGCAACACCGATTTGTGTTGTGGCGATTAAGATGCAAGCGCTTCTTGCAGATGGATCTCGGAGGATGCCCTGCTAGGGATAGATAAGATGCCTTCGACATTAACATGAAGAGAAGAAGCGTAAGGATCGAAAGGCATTAACACAATTGCATCCGCATTTGTCCAATGAAATTTTGCGAGGATGTGATGAAAGAGAAGACTGCCACGCATTATAGAAGAGGCTAGAATAAATATGTATGTCAAAAACTCTAACAAGCAAGTTGCATATGAAGCGGCGTCTTTATGCTCATCGTTTGGAGGAAGGTGCGTCATACACGAACACTTAACAAAGTTGTTTAAAGAAATTCTCTCAAACTTGGAGGCCATGGAGGTTCGAAGATGATAAGGAAGATCTAGGGTTGATTCTACTTTGTTCGTTGCCTCCGCCTTATTCAACCTTTAGAGACACGATTTTATATAGCCGCGAGTCTCTCACGGTTGATGAGGTTTATGATTCTTTAACCTCGTATGATAAGATGAAACATCTTGTGGTTAAACTCGACTCTCAAGGAGAGGGTCTCATTGTTCGTGAGAGACAAGATCGAATATCGATGATGATCGTGGTAGGACACAGGAAAGAAATCATCGTGGTAAATCTAAGGGTAGATCAAGTCTTCAAATAGAGGTAAAACTTGTAACTTCTATAAGAAGAAAGGGCACATTAAATCTGAGTGCTATAAGCTACAAAATAAGATTAAAAGGGAGGTCATGAATCAAAGGGAAAACAACCGAGAAAATTCCGGTGAAGCTGATGTTGTAGAAGACTACAAATGATTGTGAACTTCTAGTAAACGCTGTCAATGATTCTAAAGTAAGTGAGGAGTGGATACTTGATTCAGCCGCACCTTCCATATGAGTCCCAATCGGGATTGGTTTACAACTTACGAAACAATTATGCGAAGGTGTTGTTTTGATAGGAAATAATGCTTCGTGTAAGATCGCAGTGTTGGAACAATTAAAGTTAAGATGTTTGATGGAGTTGTCGAACACTTAGTGACGTACGGTATGTTCCGAATTGAAAAGAAATTTAATTTCATTGAGTACTCTTGATTCAAAAGGGCAGATACACAACCGAAAGTGGGGTTTTAAAGATTTCAAAGGGTCCTTGTTGTGATGAAAGGGCAAAGAAAAACCGCCAAGTTATATGTTTTGCGGGTTCTCTCATTCTCTGGTGATGCAAATTGTCGCTTCCTCTTCCTTGTCGATGATGATGATATTACTAAACTTTGGCATATGCGCCTAGGGCATATGAGTGAGAATGGCATGGTAGAATTGAGCAAAAGAGGACTTCTTGATGGGCAAGGAATTTGCAAACTGAATTTCTGTGAGCACTGTGTTTTTTGGAAGCAAAAGAGAGTTCGATTCACTAGAGGAATCCATAACACGAATGAAACGTTGGAGTATATTCATTCTGATCTGTGGGGACCATCCAGAGTGCCTTCGAGAGGTGGAGCTAATTATATGCTAACCTTTATTGATGATTTTTCTAGAAAAGTTTGGGCGTTCTTCCCGAAGCGCGGTGCGATGTGTGTTTTCCGTATTTAAGTCTTGGAAAATTATGATTGAAAAACAGACGGAAAAGCAGTAAAATACCTCCGCATGCATAAATGGCTTAGAGTTCGCTCGATGAGTTTAATAGATTGTGCAAGTCGGCGGATCGTGAGACACTTGACGATTCGTCATACTCCACAAAGAAAACGGCGTTGCGTAACGAATGAAACGAACGATCATGGAGAAGGTTCGATGTATGTTGTCAAATGCCAACTTACCAAGTCATTTTGGCGTAGCGGCCTCATCGCATGTTTTTTGATCAACCGATCTCCATCCGCTGCCATTGAGAAAAAGACTCCACAAGAGGTATGGTCCAGTAATCCTGCTAATTATTCGATTTAAAGATCTTTGGGTGTCCTGCGTATGTTCATGTTAATAATGGAAAATTGGAACCGAGATCCATTAAATGTGTTTTTCTTGGTTATAAAGTCGGTGTAAAAGGGTATAAGTTATGGTGTCCTCGAATAGAAAAGTTGTGATTAGCAGAGATGTTGTTTTTGATGAAACCGCTATGCTTCCTAACTTATCTCTTAAAGACTCTTCCAATAAAGAAAATCAAAAGCGGTGGAGCATCGAGTTAATACAGAGTCGACTCCTCAAGTCAAGACAAAAATTGAGAATAGAGTTGCTTCTTCGCCTCAATACTCTATCGCCAAAAACAGAACTAAAAGAGAAATTAAACCTCCAAAGAAGTATGCTGAGGTGATCTAGTTGCTTATGCTTTAAATGTGGTCAAGATATAGATGCGAATCAAGAGCCATCAAATTATTCTCGAGGCGATTAGTCGTGAAGACTCGAAAAATGGATGTTTGCTATGCAAGAGGAGATGGAATCACTCCATAAAAACAAAACATGGGATCTTGTGAAACTTCCTAAAGGTAAGAAGACTGCTCGTTGTAAATGGGTGTTTAAAAAGAAAGAAGGGACTCCAGAGTTGGAGAACCTAAATATAAAGCAAGGCTTGTTGCAAAGGGTTACAGCAAGTTCCAGAGTGGACTTCACAGATGTGTTCTCCCAGTTGTGAAGCATAGTTCGATTCGAGCTTTGCTTGGTATTGTGGCCATGCATGATTTAGAGCTTGAGCGATTAGATGTAAAACCGCATTTTTGCATGGAGAACTTGAGGAAGATATTTACATGCAACAACCAGAGGGTTTTACAAATCTCGAAAAAAGAGGATTATGTTTGCTTGTTTGAAAGTCCCTTTACGGTTTGAAACAATCACCAAGGCAATGGTACAAGAGGTTTGATTCCTTTATGACTTCTCACGATTTCAAAAGAAGTAGTTTTGATGATTGTGTTTACTTTAAGAAAAACAATGATGGTTCTTTTGTGTATCTACTTCTTTACGTTGATGACATGTTGATAGCAAAGAAAAGACAAAGGAGAGATAAGAAAGGTCAAAGCCCAACTAAGTGAAGAATTTGAGATGAAAGATTTGGGACCAAAGAAAGAAGATACTTGGTATGGAGATTCTTAGAGATAGAAAAACAAGTAAATTGTACCTAAGTCGGAAGGGGGTACATTGAGAAACTTCTTTGCGGGTTCAATATGCGGAGTGCTAAGCTGTTAGTAGTACTCTTTAGCAACCCATTTTAGACTTTCATCGGCTTTGTCTCCACAATCGATGATGAGATTGAGTACATGTCACATGTTCCATACTCTAGTGCAAAGTGGGATCTCTCATGTATGCTATGGTTTGTTCACGTCCGATTTATCATATGCGATCAATCAGGATTAGCGGATATATGGCGAATCCTTGGTAAAGAACACTGAAAGCGATTCGATGGATTTTAAGATACTTACGAGTACTACTACTAATGTTTGCTTACGGTTTGGAAGAACTCAAGATGGAGTTATTGGGTATGTTGATGCTGATTTTGCTTGGAGACCTTGATAGAAGAAGATCTCTCACAAAGTTATGTCTTTACAATCGGAGGTTGTGCAATAAGTTGGAAAGCCACTTTGCAAACTACACGCGCTTTGTCTACCACTCAAGCCGAGTACATGGCGATTCATCGAGGCTTGTAAAGAAGCTATTTGGTTGAAGGGACTCTTTAGTGAACTAAATGAAGACCTTCAAATCAAAGACAAAGATTTTGTGATAAATGAGTGCCATCTTTCTTACAAAAGATCAAATGTTTCATGAGAGAACAAAACACATTGATGTTCGGTATCATTTTGTTCGTGATATTATTGCTCGTGGTGATATTGTTGTGAGCAAAATTAGTACTCATGAAAATCCTGCAGATATGATGACCAAGTCACTTCCTATAACCAAGTTTGAGCATTGCTTAGACTTGGTTGGTGTTCATTGTTGAAGTTAAACCCTTAAGGGGTTTTATGGAAGAGGTGGAGAACTTGTTCGCGATTAAGAACTTGTTCATTGAGAATTTGTGTCAAGGTGGAGATTGTTAGAATTAAGTGACCCTAATTCTTATTTAAATAAAATACGATGGAAAATAAAATAAAAGTAAAATCCATATAGAACTAGACTTCTTTTATTTTATTTTAGAATAAGGTTTTTTAAACCTTATTAAACTCCATCTATTTTATATTTACTAGGATAAGGTGTTTCAATCCTACTAGAATATGGCTTTACAAGCCTATAAATAGACATAGTCTATTCCTTTTGTATTGATTTAAAATTTTTGACATAGTGAATTTTCTTCTCCTCTGCCCGTGGTTTTTTCCCGAAAGGGTTTCCACGTAAAATTTTGTGTTCTTTATTTTTTATTTTATTTTATTTTTTCACAGAGCAAGTAGAGACCACCACACATTTCAGTATTGCCAATCACCTTCTTCGAATCTGCTACTTGAAATTCACAAAGATTTGGATAAAATTTAGTTACACAGTTCAAGTCATGAGTGAGTTTGCTAATAGAAATCAGGTTGCAATCTAATTTTGGAACATAAAGGATAGATAAGAGAAGAAGGTCCTTTGTCAATTTGATTGATCCAATTCTTACCACTTTTGAGAGTGATCCATCTGCTATTCATACTGTATAGGGGCTTGAATATGGACTGAACTTGTAGAATACATTAATGTCTCCGGACATGTGATCTGAAGCTCCAGGATCAACTATCCATAGTCTTAATTTCTTGGTTGCTATAATATGAACAGAAAAAATGTACCTTGATGTACTAGCATGCTTGTATGTTGTTCAGTAGTGGGGATATTTGTCTGAGTAATTTCTGCAATACCTCAATTTGCTCCTGGGTGAATGGATTGATTTCCTTGCTAGTGTTGTTATTGTTGGAAGTGTTGACAACATTTGCTCGACTATCCTGATAATGGCGTGCTCGGTTAGGCCTTCAATCAGCAGGCTTCCCATGAAATTTATAGCAAGTTTCTCTGAGGTGATCAGGTTTCTTACAATGGTAGCACTATTGTCTTCCTTTTCTTTTCTTGTTATCCTGAGATGAGTTATGTGTATATAAGGCTGAGCCTTTAGCAACCAGGAAACTCATTTTTTCTATCATCATCAGTTTCTTCCTACTTTCTTCTTTTTTGACTTTAGCAAATGTCTCTCGGATGGAAGGTAGAGGCTTGCTGCCCAAGATTCTCCCCCTTCATCCAAATCATTATTGAGACCAAGGAGAAATTTGAATGTTCTCTTTTGATCAACAATATTTTTGTGTAAAGCTGCATCATCTGAACATTTCCAAGGGTATATTTCAAACATATCAAGGTGCTACCAGTACCTGGTTATTGTGTTGAAATATTGAGTGATAGTCATCTCCCTTTTTTTTAGATCATGAAGACAAGTTTCAATTTCAAAAAGTTCAGAGGTATTTTTGAAACTGGAGTAAGTTTCTCTTGCTGCATCCCAGATTTCCTTATCTATTTTGTAGAGAAGGAAATCTTCTCCAATTTTTGTGGTCATGGAGTTTATTAGCCATGATATGACTATGTGATTTTCAATCTTCCACGTGGGACACTTGGGATCCGTTGTTGTCGGAATAGGATCCTAATTGGTGAGATAATTATTCTTGCCTTTACCTGAAATATACATATGGAAGTATTGTGACCACTAAAAAAAATAGTGGCCATTGAGTTTGTGACTAGTGATAGGAATATGAGAGTTTTTGATGATATTGGCTGAGAAATTTTCATAGTTTTGTGCTGAGGGATTTTGCTCAGGTCTGGATTTGACTTCTGAGGAGGAGATGGTTTATGTATCCATGTTGTTTTAGGGTTTAGAGCCTAGTTTTGGTACCATGGGAAAGTTAGTACATGAAAATTCTTCTTCTTATAAAGGAAATACAACCTAACTTATATATTAAGATGACTGACATTTCAGTCCATTATTCTAGGAAAGATAATGGGACAATCCCACAAAGTTAGGAATCTTAATAAACAAGGAAAGCAACTAATTAGAAATCAATAATGACTGATCCTATTTGTCTTAAGAAAATAAATAATAAATCATATTCTACCAGATTACAACATATCAGTAAATTCGTAATATATACAAGCTAATTTGGCTCTTTTCTACATGAAGTTATTTGGGTGAGTAATTGTAACAAGTCAAAGTTATCTATTAAGATTGCAAATACTTCTTATGTACGGGTAGACTGGATTTTAGCCAATAGGTTATTGAATCGATTTTTGAATAAATCATTTACTAAGTAAGACTCCACGGAGTAGAATTATTTTTCGAACTGCGTTAATAAAGATTGTGTGCTTAACTTCACTCTTTCTCTTATTTACTTGTTGCTTTTTTTTTTTTACACAGTCTTATTCGAACTTGTATCCAAACAACTCTTAGGACCTTAAGTTGTGATAGAGTGCAAACATATTTTTTCAATTAGTCTTAGAGTAGGACTCAACAGTTAGTTGAAGGCAATCATTGCACTGATTACAATCATGGAGGCCATGAAAGAAGCAAGTACCATCTCTTAACTCCACTACTCATTGTATATTTTAACTATACTTATTGGAAAGCTTGAATAAGAGCTTTTATTTTTGGAAAAATTAGTTTGAAAAATAGCGGAATAGTGCACAACATAATTTAAAATTTTCTTTCAAAATTGACATGTTGTGGTATTTATAACAATAAAGTTATTACCTGGATTGTACCTGTGTTTTGTATGAAGTTGACTAAATCATTCTCTACTTTCAACCACTCGATCTTCTCCACTATCCTCAATCTCAATTTGCTATAGTGTGGGCTCTATTAGCAAATCAATGAAAACTCTATTGTGAAACTTTAAGGGGTTGAAAATTGAAATAAGATTTCTTGTCAAAAGATAGAATTTATTTAAGAAAAAAATGTTTCTAATTTGGACAGGATATCGATGTATACAAATATTAACCAAATAATAATATTTAAATAGGAAAATGCAACTCCTATTAAAAGTGTACCATTGGGGCGGCAGCGACAACCCTTTTCTGGGACTAGGGCTTGCCACAATTTGCTGTTAAATTAGGCTTGTCAGACCTTGTCGTATATCGAATCAATTATATGTGTATTTAAATCAACTCATATAATTTATTCAAACCCGATAAATATATTTTCATATACACAAATTTTATTTATTCTTTTTAATTAACTCAAATAATCAATCATATTAATTAAATTATTTTCACAACCCAAATTTAATTCCGTTAAAATTATAACGATTTTATCGTGCTAGAATCTATGAACAATTTAATTTAGTTATCTTGTTCTCATGAAACTATAATGACTTGATTAATTTAATTTGTTCTTCAAACTTAAATTATTTAATTTCATATTAAATAATAATTCGGAGACATAAATTAATTCCAAGTCATTTCTTGTTCATGGTAAGAGAATACATTCACTACGGATAGTGATAAATGCGATCTATTTCTCTAGTTTGTTGTTTCACATTTTTCATTTCATTAATTAATGTAAACCATCAAGGTTATACTGAGTTAGTTGAGAGACCAGTTAGACATATATAATTATGGCTAAAATAATTTGTAATTAAGTTCTAACTCTCTATCTATTAATTATAACATTATTTATCATGATTGAACTCTCCCCATTATCTATAATTAGGAAAACTACTTTGCTAAGTGCTTGTTTAATGACCTTCTCATATGTGTTACCATTATAGGATATCTTTAATTCAATTAGGATAAATCCGTTCTCTCAATATAATTCTATTTTATCTGATGATAATTATTACATTTCCCTTCATGAAAAATCAAATACTAATGAATAGGGTTGATTAAACCATTTATTATTCTTGTTGGAAATTCTTTTCCAAAAATTTCAATAAAACAACAACATATCTCCTCTAAACTTCTTTTCGGTTTTCTTGCTCTCTTGTCTTTCTAATCCATTCTTTAGGCTTCTGGAATTGATCTGTAAGTGTTCTAATTACTCTTATTTGATTTCCAGAATTCCAAGGATCATTCAACAAGTTCAACAGGCTACTTATGTCCTAAGTCTCATCCAATTCAAGTTCAACAAGAATTCTTCTTGTTCTTGGCCAAACCTTGCTTCTTCTCCATTCCTATTCTTTTCATTTTTATTCGTATTGGATTATATATGACTTTGAGAATTTGTTGCTTAATTTTTCAGATTTAAATAGGTCTTGATCATGTTCTCCTGCTTCAAGTGGAACTCCTTTCAGATTGAGTCTTTTCATATCTAGTTAAATCCTTATAGAGTATCATGGGCTTCCTTATACGTGCTCTTGGGGGTTGTGAGGTGACAATTCATTTCTTTATGCTTCATTTTTGTGTTAAATGCTCCACACCACTAACACAGCGTCAGGGGGCTTGAAGCTTGGAGACTATGCCATACGTCTCCCTCTATAATCACCCGTGGATAAGATCTTCTCAATGCACAAAGTGAACTCGGTAACAAAATCCTGTGCCTCGAGAATTTCGGACCAAAGGCCTCAGCAATGCTGGCCCCCGACACACACCAAAGACGAGTCACCCAATCGGTCCCACCCCTACTGCCAGTTTCCCATAAGCCGCCTCCACATTGAGCTTGAGCACATAGGGAAACCATTTAATAGCATATAATTATGCAAGTAGACTTCCACTTGGAGATTACGCGCGTGTTCAAAGACGGGATGCTTGGAGCCTTTTGCCAGACACCACCATAAATTGTAATGCACGCTCAATCCAATCAATGCAGCATTCATCATCCTCTGCCAATAGGGCCTCGTTTAATCCCTTATCGCATGGATGATTGTCTCTCCTGGTGCATAAATGTCCATGCAATCTTTAAGGTTATCAACATAAGAAGAAAATTTTTTTTTATCAAATCAACAAAATAAAAATAATGTAAAACTAAAGGGACATTTTTAGCTGGGTTGTTTTTTTGGAGACGTAATGGAAAAAATATGGGTAAAACATAAAATATTGAGTAGTGTGGACTGTAAGCAGTAGATTTATGGTTTTAATTATTTTTATACAATGTTTAGAATTACTTATAAATAAGAAGAAAGACATGTTTGAGTGTACTTAAACCTCTTACGAGTTAAAGATTTAGTTGGCATTTATAGTTTTAATTTTAATTATGGACTAATATTATTTTATTTGATTATTTTGATGAAAATTTTCACTTTTATATTTTGAAATGTTTGTGTCTGATTATTGATTGTTTTTTATTTTATCATTAACAAAATCGATAATTTATTTTCAAATTAATATGAAAATTTTATAGGTAAAAAACACACTTGAATTTTAAATTCACCTCAACTCAATTGCACCCATTAACTCAAGCAAGTTTCAAATTCTAATCCGTATAAAAAAAAATGCAAAGAACCGGTAAACAGAAAACGTTATTTGATATATGAAAAGAGTATGTTTATGATAAGTCCAAACGAAGCGAAGACTGGACTGGTCACACCGCTTGTGACAATTTTAATTTTCTAATAGAAGAATTACTTAAATTCGAAGAAATAATTATGTATTTGAAGTTGTGTTTTAAATTGCCATGATCTCAACATCACCAACAGTTGATTCAAGAATCTATTACGGAAAAGTAGCATGATTAAACAAATCAATCAAATTTATTAATAGTTTCTCACCGACCTTCATTACTATACCATGTTCCTCAACAAAAAAAAAATATAAACCTGAAACCGACCAACTTTTTTAGATATAAATCTGCCAATATTTTATTTCCAACTAGGTGATTAGCCATGTGTCAAGCTTTAATTTAATGTCATTTGAGATCAACGATACATCTTGACATTCATGTCTATAAATAAATTGTGGAACGCATAGCTATAATATTCATCATCCATTCTGTCGTTTAACTGCATAGATTTTTCCAATTTCAACTATGGAATCAGCTTCTCTTTCTTCCTCTTCTTTCCTTCCATCTCTACATTCCCGGAAAATGTTTACCCCACGGTGGCACGATAAAAGGTCTCGCTGCGGTCTGGTTTTCGCAGCCGGAAGAGAGTCTCAACAATGGAATCACAGTGGACAATTAGTGAATGAAAGCTTGATCGTGTTAAGGAAACGGATTCATGATATGAAGATTATTGAGAGAAATTATGAGCCACCGGCGGATTGGATGGAGTGGGAGAAGCAGTATTATACATCGTACAACGAGTTCATTTGCAAAATTGTGGGGTTATTGCAATCGTATTTGATGAATACCAAACCTAGCTTGGCTCTTGGGATTTTAGCGTTGGTTACAATCTACTTGCAAGCATCCATAATCATGGATTTAGTGCACTTGGTTCAGGCTGCCAATGGAGTCTTGTCTACTATCAGTTTCCATTGACATTTAAATTGTATATAAAGTCGTAGGCTCGGAGCTTAGCAATGCATAAATAAATTGTAGATATTAAATTTGGTTAATGTAAATTTTTTTCTAGAAATTGAAAATTTTCACTATACTTATGAACTAAACGTAACTTACCACTATACTTCAACCTTATATTAATGCCACTGTAACACCCTAAACTCGGCTTACATGTTATGGCCGAATCCGGGAGTGTTACAAAGAAGGGTTTTGAAATCAGTGTTACTTCGATAAAACTTTATAAAGTTGTTCAATAAAGAATCCAGGTTCTATAACTCATATTTGTTTACATAACTATTACTGAAATCGTTATTTAATTAATTCATTTGTCAAAACATAATTTACAGCGGAAGTCTTTGAAACCGTTATATTTTGGAAATCCAGTTCATATTTTCAGAAAAAAATCTTTGTTTTTGTAAAACCATGTTTCTAGTCAACCATCATGATAAAAGAGTCAAAAAGAAATCCAAATCCAAAAAAAAAAAAAAATCAAACAGTCTGGAGAGTCAAATAATTACATAACTCTCATAAATAATCCTTAATTAAATAAAAAACCATTATTTAAATTTAGGTCACAAACTTGTGGTCACCGTGAGACTCTGTCGCACCGATCCTTTTAAGTTTGTGGATTACCTATACAGAACAAACAAACAATCGTGAGTTTTCGTAAACTCAGTGTGTAACCCAACAAAAGTAGACATGCAATATACACAGAAATCTCATATACAAACAGATACAGATTCGGACTTAGGTCCATGACAGATGCAGATATCGAATCAGATAAACAGAACAGATATCCAGAGTCCTACCCCCATCCTTTACACACCATCTCCGACCATCCTATCACACCAAGTGGGGTTAAAAACACCCACCCATCCCTACAAACCATATAGTGTTGATGAGACACATGTTAGATAATATGCAGACAAGCTGCCAGAATATAGGCGAAGAGTCGCCACACAGATCACTTCCTCCACATATATAATTCTCATCCCCAAACACAGATACAAAATACAGATGCAGATATATCAGATTAAACATGCTTAACGTACTCATATACAAATGGATACATACTTAAATAGTACAGTCAAACATACATTTAGTATCTTACTCAGATCAATCTATCAGAATACCATAGCACACAAAATAGGGTTTGGTTAGCCCTTACCGACCCTACAGTAGGCCCATAGTCGACACCAATTTAGAAGTTTGATTAACAAATTCGTCAACAAGAACCAACACAAAACCGACTTACCACCAACGAAAAACCACCTCTAACGCACACTAACCGTTGGAGTGCAATTCTCCGCCTCATAACCTTCACCTAAACACAGAATCCGCCAATTAATAACTACAGTCTAACATCACTAAACCCAAACCAAAAGTTAAAAGGATGCAAATTTTTACTTACCAGCCGATTAAAGAACCAAGAAATCGCAGTAGAGACGATTGAACGAAGGATTCACAGACTGAATCAAAGGAAAACGAAAGGAAGTTTATCGATAAGGGAAAAATTTCAGAAGGGGGAAAAAGAGAAAAGAGTTAACGTTAGAAACTTTTGGGAAGAAAATAATAATAATAAATAAATAAAATAAAAATAAGATTTGAAATTCCTAATATCCCAACTTCCCATCATCCCACTAACTACCCCATCACCTCAGAATTTCAAGACCACTCAAACTCTCTCAGCCAACCAAAACAAAAATTAACTTTATCACTCTTACAGGGATTTGAACACATGACCTCTATCACAATAATCCCTTTACCACCCAAACGAACAAGTTTATTCTAATAGGAGTTTACTAAAGATAGAATATAGCCCAACCCACCAAGGATAATGCTAGAATAAAAAATAACCAAAATTTTCCAAATGAGGGGGTTGAACCCAAAATCTCATACACACCCCCAAAATATTTAACCACGAAAGCATATACACATATATGTTAAGTTTCACAGAAACAAAATTAAATTATTCAAAGCATTACAACCACTTTATTTTTGTTTATTGAAATTTACCACTAAAGTGTGATATTTTTATTAATTTCGTTATTCAATTTGAATTTAAAATAATTTGAAGATAAATTTTAATAAAAATATTTTTATATTTTATTTTAATATTTAAAAATAATAAATTAATTAATATATTATTGAATAAAGGTATTATTTTATAAAAATAAAATTAATTTTCTTCTTTATATATTTTAATTTTCAAGTATTTATTTCATTGAATAGAATTATAACTTAATTTATTAATATCCAATATTTTATAAATTATCTTCTTGTCAACCATTAAAATTAAATATTTGAAAGATTTATTATATTTTATTTTTAAATCATCAAAAATAATATTGAGTTGTAAATTTTAATTAAGACTCAAAGTTTATTACAAAATTCAATAAATTTCAACCTTTATTGTAAACTTCATTCACATAAAACTTGAGTGGTAATTTTACAAATATTTTCAAAATATAATAACAAATGTTAGTCAAAATAAAATATAGTGACAATTTTTAATATTTACCTATAATATGATGAAAGATTTACACTTTAATCGTATTAAAATTCTAAATCCAATTTTGTTGAGTGTTATTTTTAAAAAAGGAACTAATTCTTTGCTCTAATCAAAGAATATTTTTGCATAAATTTTGGGTTAATAGTCATCATTTTAAAATCAATATATTTTTTAACAAGGACATAATTGAACTATTCCAATATTTGCAAGTGCATTAACTCGTTGTCATGTAATAAATATAACGAATATTTTTTTGATGAATGCATGGAAACAAATTTAATGAATTTACAACTTACGATAGGTTGTAGGAAGTGTTATTTCAAGAAAATACGAGTAGAGTTTTCAGAGTAGATAAAATGAGATTTATTAGTGACATATGAGAAAGTAGATGGATATCAGATGAAGTTGAAAATGTTGATACGTTGAGAGATACTAATATGAGGTTGTGAAAAGTGTAGAGGTCAAAGTATGAAATATAAAATATAAAAAGATAAAATTGAATCAGTGGGAAAAGTGGAAGGATTAGAAGTGTAATTTTATTAAAATTGAATTGTGACACAAAGGATGAATCGAAAAGATTTTAAAGTGCAAAAAAATCATTTTTGAGAAAGGATAATTATGGAATTATTAAATAAGGAAATTAGGAGAATGTTGGCATTATTTGTAGCTATTGAATTTGACGGGAAATTGAGACTTAATCCTAGTCATTGAATATAAATTATTATAGATAGATTTTTATATTAAATTATGTTATTATATTATTAAATTAAAGAGATATTTCAATAGAAAGATGGGGAAACTCTCATCCTATTTCATTTACATGCCACTCATAGGAAAAAGAAGAAGAAAATTTATTTTTTTTTGCAATTTCATCCTTTTTCTTCATTTGAGAGAAACCATAGTTTTAATAGAAACCCTTAGTACAATCAAGTTTTCAGTAAGTTAGCAAGGTTGTTTTCAAGAAAGAAAGTTGGTATGTACATGATAGAAGTAAGAGAAAAATTAAATTACTGTGAGAAACTAAGGCATCAAGGTAAGAGCTTTATGATTTAATGATAATATCATGTTTATTTTAATTAGGTGTGCCTGAAAGTGTTATTAGACAAGTGTTTTGATTATTTATACTTTATGTTATTAATATGTTAATGAAGCTATACAAGGAAGTTGATACAAGAGATAAAAAGAAAGGAAAACAAGTAACAAAAGATTAAAAGAAAGTAGGAGAAAACATAAGCAGCAAAATCAAACCAACATAAGTAATTACTTTTAGAATTCCTTCTTACCATACTAAAAATTGAAGTATAAAATATGTTAAAGATGGTTATAATAATTTTATAATTTTAAGATATACCTGGTTATGTTTGTAATTAATGTGAATGAGATCAAGAAAAGCATTAATTGAGAGTAAGAGATCTAGTGTGAAAGTGATGATAATATGTGAATTTGAATATTAAGTAGTAAGGACTAAATTGTAAAATATGAGACAATGTTATATAAATTTGAATGAATGAAAGAAATTGATGTTCATGTTATTAGCATTGCCATGTAGACAAGATTAAAACTTGTTGGATAGATGACATACCATTAGGGGTATTAATACGCGCAAGTGAAAGTGGCACTATGGTGCATAGTGTAATAGTACCTCGGTACTTCAGTGACATTACCACTTCAGTGCTCTAGAGTGTTTAAGCACATTTGTGCTAGTGTATTAAGTGAAAACTTCGTATATCCTTCTTGTTCCTTCAAGTATACTATGGGCTATATTATTACGGTAAGTGGATAATATTGGATTATTGTAATTATTAGACAAATTCTTAAACTTCAAATTTATTTTTTATAATGTTTTATTATGCTTAATTCTTTAATTGATTAATTATAAAGGTAAGTTTGAATTCTTCGAGTACTGACTAAGTTATTCAATAACTTAGTGCATTCTTTTCTAGCGCGTAGGTAAAAAGTTGTTCTTTAAAGCAACGCTCAAAGTTGACATCCAAAATCATATTTTATCACTAAACAAGAGCTTGAAGAATATGAATATTATATTTGGGTTCTTAGAATGGCATGTACATAGGGTTAGAACCATGTGAATGTATATAGAAAACTAGTTTGGAGGTTCAAACTACACCTTGCATCCTTATTGGTATTTTGAATTTTGATGAATGTTTAAGTTCTATAATGAGATATACTTGAATTATGTGATGTTTGGGTGATAATTTGGCATGTTTTAAGGTTTAGAAATGGTGGTCAAAGTTTGGAAATGATGTATATGGTGTTTCAGGTTTGTTTGATTTCCAAGCACTTTAGTGTTGGCATAAGTGGGATTTGTGTTGGTATAACATCAACAAAATGTAAAAATAAATTGTATTAAGCAGAGATATCAGTACATTTGAGACTCTTATCGATACAACTGCTTTGTTTTGCTCATTTTGTCCTATTTTGCCTCAAATAAGCCCAAAACGACCCCTTAAATGGAGCCAAATTTTAAAGGAAGATTAGAAATGTTCTAAATTACCACAAATGATCTTAATAATGCCAATATTAAGTGGAGAAGATGAAAGCCAAGTTTAGTGAACTTAGTGCTCAAAGTGACATCCGTAACTCGAGTTATCAACTAAACTCGAGTAAAGAGTTTTATATTTGGGATATCTCACAAATAACATTTCTTAGCACTCTAGAATTTGGGAAACAAACCTTGTTATCCTTCCACTATAATTGCTTTTATAAACTTAAATTGTGTTTAACTAATGCTAGGTTGTTCAATAACAAACCAACTTGGTAGCCCTTTTTACAATCATTTGATTACTATTAATTTTACGTAAATTAGGTAAAAAATATAATTTATAATATGGCATTTATAAAAAAAAGTTTATAAATTGTTCAATAACATTTATAACACTTATAATAGGGTACACAAATACGTGACCATGAAAGAGTAATATAGAATTTATAATATTGTCTTTACCAACCTAATTTGCTATTAGGTAAAAAATTGCGTGAAACACTTGAACGTGAAATGTCTAATAGAAAAGCATTTTGGATACAATAATAAATATATTATTATATTTTAAAAATAAAATACATGTCCTAAAATTAAAATAGTTTATTATTGTATAAAAAAAGTTTTATAAATATATATAAAAAAGATTCTAACTTAAATCAACAATGTGTTTGGGAAGTCATAACCTAATTGGTAGGTAATTACACAATTATCAACCTTCTCCTAAGAATTGTGTCGAAACCATTTTTTTTTTAAAAAAAGGGAATCGATTTTGATTTTGAAAATGAAAACGAAAAAACTGGAGTCGCCACCAATCTTTTTTATTTAGGTGTGATCGGATCACCTCGTAATTCAATCATTTTAATAAAAATCTAGATTTATTAAAACGATAATTTTTGGTCTACAAAGTCCAGAAAACGAGTTTGGGAGTCAGTTATGCACGAGGAAGGATTAGCACCCTCGATACGCCCAAAATTTGTACCTAGCTAATTAATTAATGTCTTAGTATCGAAAAATTGAGAACTTTGAAGAAAAATACGATCCATCGTTGAATTATTGCTTAATTAAAAAAATTTTGAGAAAAAAGGTGTATTTCACGTTAATCGAGAAAAAGAATTATGTCCCATAAGTTAGGACACAATTTCTTAAACTCTCGATACGTGAATAAACGCCGGAAAATTTAATTATCTTGAAAGATATTCGATTATCTCGATTTTAGAAAGAAATCATATTCCGTAAGTTAGAACACGACTTTTCGAATCTCGAATTACGAAAAATTTCCTATTTTAAAAAAAATTCAAAATTTTATGTATCGAGCAAGGATTAATGTAACACGATTTTGTAGTAAAAATGTGAAAACAAATCACGGTGTTAATACGTGTAACAACATAATAATAGATGCGATAATATGAGCGACAATAATAAAGCGAAAATAAATGACAATAAAGTAAACGAATAAATGAAAAGCAAGCTATTTGTAAAAACAAAAATAAAATAAAAGAAGAAAAAATATTAAATAAACAAAATAAGAAATGATAATAATTATTATTATTATAATTATAATTAAAATAACAATAATATAAATTTTGAAAAAATATATATATAAAATATATACATATGTAAATAAAATAATGAAATAACAATAATGAAAAAATAAACAAACCAAAAATAAAAAAGGGTAATTAAGTAGAGAAACAAATAAAACAAAAAAGAAGTTAAAAATTGAAAGTAAAATAAAACAAATGAAATAATGATGATGATGATGATAATAATAATAATAATAATAATAATAATAATAATAAATAATAACATATTAATAATAATAATAATAATAATAATAATAGTAGTAGTAGTAGTAATATAGTAGTAATAATAATAAGTATGATAGTAATAACAATAATAATAATAATAATAATAATAGTTGTAATAATAATAAAAAAATTAATTAATTTAATAATAAAATAGCAAAAAATAACAAAAAGGACAAATTTGAATGTTAAAACAGAATTTTGGGGCGAATCAAAAATAAATAAAAAGGAAAAGGACCAATATGGACGCATGAATAACAAGGAGGGACCAAAATGGCCAATATCCCACCCTTCAAAACGCGCAATTTCAAATATGGACCAAATTGAAAGAAAAATAAAATTATGCAGTAAAATTAAAAGAGAAAACAAAGAACAGGATTTAATTGAAACTGGTCGAAAAAGTGAAAGGACCAAAAGCTCAAATAACCCTTCTGCTAAAAAAACACGCGGATCCTAGGACGGGTGGGTCGGGTCGAATCGGGTCGCAGCAAAACGACGTTGTTTTGGTGCCTGAAAGGCCTGCCCAAAACAACGTCGTTTTGGGGGTCTATTTAAGGCAAAATTTCTTTTTAAAAAAAAACACTTTAAAGCATTTCAAAAAAAAAAAAAAACTCCCACACCCCTTTCATTTTCTCTGAAGCACCCTGGTTCGGTGAGAGCTCCAATCGGTCGCCGCCGCCGTCGACCACCGTGCACGGCGGTCGGAGCTCAAAAGATCCTTTTTTTTTTTTAGCCAATCCAAGAATAGGTAAAAATCTCTTTTTTTTTTATATATATTTATATATATATATAGATTCGAAAATAGGAAAATAACGGAAATAAAAACCTTAGTACGTTTTTTGAACTTCGTTTTTCTTCTTTCTTCTACTGCTTGCTACTTTTGTGTTCTATTACCTATTGTTTATAGATTCAAATTGCTATTGGTATTGAAATCTGTTTTCTTTTTTATTCAAAAGAGTCCAGAGAGCCATACAAGGGATTTTTAGATGGCTTTTATAGCCATTTACAAAATATTAAATGTATTTGTGTATCCCTGCTTGTCATTTCCGTTTTAATTCTTGCAGGTGCAAGTGGGTGGTAACAAAGATGGCGGTGAAGCGTGGTGCTGCAGCAGTGTGTGAGAGGCGATTAGCGGAAGGTCGACATAAGGACGGCGGCTAGCTAGGGTTTTTTTTTTCTTTTTGTTTTCTAAAATTTTCGGGATTTTGGGTTAGGGTTTAGTTAGTTTGGGTTTAATTTGGGCTGATGGTTTAATTGGGCTTCGGGTTTTAAAATTGGGTTTAAAGTTTGGGCTCATGTAATGGGTTTGGGGTTTTAAGTTGTAAAGGACTTTTTGTATTGGACTGTTTAATTGTTTGGTTTGGGATTGTTTAGCCTGGGCAAAATTTAGGCTGTACAAATTGAAAGTGAAATTAGGGTACTCCAATTACATTCAATTTAATGGGACCCACTAATTACAATAGTCACCCAAACATGCTACTCATGTGTAATTTACAAGCAATTACACCTAAATCTAATTACTAAATGACTTTCCAAACATTACATTACTCTTTTAATTTTACCACTTGTAGTGACGTAAAATTTGTGCTTTCGGTCGCTAATTGTGGCGATCTATTGAAAACTTGAAAACTTAAATTTTGTTTTTAAAATAAACCGGGAGTCGCCACCGATCCTTTTTCTAGGTGTGATCGGACACCTATTAGATCTCTTATTGAAACAAAATAAAAGGCTGAGTTTAGGCCTACGTTAAAATCCAGAGAAAAATTAGGGTTCGGGAGTCGGTTACGCGCGAGGAAGGTATTAGCACCCTCGCGACGCCTAAAAATTGGTATCTCATAAACACATGTTATCTTGATTTTCAAAAATACGAGTTCGATGTAAAGTTTAGTCGTGATCCGGTTAAAACACCAGAACTTTCAATTTTCGCTTTCTTTCGAGAAGGATATACCGTTTTAACACAAGTCGATTGATATTCATCCAACATAGCGATGAAATCGATGACTTAATATTAAATCGGCATGTTGCCTTACTTATTGAAATTAAAAATTATGTGTAAAATATTATTTAAAATAAGAATTCGTAAATAATACAAAACAACGATGCTAGTAATAATGAAATATTAAAACTGAGAATATTAAAACAACAATATTAATATTTACAAAAATAGAAATGATGTACTACCAATATGATAAGGAAAATAATATATTCATAATGACGATAGAAAATAACAATATATATAAAATATACATACACATATATATATAACATGCATAATATGATAAAAATCTAGGTGATGTAGTATTGAAAATATATACAATATGGTATTAAAAAGATAGATATACAAAACACAATACTAAAATATATACACATAAGTATACATATATATGTACTAAAACATGTATGCAATAATACTACAAAAAATACATACTAAGAATGTCTATACGTAATATGAGATAAAAAAACATATATATATATACACATAAATAATAATAACAAGTAATAAATAAATATAATGAAAATATAAAAGTAAAAAGTAGAAAATATGATATATAAACAAAAACTAGGTATAATAATGACATAAAGAAAATAAAATAATAATATGTTAAAAATAATTAATAAATATAATAACGTAAAATAGTGAAGAGCATGTCTATACATATATAATAAAATGTATATTAATAGTAATAATAAGGATAATATAAGTATATGTACACGAAAGAGTATATATAAAAAAAATATATATATAACTAATAATATTAAAATATATATATATATATGATGATATAAAATATTAGAAAACATATGTACATAATATATATATATATATATATATATATATATATATATAAAATATATGCATAATATAGTGTTTAAGATGTACACATAAGATAGTACAAAAATTATACCAACATGGTATTAAAATATATATACATATAACGTAGTATTTAGGAACTTATATATGATATAGATATATACATGGAAGATTATAAGAAAATATAATTGATAATGTTGAAAATATATGTATATAACATATATAACATAATATTAAAACACATATATATAATATAAAAAAAATTTATTTATATATAATATAAAGTCAAAATTTTTTGTTTTTTTCATTTTGTATCAGGGAAAGAAGAAAAAAAAGAAAAGAGGGAAGGAGAGAAGAGGGGGGGAGGAGAACTCATGGGCAGCCCGACCACCACTGGACCTTCAGCCCGGCAGCAAGCACACCACCGTACACTGCAGGCCTGAAAGGTAAAAACTCTCTTTTTTTTTGTTTTCTATTTATTTATTATTATTTTTTTTATGTTTTATGTGTTGTTTCTATTTATTTATATATGTATTATAAATGTTAAAAAAAAAATTCAGATATAAAAAACTAAAAATAAACAATGGAATCTTCACCTTAGGATTTAGTTTCTGGTTCAGTGATCTGGGATCTTCCCTTTGTTTGGCTGCTTTTCTGTCTATCTAATGCTGAAAAAAAATTGCTATCGTTTCAGGGTTTTAAAATGTTTTCTTCTTTTCTTTTTGTTTTCCAACTATCCAACCCCTTTTACAGAAAGCCAAATAGGCTTTTATAGCCTTTACAGAATTGTATTTAATATTTATTGTCTTGTCTTCTTTCTGGTCTTGTAGGGAATGGGTGAAGGTGACAGAGGCATGGTGGTGCAGAGGAGCAGGTGGTGTTCGGCGCTGGTCAGATGCAAGTGGGGGCTAGGGTTTGGTTTAGTGGGCCATTCGGGTTTGGGCTGGTGTTTATGGGTTTAGGTTAGTTAGGTTAGGGGATAATTGGTCTGATGGGTTTGTAAGGGTTTGGGTTTTATTTTTAGGTGGGCTTGGGGTCTAGGTTAGTTTGTTTAAATGGGTTAAGGGTAATTGGGGTTATTTAGTTGGGTCAGGCTAATTGGGCTGAAAATATTATAAACGAGCTGGGGTATTTAATGGGTTAAGAAGTTTGGGTTTTAATTGTAAATGGCCCAAAAATTGGCCTGTAACAGCTGCCCCTCTTTGCTCATTGTCGTGCAATGGTAATGGAGCAAAGACATAATGAAAGGCCAATTTTGCCCAGTCTTGTTGAGTCTTGACTTCATTGGCGTTCTTCTTACTCAGGTAGTCTTCTTTCAGTCTACCGTATCTTGTGGCTTTGGTTCAATGCATTGCATCTTCTGATATACGCCTTGCAGCTTCAATCTTCTCTAATGTAACTTTAAGGATATGAGATTTGTGGCTTCGATCTGCTTCCATGTAGCTTCATAAAGATCAGGTCTACAACTTCAATCGTGTTCTTCTGTCGCTTCAATGAGATAAGATTTGTGATCTTTTCTTCTGTAACTCTAGAAAGGCAAGATTTGGTATCCTCGATCAGATCCACTGTAACTTCAGGGCTTTGCTAAAACTTCAGGGAGATAATATCTGGTGTCTTCAATCAGCTCTAACTTTATTCTTTATTCGGCATGTGATCCTGAGCTCAACTCATTTCTCGCAATATGAATTAACTCTTTAAAAATAGACATTCAAAACAGAAATTGAAAATAATTCAGGGCGTGAGCCAAGGCTCAACTCACTTTTCACAATGTGAGTTGATTTTTGAAAAACAGAAATTAAACGGCTCAACTCACCTCTCGCAATATGAGTTGATTTTTGACTAATTGAAATTACCTCAACGTGTGACCTGAGACCCAACTCACCTCTCGCAATATGAGTTGATTTTTGAAAAACGTTGAAAAGTAGAATTTGAAAAGCAAAAATTGCAGATACCTCGGCGTGTCCCGAGGCTCAACTCACCTCTCGCAATATGAGTTGATTTTGAAGAACAGAAATTAAAAATACCTCAGCGTGTCCTGAGGCTCAACTCACCTCTCGCAATATGAGTTGATTTTTGAAAACAAAATTTAAAAATACCTCAGCGTGACCTGAGGCTTGACTCATCTCTCGCAATATGAGTCAATTTTCGAAACATAAACTAAAAATACCTCAGGGTGTGACCTAAGGCTCAACTCACCTCTCGCAATATGAGTTGATTTTTTTGAAAAATAAGTTAAAACAAAAATTGAAAATACCTCAGCGTGCCCCGAGGCTCAACTCACCTCTCGCAGTATGAGTTGTTTTTTTGGAACATAAATTGAAATTACCTCAACGTGTCTTGAGGTTCAACTCACTTCTCGCAATAAGAGTTGATTTTCCTTGAAAAGCATGAATTAAAAACATCAAAATACCAAAACCTGTCATTTGGTAGAACTCAGGTGTCTCCCCCTTTGATTCGGTACAACTATCATTCAAGATTCCTTGCTCTGCTAGAGTACCTGTATATGCCATGCATGATGTTATCATGATATGCACATATTGGTCTTAAATGCCTTTATGCCTACATGATTATGCTATGCGCTTTGGGCTTGTTTGTCATATAGCCTTTTTGTCACGAGTTTTCATGATTGTTGAGGATCTGCGTTCATTGCTTTGATTTTCAACTTTCTCTTCAGGCCTCGTACCCGTTTTCAAGCTTTACGAGTAATCGACGTTTCTCTGATTTTACTCTCTTGCCCCTGGTTAAACTTTGTTCTTGCTTTGAGGCTCTTGTGCTTATCAAATTTTCATCCAGGTAATGCTTAACATTTCTTTTGTTTAGAGTATGTCATTTCGCTATTTATCATGTAAATAAACACATAATGAGATGCATGAAAAAGGTCAGGTATGGACAAAAATGATATCTCATGTTCATTTATTTCAAGTGTGGCAAACAAAGAAAATTAACCAATGAGAGTAAAAAATGTCAAAGAGAAAGAAATGATCGTATTCAACGGATACAAATGCTCTAGATATTCAACATATGAACTCTTCCACGTTCCTCAATCAAGAATCTTTTCAAGCATGGCCTCTTGCGTAGAAGATTTCAAGCTTTCAGAGATGCTTCAAATATTGTAGTCTCGCTGTTTGTTGTACCGTTTAAACGCCTTCCCTTGTAAGCCGAGTGTTTGCTTTATTAGAACGCCCTTTCGGGTTTTCATCCTAATTTTTTGTGTTTAATCAAAACGCCCATTTCGGGTTTTCGCCTTGATCTCTCTTTCTTTCTTTCTTTCTTTCTTTCTTTTTAAGATGCCCTTTTCGAGTTTTTATCTTGACTTTCTTTTTTCAAGCATAGTACTTCTTCACCGCGTCTGAGTTCATTGGATTCGGTAACTCCTTCCCATCCATCTCGGTAAGGATCAAAGCTCCACTTGAGAATGCCTTCTTTACAACATATGGTCCTTCCCAATTTGGGGCCCATTTTCCTCGCAGATCTTTTTGTATTGGGAGAATCTTTCTTAGCACGAGTTCTCCTTCATAGAATTCTCTTGGTCGTATCTTCTTGTCATGGGCTGCGATCATTCTCTTCTGGTACATCTGTCCATGACAAATCGCTCTTAGACGTTTTTCTTCGATGAGGTTCAGCTGATCATATCGAGCTCGAACCCATTCTGCTTCTTCTAACTTTGATTCCATCAAGACTCGCAGAGAGGGGATCTCAACCTCGATAGGTAGCACAGCTTCCATTCTATAGACCAGAGAGAAAGGGGTTGCTCCCGTAGATGTCCGCACAGATGTGCGATATGCATACAAAGCAAATGGTAGCTTTTCATGCCAATCTTTATATGTCTCAGTCATTTTCCCAATAATCCTCTTAATATTTTTGTTGGCTGCTTCAACAGCACCATTCATCTTTGGGTGATAGGGCGAGGAGTTATGATGCTTTATTTGGAATTGCTCGCACACTTCTTTCATCATCTTATTGTTCAGATTCATGGCGTTATCCGAAATGATTCTTTCAGGAAAACCATATCGGTAAATAATTTCCTTTTTTCAAAAACCTGCAAACTGCAGTCTTCGTCACATTGGCAAACGAAGCGGTTTCTATCCATTTTGTGAATTAATCGATAACTACAAAAATGAATCGATGTCCATTTGATGCTTTTGGAGAAATTGGCCCTATAACATCCATGCCCCACATAGAAAAAGGCCACGGAGAAGTCATGACGTGAAGAGGAGAAGGGGCTACATGAATTTTATCGCCATAGATTTGACATTTGTGGCATTTTCTTGCAAAATTGATGCAGTCATTTTCCATCGTCAGCCAATAATAACCGAGTCTCATGATCTTTCTGGCCATATTAAAACCATTGGCATGTGTTCCGTAAATTCCCTCATGGACCTCTTCAAGTATTTTCCTAGCTTCAACATCATCCACACATCTCAAGAGTATCTGAACTTTTCCTCTCTTGTACAAGATGTCCCCATCAAGAACAAATCCCGCTGCCATCCTTCTGATTGTTCTTTTGTCGTTCTCATTCGCTTGTTCGGGGTAGTTTTGATTCTTGATATATTCTAAGATATCATGGAACCATGGACGCCCGTCTACTTCTTTCTCGATGCTACAACAGTGTGTAGGGACCTCATATATGCTCATTTTGAGGGGCATTATTTCTGCTTCTTTACTTGCTTTGAACATTAAAGCCAAAGTAGCCAGGGCGTCAGCTAATTGGTTTTCTTCTCGTGGGAAGTAATGAAAAGTTATTTCTTTGAATTCTTTGATCAATTCAGCCACTAAATCACTGTACTTAATCAAATTTGGGTCCCTCACTTCCCAATCTCCACGGATCTGGTAAACCACCAGGGCTGAGTCCCCATACACCTCTAAGGTTTTGATGTTTCGTTCAATAGATGCACGAAGCCCCATGATACAAGCCTCATATTCTGCGATATTATTGGTACAGAAGAAGTTCAGTCTTGCAGTGAACGGATAATGATTCCCATCTGGTGATATCAGGATTGCTCTGATTCCATGCCCTAAAGCATTCGACGAACCATCAAAGCACATCTTCCATGTCTTTTCTTTTGATGGCTCGGATTCCATTTCTGTGATGCACATTAAATCTTCATCTGGGAAATCGAATCTCAAAGGCTCATATTCTTCTGTCATTCGAGTCGCTAGAAAGTCGGCTATTGCGCTCCCTTTTATCGACTTCTGACTTACATAGGCAATGTCATATTTCGAGAGGAGAATCTGCCATCGTGCCATTCTTCCTGATAGTGCCGGCGATTCCATCATGTATTTTATCGGGTCCAGCTTTGAAATCAACCATGTCGTATGGTACAACATGTATTGTCTGAGTCTCCGAGCTACCCAAACCAGAGCGCAACAAAATTTTTCAATGGACGAATACTTTGCCTCATATTCAATGAACTTTTTGCTGAGGTAGTAAATCGCATTTTCTTTCTTTCCTGACTCGTCATGTTGCCCCAGTACGCAACCCATCGAATTTTCGAACACGGTCAAATACAATATCAATGGTCTCCTCAAAGTTGGCGGTACTAGCACTGGAGGACTGGACAAATATTGCTTTATCTTATCAAAGGCCATCTGGCATTCTTCATTCCATTCTCCAGGGTTGTGTTTTTGCAGAAGCCGAAAGATTGGGTCGCATTGGTTGGTAAGCTGAGCGATAAATCGGGCGATGTAATTCAATCTCCCTAAAAATCCTCTAACTTTCTTTTGCGTGCGCGGAGGTGGTAACTCTTGGATGGCTTTTATTTTATCTGGATCAACCTCGATACCTTTTTCACTGACAATGAAGCCTAGTAACTTCCCTGAGGTAGCTCCAAACGTACATTTGGCTGGCTTGAGCTTTAACTGGAACTTTCTCAGCCTGTCGAACAACTTCTTGAGATTCACTACATGCTCTTCTTCCCCTCGGGACATAGCAATCATATCGTCGACGTAGACCTCTATTTCTTTATGCATCATGTCATGGAATAACGTCACCATAGCCCTCGATATATGTTGCCCAAAGATTTTTAACCCAATGGCATCACCTTGCAGTAGAATGTTCCCCACATTGTTATGAAGGTAGTTTTCTCCATATCCTCAGGGGCCATCTTGATCTGATTATACCCCGAGAATCCATCCATGAAAGAAAACAATGAATGTTTTGCTGTGTTGTCCACCAACGTATCAATATGTGGTAAGGGAAAATTATCTTTTGGGCTTACTCGATTTAGGTCACGATAATCCACGCACATTCGTACTTTGCCATCTTTCTTTGGTACGTGGACTATGTTAGCCACCCATTCTGGATATTTGGAGGCTTGTAGGAAGCCAGCATCAAATTGCTTCTTGACTTCTTCTTTTATTTTCAACAGCATTTCGGGTCTCATCCGTCTTAATTTTTGCTGGATAGGCTTGCATTCTGGCTTTAATGGGAGCTTGTGGACCACTAAATTTTCATCTAACCCTGGCATATCCTGGTATAACTATGCGAAAACATCTTTATACTCGCGGAGCAAAGCGATCAAATTATGCCTAGTGCTCTATAAAATAGAAGTCCCAATCTTCACTTATTGTTTCCTTTCTTCAGTGCCCAAATTTATTATTTCCACAGATTCTTCATGAGGTAAAATCTGTTTATCCTCTTGTTCCACCATTCTTAACAATTCAGGAGATGAGACGTAATCTTTAGCATTTTCTTCGGCTTCAAATTCTCCTAAGCAAACAGCCTTCTCAAAATCAATTTCAAGATTCGTAACGGGCTTATTCATGTCGTCAATATCTGAGCACCTGAAAGTTGAATGGAAAAGGAAGCTATAGAGGGGCATCCAAGTATTGGAACCAACAAAAGAAATGTTATGTCATGGCAATGAGGCAGATGTAAGGATAGGCTATGAAAAAAAATGCTTATGAAATTAGTGATAATGCAGAAAAAAATTGTGACAAAATGCATCTTCATTGATATTCATTTGAATGATAAAGAGCAAATGCAAGCTCTTACAAAAGAATTCTATAATATCTAAGGACACAATAGAAGGTTAATGTTTAGCATTACTCTGAAGACTTATAAACTACAAGAAGCTCCTCGGCAGTCCAATTGTTCAACATGAAGCCAGGGGGACAAGGGCGTATCCTTGAGTCGTCTTTACTCGCATCAGCCCCTTTGTCAATAACATTTATACTGACATTTTGAAGACCCTTTTCGATTAACCACAGCGTGTTTCGTGGACCATCTTGTCCAAGGTACATCATTCCCGCAGATGTAAATGTTTTTGACAAAGCAGGGTACTCTATTGGTTCCCATTCTGGTTCTCGGCCGAAAGTTCTTGCAATCCTTCTTTCCTGATCTTTCTTCCACTGTCTTCTTCTTTGACGCATGTCAGGCTGGAACCCCAAACCGTATCGGGCCTTGTGGTGCACTGGTTTTAAACCCCTAACTATTCCTTGTAAATATCTGCCTAAACCTCTTCTCGCTCGAGCTCCTCTACCCACGGTCAATTTGACACCCATTCTAGTATTTCTCGATAGTTTTGGCACTGGAATCCTGTTTCCTTCAGTGACGAAAGTGGCATTGACGAATTCAAGGGATCGAAATGAGCATTCTACTGCGTCCTTGCTTACTTCAAGGTATGGCGTATCAGCAGAGATAGATGCGACAATGTCTTCTTCGCCCTCGACTGTGACCAAACAACCGTCCATGATAAATTTCAACTTTTGATGGAGGGATGATGGGACTGCTCCAGCAGAATGGATCCAGGGTCTTCCCAAAAGGCAGTTATAAGAGGGTGTAATGTCCATGACTTGGAACTCGACATCATAAATGTAAGGGCCCACTTCCAAAGGGATTGAAATTTTTCCCATGACTTCACGCCTTGTCCCGTCGAATGCCCTTGCCGTGGAATGACAGGGCCTTAAATAGGACAAATCCATCGGAATTCTAGAAAGAGTGGCCAAAGGCATAACATTTAGCGCTAACCCATTATCAATGAGCAAGTTTGGTATTATGTAGCCCTTGCAGCGAGTTGTGATATACAGCGCTTTCACCGAGCCTCTACCATTTGGCGGTATCTCATCATCACTAAAAGAGATGAAATTGTCCGCATTCAGATTGTTTACCCACCTATCAAGCTTCTCAACGGATATGTTGTTAGCTACGTAAGCTTGATTTAACACCTTCAGCAAAGGGTTCCGGTGTGGCTCTAAATTTAGGAGTAGAGATAAAATTGAGATTCGTGCTGGCTGCTTACTCAATTGTTCTACCGCACTATACTCGCTGTGCTTGATAAATTTCAAGAATTCCTGAGCTTCTTCCTCATTCACAGGCTTTTTAGTTTCTTGCACGGGTGGAATTTCTTGCTCGACTTTGACTTCGTGCATTACTGCTTTTCCTTTTTGCTTCAAGTCGCTACTTTTCTTTACCGGTTCAATCTCTTTGGAATAACAACGCCCACTGCGAGTAAAATGGCCTACTTCCCCAACATCTCCAGTTGTGGCTTCAGACTTTTCACCTTCAGGTGTGACGATGTTGACATCATACCTCCACGGTAGTGTTTTATTATCCTTATAAGGGAAAGGAGATGGTACTTCGATTATCACTTTTGGTTTCACCGGCTCCTTCTTTACGTCATAATAAATTATTAACGGTCGATCGGCGCTATACGGGAAACCTAATTATTGATCGTCAGAGGCACATATTTCTCCACTATCGGCCTCTTTGGCTTTACAAAAAATCACGATCTCCCTATTATCCATCATATTGTGCAGTAATCTTCTGAACTCATCGCAAGACTGAATGTCGTGCCCTTCAATGCCATGAAACTCACAAAAACTGTGACCTTTTGCATCTTTTCCTTCGGATACTCTGTTAAAATGACAGAGCAACCCTTTTTCAACTAGTACCTCCCAGATTCTCTGCAGAGGTGTTCTCACTTCAGAAACCCCTCTTCTACTTTGTCGTTTATCTTCCTCTCCTACTGCGCTCACATTACCTTCTGTGTGGTTTGGGAATGGATTCCTAGCCATATCGCCAGTACCATCAAATTGCAAAATGCCCGCGTCAATGAGCCCTTGAACTCTCCTTTTGAAAGCAAGACGCTTCTCGAGAATGCCCTGGTTCCCCGCATGGTATGCACAACTAGCGTTTAGATCGTACCATTTTGGGTATGGAGGTTTAAGGGGTGCCATGTAATGGGGAGAAATCAGTTGTTTCTCTAAAAGTTTTGGGTACAATTCCCCATACGACACAGGGATGGGAGTAAACTGCGGTCTCTCGGGATTAGGCCTTACTGGTCTTGGTTCATTTTTGGGTTGGCTTTGAACGTGTATCGTGTTTTGTGGGAATGATGTGACAGGTCTTTGGTTGTTCGTGGCGTAAACGGGGTAGGAATGAGGTGGTGCTTGATAATAAGGGGTTTGAGGGGGATAATAGAAATTTGGAGGTGGATAATTTCGAGGTCGAGGTTGATTTGGATATGAATTAGAGGCGTAACGATTTCCCATTCCCACAATGTGGGCTTCTGGTTCTTTCTTCTTTATAGGCGTTGCCCTTTTTGAACCTTCTGAACCTTCCATTCTACCGCTCTTGACGGCATTCTCTATGAGCTCACCAGATATTACAATATCCACAAACTCCTTCGTGGCACTTCCCACTAGTTTGTCATAAAACGGCGCCTTTAAGGTGTTGATAAAGAGAACGGTTATCTCCGTTTTTGTTAGTGGGGGTTCCACTTGGGCTGAGACGTCTCTCCATCTCTGCGCATACTGTCTAAAGGTCTCTGACGGCTTTTTCTCCATCATTTACAAGGTCATCCGGTCTGGCACCATATCTGACACATGCTTGTACTGCTCGCAGAATGCTGACGCCAAGTCCTTCCAGGATTGAATCTTTTCTCTACTGAGTTAGTTGTACCACCGAAGAGCTAACCCTGTTAGACTATCTTGAAAGCAATGTATGAGTAGTTTATCCTCGTTCACATAACCGGTCATTTTTCGACAGAACATGATGAGATGTGCTTTTGGGCACCTTGTTCCATCATACTTTTCAAAATCAGGCACTTTGAACTTCGGAGCCAGAATTAGATCGGGTACTAAACTGAGTTCTTTGGCCCCTAGTGCGGAGAAGACTTCAGTGCCTTCAATCGCTTTAAGTCTTTCCTCTAGACTCCTATATTTTGCGTCATGATTATCCAATTTCAACTTGGCTACCTCTGCTGGGTCGTCCAGATCTGGAGCTAGTAGATCAGCAAGACTAGCCCCTGGGTTCGACACGAATATTCCTTGCCCCAGATTAGTGGGTGGAGCAGGTGGCATAGGTCGTTGTTCCAAGCCTGTGGGTTCCCCTTGAGTATACCCTCTTTGTGTTGTATATGCGGGCGGTGGAGTGAATCCCGGGGGATAGAGTGGATCCTGATCGTGGTGAATTCTTGACTGAGGTTCCATAACATCGGGGTTCTGCATGGGTCCTTTTCCTTTGACCAAAGTTGTCATCATCTCCATCATTTTAGCCATCTGATCTCTTTGCTCGAGTGATTCCTCTCGAGATCTCACCATTAGGTCTCTTGTCTCTTGTTGCGACTTGGCCAGTTGCTCTTGTAATTCTTTTTGAGCCCTTTCCATCCTTTCAATTCTCTCATTGAATTCACCTCCATTACTCTAGCTTGTCGGGCGCGCGTTATAACGGATGACGTGGTTCCAGTCTTGTGGTATTACAACTGCGAATTGTATATTTTATCTTCAGCGACCGAGTATGGGATATGCAATGTATGAATGAATGCATGAATGTCAAAATGTTAGTTATGAAAGGAATGCAAAAATTGGTGTTGATTTCAAGATAGCCCCTATTTAGGCATTTCATTCATCAAAAGAGTTCATTACAAAACATTTTGCCGTCTCCTATTCAACTATTACACAAACTTCCTAGCTATATTGCCATATTTCTTTACTCGCTCTAAGAATTCTGATATGCTCGATCGTTGGCTTGGCGGGAATTGGCAACTGAAATCCTCCGCTTCATCTGACAATTGTAACACGTGCATGGCTACCCCACGAATCTCATTGATCAAATAGTTAAGTTGCATTTCTTTTTCTTGGAGACCCTCTTCGTAAGCATGGACGTCTCTATCATACTGATTACTCTTTTCTTCCAAATCCTTCAAGAGAGCATCTAGCTATTGTTGATGGTCTTGTAACATACCTTCTAAATCTCGTATCCTCTCTTTTAGTTCTTGACGTTTAGACCGATTAGTTATTGCCTCGACAGACATAGCTTCACATTCGGCATTCTTTTTCCTTAGCTCCATCATAGCCCGCGCAGCCTTTTCTTCCTCTTTCTTGGCTTTTCCTTTCCAAAACTCCATTCCACCTTTGATGTTGCTTATCTCTTCTTTCCATTCTGCCGACGACTTACCCAAATTTCATTGTTTTTTTATTGTGCCTCTTAACTTCTTATTTTCCAGGTGAAGGTCTCTCAAGTCATTTCTTACGACTTCAGCCTCTTTTTGCACTTTCTTGGTTCTAGATCTTTCAATCTGAACGTCGATTTTCAATTGGTAGTTTTCTTCTTGAAGGGCATTAAGGTCCCGAGACATCTTGGCCTTTTCTTGTTCGAATTCTTGTCTTGCCATTTCTAGCTCAGACGGCATTTCCTCCGAGAAAGGATTCTGGACAGTGTAGTTTGTTGACGAGATTTGCTAACTGTTTACCTGTTGCTTCCTCCATATGTCATAATCTTGGTTAGAGTATCAGCATATAAGGCCAATTCCATTAGATGAACTTTCTTCCAAGATTTTGCAGTGTCTCGGACCCTCTTCATATATCCCTCACCCGCAAAGGCAAATTCAGATTGCGCTAACCCTCCGATGGCGGGTATGAATTGGCGTGAAGAAAATTGCCTTTGGACTAAAAGTGGGGCATATCCAACTCTTCCCCATAACCCGAGTAGTGGCACCCAGTCTTGATCTCTGACTCTGTATAGTAGAACTGAAGGGCGTATCCACGGTGCTCTCCATGTTATGTCCTCGGCGCGAAGGTTCTGAAAAACTGAGACCCAATATTGCTCAGTGACTTCCTTAGGCCATTCTTTCTTGAGATAAGCTTCCAACGTGGAGAATGTTTTAGAAAACATATGGAACAGTGTGCGCTCTACTTTCCAGAAGTGACTCAAAATCCAAACATTGAGCAACTGCGCGCATCCAATAAATCATCCCTCCCTTTTCCTTCGACAATTACTCAGGGATCTGAAGGTCTCGGCTAGGATAGTCGGGACAGGGTTGATTCCTTGTTTTAACCTTTCAAAGAAATCAACTACTGCAACTTCAAGATGTCCGAGAACTTTCGGGAAAATGACCAAACCGTAAATGGCCAAAGCGAATAGATTCACCCTTTTCAGCATGTCAGGATGGTTCAGAACCAAATCTCGTAGGGAAGACCATGGAATGCAAATGGTTTCATTCTTCTTCTTTATCTGTTTTTCAGCCCATGTGTCAGTCATGTCTGTCAATCTTATTAACTTCTTCTTGAAGGTCATCGACTTGGGCTCTTTCACATATATCTTATAGGGTTGTACATTATCGACACGAAGCAAAGCAGCGTATTCTTCTATAGTCGGGGTCATATCTTCCTGATTGAAAGTAAAACATTGGTAAGCCAGATCCCAAAATCTGACCATGGCTTGGATCAATCGTTCGTCTATTTTGACAGCAATCAAGTTGGCTATGTCCCCATATCTCTCAGTAAAGATACCCTTAGTGTCCGAGTCCTACTGATTCCAAATCCAAACCAAATCTTCGAGGTTGTTTTGGCGAACATTCACAGTTACGTACTCGGGCAGATTGGCAATACATCCCTCCACTAGATTATCTCCTTTTTCTTTTTGAGTTTTTAGGGACCAGTCTCGGACCACGGCATTTTTCTCGGTTGTTGGTATAATTAACTCTTCCATTAGAAACCTGTTTTTTGGCAACCGATCTTTAGTCAACACCTTTCTAATATGATGCCTATAATGCATGATAAAAAATAATAAAGCAAAGACAAACAAACTTGATTAGTAATTTAATACAGGCAGAAAAACATGGAGAATTCAACAAATCGAACTACCCGATCTAGTTTATTAAACAGACCCAATCCCTTTGTATAGAAAGTGAAAATGCAAAAGGCTAGAGGCGTTCCTCCCGTGCACTTATTTTGGTGACTACTAAACGGACGGAGGTTCAGCATGGCTCTAGTTGGGTGGCTCGAATGGTTCACTATATGTGGTTTTGGTTCTAGATAGGTACTCGAATTGCCTGTACTATCATCTGCTAAGATTAGTACGAAGCCTCGGTCATATCCTATCACAGGCTCACGAGTTCAATTCGAGGGATTACATTTACTTATCCTATGCGGAGGGACAAGTTAACTCACGAAAGCATAAGTCATATGTAACCCGAAAGTATTCACTAGCCTGTGCGGAGGGACGAGTTAACTTACGAAGGCGTAGCGTTTACTTTCACTTAAACGGACGGAGCCCAGGTAGAGAGCTCATGTTATGCGAAAATGCAAGTGCAAGGTGTGTGGGGAGAAACTCACAAACCTTTACGTTTTATTTAAAAACTAAACCAAAAGTAAAACTATAAAAATTTAAAGCTGAAAAATAAAAGGACAAAAACGAGTTAGAAAAATATTTACAACATAATGCGAATGCATGACTTTTTGAAAACGAAAATTTGAGGATCACGACTAAATGTTAATTTGAACAAGGAACTTTGAAAATTTTGACAACACAAGTTTAATTCCAGACACGACTCTCAAAAATGTGTCCTCAGTGGAGTCGCCAGCTGTAGCGACGTAAAATTTGTGCTTTCGGTCGCTAATTGTGGCGATCTATTGAAAACTTGAAAACTTAAATTTTATTTTTAAAATAAACCGGGAGTCGCCACCGATCCTTTTTCTAGGTGTGATCGGACACCTATTTGATCTCTTATTAAAACAAAATAAAAGGCTGAGTTTAGGCCTACGTTAAAATCCAAAGAAAAATTAGGGTTCGGGAGTCGGTTACGCGCGAGGAAGGTATTAGTACCCTCGCGACGCTCAAAAATTGGTATCTCATAAACACGTGTTATCTTGATTTTCAAAAATACGAGTTCGATGTAAAGTTTAGTCGTGATCCGGTTAAAACACCAGAACTTTCAATTTTCGCTTTCTTTCGAGAAGGATATACCGTTTTAACACAAGTCGATTGATATTCATCCAACATAGCGATGAAATCGATGACTTAATATTAAATCGGCATGTTGTCTTACTTATTGAAATTAAAAATTATGAGTAAAATATTATTTAAAATAAGAATTCATAAATAATAAAAAACAACGATGCTAGTAATAATGAAATATTAAAACTGAGAATATTAAAACAACAATATTAATATTTACAAAAATAGAAATGATGTACTACCAATATGATAAGGAAAATAATATATTCATAATGACGATAGAAAATAACAATATATATAAAATATACATACACATATATATATAACATGCATAATATGATAAAAATCTAGGTGATGTAGTATTGAAAATATATATAATATGGTATTAAAAAGATAGATATACAAAACACAATACTAAAATATATACACATAAGTATACATATATATGTACTAAAACATGTATGCAATAATACTACAAAAAATACATAATAAGAATGTCTATACGTAATATGAGATAAAAAAAAACATATATATATATACACATAAATAATAATAACAAGTAATAAATAAATATAATGAAAATATAACAGTAAAAAGTAGAAAATATGATATATAAACAAAAACTAGGTATAATAATGACATAAAGAAAATAAAATAATAATATGTTAAAAATAATTAATAAATATAATAACGTAAAATAGTGAATACCTGTTATATGATAGCAAATTTTGAGCTCATAAGGTTATACATTTATCAGGAAACATATGTTGCCCAAGTGGGAGATTGTTGGATTAAAATCTTTAATTATAGGCACATATGTATAATATATAATGCTATTATAAAGTGTAATACAAAATTAAGTGACCAATTATGTTATAAGTACACTACAACAAAACAACCCTACCGCGACACTTTTTTTGACCTAAGACGATGCAAAAAAAGTTGGCATAGGTTTCGCGACGCTTCGCTCGATGCTTCTAAAAAGGTTGTCTATAGTACAATTGGCATAGGCTCTGCAACGCTTTTGAAAAAGCGTTTTCATAAGTCAACATAAGCCGATCCTTTGAAGGGTTGTGAAAGGCTTAGTCAATGCTGACCTTTAAAAAAGGTTGGGATAGACTCGTCTAAGACAACCTTAAAAAGGTTGCGATAGACCAGTCGAAGGCAACCCTTAAAAAAGGTTGGGATAGACTCATTCAATGCAACCTTAAAAAGGTTGGGATAGACCTTGTCTAAGCAACCTTTAAAAAAGGTTGGGATAGACCCGTCTAAAGCAACCCTAAAAAGGCTACGATAGACCTTGTCTAAGGCAACCTTTAAAAAGGTTGGGATAAAGCCGTCTAATACAACCTTAAAAAGGTTAGGATATACCTTATCTAAGACAACCTTTAAAAAGGTTGAGATAGACCCGTCTAAGACAGCCTTTAAAAGGTTAGGATAAACCAGTTTAAGACAATCTTAAAAAAGTTGGAATAACACGTCTAAGGCATTTATTTTCTATTTTTTATTATTTCAATATTAGTATATTTTCATAAACATTTACCGTGAATAGAAATTGTGCTTTAAATACAACTAAAAAATTTAAATTAAAATTAAAATAAAGGTTGAATATTTATTACAAAAATCGATCCAATATCAAAATACACTAACATTTAGCTAAAATGTATACCACCAACATTCAACCCAATATACAAAAGTAAACATATAAAAAAGTTCCTAAGATGATGGACATTGCAACTTCAATTCCAAGAAACTCTACTGATCTCTTATTTCTACAAGGGTAGCCTCAAGTAGTGAAACATCTTCAGATCCAAGTATACCATATACTTATTTGTAACATATGCAATCTTCTCTCATTTCACCATTAGTGCTTCCTAACTCTTCGCTATATTTAGCGTTATCCCTCAAGCCCCAACCTTGCTGTAAGCCAATTGCAGACCTCATTCATATCTTTAGGGATTGTGTAATGACCAATCCTGCACAAACCAGATCAAAAACTTAAAACTTTGTTTGGTTTTGTATTCCTTTTAAGATCAAAAGGACTGAGATTAGAAAGACTTTAGGAAAGCAAAATATTAACTAAATGCCGCCATCATTTTTACTCTAAAAAAATTTAAATAAAACATCAAACCTTAATAAGTACAAAAGACATCTATGTTCCTCTATTTACAGCAATGAAAACACTGGGGAATTCTCAATGCACTCAAGTTTAAGCCAGAATAGAAACTCAGGAATGTCCATCTATTTTACCTTATATTTTTCATTCACAAGATAAATTAAAATGAAAATGAAAGATAACAAACTTACCCAGCATTGAATATAATAGGAGGCAGAAGATAGATAAAGAATAGATCTTCACTAAAGACTAAAAGATGAGAGATTTTACCCCCACTTGTCAACAAAATAATGACCCCAATAAAAACACCTGCAAACAAAAGTAATTTAAATCAAATATATCAAACAAGAAAACATACAAAACCAAGCAATCAAAACTTAGCTGAATTGTCCATGAATGACAAAATCCACGTCAAAAGATGTCAATAGAGAAACTCACAATGATAAAGGCAGTAATTGATTCGTTCATCCATCCATTCTACTCCAAAAGATGACCAATCACAATGCAAGCACAAAGAAGCGCTACAAATATGTTCATGGAGACCACAGACGCATGGTCTGAAGTAGATAGTGTCTGCAACTTAGTAAAGACAGCAGCTAACTCCAGTGCCACCATATTGATTTTTTTAATCAAATTTTATTAAACAACCAAGAGAATCTTGAGAGTCAAATGATTTTAGGGGGGGAAAGGCAGAGAAGAGGGCGCAAGAAGACAGATATAGACTCAAATTAATGGTGCACACCAGAATCCACAACAAGCACCTCTCGCCCCATCACTTCAAGTTTCACAAAGGGTGAAATAAAAAATTGGGAGAATCTGGTAAAGACAAGATACCGACATAAGTCCAAAATTCTGATGACTCAGGGAATCAGAATAAACAATGAAAGACCAAACGATTACTCCATTAAAAATCCCTATAGTGAAGCTCGAATCAAGCAATGGAAAGTAAAAGGAAAAAGAAAATTCAGTAACTAAGCTCTGCCCTTTACAGTTTAATCATTTACCTTCTCAAAGCACCCTTGAGAAATTCTCTTTCAACTTCAAAATGGTAGCATGTATGCTCAGCTTCAGTATATGCATTTGATGAGCCTCCATGTTTGGATAAGTAACTATCATACTAGCAAAGAAAAGTGTCAATGGAGGTAGGCCAAACAATTATTAAATCACCAACTAAAAATAAACACACCGTTTAGAAGTAGGATAAGAAAAAAAAATACAGTTTAAATTGACAATAATAGAAGCAGGCAAAAAAAAAATCTTGTGAATATCATTTCTAAATTCTGATAGGCTAGCAAAAGAATGACAAGTTAGGCATCTAGAATAGCAATAAGAAAGATTATGGATAAATAGACCTCGTTTTCATCGGGAAATTCAGTACTACCCATTAATAGCATGTGTTCTACAAAGAAATAAAAAAACTTCATGAATATAGGCAGAGCAGAAATAAGTGCAGTTAAGCAGAATGGGAAGTGAATAAAACTGTAAGTAACGAAACCTAGAAAATGAGCAAGACCCTAGGCCTCAGGAGGGTCAGAGAAGCTGCCAAATCCTACACACATTGTTGCCACTGCCTGCGACCAAATTCACAATCGATGGATCAACTAATGTCAGGACTTCAATCAATAAAATGAGGAGAAAAGGCGAACCATTTTAGTCTGAGCAGTCTTCCCTTTATCATTGTCGGCGTCGGCTTCATCTTTGTCTTCTTCTTCTTCTACTTGATGGTAGCCAAAAGGGCTGTCAACAACTGATCCAACCTCTCCACTCTCCAACTTCCCATCCCCTTTTTCTCTTTTAGTTTACTTTGGGAAAAATAAAATGGGGAAAAAAAAAGAAGAGATTTCAGGTGAAATTTTGGAGGGTGGGGGGAAACCGGTTTTGGGAAAAAGAAGAAGGAAAAAAAAAAGCTTTAATTTTTTTCTCTTTTTTAATTATATATTCTTTCAATATTTTAGAAAATTAAATTAAAATTTTCAATTTACTAATTAATTTTGTTTCTCTATATATGTATGGGTTAGTAATTTTTTTAATTTTAATATATATAAATTTTATCTATTATCTCTTAAATAATTTAAACTATAATGATAATTTTAATATATTAAAATTAAAATTATCTCTTTTACTATTATATAAGAAATCATTTAATATATAAATTAAAAAAAATCAGTCATATATCAAAAAAACTTTAAAATTATTTTAAATAATAGTATTTTAATTTTTTTATTTTTAACATATATTTTTCTACGTTTTTACTTTCAAATTTTTTCTACGTGTCATTAATTTTTTTCTGAAGATTTTAAATATTAAATTAAAAATAAATTATGTTTTAATTAATATAAAGAAACTAGTTCAGTAATAAGTAGAAGATGATGAAAGAGTGCATGAGTTGTCGAAAAGAATACATGGTAATTACTTGGATGATAGGTGAGAATACGGGGAGCAAAACGGCGCCGTCTTGTTTTAAATAAACTGATTTTTGTGACGTTTTTATCAAAACCCCTAAACCTAAATACAAAACCCTAAAACTCTAAATACTAAATCCAAACCCCAAACATTACCATCTAAACCCTAAACCTTAAACCACAAAACCCTAAAATCATAAATCCTAAACCCTAAACCTTAAATCATAAATATATATAAAGTTTATCTATATCTCTTAAATAATTTAAACTATAATGATAAGTTTATCTATAAAGCGATGATTCAATAATTGGTACAATGGATAAATACATGTTGATAAGTAGAAGAACATACTTTAGATCTAAGTTGATCTAACGCTTATGTCGAGATAAAACTAAACTATAAAAGTGAAAGGGAATAAGAGCTTTCGATTGGTGCACGTGGTGAGAATAGAGAATGTCATACAACAGTGATTTTAGTAGCTCGATGACTTAAATGAAAATTTTTGAATAATTCATTTATCATTTAGTAGCTCGATGTCATATAGCAGTGAAACTATTGTTAATACAAATAGGAAAAAAATTAATATCATAGAATTCTTTAATTTCTAATTTGATTATGAAACTTTTTTATTAACAATGGTCATTAAACATGTTTTAACCTTAAAAATTCATCTTTAAAGAAAAAAACTAACAATTATGTCTAATATGAATGTGGCCTTTTCTATTATTGTCATGAAAAATGCAGTGAGGATATATAAATCTTAAACCTTATTCTCACTCAAAGCTATTAAGTCATTTTTAATTTTACTATATATAATTATTAACACTCATTATGTAAAATTTTAAAAATATTCATATTTTAAATCTAATGATATTATTTAAAATATTAATACTACGATTTTTTATTTAATATAAAATTAATTTATTAGAAAAGTGATATATACAATTATACAATTAGTGATTGGTGGTATATCAGGAGTTAGGACATAAGAGTTTTTCTTTTCATATGGCAACACTTTTATATAGCTGGGAAAGGTATAACACAAGTCGGCATAGTGTTGGACAAAACTGACTCTTATTTAAGCGTTGCCTTAGGCATGCATATCCCGACCCTTGTCCAAAGAGTTAGCCAAAGCATATGTTGGCAAGTCTATCCCAACACTGAAGAGAATGTTGGCCCAAAAGTGTCGGTATAGTGTTGGACAAAGCCGACTCTTATTTAAGTGTTGCCTTAGGCATGAATATACCTACTCTTATACAAAGACTTGGCCAAAACGTATGCCGACAAGTCTACCCCAACACTTAGAAAAGTGTCAATATACTGTTGAACAAAGCCGACTCTTATTTAAGTGTTGTCTTAGGGATGCATATCCCAACTCTTATACAAAGGGTTGGCCAAAATGTATAACGACAAGTCTATCCCGACACTTAGGAAAGTGTCGGCATAGTGTTGGACAAAGCCGACACTTACTTAATCGTGCCTTAGGCATGCATATCCCAACTCTTATATAAAGAGTTGGCCAAAGTGTATATCGGCAAGTCTTGTAACACCCCTACCCGTATCCATTGTCGGAATAGGTACTAGGCATTACCGGAGTTTACTGATAATTCTGAGTCATTTATTATTCATATTTTAAAAATAATCATAACGTCTCTTTATTGGGCCTTCGAAGTCCCAAACATACGTTAAAAACCAATCGAAATTAAATCGGGATCATAAAAAAATTCGTAAAATTTTAAATTTTATTTTTATCTAAGTACTTACCATTTCAATGCTTCTTGTAATTAAACATGTTACCATTCAATCAATAGCTTGTCCTTTGTCTAAGTGTCAAGCCACATCATTGTTAGTATACTTGCATATATTTCATATAATTCAACATTGATATACTTATTTTGTCGACATGTCACACTTGAGTTTAATAATTGTCTTTACTTACATAATTTCCTTGTATCAACATATCAAAGATAATCATATATGTACATGTCATTAAACATATTATTCTACTACCGTTTCTTTATAAGTATATATCAATCATTTCATTATTTTAATATTTCACGCTTCATCATTTCCATATATTTTAAATATATTTATTCCGGTAAAGTTTATATCAAACTTAACATAAATTATATTCCATGTACTTATTCTTATTTTGTTTATCTATCTTCATAATTATTTCATACAACTATTTTGTACATATACTTCCATATGACCAGTTCTTGTAAACATTTCACACAACCATTTTATGTAACCATTCGTCATCTAATACATATTACCTGAATATCAATTGTTCAATAGATATCATAGCGTCTCCCATCCACGGTCTTATTTATCTTTGACATGATGCCATAGTGTCTTTCAACTATGGTCTTACTCATTTTCACATCACGTTGCCATGGTATCTTTCAACCATGGTCTTATCCTTTCATGTCACGCTTGCCATGGTATCTTTCAACCATGGTCTTATCCTTTTCATGTCACGCTGCCATGGTATCTTTCAACCATGGTCTTACACATTTCATATTAGGTTGCCATGGTATCTTTCAACCATGGTCTTACACATTTCATATTAGGTTGCCATGGTATCTTTCAACCATGGTCTTACACATTTCATTTCAGTTGCCATGGTATCTTTCAACCATGGTCTTACACATTTCATATCGAGAGCACACTCATGAACCTCATCCTTACAAAGGGGATTACCACCCGTGCTAAATCCCTATAATATAAACTCATAGAGTATTGTCGGGATTACTACCCAAAGCTAAATCCTCAACAACGACAATTACTCTATTGAGCTTGGATCCAATTACCACCCAAAGCAAATTGAACCTAATTCGGATTACCCGTCCAAGCTAAATCCATTTTCCACATATTCTTCGGGAGGGCTATATCAGATAGGATCACCCGTCCGGGCTAGATCCTTTTTACCGTCAATTCCTTTTCGAGATCCATCGAATTTTCCTTTCATTCAACCGGATTTCTTCCCTTTATATCAAATATATCAATGTTTCATCAATTTTCATACAATAAACATTCAAATCATATTCACATCAATAACATACATTTCAAGTATTTAAGAATATAATTCAAGTTACATGAACTTACCTCATTGATTGTTCGTGTTTATGATTTTATTATTCGATATATTTTCTTTCCATGATCAAGTCTCGTATTTGTGTCATCCGGATCTTTATAAATAAATTTGATCATCATTTTCATTCATTTCATATTCTAATGCATTTAATTAATGCTCTAAGCAAAATTACCATTTTGCCCCTAAACTTTTAATTAATGACGATTTCATCCTTAGGGTTAGGAAAATAAAATTCTTGCAATTTAATCCTTATTTGCAGCATTTATTCTCATACATATTGATAAAAATCCATGAATTCTATAAAATATCAGAATTTTTTTCCATAATTCCAACACTTTTCAATTTAATCCCTAAAACATGTTTTCCCCCTATCTTGAACTAAATTAATAATTTCATTCAATTTTGTAATTTAAATAATAAAAATAGTCCGTTTCATGCAATTTGGTCATTTTTGACATTTTTACTAAATTACCCATAAAGTTTTACTTTTTATTCAATTTAGTCCTTAAGCCTAAAACATGCAAATTAGCCATGCTTGCTGAATATTCATATATATTTTCCTCCTCCTTCTCTCCATTCCACATCCTTAATTTATATAACATGCAACAAGTAACATTATCAATAATTTTACTATTTACTTATATGTACATTTAAAACTGTCCATTTGCGTCATGGTCACTAAATTATTTATATCTTGAGCTACAGAACTACAAATTAAAATATGTAAATTTTATCTGAAACTAGACTCACATATATTTTTACCATAAAATTTTCAGAATTTTTGGTTTAGCCAATTAGTACAGTTTATTCATTAAAGTCACCCCTGTTCTGCTATCTGACAGTTCTGACCCTTCTTCACTAAAAATTTATTATCTCCTTGTACATAATTCAAATGATGTTCTAGTTTGTTTCTATTAAAACTAGACTCATTAAGGATTCTATACATATAAATTTAAGCCTCTAATTATTTTTATTCATTTTTTTATGATTTTTCAAAGTCTGAACAGGGGAACCCGAATTCATTCTGACCTTGTCTCACAAAATTCATTATATCTCAAAATTTACAAATCCATTGCTTACACTGTTTCTTCTATGAAAAACTAGACTCAATAAGATTTAATTCCATATTTTGTTCATCTTCTAATTCAGTTTATACAATTTATGGTGATTTTTCAAACTTAGACTACTGCTGCTGTCCATAACTGTTTTAGTGCAATATATTAATTACCATGTTATAACACCCTTATTTTCTTTTTTCTACACCATTTCTCATCACTTTCTCTTATTTTCTCTTCACTAACATATCAAGAACATAGGACCTTATGTAATAAAACTCTACTATAACATTATTTCCATGCTTTATCAACAATAACAAACTTAAAAACATATTGAAATCTTGATGTACTTACCTTATTCTCTTGATACCAATCTTTAACTTGATTTTCTCTCTCCTCCAGCTTCTATTTCTTGAATCCAACTTGATATTCTAACTCCCCATGCTCTCCTTAACGTTTTTCTCTCTTGGTAGCTATGGAAATTCATTTGATTTTTGGGTGAAAATGGTGAATTTTTGGTGGAAGGACTATATTGTAAAGAAAAGAAAACTTTCTTTCTTTTCTTCTCTTCTAACGTTTGCATGCATGGAAAGATGATGAAAATTCTTCATCTTTCCTTCCTTTTATACTAAATAAATAATAATAAAATAATAATAAAATATCTAATTAAAATATTAATAAAATAATATTTAAATAATTATAAAATTATAAAATATCACCAACATCATCATTACTTTCTAGATTTCTCTCTCTTCCAATTGACCATTTTGCCCTTGTGATATTTGAAAATTTCATTCTTGAGTCATCACTTAATTTGGTAAAATTGCAATTTAGTCCTCATAATTCTTCACCTATTCAATTTGGTCCTAATTCATCAATTTTCCTTGGTTTCTAGATTATTCCACCCTTAAAATATTTACACTATTAGTCCTTCAAATCTTTCGTATTTACACTTTAATCCCTAAAATTTTGAGTATTTACTCTTAGGTCACAAAACTTTTCACACTTTTACAATTTAGTCCTTTCTTGAATCAATGTGTCATAATATACTTCCCAATGACATAACTCAATTTTCCTCTTATTGTCACTTTATTTCTTTGTTTTACTAAATTAAGGATAATATCTTTTCGTAAAAATTTTCGGGGTATTACAAGTCTATCCCAACACATAGGAAAGTGTCAACCCGAAAGTGTTGGCATAGTGTTGGACAAAGCCGACTCTTATTTAAGCGTTGCCGTAAGCATGCATATCCCAACTCTTATACAAAGAGTTGGCCAAAGCGTATGTCGACAAGTCTATCCCAACACTTAAAAAAGTGTCGCCCCAAAAGTGTTGCAGTAGGCATGTTTTGTTGTAGTGGTATCATAGGTATTAAAGTGTCATGGAAATAAAGTGTAGATACCATAAGTGGTATTTATAATTTAATGAGGGGCCAAATTATAAATAGCCAAAACTGATTTAATAATCAATTATTTAAAGAGGTCTTGGTCCCCAAGAAATAGATAGTTCTCGTATTTCTCTTCCATCCCCATTACAGAGTTATACAAAGAGAAAAACTATTTTCTTGGAAGATCAAAACCTTCTGTGCAATCTCCAATAATGGATTCAGGTACGTTTCCACATATAGTTTTGTTCTTAAGGATCTGACATGACAACTTATAGTTTATATCAAATTCTTTCAGTATGTCAATATCAACGTCTATTGCTTCCAATCGAATCACGCCACATAATTAAAATTAGTACACCTATCACATGCATATGTGTGTGAAAATCATATATTTAGAATACTTGTGTACATTTTAATATAACGTACAATAAATAATTAAAATGTAAGGTTTAAAATTAATTAATAATAGCACATGCAATATGTACAATATTTTGTTAAAAAAATTTAGATTTAATTGTTAGTAAAAAAAATTAAACACGTAAATACATCATATTAAAAATACTAAATGTATTTAGAATACATGTGTGCATTTGAATATAACATATGATAAATAATAAAAATGTGAGGTTTGAAATTAATTAATAATAACACATACAATATGTACACTATTTTATTGAAAAAAATTAGATTAAATTGTTAGTAAAAAGAAATTTAAACACATGAATACATAATATTAAGTACACTAAATGTATTATAATTGTTTATCATTAAGATTATGGCATACCCTTAATTACCATTTATTACATTATTAAAATTAATTTAAAATCTAAGTCTGGAACCGATAATGGATATCATCATGATTGTATAAAAAAAATCAATTGATTCATTAATGCATTATGGAAATAATTTTTGAACAAGCGAAGTAAATTTTAGCAAATAAATATATACTTTTCAGGGTGTATCACTTCCATCTCACTCTCACGGGCTGAATAAGATAATTCTGTAAAGAATTAACAATTACAGAAGAAATTTGGTAGTTTTAATTAATATAAATAATCATATTACAATGGGTGCAAATTGAACAAAATTTAATGAGCCAGTAGTCAATATCGTGGTTTTAGGGGCAACAACCAATTTGCTTTACCGTTTGTATTTGTTTGGTTTTGTTGTTTTGCACCTTTTGGTGGTTTTAGCTTATGCTATCATTTCTACTAGATGACGACTAAAAACACAATGATAGAAGCAACTGGATGTTTTAATTAATACAGTGCTTATAAAAAATTTGGAGTAACAAGGTAGAGGAAAGTAAAGAGAAGAAAGAAATGGATGAACTGCTGTTGGGGAAGAGGGAAGGGAGGAGATGGGGTTTGTTGCTGGAAGAGCTTAAGAAAGTGAGCTCGGTTGCAGTTCCTTTCATGGCGGTGGCAGTGTCGCAATACCTTCTTCAGGCTGTGTCAGTGATGATGGCAGGTCACCTTGGTCAACTCTCACTCTCTGCTGTTGCAGTCGCCACCTCGTTCTGCAATGTCACTGGCTTTAGCCTCCTAGTAAATCTTACTTCCTTCCACTTCTTTTCAATTCCGAATATCACTTTAAACCTTTCTAATTTAATATATACACATTAGATATGTTGATGTTGAGATCCGCAACAGCTCAAGTTGGGTTTTAGTGTGTGTTTGGATAGATGGAAATTAAATATGAAAGGATGGAAAGAGGGAGTGAAAAAGTGAAAAGAAGATAAATTTTGAAGGTGGTTGGTTAGGAAGAAAAGTGAGAAAAAATAAAATATGAGAGATGATCATTTTTCATCATAATACATATAAGTTAATCTTTCCAAATTGAAAAGATGTGATGAGAGAAAATGAGAAAGATGTGTATATTAATTAGTTCAAAAGTAGGCATTTTTCAAATGTATTATATATATATTTTTTCAATTCTGTCAAGTAATGGAAGATTATTTTTCTTTCATTTTTTTTTTTATCTTTCTTACAAAAGCATACTTTTGAAAAAAATATATATTTTTTTCATCTTTTTAATTTTTTATCAGTTCTCAATTATTTATTTATTTTATCAAGTATCAAAATTTGAATATGTTTTAATAACTTTTTAAGCATAATTATCAAGTTAAAAGAACATTACAAAATTGAAAGGAAAAGGAAGGTGATGATGGAATTTAAACTCATGTAGATATTAAACGAAAGTTTTAATTACATGTTTAAACAAATCTTAATTTTCATATCAACAATGAAGTTAGAAAATGGGTAAGGTTTGTTAAAGTAAGTACAACCCAAATCTTTTCAAATATAATAATTTCATCCTACCCTAGGAAACAATGAGAAAGAGATAATAGTTTGAACACTTTCTCAGTTAGGGAGAAAAAAAATTAGTCATTTGTGATTTAATCTGAACCGATTTAGATTAAAAATTTGTTTGAATCAAATGTTAAAATAATTTTTATAAAATTTTAAATGTTTAAATATTTTTTAATAATTAATTTATTTTGAATCACAGTCTAATTAATTCGACCATTTGTTGGATTCCAATAGTTTGAAAAAGTACCTAATGCTAATTAACACCGGTTATTTATCTGCTGAGAATTGAAGTCGGGATTTGCTGGTGCCATGGAAACCTTATGCGGTCAAGCTTACGGAGCAAAGCAATATCAAAAGTTTGGAAGTTATACTTATTGCGCAATAATGTGTCTAATTCCAATTTGTCTTCCGGTGTGCCTACTGTGGCTATTCATGGACAAGCTATTAGTGCTAACGGGGCAAGACCCTGAAATTGCGAAGGTGGCTTGGAGATACGGGATATGGCTTATTCCTGCGTTATTCCCCTGCTCCATTCTTCAATCTCAAGTTCGATATTTCCAGACCCAGAGCTTGATTCTTCCAATGCTCTTCGTTTCACTCGCAACTCTATGCTTCCATGTTCCTGTTTGTTGGGTTTTGGTATTCAAATCTGGGTTAGAAAATACAGGAGCAGCACTGTCCATTGGCTTGTCTTATTGGTTAAATGTAATCTTGCTTGGTTTCTACATGAGATACTCCGCCTCCTGTGAGAAAACTCGTTGTTTCATCCTCAAGGATGTGTTCTCCAGTGTCAAGCATTTCTTTCGCTTTGGAATTCCTTCTGCTGTAATGCTTTGGTAAGTCATTCCTTTTGGCCCAACTAATGGTGATTTTGTTTTGGTTCCCCTAATAACAATGATATACTCTTGTTTCTTTGTTACAACTAGTCTTGAATGGTGGTCTTTTGAGATTCTTATACTCCTTTCCGGACTCCTACCCGATGCAGAGCTCCAAACATCAGTTATCTCTATATGGTATGATTATTAAGTGTACACATATATTCAATTATATTCTTGGTTACTGCATTCAACTCCAATATCTGTTTGTTTTTGAATCTGCAGCTTTACAAGTTCGTCTCTACATTACTACATACCATTTGGGATTAGTGTTGCTGCAAGGTTATTTGACCTTATATCTTTTCAGTTAAAATTATATGTTTATAGATAAAAATAATTTCCCCATCCTACAATATTGTGCAGCACTAGGGTATCGAATGAGTTAGGTGGCGGAAATCCAGAAGCAGCACAAATTTCTACCATTGTTGTGATGCTTGTTACACTTACAGAAGCAGTAATTGCAAGCGTAAGTCTTTTCTGTTGCGGACACATATTCGGATATGCATACAGTGGTGACAAGGAAGTAGTCAATAATGTGGCAAAAATGGTTCCCCTAATGTGCCTATCAATTATCATGGACAGCTTACACGTGGTACTTGCTGGTCAGTTCCCAACAAATGTGTAGTTCACAGTTGCTTGGAGGAAAAGAAGGGGGGTTAAGGTAATACCAAACTAAATCGATAATTGAAATGGCAGGCATTGTGAGAGGAATTGGGTGGCAGCATATTGGAGCTTATGCAAATCTTGGGGCATATTATCTTGTTGGAATACCAATGGGAGTATTAGGTGCATTTGTTTTGCATTGGAGAGGGGAAGGTCTTTGGCTTGGAATGTTGGGTGGATCCACCGTACAAGGAATCCTCCTAGCTTTAGTATCCATTTTCACAAATTGGAAAAACCAGGTTCTTCTTCTCAAGCATTTCACTATGATTTTATGTTCTTCAGATTTCCATTCCAAATATGTATATTTAATTATTATTAGTATTCCTAGACTTGGATGGTTAATTGGAATGCATGTGTGGTAATTTGCAGGCAATAATGGCCAGGGAGAGAATGTTAGATGGGACACATGTTCATGGATCATTTTAAAAGGCCCCATCACACAATGCAGCTCCCAACATAAAAGAGCAAGTTCTGTTTTTTTTTTTTTTCAACCAGATCCTTCTGTACCAAATGTTTTTCTCCCGTGTTCAGGCTGTGAAAACTTATTTTATTAATTTTTATGTACTTTTTTATATTAATAAAAATGTAATTGTATTTTTTTTATCTACGATGATAATTTTAATAATGATAAAGTACTAGACCTAAAAACTGTTAATATAAAATAATTAGTTCATAAATGTCCCTTATACATTTGATTAATATACTTTTTCCCTATTTTGTAGATATGTCTAATTTTTTAAAATCATGTGTATTTGCATATATATTTATATTTTTAATTTATAATCTATAACATCATACATAGATATACTATAGATATAAAGTCTTTATTTTTTCACTGCGCTATTTAGTTTCGCACTGGTTCTGGTTGTATCGATTAGTGTGCATCATTTTAATTTTAAAGCGAAACAAGTAATACCTTTTTTTGTACTAGTAAAAATTTCAATTCATACCGATCACACTGGCTCATTCCGATCACACTAGTGCAGTACATGAATACTATTAGAAAATGTAAAAGTTTTAACTATTTATTATTTTGCTAAAAACTTAATTGAAATGTACTAACCAATCAAAACATTTTAAACTTCAAATTTATTTTTGGACATACTTTTACATTTAAAATATAAAATATAAAATATTCAAAAAATTATAAAATCTAAAATATAATAAAAAAAATCACTCACCTGATTATTAAAGAAAAAATTACCTCCTCACCCTTTAGCTTCTTTTATCGAAAAATCTCCACTTACCTTTCACTTTCTTTCCTTTTTCTTTTTTTGTTAATTTTGGATTTATTGGATGGATTTTTATTGGTGGAGTCAGATGAGTATTTTATTATTCTTATTTTTATAATAACTCTTTAAATGTTCTTATTTTACATTTTTGAACTTGGTTTACGGAAATGGGACTCTGAAAATGTATTTTACGATACCATTAAAAATCGAGCCATTACAAGTTCGATAGGCCCGGCCCGACTTAGGTCGAGCTTGGACAAGGATTTTTGTACCTCAAGTCCACTTGGCCCAAATTCAATTTAAAAAATAAAAAATATTTTTAAAATTTAAATTTAATAATAAAATATATAAAATATCAATTATAAATATATTTTTTTCAATATTTTATTATTTTTTGAATAGTAAAATTGGCTTTTTAAGCGAGTCAACCCAGCTTGAAATGAGTTGGGGCATGAAAATTTTTTTGGAATCGAGCCTTGGCCTGACCCGGCTCGACCCATTGACAACTCTACTTAAATGTTTAAAATTTACGATGGTATGTATAATAAATAAACAGTGGATTGAACAAGCCACTCCTACAACCACTATAATGCTCCAGATCTAACTGAACTTTCAAGCCAAGTTTGGGGTGTTACATTCTCAAGGTGAATAACAAGTTCATATTCCAATATGCCTCACTGAAGGATAAAGTATCATATAATTATCATATTATAAATAACTAATCATGTTTGTTTCATAAGGATAAGTATACCTTACCAAGAGAAACTAAGAAATAAATAGTTTTGTTTACTTTGTTTAGTCGATGCAACATAAGAGAAGGCTCGTATGACATGCTTTGCTAGGTGAGGGAGAACATATTCCCTTAACCTCTTCAGGTGAATAAAATATAAGTATATAATTAATAAGTTTTAATTATTCTAACGCCTATCCAGTAAGCCTTTCAAGGAGACGAAGAGGTAGACCTTGCATTTATAAGCACTAAAAATTAATTGCTAGTTGCCTACAAGGCATCTTTGCCTTTAAAGGCCATTACATTTCTTAATTTCACTTGCTCACAAGGTGGTGGTTTTATTATGCATACACCAAGGACCATACACTAGTTTGTTCGAATTATGGATTTAGTTTTCCTAAAGGTCCAGTTATGATATCAAACTCCAAGCAGATTCGAGCTAAACTAAATGTGTCCATGTAAGAGTTTATGACTAAAAGGCTTCAAAGATTGGTTCGTCCCACTGAACAGTTTGAGAAAACTACACCAGAGCTTGAGTTTTCCCACAAGTGGCTGGAGGGAAAACATGCTGTGAATGAACCTAAAGAACTCTCAGATCTTGAGTTTAAGAAAGCTAAAAAGAAAGAGATTGGTGATCAGAGAGTGCCCACTGCCGCAAGCATTCATTCTATCCCCAAGGGCCCCAAGGTTAAAATAATGCTGACCTTCGAGCCTCCATTGAATTCAATCAGAGATATTATGTAAGCTGCGAGCTGAAGCTAAAGCTGTTAAAAACATTGTTGACGAAGAGACAACCTTGCTAGCTGATCTTTTAGTCTGTCCAAATGATTAATAGGTTCCATTTTGTCAAAAAAAAAGAGGGAGAATAATGGTGTAGATTAAAGGGGAGATGTGCTCAAAGGTGGCAACTACAGCAGCAACATGCATGCTACCATGCAATCATGCACGAGCATGCAAGTGACCAAGCAGTCCAGCTGAGGCATTGAAATGTCCATGGTGTAATCCAGTTGAAGAACCACTTTGTAATAGTTGACTTTTCTTAGTTTGTTTTTTATCCATTTTTGTAATGTTCAGCTAAGATTAATCATGATTCTTAGCTGATTTAGCAGTCACTTTAGGATGTTATTATGTTGATTTTACAGCTTAGATACTTGCACAAGCAAGCTTTATTTTCTTTCTATGTAACCCATCTACTTATGTATCATGTAATTTTCAATCAAGAAGTAACAAGCATAGCCAACTTGTTCTCTCATTTTTGTTCATCCGATTTTGCTTCTGTTTTGAACTTTCAAACACAAAATTTCTTTGTTTTGTTTCATTGATCATTTGATCGAAACTTAACACATACTTTACTCGGGTATATTACCTTGTTGCTCCAGTTTCAACAAGTTGTTCATATTTTACCCGGGTAAAATAGATCAGATTTTCTTCCTGTGTGAAAAACTCAACAAATGGTATCAGATCCTGTTGTCTTTGAAGGCCTTGGATGTGCACAGTTTGTGGCTAACTCATGTTTGAAAGAAAGAAGCAGGACCTATTGTTGTTGGCCTATTTTTAGTTGCTGCAAGTATGAGCTTCTCACCACCACCACCACCTATTTTTGCTGGTAAAAATTACAACATCTGGGCTGTGAAAATGAGGACATATCTGCAGGCACATGACCTGTGGAATATGGTCCAAATTGACACTGAGCCACCTCCCCTAAGAGCAAACCTGACCATTGCTCAGATCAGGCAGTATAATGAAGATTGTGCAAAGAAGTACAAGGCCATGTCATGCTTTCAAAGTGGAGTTTCAGATGTGATCTTCACAAGGATAATGGCCTGTGACAGTCCAAAGCAGGCGTGGGACAAACTCAAGGAGGATTTTCAAGGATCTGAGAAGACTAGGCAACAGCAACTAATAAACCTGAGAAGAGACTTTGAGAATCTGAGGATGAAGGAGTCATAGACTGTCAAGCAGTATGCTGATAGGATAATGGCCACTGTCAACAACATAAGATTGCTTGGGGATGATTTTAGTGACCAAAGGGTAGTTGAAAAAGTCATAACAACCCTGCCAGAGAAGTATGAATCAAAGATCTCTTCTCTAGAGGACTCGAGGGACCTATCAACTATTCCATTGATAGATTTGATAAATGCTCTCTATGCACAAGAGCAAAGAAGAGCAAACAGAATGGAGGAGTATTCTGAGGGAGCATTTCAGGCCAGAGGCAGAGAAGGCTCAAACTCGAGCTCTAACTTCAAAGGCAAGAAGCCTTGAACAGAAAAGAAGGACAAAGGCAAGAAGAAAGCCACCAAAAGAAAGTTTCTATCTTATGCTCATTGTAAGAAGACCAATCACCTTGAAAAATACTGCTAGTACAAGCCTGACATTCAGTGCAGAGGGTGCAAACAGCTTAGACACATTGAAAAGGTGTGTAAAAATAAACCAAAACCACAACTACACCAACAGAATCAAGCTCAGACTGCTGAAGATGTTGAAGCACAGGAAGAGCATGTCTTCACAGCTTCTTGTTTTGCAAGCTCGAGCAAGGTTGGCAAGATGTGGTTGATTGATAGTGGTTGTACTCATCACATGGCTTCAAACAAAAGCATGTTCAAGGAGCTAGACACCACCTTTGTAACCAAAGTCAGAATAGGGAATGGTGAGCTCATAGAGGCTAAAGGCAAAGGCAAGGCTGTGATTGGCACAAAGTCAGGTAACAAAACTATCTCTGAGGTTCTTTATGTGCCTGACATTGACCAAAATCTTGTAAGTGTTGGTCAGTTACTGGAGAAGGGCTACTCTCTCATTTTTGAAAACAAGGTGTGTATGATCAAAGATGCTGTTGACCAAATGTTAGTAACAGTAGCAATGAGTGATCGAAGTTTCACTTTGGATATAAATCAGCTAGAGCCAAAGACACATGTGGCTCAGGCTGATGAGTCAAGTTTGTGGCATAGGAGGCTAGGCCATGTGAACTACAAGTCACTTGGCCTACTGCACAAAATAAGCCTGGTTGAAGACATGTCCTGCATTGAGCCAAAGAAGGATGTGTGTGAAGTCTGTCAGCTTGGCAAACAGACCAGACTGCCCTTTCCTACCAACAAAGCATGGAGAGCTCAAGATAGGCTCTAGTTGGTTCATATAGACATTTGTAGACCCATGAAGACCACTTCTCCAAATGGGAACAGGTTCCAAAAGATATGTGATGATGCTAGAATTCTTCATCAGCTGACAACCATCTACACACCACAGCAAAATGGTGTCTGTGAGAGGAAGAACAGAACAGTTCTTGATATGGCCAGGTGCCTTTTGTTTGAGGCTAAAATGCCTAAAAATTTTTGGGCTGAGGCAGTAAACACATCAGTTTACTTGCTGAATAGACTTCCAACTAATGCAGTGAAAAGAAAAACACCCTTTGAAGCTTGGTTTGGACAAAAACCAATAGTGTCACACCTTAGGGTATTTGGTTGTTTGTGCTATGCACTGGTTCCAGTAGAGAAAAGGACTCAGCTTGAAAAAAGGTCCATGCTAAGGGTGTTTGTAGGCTACAGCAGTGTGAAGAAAGGTTATAAGATCTTTGATCCATTGACCAAGAAGCAATGAAGAACAGTATTAGAAATGGGATGGAACTAATGCAAGCCTGCTTGAGGAAGATCAAAATAGTCCTGACCTGCAGTCTACTGAAATTGAAGCTGAAGCTGAAGATGACTATGATGATGCACCTATTCGAGGCACTAGAACTCTGGCAAATATCTATAAAAGGTGTGCCATGACCATAGTTGAGCCATCCTGCTATGCTGAAGCTGTAAAAGAGGAATGCTGGCAAGAGGCTATGGAGGCTGAATTAAAGATGATTAAGAAGAATGACACTTGGGAGCTGGGTAATAAGCCAAAAAATAGAAAATTCATTGGTGTTAAATGGGTTTTCAGGACCAAGACAAATTCAGATGGATCTCTGAACAAACACAAGGCCAGGTTGGTTGTGAAGGGCTACAGTCAGCAGCAATGGGTCGATTTCTTTGAAACCTTTGCACCTGTTGCAAGGTTGGATACCATAAGGCTGCTATTTGCCTTGGCAGCTCAAAAACAGTGGAAAGTGCACCAATTAGATGTGAAATCAGCTTTTTTAAATGGATTTCTCAAAGAAGAAATCTTCATTGAGCAGCTTGAAGGGTTTGAGGTCTCTGGTGAGGAACATAAAGTCTATAGGCTTAAGAATGCCTCGTATGGCCTGAAACAGGCTCCAAAAGCCTGGTATAATAGAATTGATGCCTACTTGTCAAGGCTCGGGTTCATAAAAAGCATAAGTGAGCCCACTCTTTATGTCAAGAAGGATAAAAGGAGACACTGCTGATTGTGTCATTATATGTTGATGACCTGCTAGTCACTAGCAGCAAAGATGAGCTGATTGAGGACTTTAAGAAGTAAATGCAAGACATTTTTGAGATGACTGATCTTGGTCTGATGACATACTTCCTTAGTATGGAGGTAAATTAAGGAGAACAAGGGATTTTTATAAGCCAGCAAGCCTTTGCATTGAAAGTTCTAAGCAAATTTTGCATGTCAAAGTGCAAATCTGCTAGCACACCAGTTGCACTAGGAGAGAAGCTGTCAAGCACAAGTGAGCATGATCGAGTTGATGAAAGGGGGTCTGTTTGTTTGGTTGGTTGCTTACTTTACCTAATAAAGAACAAGGCCAGACATCCTATATGCTGTTGGCTTACTCTCAAAGTTCATGCACTGCTGCAATGTTGCACATTTTAAAGCAGCAAAGAGGGTCCTAAGATATGTCAAAGGGACTTTGAATTTTGGTGTGAAGTTTGGAAGGTCAAAGGAGCTGAAACTTGTTGGTTATTCGATAGTGACTAGGCTGGTTCAATTGATGACATGAGGAGCACATCAAGGCTACTTCTTCAGTCTAGGATCAAGTGTTTTCAGTTGGAGTTCAAAGAAGCAACAAACAGTAGCTCAATCCACTGCAGAGGCTGAGTATATTGCATTGCTATCTCATTGTTAACCAAGCCATTTGGCTTAGAAAGTTGCTGGATAACTTAAATGCTAGACAGATGGAAGCAACTGAAATCAAGGTTGACAACCAGTCTGCTGTTGCTATTGCGAAGAACCCTGTGTTCCATGGCAAAACAAAATATTTCAAGATCAAGTATCACTTTGTAAGAGAAGCTGAACTTGCTAAGGAAATCTGCTTGGTACATTGTTGTTCAAGGGATCAGCTTGTTGATGTTCTGACCAAGCCATTAGCTGCTGGAAGGTTTGAATGTTTAAGGAAAGAGATTGGAGTTTGCTGCCTTGTAGCCAATGAGGAGTGTTCAAAGGTGGAAACTATAGCAGCAACATACATGCTACCATACAATCATGCACGAGCATGCAAGTGACCAAGCAGTCCAGCTGAGGCATTGAAATGTCCATGGTGTAATCCGGTTGAAGAACCACTTTTGTAATAGTTGACTTTTCTTAGTTTGCTTTTTATCCATTTTTGTAATGTTCAGCTAAGATTAATCATGATTCTTAGCTGATTTAGCAGTCACTTTAGGATGTTATTATGTTGATTTTACAGCTTAGATACTTGCACAAGCAAGCTTTGTTTTCTTTCTATGTAACCCATCTACTTATGTATCACGTAATTTTCACTCAAGAAGTAACAAGCATAGCCAACTTGTTCTCTCATTTTTGTTCATCCGATTTTGCTTCTGTTTTGATCTTTCAAACACAAAATTTCTTTGTTTTGTTTCATTGATCATTTGATCGAAACTTAACACATACTTTACCCGGGTATATTACCTTGTTGCTGCAGTTTCAACAAGTTGTTCATATTTTACCCAGGTAAAATAGATCAGATTTTCTTCCTGTGTGGAAAACTCAACAAGATGATTGTTGGAAAAAAAATTGTTTTGAAAACGATTTTCTTGCATAGCGGAAAATAAAAATATTGAAAACTGAGCCAATTTTTTAAATTTATAGCAATAAACCCTTTGTTAAAATCACACTTATGTTTTCAGCTAGACGGATCCTTGTCGTTCCCAGATTTCAACCGAACGACCTTCTCTACTATTATTGTACCACGAATTGCTTTGTGTGTAGGCTCAAACAATTCAAATCAAACACTGAACCAGAAATAGTTTTCTTTACTTTTAGTGTGAAAGCAAAACTTCTCTCAATAGAAATCGACAGAATTGTTATTCTGAAAAATAGATTTAATACTTAGAGAATAAATTCTCACTATTTTTGGACAGAGTAACAATATCTTAAAATTATGTATTTAGTCCTACCAGTGTCATCTATTTATAGGGATAAGAGATAAAAACCTAGTTAAAATGTAGAAGTCTATTTCAAATAGAAAAAAAAACTCTCATATTTGGCTTTTGGGTCTCTCCCATATCGGGTCTAATTACAAGTACTTCCTAGAATTTTAACCTAATACTTTATAATTCAATCCAATACAATATTTATTTTTCTATTTCTCAAAATAAACATCTCAAATTAATTTCCGAATTAAATAATTTTCTAAACCTAATTCTAATTATGTTAAAATCATGATAATTTTACCGTAAAAAAATCTATGAGAAAATATATTTAATATTTCTATATTCAACAGATTCACTATGACCAAATGATTTATTTTCATTTTCGAATTTCATTTAATTCGAAAATCATAAATTCATTTTCAGGTCATTTTCATTTTCGTTTTGGAAAAATACTACATTCATTTCCAAATGTTTCTCATTTCTCCATTTTTACCATTTCTATCTATTTTTGTTCATTTGATTTAACATTCAATTCGTTTATGATTTCAACAAGCTAGCGGAGGCACCGATTGTGTAACAGCCCGATTTAGACCCTATACGGAATGGTGGTTTCGGGACCACGAATCCGAGTCAGAAAAATATTTTAATATTGTTTTCTATGTTTATTATATGTGAATTAATATTCATGAAATTTTCGTGTTTTAATTATATCGTTTGAGTGCCCAATTTAATAAAAGGGCTTGATCGCGTAAAATGAAAATTTGATGGTTTTATGTGTAAGGGCCGAATTATTGTTGTCTTTTTAATTTGAGGTATTTAAGTTGCAATATTACCATTGGAGTTAGTGATGGACAGTTGTGGCATAATACTTATGATACTATAATAAAACATATAATAAAACAACCATGCATTTTCATCTTTTATTCATGACCGAAACATCAAAAGAAATAAAAGAAATAAGCTTTAGGGTATTCGGCACTTTGGAAGCTTGATTCAAGATTAGTTTTTGTTCGATTTTTGATAACTTTTACGTTTTTGTAATCATTGCTTCGTATACTATCGAACCCATGCCTCAATTTCTGATTTTGGTGATGATTTTGAAATGTACCATAGATGAAAGTATGAGCTTTGTGATGTTAGTTGATGAACTATGGAAGCTTGATGTTGGGTTTAAATGTTTTGTCTTTGAATTTTTGATAAAATTGAGTAATTTGGGTTAAATTGCAAAAATGTTATTTTAAGGGACTAAAATGTAAAATAAATGAAATGTATGGACTTCTATGAGAGCTATGAAAATTCGGTTAAGCTTGTATACAAGTAAATTTTGTGTATTTTGTGATTTTGTGAATTAAGGGGAAAAATGTCAAAACGTGAAAATGTGAGGGCTAGTTTACAAAATGCCCTAAATATGTGTTTATGGATTGTTTTGAATGATTTGGTGAATAAAAGGGTTAATTTTGAATACATATAGATCAAGAAAAGAGGAATTCGGATTTAGATCGAGAGAAGTCAAAGATTATAGAATAAACGTTTGAGTCAACAACTTCGAGTACGAGGTAAGTTCGTACTTAGAACATGATATTATAAGTACATGTTGCTGTTTTGATTATGCATAGATGTATATATAACTGAGCTGGATGAATATGATGAAGAATCGAAAGTATTTGGCACTAAGTGTGCGATTTAAACTAGCTTCGGCTACTTGAGGCACTAAGTGTGCGATACCGACTTAGTTTCAGTTAATTGAGATGGCACTAAGTGTGCAGAATCGTTCTAGCTTCGGCTAACCTTTAAGCACTAATTGTGCGGATGTTTAAAGCATTGGCGATCTTTGGAAAGTCTTAATGTATTCGAACAAGAGGTGAGATTGAAAATAAATGAATATGAAAATTTTCAGATAAGTATGATACCTATGTGGTAGATGATATTATGTTTATAAAACTCATTGAATTGGTAAGAACTTATGAATTGTGTTGGTATAGATTTGATAGATGAATTGAGAAATTGTAAATACTTAAGTGTTGGTGATTTATATTTTATATACTGTTGATGATTTTAGTACGAGCTTACTAAGCTTTTGAAAGCTTACTTTGTGTGTTTGCATTGTTTTATAAATATCGAAGCTACTACAAGCTCGAAGATCGTCAAGGATTGTCACCACACTATCGAACCTTATTTTGGTACTTTCGAAAATGTACATTTTGAAGTATGGCATGTATAGGCTAGTAGTTGTAGAAGTATGTTTTGTGATGTATATACCTAGTCATGTGATTTGGCTATTTGGTGTTTAAACTCATAGTTGTTAATGACTTATGGTACGTGATGATAAGTTGCAAATGTGGTATGTTTTAGTTGTTAAGTTGTGGTAAGTTTAGCTTGAGATTGAATTATGTATGGAAGGAAATGTTTTAGCATGATCTTATCTCATGTTGGCATGAATTTGGTAAGGTGTATGAGTAATGATTTCGGTGATTATTATATGATATGAATGGTTTATGTTTTGGTGTTGAAATTAGCTGAAATGGTGGTGCAATTATGCTTGTTTTCTTTGCTTGTAGGTTGACCAAATTAAGGTGGCAAATTGATTATTCAAATGGCCTATTTTTGTCCACACAGGCAGAGACACGAGCGTGTGTCTCAGCCGTGTGCGACACACGGCCATGTTACACGTTCATGTATCCCTTGGGGTACCTTAAAATTGTAAGTCAGACCCGAGCACGGCTAAAGCACACGGGCGTGTGGCTAGCCGTATGGCCAAGTTAGGCTCGACCACGGCCAAGGCACACGATCGTGGCTTGTAGCCGTGTGGGTAAGTCAATAGTTATGCCCTGTTTTACCACGGATTAGACACACGGGCGTGTCTAAGGCTGTGTGAGGCACACGGTCTGTTCACACAGGCGTGTGGCCCTTTAAAAGTTGAAAAATTTTATAAGTTGAAAATTTTTATAAGTTCTGAAACTTTTATATGTTGTCAATTTGGTCCCTAATACATGTTTAAGTATTGTATACTTGCTTTTATGATCTTAATGAATGTGAATGATTGAGATTTACTGCAATGAGATAATATTTGATATTCGATTATTCTGAATTGTGTTATGGATTAAGTAATGCCTCTTAACCTATTCCGGCGACGGATACGGGTTAAGGGTGTTACAGATTGAACACATGTGATTAGAGCAAAAATAATTTTTAATTGAATTCCAGCTTTTTGCTTATTAATTATAAACTCATTTAATCACAAAATCATTCTATTATACTATCATGACTGAGCTCTCCCTAATGACATATCATTACGAAAGCAACTCGATCAGTGCTCGTCCAATGACCTTCTTATAAGTGTGTTACCTCATAGAATATCCGTAATCTCTTTGAGATAAATTTGTTCTCTCAATATGATCATATTTTATCTCATGGTAATCATTACATCTTCCTTTATAAAAAGCCAATTACTATTAAAAAAAAGTAATCAAGTCGTTTATGACAAAGACGAACGACCCGTGACCACATTTACTTTTCATCAACCATGTAATGCTAATGAGAGGATATCATTTACCTCTATCTCGAACTATGAATTACATTGTTGTGAATGACGCTACATACTACAGAAGTCGTATACCCAACGCACTAACTTTTGATTCTTTATCTATTTGAACTCAGACTTTTACTTATATCAAAGTATACGAGTCACGCATATGTAATCCGTCATCCACTCAAGATTTAAGTATGTCACACTTTAAATGTTATAAGTGAATAAATCCATAAACAGATTCAAGATCTATTTTTTTTGGATCCAATCCGATGTACTTTCAGTCACATATATGTCTCTATCTTCTGGAAGTCATCCGATCCGATGCCCAAAACAATACATCTCCTCAATTGGACTTGATAAGCGACATATTAGTCTTTTAATCAATTTACTCATTTCCAATTAAACTAAGAACATGTTTAAATTCATCTATTAATATAATTTATCTTAACGTATTATGATTCAATCACGTAATAACGTTTTGTATTAGTTTAAACATTAAACAATCAGTGAGCCAATATTTCTTTTATTTTTCTTAACAGGCAAAAACCACATGAAAACAATTATACAAAGTATATTAATGTAATCCATAAATTATTTTATTAACCAATCTATTCGACAAAAATACAAATTCACTAACAAATATACTACACTTAAAGCACTAAATCCAACAATGATTTAATAATAAAGATGTTAACTTTGGTATATTCATTTATAAACTCTTTTACATGATTTTTTTACAATCTTTTGTTCCTTTGATGACCATAATTTTGTATTTGCTACAACCACAACTAAGGTTATTGAGTTAAATGAGAATGTTATAATGAGAGTTGAGGTTACTTGATGATATAACTTTTTACAATGTTTTGTTCAACAAATTGTCAAAAGGAGAAGTTGTTGAGAAATATAGAAAGTGTTAAAAGAGTACCCCCTCCTTAACCATTAAAATTGTGTAAAGACAATTTCTTTATTTAAAATATTGATAATTTATTAAACAATATTTATAAATTATGATAAATATATGAAATATCTAATCCATTAATTAAAATCATGTCACTTTAAAAAATAAATTTTAAAGATCAAATCAAATCGAATCAATCCATCTAATCCCTTAAAAAGTGAATATTGAATTAGACTGAAACTTTGATTACTTAAACTGCCTAAAGTCAATACTTGCATTACTTGTTATTACTTTATTTTTAGCTTATTTTATGTTTTATTAGGATTTGATAAATATTTTTATGTTAGCAAGTCTCATAATAATATTTAATTGAGATATGTTAATGTACTGAGAAAATTAAGCTTTTAATTTGTTCTTGTAAGAAATATTATTATATGAACACATATTGATAGTAAAACTTTTTAAATTGTTATTTTACTTGTTAAATTCATAAAAAATCAATTCATTGATAACAGCATCAAATCTTAAAAATAAAAAGTGAGAAAAAGTTGTCATGTGATATGGTAAATTAAAATCACTTCGTAATTAATAAAGAGGGTAAATATTTATCACTAAACTAAACTCTGGATAAATAAAAAAAATTGTATTGCATAAACAATTATGTTTACATACAGTAAAAAGGTACCCACTTTCTTGTCACGCTTAAACGCTAAACCATGTTGATTTGATTCTTAGCAATTATTCAAGCTAATTCTAACTTTAATTTGCCAAGAATTTATCTTAGATGATTGACTATAGTCTTCAATTGAATTCATTGTAGATATCTTCATGGGTTCAATTGGACAGCCTACTCTATTTTCCACAGTTCCATTTGGTTTCATATATCGTCTTGAATCTATTTTTGTTAATTCTGAACTCGTTGATTTGATCAACTTTATCAAGATTCGTACCTTGCAAGAGTCGACAACTGAGAAAATCACAATACGAGTGAAGCAGAGGCAAACAAAAGCAACACTAAAATGATTGTACGGGAAATGCGTAAAAAATGGGCTCTTCCACCTGCTCAATTGGATCTTCTTATTGTTGAACATCATCAATTTTACTGCATAATTTGTTATCCAATCTACTACCAGTTTTTTTGGGGGCGAAAAACATAATAGCATCGTCTTTTTTCTGGGCAGCACATATATAATTAGAAATAATTTTCATAAGGCTATTAAAAACAAGGAAAATTACAGACAGAGGGGGGAAAAGGAAGAAGGGTAAAAAAAACCTACATAACCTCTAATTGCGTCATGGGGAGACAAAGCTCGTAGACTGCTGAAATATAAAACTCCCAAGGCAATTATTTATAGCTAGCTAGTATGGTGGAGGAGGGCGATTCCAAGGCGGTGGTGGTCTATATGGATCAAAATAAGGTGGTGGAGGAGGTCCAGGAGGTGGTGAAAAAGCATGAGGCGGTGGCGGTGGACCTGGTGGATGGTGGTGATGAGGGGGTGCGGGAGGAGGAGGTGCAGCATAGTAAGGCGGAGGTGGTGGGGGTGCACCATATAAGTGCGGTGGTGGTGGTGCAAAAGGATCTTGTCGTGGTGGCGGCGGCGGTGGTGGTGGTGCAAAAGGGTCTGGGGGTGGTGGGGAGGGCGGGTGCCTACGGAACTCCATTAATTGGCAGGATTTAGATTTTAGAGATGGAGGGATTTGGTGATATATATAAAAATAGAGCGTAGAGATGTAATAAAATGATTTGAGACTGATAGTTGGATGACTGACGGACAGGAAAGGATATTACTTAGCCACAAAGAAATGAAAGGGCGAATTACAGGTGTGCAAGTATTCCAGATATTTCCAAGGTTAAGAGGTTTTGTTTTCCAGCACGGATCTATAATCTGAATTGATTGTATAAAATTTTGCCCATACCAAATACCACTCAACTTTTAAATTTTGTCTTTTTATCCTTGTTCTACAAAACAACATTAACAATTCTAAATTATATGATACAATCAAAAACATTTTCCTGGCATCATCATGGCAGTTTGAATTTTAAGTATAAACTTATGTAACATTCGTCATCATGGTTTCACTAATTCTTGAAAGGTAAAAGTTTTGAAGGCTAAGTTAAAGCAGAAGTAGATCAAACAATCACCATCTTATTTTTTAATTTTATTTATACAAACTTTATATATTATAATTAAATCTTAATTTTTTATATACTGTATTTTAAACGGGAAAAAATTATATAGTGTATTTAAATTTAATCGGAATTGATTTAAATTAGGAAATACTTGTTCAAATCTTATTTAATACTATCCAAACAGTTACATTTAAGGAGTAAATAACTTTTTTTTGAATTTTTTTATATTTTTTAAAATGATTTTTATTCTCAATTTATGAATTTTAAAGTTTTTTTTTATTTTTTAATAGTTTTGTATCTTAAAAGAACATTGCAATTTTTATTAAAAAGATAAATTTTTTAATGAATTTTTAAAAAGTAAAAGGTTAAATTGATAAAAATTATAAATGTTGAGAACTAAAAGGGTTATTTTGCCACTTTTTACAATATGCGAACAACTAAGGCCAAAATTGGACGGAAGTTAACATGACCAAGATTTTTAAATTAAAAAAGAACAAAATTTAAAAGTATAAGGACTAAATTTTAAATTTAGAAACCCCTAGCATATTAAATACAAACATTTATTTTGAAAGTATGAGTTTGCAATCTATACTAATTGTACAGACAAAACTTGGAGTTGAATTTTATTCATAAACTTTGAAAAGAAATATAATTTTTGGATTTTCCAATTACAAAGAAAACTCATTTGATTTTTCTCTTTGGTTGAGCTTTAACCCAAGGGTCATTTACACTTAATATTAAAAGGATACTAGTCGCTTCAAGAATAGTTGAGACTTGATTTAGAGAGTGCTTGCTTGAGAATTTGATTTGATTGGATTCAAGTGCCTTTGATACTTGATCTTGAATTAATGGTGTATGTTTCAAGATTCATCGAGACTTGATTTTGAAAATAGATTTGGAGAGAGTTTCAATCCAAGGGTTTTTGAGACTTGAACTTAGATGGTTGAGTCTGCTTCAAGGGTTGACGAGACTTGATTTTGAAAATAGGTTTTATCTCCTTTGTGAGTGCAATCGAATTAGATCTCCCCAAGGGTCGTCTAGATTTGATCATAAATGGAAGGATGATCCCACTTCAAGGGCCTTTAAAAAACAAGTTTAGTCTCCTTTCTATCAGTTGAATTACATCAAAAGGCGATTTTCATAAAAAATGGCTTTTGACTTCCTCTTCTCGATTGAACTAGATCGAAAGATGATTATAACGACCCGATAGATGAATTGAATTTGGATAGTCGATTTAGCCAAAATTATGGTTAATTAAGGCCTAGTGACTAAATTGTAAAAGTCTAATTGCTATCTATTTTTAATTTGAAAAAAGCTTGAAGACTTAAATTACAATTACCCAAAGAGGCCAAAATGATTAATAAACCATTCTTAAACAAGTGTTAGTGGACGATGGTATTGGTTTCTCATTAAATAAGATTAGTAAATAAAATTATTATAATTAAACATATAGCTTGGTGGAAGGAAAGATGAACATTAATTCAACTTCTTCCACCATTGAAACCAAAGAAAAAAAGAAGAAGAAAACCTTAAGTTTCTTCAAGCTTTCGGCTACAAATTGGTATGTAATCAAGTCCTTTTCTTGTATTTTTTTTGTAGATTTAAGGTCATAAGAGCTTGATTTAGCTAGCTCATGTATAAAATTGTAAAACTTTTAAAGTTTTTTAAAGTTGCAATTGTTGAGAAATAGATGAAATTGGTGTGAAGTTGTTAGAAATTAAGCTTAGTTTATAAAAAGGGCTAGATTGTAAAGTTTAATTGTTAGTTTCATACATGATGGACCAAATTGGATAAAATGAAAAATTTTCATGAATTGTTGGTAGGAATAGAAAATAGAGGGTCTCTGATGAGTTTTGGTGAAATCAGATTTTAATCCAAAGCCCTAAATTGAAAGTTATGCTCATCCTAATTTTTGGGGCTAAATTGAATAAATTGTAAAGTCTTTGTGATTTCGTATTTGATTCTGATTTGGCTAGAAATTGATTGTATAATATGTTTTATAATTATCCGTAGCTAACGACAATATCGAATAGCTGAGAGGGAAAGGAAAAGCAAAATTTGTCGACGAGTGACGTTCAAAACTTCGGGTTGTACTTTTATCATTCGAGATAGAATTGTTTGATTTTATATGCATGTTTATTGATTGTTGAATCATTGAGGTGAGTCTATTATTATAATATAGAATTTTTCGATTGAATTTGATATAAAATATCAAGATAGAAGACTAAAATGAATAAATGGGAAATGATATATGATATATGATATGAAAATTATATTGAAATATATCTTATAATATGAATTATGTGTGTTTGATTTTAAAATGGGGTTGTGATTATGAATTTGAATGAGAAGTGATATATGTACTAAATTGTAAAATAATTGATATGCGATAGAACAATGTATAGGGTACAAAAATGCATATGTGACCGAATACAAGGTATGAATATGCGAGTAAGATGATTACATGTATGAAAAATACTTACATATATAATTGAGGCCAGCATCAACTTAGTAAAATTTTAGGATACAATTGACATGAAAATAGATTTTTATGCGCGCTTGTGTGGGATATGTGTTTGTACGGAGACCATTACAAGTTATACTGGGATCTAGCATTTGTAGTGGATCATAAAGTATAATATGGTGTGGTGGAGGGGTGTATTAGCATATGAATATGCATTTGATGCCTTCAGAATTTGTGTGTTGTAGTTTAAGCTTCTACGAGCTATCTGATGTGATGAAATTTACTCGTGTATTCAAGTCCGCTTTACTAGGGTTCCATCAGGTGTAACATTATATTTGAAATTGGAAAACTTAAAAAGTTAATTAAATAGGTTAATAATAGAATATAATATTGAAATGAATATGAATGAGCCAACAGACTCCACAAAGAGGTTCGTGCGATTTGTTAAACGAATTTTTATGTGAAATGAACTTGATATTGAATTTCATAACGAATGGTTTTTGAATGTTCTAAATTGTTAATTGGTGTTGATAACTAAAGGCCTTAAGATAGCTTTTGATATATGTAATTGAATTTGATTGTACCTTTTCTATGATAGTTGAATTAGTTTGCCTTGATAATTGTATACATTTCTATGTAATTAATTATATACTTATGTTACAATATAGAATATGTATTATTAGCCATTGAGATTATAAATATAATAGCATGTTATAAATGTTACTTTATGTTATATTACCTTGAATCATGAAAGTACCACTGAGCTTTATCACTAAACGTACAGTTGTTTGTTTTGTGCGCATGTGTAGGTAATTCTCGAAGCCCCGAGAAGTGAAATCAACATGAAATATGATATATGTGCATGCATTGCATAACTGTGGGAAAAACCTCAATGGGATAGGTGAAATTAGGATGGGAAATGGGGAGTGAACCTTTTAGATACCTCCATGGGCAAAGCTCCGGGCATTGCGAATGGAACACTATGGTGTTCAAGCATCAATGTTAGGTGGTATAAAGGAGGTAATAGGAGGAGAATTTGAGAAATAAGAACCATAGAAAGGTGTTTACCACGAGGGCGATATTGACTAGTCCTTCGGGGCGACACTGTGACAACGATATATGGCGTAAGACCATAGATGAAATATGCTATGACAGTCTAGTATGAGGTACGTAACCTAAGACCATGGATGAAAGATGTCATGGCAGCATGGTACAAGGTATAAGGTATATGGTGTAAGACCATGGATGAAAGATGTTATGGCATCCAGGTATAATGAGTAAGACCATGGATGAAAGACTCTATGACATCATATTATAGTATGCCAAGATGGTGGATCGGTGTAAGACCATGGATGAAAGACTCCATGGCATCCACAAAACAAAGATAGTCCATTGGGACAGTAAACACAAAAGAGATAGTCCGTTGGGACAGTAAACACAAAATAGAGATAGTCCACTAGGACAGTAAATGTAATATCCTATTTTTTAGTGGTGTCAGAAACGGTGGATGAAAGACTCCATGGCATCAACTCAATTAAATTATTTTCAAATTCGTAGAATTTTCTTCTGATTCAAATGTAGTCCAATCTGGCTTTTGTTGAGTTAGCGGAAGGACTAATCAGACATGTACAATTAGGCTGTAGTAATTACAATTATGTCTAGAAGCATCGTTCCGATAATTCGCAATTTACTTAATCATGGAGTCAGTCCAAAAGAAGTACCAAGATTGAAAACTCCTTATTGTATACTCTTTATGAAAACAATTCATCCAACTATTTTCTCCAATGACCTCGTCATGTATGGGTTACCCTCATATAATATCATTGATTTCTTTGAGTTAAATTCGTTCACTCAATACAATTCTATTTTATCTCATTATCACCATTATGTCTTCATAATGATTAATATGATCACTGTCAACAAATGACTGTGATAAATTGTTCGTTCGAGAACAAGCAACCCGTGGCCACGTTTCATATTTATCAATCCACACAATGTCAATGAGAGGATACCGTTAGCTCTTTAATTGAGCTATGAATTCCATTGTTGCCAGTAAATCCATGACATATAAAAGTCATGTACCCAACATACTGACTATGTGCTCGATCGTCTTTAGAGAATAAGCCTTCACTTATATCAAAGCACATGAGTTATATATGCATAGTCAGCAGCTAACTTTGGATTTAGGTAAATCACACCATGGATGTTACGAGTGAATTAATTCAAAAACGAATCCAGAATTAATTCATCTTGGGTCCAGTCCAATGTATCATTTTAAAATAACATTATAAAATAACAATATCAAAATTATAAATGATATGTAGGATTTAATCAACTAAACAATATCGAAATAAAAAAACAAAGATAAATAAGTAAAATGTATAAAATAAAAATAAATAGAAATAAGACATTTAAAAGTATAATATAAAAATGATAAAAGAGAACCCCCCTTTTAAAATAATGATATCTATATATAAGTTATTTTATAAAATATAATAGTTATACATAAAAATGTACTAAATATTAATATTATTTATTTATAAAACTTTAAATATGTATATAACTAATAAAATAATAAAATATATACTTTATAATAAAATAAAGGTAATATAAGGAAATATAATATAATATATATTAAAGAAAAGTATTATGATATATAGTAAAATATAATATGTAATAAAAATATATAAATAGAATATGACGAAATACAATATGATAATGGATATAATAATAATATAATAAGTATTTTTCATATAAAAATATAGGAAAATAAATAATCTATAATATATAACCTATAAAAGTAATAGAATAAGTATTATATACATATTTGAAAAATGAATAAATTGAAATAAAAAAAAGGGTTGAAAAACTAAGATAGACGAAGAATAAAATAAGAACAAACCACAGAGAGTAAGAACGCAAGAGGGAGAGAAATTTGAGTGTATGCTCTCAAGAATTCTTATTGCTTCCCAAAACTCCAGTGTCTGTAGTCTAATGAAGGAGAGGCCTCTATTTATAGTTGAGCCTCCCAAATCTAACATGCAGATCAATTACATCAACGGTTAAGATTAAAGGATATCTACAAATTAAATCTCCAAGATTATAAAATCATATCTTCTAAGATTGTATATCATATCTAAGATTGCAATCATATCTAAGATTGTATCATATCTAAGATTGTATCATATCTAAGATTGCAATCATATCTAAGATTGTATCATATCTAAGATTGCATATCATATCTAAGATTGCATATCATTGAAAATTATATTTCCATATGCGTCAAGCTTGTAGATGGACCTTAAATCTTTTCAAGTAATGGGTCACTCCGATCGGGCCAAATTATATTTGTAATTCTAGACTGAACTTTGGACTTCATTTTTTCTTTGGGGGTTTATTATTTTTGTTTGTACACTTATTTCTCGGCCCGGGAAAAATTGAGTGTCTACATCTATTTTATCTCATTGTCACCATTGTGTCTTCATAATGATTAATATGATCATTGTCAACAAATGACTGTGATAAATTGTTCGTTCGAGAACAAGCAACCTGTGGCCACGTTCCATATTTATCAATCCACACAATGTCAATGAGAGGATACCGTTAACTCTTTAATTGAGCTATGAATTCCATTGTTGCCAGCAAATCCATGACATATAAAAGTCATGTACCCAGCATACTGACTATGTGCTCGATCGTCTTTAGAGAATAAGCCTCCACTTATATCAAAGCACATGAGTTATATATGCATAGTCAGCAGCTAACTTTGGATTTAGGTAAATCACACCATGGATGTTACAAGTGAATTAATTCACAAACGAATCCAGAATTAATTCATCTTGGGTCCAGTCCAATGTATCATTTTTCTAATGAATACATCTATGTCTTTACCCGTGGAACCAACTGCTCCGATAGTCAAGACTAGTTATCTCCCCAATTGAAATTTTAGATGACATAATAATCCTTCTGAGTATTTGAATCAAACACTCACTTTGATTCTTTTACTGTATTACGGACTTGTTTAGATTGTCTACTGAAGTAAGTTGTATTTCTCATAATGTAAACGTTCTTACAATGCCACTTATCATCAATTTGAACTTAGACAATCAATGAACTAATATTTACTAGTCACAATTTTCTATGTATGCAAAACATGAAAGACAGAAACACAAAATATATAACAGTGAAATATAAAATTAACTTTATTTATTTATTCATTGTTCAAATACATAGAAAACAGTTACATGTTTATTATAAGATGGACACATTCTCAAACATGGTATAGTAGAATGGAAAGTTTTTAAATATGATTTCAGGTCTCCTAAACTCGTACCAAGTTGGCTCTTGTGAAAACAGCGAGTCCCGTCATGATGACAAACTTCTGACGTTGCAGCCGCAAAGCCATGTGGCAACGTCATGATTCAGGGCCATGACGAGCATCAAATAGAGAGTTGCACCGTGACGAGGAACCCTTAGTGTTGCAACAGCAACTGAAAATCTTAATTTTTTTTTTTACAGTTTGGCCCTATTTTGGCATTGGGTGATTAGAAAAGCTTTCATAAGTTCGTATAAGACCTGGTAACAATTATGTATTGTTTGATACTCATGTTCTAGCTATATTTGAATGTATAACGGTCTGTGATTGAATGTAATTATAGTTGCTCCGGCAACAAATGTAGCACTTTGTAACTCGAACCCAGCGATTGGGTCAGGTAATGGGGTGTTAGAACAATTTTCCTTTATAACTGATATGGTGTTCGTCAAAATTTCTTCAAGCTCTTGAATTTCTTCAAAGACTTCTTAAAAGAACTTTTGAACTTATGAATATGTGTTGAATGGGTTGAAGGTGACCCTTTTTATAGTTCCAATTACTTGAGTAAAAGAAAGTACTTGTTAAATTAAACTTTTCAATTGAGTGATTTACAAAGATTAAACTATTTTATCTAGTCTAAAATAATAATATAATATTATCAATTAATTATTTTATTTTAAGTAGTGATAATATAAATTTTTATTATGTATCTTTTAATTGATCTAAATTAAGTAGAGAAAAATAATTACAACATAGTATATGATGTCATCATTTTAAACTTACGATAATTTCGATTTGACATGTGATAATCTTTAATTGATTGAAAAATTACTTTGTCTGCACTAATATTTAAGATTCTTATTGAGTTGGTGTTACCCTTCAATCAGGACCTAACCCAGTGGTAAATTTACGAAAAGTCTCTTATTTTTACAAAGCAATACTTATTATTTTGAGGGTTATTTTTTCTTTTTATATAAAATCTAAAAAAATATTTGTATATGATAAGATTTGAACCCAAAACCTTCTAAATTTTAATAACTAAACTTTATTATTTCAACAAAAATTATATTTAATAATTCTATCATTTTTAAAAAAAAATTATTACATAAAATTTTGACTCATATAGTAGGTGCAGTATCTTTTATGTTTTTGTTTTCTTGTTGGAAAGAAAAAAGAACAATTTTCCTTTTTTTTCTTTTTGGTTAAAAGGAATTTTTTTGGCATAAAAACTTATTTTCCCTCTCGTTCTATAAAAAAAAAATTATTTTAGCCATTCATTTAATTTTTAATCTTTTTTAGCTTTTAAATTTATATTTTTTTGTCAAATCAACCCAAAATTGATGAAAAGTTAACTTTTTTTAAAACTTTTCTGACATGGCATACAAGTGGATTACCATGTGGATGACACATTAACATTTAATTAAATTTTTAAAATTTAAAATTTTCAATTTTTTTAAAATTAAAAATCATTAAAATGATTAAAATAGTATAAAAGTTATAAAAATATATTTTTAATATTTTTAAATTTTAAAAATTAATTAAACGTTGACATTTCATTCATATGGTAATCCATGTGTATGTCTACGTCAATAGAGTTAACAACAAATGTTAACTTTTCTATATATTTTGAGGTGATTTAACAAAAGATGCAAACTCATCAGTTAAAAGTGATAAAAATTAAATGAAAAATTAAAATGACTTTTTTTTTATATGAAGTTAGAGGACAAAAAGTTTATTATATATTTTTTTTTCAATGGGTTTTGCAAAGCAATATTAGGCCCCAAATAGGAAATTGGAAAATATTAATTAATTATTTCGGAAAATTCTTACTGAAGGATATTTCAAGAAAAAACAAACTTGTAGGTGAACACAAACTTTGTTTTAATTTTCTGAAGGATTTTTCAAAAAAAAATAAAAAATTCCCATCAATTACTTTTTCGTGGAAATCCATAAAAACATTAAATTATTTTCACTCACGTGAAAAAGAAATTATCTTAAAAATATATTTAAAAATTCATACAAAAATTAACTGAAATTCCTGTTGAAATAGTAAAATTGAAAAGTAAAAAAAAAATGTATTTTGGGTTGAAATTTCATTTTTTTTTTATGTGTTTTAGTTAGGATTTATGTAAAGGATGAATATATCCCATAACAATATAATTTATTATGTAAAAGAAAAGTTTTAATAATTTCTTGAGATTTGATAGGTTAAACAAGTGAATTAAGTATTCCAATTAATAGTTTAAATAGGCAGGGAATTAAAAAAAATTTCACTTAAAAACTGACTTCCATCAGGTTGGTTACGTTCCAAACAACACATGATATAAAGCAAGCCTAGAAACCGATGCAAAATGATAAGTTGGTTGTCATTATTTCTTATATTTTGAATTTGGGTGAGCAACAACCACTGACTCATTTATTGTAACATAAATATTATTATTTCACTCTTTCAACATAACAATATCTACTCTCTTATTTATTGTTACAATCCTATAAGAATCTAATCAAATTTTTATGCTATAGGCTAATATGGGGGTGGTGGAGGAGGTCCTCCTGGACCTGGAGGAGGTGGAGGCTGCCCAAACTGAGGTGGTGGCGGATTGTGCGGAATAGGTGGTGCTGGCGGTGGAGGCTCCCCAAACATAGGTGGTGCGAAGGGGTCTGGTGGAGGTGGTGCCGGATGCCCTGGCGGTGGTGGAGCAAAGGGGTCTGGCGGAGGTGGTGCCGGATGCCCTGGCGGTGGTGGAGCAAAGGGGTCTGGCGGAGGTGGTGCCGGATGCCCTGGCGGTGGGGGTGCAAAGGGGTCTGGTGGAGGTGGGGGATGCCCGTGGTGAGCCATTTTGGTGCGCCAAGTGTTGAGTAGATCAATGTTTGGGGCTGCACTTGTTTATAAACAAATGGTAGAAGAATGTAGAAGGCAAAAGTATAGTACATAGACTAGTAGTTGAGAATTAAGGAAAATGGTACGTTGTAGGAGACAAGCAAGAATTTGGCAAACTGTGGTTCCAAATCTTGTAATGTTCCAACCCCCAAGGCATTTAGTAAATAATGAAAGTTGATGGCAAATAAGATTATGAATTTATGGATGGCCTAGAGCCACATGTAAAGGTAAAAATGGACATACCCCAAACCATTTTCTTGTCTTCAATAGACAAGAGGTAGGTGTGAGCTTAATTTCATTATTTTTTATAGTTAAAAATATGTTATTAATATTTATATTTCTATAATTAAAATTAAATAAAACAATTTTTAAGATTACTTAATTTGAATTTAGATGGGATGAAATCAGTGCAGAAATTAGGGGTTAACAAAATTCGATTCGATTCGAAAAAGTAGAAAAAAAATTCAAATTTTGAGTTAACTGAGTCGAGTGTTTCGAGTTCGAGTTGAATTTTACAATTTGAATAACTCGAATAACAGATTGATGCAAATACCCCTTTGATCCCTCTATTGCTAAAAATTACAAAAAGAAAATAAAAATAATTTTTTACATTTAAAATATTTATAAAAATTCCAAAATCTATATTTTTCAAATAATATAAAAAAATTTAAAAATTCTAAAGAATATATAAGAAAAGCTAACAATTTTAAAATTTTCTAAAATAATAATTTTAGAGAATTAAATAAGTTAATCAGTGATTTAAGTTTGTCATACTAAAATATTATTTTTTTAAAAAGTTTTTAAATACATATGTTTCAAAATTTTGTGCTCTACCATATAATTAATTATACTATAACAAATAAAGCTAGAATAATAAAATAAAATTCGTCGATTCAATTAACTGAAATTTTTTTTCTTGATTTAATCAAACATTAACCCTAGTAAAAGTTGTTATTCAAATCTAGCCAGTCCACACCACCCCTACTGAGCCGGATCCGTGGATAGATTAATCTAGGAACTGACTTTGTGCTTCAATCAACAATTATCTTATATTTGGATAGCAGTAAAATTACGGAGAGATAAGTAAGATATTTACTGTAATAATTGGTTGGGATTCAATTATCATTCACAAAAATGTATCATATTTTAAATTTTTTTTTTTAAAAAAAATACTCGTGACAGAAAAATTAATCACTGAAATTGATTGAATACCTAAATTTAAAAAAAAAAAAACCATGCAAGAAATTTTCCCTCTAGATTTTTTTTATTCAATAAAAAAATTAAAAAAGATGAATGTCCTTGATTACTCTCCTGATTTTTTTTTTCTATTTCAAGTTGGGAAAATAAAGTAATTTTTCTATTAATCTTTTGTCTAAATTATTTTATAGGAAATATAATTTGAAAAAAAAATTTATAATCCATTCTTTTTCTTTTTCACAACTTAACTAAATAAAAATGATGACTTTACTAATTTAATTGTGATAGTGTTAATTAATAGTTAGTGATAGAAATTCTAAACATTAAGCATCATTACGCCTATAATCCCTTTTTTACCCTCTCCTTTGCCATATTCGCATCAACTTCTGTAAGCATAATTTATGAACATAAACATAATTCAAATGTATAAGTGAAATGAGTGAACATCATTAATTGAACATTCTCGTCCAAAATCCAAGATTGACTAGATTTTGCAGTTTTCCTGTTCAAATTTCCTATACAATGTGAGATCCCTCACAATACAAGCAGAAGCAGCTAGCCTGAGATTTTTTTTTTTTTATATCATAACGAAACAGATCAGATCAAGAAGAGATTAAAAAAAGAAGAAAAAATTTACAAAGATACGGCCTTACTTTCTTCCGTTTCCATATATAAACAAAGCAAGGAAGATGTAAGGGAAAGGGATAAGCCTTTGGAAATCACTGGAATGGGTGGCCTCGGGAAGAACTTCAATTTATGACTAAAACGATGAAAAGCTTTCGAATGGTTCATCCCAAAGACCCCATTCCTGTAATTTCCAGTAGCTCAATTTCCATTTCCCCTCTTCTCTGGTTTCTTCTTTTTCCGGCTCCGCTTTGCTTTGCTTTGCTTTGCCCCTATCATTTCTTTGAGCACCCAGCACAGAGCCGATCTGAAGTCTATTTAATATCTTTCCTTAGGTTTTTAACTTTTGTTATTTGCTAGCTGGTCCTTTATGTTTCAATGTTTTTGCTTCAAGCCCAGTTGTCTATGTTCTAGGGTAAACTACAACCATGGTCACTTTTTTTTTTATCTCAGATTATATTTTAGTCATTTATGTTTAAAATGTTATGTTTTAGTCACTTAGGTTATCATGTTGTAACATTTTAGTCATTGAGCCATTAATTTTTGTTAACAATGTAATGGCAAGCTGATGTGACACGTTAAATTATCATTTCAAACAAAATTTTTAGGTTAAATTATGCAATTGGTCCCCTATTTTTTTTTTCATTTTGAGCAATTTAATTTTTTTCTTTTATGTTCTTTTAAATTTCTTTTTTTTTCTTTTTTTTCCATTCTCTTCTGCTTCCCCCTCTGTTTTCCTACCTTCTCCATTTTTTTTAACATATCACGAAGTCGAATTGGCAGTGAAGAAAGAACCATCGTATGGGTTTATGAGTTTTGATTATAGGCAATGATGGATTTCGACTTCCTACTTCTTTCTTCACTGCCAATTCGATTTCTTGAAATGTTAAAGAAATGAAGAAGGTAGTAAAATAGAGGGAAAAACAAAACAGAATGAAAAAAGAAAAGAAAAGAAAAGTTTAAAGAACATAAAAAGAATAAAAATTAAATTGCTCAAAAAAAATATGGGGATCGATTGTATAATTTAACTTAAAATTTTTGTTTGAAATTATGAATTTACGTGCCACACCAGCTTACAGTTAATGACAATTAACGGTTCAGTAATTAAAATGTTACAATACGATAACGTAAGTGATTAAAACGTAATATTTCAAATATAAATGATTAAAATGTAACTTAAAATAAACAAAAGTGACCATAAGTGTAGTTTACCCTATGTTCTATGCCTTTTTCTTTTGTTGATAATGAAGTTTTTGTTTCTAACTATTATATCCTTTCTACTTTAAGACATTCATTAAAAATATCAAGAATGTAAATAAAATTCCTTCAACATCTTTAAATACTTATATTCATTTTTTAAAATTAATAATTTTCAATAACTAAATAATTTTGTTTTAATAACCTTAATCTCCAAAAATTAAACTTGTTTTTTAAAAGAAAAAACCAAACAAGAGCTCAAGATATAATAATACACGAAGTTGAATCTTTTTATTTTGTTTATTCTTGTTTCTAACAGCAAATTCATTTTCATTAGGAAAATGACAAATCATATTTTTCTTCCTTATTTTTAGCATTTTTAGTTGAATTTGAATTTTTTCAGTAGGAAAAAGCTGAAAATCAAGGAAAAGAAATTCTGATTTGTCATTCTCCTATTAGAAAAAAATAGGGATAAGGTGAAATCACAATTTTATATTATTCTTCTTTAAAAAATATTGCTTTTTAAGCTAAGTCTAAATATTCTAAAGCCCATACAATAAAAGAAAACCTTAAATTTTACATTCACCATAGAGCAACCCTTTCATCCACTTTAATTCTCTCTTGGCACCTTCACTTTAATTCTCATATTCGCATAGACTCCCTTTGTAATAGTCAATTTTGGCCCAAACCAATAAAACAAAAGATAAAAACCTACCAAATAAATAATAAAAGTCCATTTTTACAAATACCAAACAGCCCAAACAATTAAAACCCTAAAGACCCAATTGGCCCATGACTTCAACTAATTTTCAGCAAAAACAAATAAGAGGAAAACCCTAGCCACATGCCTTCAGCCACCAACCTCATCACGTGCGCCACCACCGCTCGGGGCACCAACCACCGGCCTTCCAAACGTCACATCACCTGCAAAACAAAGAACCGCATGCAAGCAAGAAGGACAACAAGAAAAAAACAAAAGCAGCAGAAGACAAAACAAAAGAAAACAAAAAACGAATCTTGTATTTCGGCTTTAAAAGCCACATCTCTCCTTTTTAATTTTTTTTACGCACACTAGCAAATCAGAAAAGAAATAAAACTGAAGTTTTAAAAGATTTTGCTTGGTTCTTTTTCTTTTTTTTTCTTTCTTTCGTTTTCTGTTTATCTTTGTTTTTATGTTTATTCATTCATCTTTTTTTTTTTTAAAAATCTATTTTAACAAAAAAAAGAGGCATAGTTTTTTAAAAAGAGAGAGAGAGGGGCATACCTGATGGTCGCGTTCCACCACCGTACGCGGCGGCCACCGCCGTCGTCGGCCGGTGGTTGCGTGGGACCACCGAGCGGCTCTATAGGCTGGATGTGTGGGAGGTTTTGAGAGGAGAGGAGAGTGTTTTGTTTTTTTTTTTTTAGTGTAAGGTTACAAATGATTTTTTTTAAAAAAAAATTTGGGCTTAAATAGCCCCCTGAAACGAGTAGTTTCAGACCCTCCCCACACGCCTCAAAACGGCGTCGTTTGGGGGGAGGGAACTCGAATCTGACCGTACCCAAAGGGGGATCCGCGTGTTTCCCACTATTGGGATATTTATGCGGAGGTTCCTCCGACTTTGTGTGCACTGCAATTTGGCCCTTTCATTCACTTCATCTATTTTTATAAATTTGACCGCATAGTTTATTTTTAATTTCGTTTGGGTCCTTGCTGAAACGCTGCTCATAAGGGTTGGGAATATTTCCCAATCAGTCCCTCATCGTTTCAGCGCATTTCATCTCAGTCCTTGACCGCCTTTTTCTCATTATTTACAATTTTTACCTTTAAATTTCTATTTAATTTCAGCCTAGTCCTAGTCTGTTAATTTATTTATTTATTCGTTTATTCAGATTTTTTTTTAGGAATTGTTTTATTATTATTATTTTAAGTTTGTTTTCTTATATTATTTATTTTAAAATCATTTTTCTTATTATGTAGTTTAAGTCTTTACATTTTTAAAACTATTATTCATTTTAAATTCTACATATATTGTTTGTTCTAAACTATTATACATATTACTTATTTTGAAATTTTTTTTTCTTATATCTTTTTATTTTAAAATTTTATATGTATATATTATTTATTTTTAAATTTTCTTATATGTTATTTCGTTATACTATTTTAGATATAAACTATTTTAAATTCTTTTATTATTTGTTGTAAACCTCTTATTATTATTTATCTTAAGATTTCATACATTACTTATATTAAACTATTTTTTATATTATTTTTATATATATTATTTATTTTAAATTCGTTTTTCACGTATTATTTATTTTAGACTTTCTATGTGTTCTTTTAAATTGTTATATATATATTATTTATTTTAAGGTTGCATTATTTTATTTTTAAACTACTTTGTCGAAACCTCCAACGGGTTTTGAGAAACGAAAACGGGAGTCGCCACCAATCTTTTAAGGTGTGATTGGATCACTTTATAAAATGTTTTGGTCTACGAAATTACGAGAAAACAGGTTCGGGAGTTGGTTACGTTCGAGGAAGGATTAGCACCATCATAACGCCCAAAATTGGTACCAAATTGAATAATTTTTGTCTTAATGTCAGAAATTTGAAAGAATTTAAAAATGAGATTTCCTTAAAACTGTAATAACTCAAATTAAAAAAGAATCAAGATTCATTCGCTTTGAAGGAGTATAAATATCACATCCAACATAATTGGACACGATATCTTTAAACTTTCGTAGCTGAAATCATCTTATGATTTGTAAAACTCGCTTAAAAGGATATTTTAGATATTTAGACAAACGGGAAATTGCAACCCAGCATGTTAGGGCACTACTTCCCGAATTCCCGAATATCAAAACATTGCCTCACTTTTTTTAAAATCCCTTTTTGAATTAAATAAAATATATCTTTTGGTTTTAAAAGTAATGATGTGTTTTGTATAAGGAATTAAATAAATCCAATTACAATATGCATGTTTTATCATTTCATCCAAAAATAGTATAGAAAATAGTAATAATGACATAAATTATACAATATACATTATCACTTTATGCATATATCATCATAAATGACATAAATGTTCATACATTATTATTCCATGCAAAACACCATATAATGCGTGATAAATATAACAAATGTAAATTGCAAAATACATATATGATTTATGCCAATCACCATAAATAATTAGTTTCATGCTAATATACAAAATAAATGATATGTAAAATTTAACCAATATCAAAATAAGAGAAAGCCAAAGATAAATAAGTAAATTAAAATGTATAAAATAAAAATTAAATAAAAACAAGATATTTAAAAATATGTTGAATAATATAAGAATGATAAAAGAGAACCCCTTTCTCTAAAAGATGATACATACATATGAGTTATATTATAGGGTATAATAACCATATATAAAATGTACTAAGTATTAATATTATACTTATGTATAAAATTTTAAAAATGTATATAATAAAATAATGAGATAATGTATACTTTATAATAAAATAAAGGTAATGTAAGGAAACATAATATAATATAGTGTATAACATAATTTACAAAATTAAATATATAATAATTTATAAAAAAGTATTATGATGTATAGTAAAATTATAATATGTAATAAAAATACATAAATAAATATAATGAAATATAATATGATATAAGAATAATAATAATAAAGTAACAAATATTTTACATAGAGAAATATAATAAAATAACTAATATAATAAAAATATATAACATATAATAAAATTTAAAAACATATATAATGTATAGCCTATATTATAGGTAAAATATAAAATAGTAAATAGGATATGAGTAATTTTTATAAAATATAGTAAAATAAATAATATACATACATAGTAAAAATATATAATAAAAGAGAAGGTGTAATATATATAAATGAAATATGAATACTATTATATAAATAAAGATAATATATATTAATTTTTTTTTAAAATTTACCATTTACAAATTTAGTAAATAATAATACATAATTTATAAAAAATATAAAGAAATATATACAATAAAATATATAATAAAATATAATTTATAGATAAGATATATAATAATAAAAATAATGTAATGGATAATAAAATAATATATATAACTATTATAAAAATAATTTATAAAGTATTTAAAGTAAATTAAAATATAAAAAGGATTAACATTGAATTTAATTAGAAAATCTAGGTTAATTTTAAACTAACCAAAAGAATTAGGCCTGATTTGAAAGAATTCAAAACTACAAGGGGACTCATTTGGGCAATTTGCCTAATCCCAAAACGACACATTTGTTTCTCGAATACCGTTTTAAAATCACTGAGAGGACTAAATTGAAACAAAATTAAAACATTAGAGCTAAATCCAAAAAATAAATAAAATGGAATTATAAATATTAAAATTGCGAGAGGACCAATTGAGTGATTAACCCAATCTTCAAAAACACGCGGATCCTCCCCGAGTTATCGGGTCAACACGCGGATCCTTAGCTTTAATACGACGTCGTTTTAGGCTTATTGGATTAAGCTAAAATGGCATCGTTCTATTAAGGCTATATAAGCCAAATTTTAACCTAAAAATCATTTGGAAACTCGGTTAGAAAAAAACTTAAAGAAATCCTCTGTAGGAGGATTCAGGGTCAGCCTCAGAGCCTCGTCAGGCCCCTGTTCTTAGGCGCTTACGCGCCCACGCGCCACCACGAGGGCCACCACGCACGGCGGTCGGAAGGTTAAAAACCCTCGTCCTTTCAAGGTGAAAACACGAGTAATTTCTTCGTTTCTTTATATTATCGGTTTTTACCAAATATTGATTTGTATACTTCGTTTTAAAAAAAAATAAAAAAGAACAGAATATAAACTTAAATCACATTTTTTAAAGAAACTACCTGAGCTTTATGAATATGTATATGTATCTTTTATTCTGTAAATAAATCTGGCTCCTCGTACAGATTTGTGAAGAGGCTTTTTAAAGCCTTCTATGAACTGTTTACATTTAGAAAGAAATCTTTGATTTCTTTTTTCTATCTGTTTTCCTTTTCTGTTGCGTTTTCTTTCTCTTTTTACAGGCGATTGCAAGAATGGTGGCGAGTACTCTGGCTTTGATTCATGCGCCAATCACGGTGTAATTCGGAGCTGGAGTCACGGCGCTGATGGAGGACCACTGGAACGGCACGAGTTGAAGGGTCGAGACGCTTGGGATGGCTTCTGGAACCTTCTGTTTACGGCGCCTAGGGTTCCTGGAAACCCTAGGGTTTTCTAATCCAGTTAACCATTTGGGCCCCTTGGGCCCCGGGTGTAATAGGGTAATAGGCTAATCGGGCCTTGGGTGTAAAGGGTCTGTTGGGTTTAGGCTAAATGGGTCAATAAAATTAATTTGGGCTTTTGTACATGGACTGTTTAAATAAATAAACATTTACTTATTTTTTTATTTTTGGTTTTAAGGCCCGGGTAAATTTGGGTTATTACAACTTTATGTATAATTATTTTAGATTGTATTATACTATTCACTTTAAATTGTTTTTTTTTATAATATCTATTTTAAACTCATTTTTTATGTATTACTTATTTAAAATTGTGTCATTATTTATTTTAAATGGTTTTGTGTTATTTATTTCATTCTCTTGATTATTATTGTTGGTATTTAAGTGACGTATGCCATGTGATTATTGCCATTGTGTGTTTTATAATTCGTTCATCCGTATTTTCATATTATTGTTATTCACTTGTATAATATTGTATCCATGCATTATCATTCCATGCACATTACTATATTCTTATTTCATATCATCATATCGTGTATTAAGCTTCAACATTCTTATCCAATATGGATCATTTTATTTTACTCCAAACAAAATAATGAACATTGTTAAATGTCATACTCGCTATATTTCAAAATGAAAATTTTCTAAATAAGGCAATATTTCGCGTTTTAGGAAATTCGAGGAATTGTGCCCTAACTTACGGGGTTTTGATTTTCTCGTTAAACCTAAATGGCCAAATATCCTTTTAAATTCCAAAACACATGAAATTTCAATTAAAATTAAAGACAAACTTGCATTCGGGAGTTCAAGGTATCGCGTCCTAACTTACGGGATGTGATACTCCGATATTTCGAGGCGAGGAAATCTTTAGCAATCGTTTTGATCTAATTCAGGCTTTTTTAAAATCGACGTTAATAAAAAAGGAGATTGTATTTTAAATCTGTTCCCGATTTTTAACTTTCGACATTAAGACACTAACTAATCAATATGGTACCAATTTTGGGCGTGACGAGGGTGCTAATCCTTCCTCGCACGTAACCTACTCCTGGACCCATTCTCTCGAGTTTTGTAGACCAAAAACACCGTTTTAGTAAACTAAAATGTTTTATTAAAATAAAGTGATCCGATCACACCTAATAAAAATCGGTGGCGACTCCAGTTTTAATCTTCGCTTTCAAACAAAGTCGATTCCCGTTTCCAAAAAAAAAGGTTTCGACACCCCCAATCATCATTGCAATTTCATTCACCATCTCCTATCAAAATTAACACTTACAGAAAGCTTCCACCACTGCTTCACCTCTCTCGGCTTTTGCCTCAACTTATTGCCATCACCTTTATCTAACCACACCACCTCCTTTGCATCCATTACAAGCACTCCTTAAGCCCCACGCGGATACCACCAGCTCTTGCTCTTGGACCCTCCACCATTTTGACCTTTCCCACCATTACTCTTTATGACCCTCTCATCAATCACCATCCTCAACTCGACACTTGTCGTCACACTGCCTACATCATTTCCCTCATCACTAAAATCACCCATGACCAGCTCATCATTTCATCATTGCCAAGCCCCCTAACCGCCCATCATCACCCTAGGAACCCGAATTCAAACACAACCAACCTAGAGTCCCTGATCATGAAACCATATTAAATCAAACACAACTTACAATCTTTTCCTTGTTGCTTTTTTTTTTCCATGGAAGCTTTTTGTTAGCCTTGATTTCAAATGTTTTGATGTAGCATAATTAACTTAAAATTTTTATTAAAAATTTGTAAAATTCAAATTAAAATCTTAGAAAATTATTTTCAAGTGTTTTCAAACTCATAAATCTAATTAAATTGATTTAGAGTATTTCTTATAATCCTAAAAGTCATTGGAAATTCCTCTACAATTGTTTTAGTAAAGTCTAGAAACTTATACCGATACCCTTGGCCCACTTGTATCAATACAAATGAGATAGTAATCTATCTCATGATCCTAAGGGAGAAGTATTGCACAAAGCCCTTATGAAAAATAAAATAAAATAAAGAACGCACAAATTTTACGTGGGCAGAGGAGAAGAAAATTCACTATGTCGAAAATTTGAATCAATACAAGAGGAATAGACTAGATCTATTTATAGGCTTGTAAACCCATATTCTAGTAGGATTGAAACACCTTATCCTAATAAATATAAAATAGATGGAGTTTAATAAGGTTTAAAAAACCTTATTCTAAAATAAAATAAAAGAAGTCTAGTTCTATATGAATTTTACTTTTATTTTATTTTCCATCGTATTTTATTTAAATAAGAATTCGGGTCACTTAATTCTAACAATCTCCACCTTGACATAAATTCTCAATGAACAAGTTCCTCATCGCGAACAAGTTCTCCACCTCTTCCATAAAACCCCTTAAGGGTTTAACTTGAACAATGAACACCAGCCAAGTCTAAGCAATGCTCAAACTTGGTTATAGGAAGTGACTTAGTCATCATATTTGCAGGATTTTCATGAGTACTAATTTTGCTCAAAACAATATCACCACGAGCAATAATATCACAAGTAAAATGATACTGAACATCAATATGTTTTGTTCTCTCATGAAACATTTGATCTTTTGTAAGGAAGATGGCACACTGATCACATACAAAATCTTGTCTTCGATTTGAAGGTCTTCATTGAGTTTACTAAATAGTCCCTTCAACCAAATAGCTTCTTTACAAGCCTCAGTAATCGCTATGTACTCAGCTTTAGTGGTAGACAAAGCGACTGTAGTTTGCAAGGTGGCTTTCCAACTAATTGCACAACCTCCGATTGTAAAGACGTAACCTGTGAGAGATCTTCTTCTATCAAGGTCTTCAGCAAAACCAGCATCAACATACCCTATGACTCCATCTTTAGTTCTTCCAAACTGTAAGCAAACATCAGTAGTGCCTCGTAAGTATCTTAAAATCCACCGAACTACTTTCCAATGTTCTTTACCAGGATTTGCCATGTATCTGCTAACTGCACTGACTGCATATGATAAATCTGGATGTGAGCAAACCATAGCATACATGAGAGATCCCACTGCACTAGAGTATGAAACATGTGACATGTACTCAATCTCATCATTTGATTGTGGAGACAAAGCCGATGAAAGTCTGAAATGGGCTGTTAAAGGAGTACTAACAGGCTTAGCTCTCTGCATATTAAACCTACAAAGAACTTTCTCAATGTTCCCCTTCTGACTTAGGTACAATTTACTTGCTTTTCTATCTCTGAGAATCTCTATACCAAGTATCTTCTTTGCTGGTCCTAAATCTTTCATCTCAAATTCTTCACTTAGTTGGGCTTTGACCTTTCTTATCTCTCATTTATCTTTTGCTGCTATCAATATGTCATCAACATAAAGAAGTAGATTCACAAAAGAACCATCACTGTTTTTCTTAAAGTAAACACAACTGTCTAAACTACTTTTTTTGAAATCATGAGAAGTCATAAATGAATCAAACCTCTTGTACCACTGTCTTGGTGACTGTTTCAAACCGTAAAGGGACTTTCTCAGCAAACAAACATAGTCCTCTTTTTCTGGGACTATAAAACCCTCTAGTTATTGCATGTAAATATCCTCCTCAAGTTCTCCATGCAGAAATGCAGTTTTTACATCTAACTGCTCAAGCTCCAAATCATGCATGGCCACAATACCAAGCAAAGCTCGAATCGAACTATGCTTAACAACTGGAGAGAACACATCTGTGAAGTCCACTCTTGGAATTTGACTATAACCCTTTGCAACAAGCCTTGCTTTATATCTGGGTTCTTCAACTCCTAGAGTCCTTCTTTCTTTTTAAACACCCATTTACAATGAACAACCTTTTTACCTTTAGGAAGTTTCACAAGGTCCCATGTTCTGTTTTTGTGGAGTGATTTCATCTCTTCTGGTATAGCAAACATCCACTTTTCTGAGTCTTCACAGCTAAAAGCCTCAGAATAATTAGATGGCTCTTGATTCGCATCTATATCTTCAGCCACATTTAAAGCGTAAGCAACTAAATCAGCTTCGGCATACTTCTTTGAAGGTTTAATTTCTCTTCTAGTTCTGTTTTTAGCGATAGAGTATTGTGGTGAAGAAGCAACTCTATTCTCAATTTTTGTTATGGCTTGAGGACTTGACTCTGTATTAATCTGATGCTCCACCTGCTTTTGGTTTTCTTTATTGGAAGAGTCTTTAAGAGATAAGTTAGGTAGCATAGCAGTTTCATCAAAAACAACATCTCTGCTAATCACAACTGTAGTAGCCCAAATTTGACCGGGCTTAAAACAGAATAAAAGAATTAAATAAATAAATATTTATTTATTTAAAATGTCCATTTAATAGTCCAGCTTACAAGAGCCGAAACACTATTGGCCCAACATTAAAACCTTCAGAACTAAGTACCACTACCTGTATGCCTAAATACACCCGTAGCCCAAACCTAAACATAACCCAATTACAGCTAACCCAACTAAACATTACACGGCAGTTTTAACCCATTTACCGGGCAAGCCCAAATTTAAAATAGCCCAAAAGGCCCAAAGGACTTAAGGGAAGCAGGAAACCCTAGGGTTTCCTAAACACTGTGGCGCCGTAACAGGTTCTAGAAGATTCGGGGAGCGTCTGTTCAGTCCCCGAAATCGAGGCCACCATTAATGCACTGTCCCGAGGGCCTTCAATGCTCACCAGTTCCCCGGCCACCGGTCATAACTCTGTCCAGCCCCGAATCACGTCACGAACAGCACGACCATCACCGAGATCTTCGGGGTACTTGCAAAGGAAAAAGAAGAAAACCAACAGATACGGGAAAGAAAACGGAGTAGAAAAGGAAACCAAACAGGCAAATATGGAAATATAGCAGTAGATAAATTAGAAATAAACAAGGAAACAAAACCTTGATTTCTTTCCTAGACATACATAGTTTTAGAGGCTATAAAGCCTTTCTTCATATTTGTAAAAGAAAACGGTTTTTTGGGAATACATATACAGATTCAATAAACATTTTATTTTTACATATACAGAGAAAAAAGTACCACAGTCATTAGAGAATAGAAAAGGTGAATACTTTATCTATCTTTTAAGATATACCGGTAGTAAAAAAAGGGAAAGAGGAGATGAAACTTTTTGAGATGAAAAATTTTCCAGTTTTTGACCGCCACATGTGGCGGTGTTCGCGGTGGCTCGAGGGCGAGTGAACGCCTGAGAATAGAGGCTCGACGGAGCTCCGTTGCCTGTCCCAGATCCTCTTTCAGAGGATTCTTCTTCTTTTTTTTTTTCAGAACCGACTTAAAATGATTATAAACCTAAAATCAGGGCTTATATAGCCATACAAAAATGGTGTCGTTTTGCTTAATTCAGTAAGCATTAAAATGGCACCGTTTGAGCTTAGACCTGTATGTTGACCCGTACCCGGGGAAAGATCCGTGTGTTTTTGGAAAACGGGTAAATTACCCAATTGACCCTTCCGTTTTTTAAATGTTTTTCAATTGCATTTTATATTTATTTTAATTTGGCCCTAATCTCTGATATTTGTTTAAATTTAATCCAAGCGGTCTTTAAAATTCATTCTAGAAACGGTGTCGTTTTTGGAATTAGGGTTTAATTACCCAATGAGTCCTTCGATTTTTGGTGAGTGTTTTAATTAGGTCCAAATGCTTTTATTATTTCACAAATTAGCCCTAAATTCCTTAATTAATTTTAATTTTAATCCTTATATACCTTTAATTTAATTTGGTTAAGATACCTCATATATATATATGTATTTTATAAACATTAATTATATATAGAAATATATTATTTTATATATATTATTTGTAATATTATATACCCTCATAAATTTCATTATATTATATATTTAAATTTCATTATTTATTTAATTATATAATTATATATTTGTTATATTATTATTATTATCGTACATACACTATATTATATTTCATTATAATTATTTATATATTACTATTACATACTATATTTTATTATTCAATATTCTTTATAATATGTATCTTTCTTATATATATACTTTTTATTATATATTTTATTATATTTTGTTCTTCCATATATATATATATATATATTAATCATTTTACCATATATTTATATGCAAAACACTTAATATATTATTATTATTTCACATTATATTTCTTTATATTTCATTCATATTATTATTATACATAATCTATTTTAAATATTTTTGTTCATATTTTAGGAATATTTTACCAAAATTACTCACTTTATGTTAGACTTTAATATATATATATATATTAAACCCTTTTTTTATATTATGTCAATATATTATATGATGGTCTCATAATTTTATTGAATGATGAGTGCTTGACATATTATTATTTTTATTTATTTTTTCTTATATATATGTGACAAATTGTATATCATGCATCATTTCTTATTATTAATTTGTTTAAATATATGTTGAATTACATGTTTATGTGTTTTTATCTATTCTTCTTAAGTATATATTGTGATTTATGTATATTTTACTTATTTAAAATTTGTCATGTTTTATTTCTTATATATATATGTTAGTTAATGTATGATATTTATGCAATTGTGCTTTTATTTACCTATTATTATAACATGTTATCTCGACTGTTATGTTAATATGCTCCTTCATGCATCGATTTTAAAAACGAGACTCTAAAGTTTTCAAAAATAAAGGCAATGCTTGGCATTTGAAAATTTCGAGAAAAGTAGTGCCCTAACTTATTGGGTTGCAACTTTTCTCGTTAAGTTCAAATAATCAAGCACCCTTCTAAGTTTTTTAAGGTTTTCAAAGTACAAGCAACTGTCTCGGAATTTCAAGGCATTGTGTCCTAACTTACTGGATATGGCGTTTTGTTGTTTTGAGATAGGGATTTCCAAAAAGGCTAACTTAGTGTCAAATATCTTAAAAATATTGTGTCCCAACTTATTGGATGTAATATTTTGATTCATTTGATACAAGTGTACCATAATTTTCAAAATAAAAAATATTAAAAGAGGATTGCATCTTAAAATTTTTAAATTTCTGACATTAAAGAGATTTTGATAATCAATTAGGTACCAATTTTTGGGCGTTACGAGGGTGCTAACCCTTCCTCGTACGTAACCTACTCCCGAATCCGTTTTCTCAATTTTCGTAGACCAAATTAATGTTTTAAAATAAAACATTTTATAAGGTGATCCAATCACACCTAAAAAGATTGGTTGCGACTCCCGTTTTCTTTTTTTCTTAAAGTCGATTCCCATTTTCCAAAACTCGATTTTAAAAATGGTTTCGACAGCTTGGCGACTCCACTGGGGACTAATAAGAGAGTCAAGCCGTATAATTGATTATCTCTTGTCTTAATGTCGGAAATTAAAATTTTAAAATTTAATCCTCTTTGCATTACATGTGTTTGTATTATTGCACGTGTTGCTATATTCTGATATGCATTGCATTTGCATGACCGCTGTGGTCACACCCTTAAGTGGGAGTGAGAAACTACGCCTTCGTGAGGTTTTCACCTCCGTGCAGGATAGTGGATCACTTTCGGGATACATCCGTACCTATGGTTTCATGAGATTTTCATCTCCGTGCAGCCATAGGGAAATGTATTCCCCTGAACTGAACTCGATTCAAATGAACCTATAATGGGTGAGGATCGAGGAATCTGCTGGTTCAGGTACCTCAAACTTTAGAACCAGCCTAATATAGAAAAACTGTAAGAGCCCAACTTAGTTAGAATTAAACTTTAGATATTACCCTTACAAATTACCGTTGAGATTTATTGATATCATATGATACTGAGTATTTATTTTCTTTTGTTTGCATGACATTTTGCATTTACAAAGGTATCGATTCACGGTCAGTTTCTAAGTTAGGAGGTTTTATTATGGAGAACGGACTTCTTGATAGAGTGGAGGGCAATGCTGATGTTCATAGATGGTCAGAGCGAACTCAGATAGAAAAGGGAGACAGTATAATTATGGGATATGTGTTGGAGTTGTTAGATTATACTCGTATTAGTGCCACACAGAATAATCTCCAAGAGCTTAAAGAAATTTGGGATCAGTGGGACAATGAGACCAAGCAGTTATTTTACGATAATTACGGAGATTTACCTTACTTGCTTGATATTCAGGTAGATGAGCACTTGTTTGGAGCCCTTGCTCAGTTTTGGAACCCAGCGTATAGTTGTTTCACTTTTGGGGAAGTAAACTTGGTACCTACCGTGAGGAGTACACTGCATTACTTCGTTGTCTCAGGTTTTAGAATGACATGATCTATTCTCGAGCTGCTTGTGTCCTTACCTTTTGGAAGAAGTTAATGACCATTATAGGGATGAGCGAGCAGTGGATCACAGCCAGAATTAAAGAGAAGGGTAAGTGCAAGTGCATTTCGTGGGACGCTTTGAAAGATCTGATTTTGACACACCCCGATGAGACGAAGAAGGTAGACATTTTTGCATTAAGTTTATATGGACTGATGGTTTTCCCTAGGGCTTTGGGATATGTGGACGAGGCGACCACGGATCTTTTTCATCGACTCAGTAAAAGGGTCACTTCCGTCCCTGCGATTTTGGCGGAGACATTCAGATCCTTAGGTGCATGTAGGAGGGCTGGTGCAGGCAGGTTTATAGGGTGTGCTCAGTTACTCATGGCTTGGTTCTACAGTCACTTCGGATTGATTGATGGGATTGCTTGTCGGGTTTTCTTTGAGAACTACTCCCCGTTGAAAGATATAGTAGCCTCATCTAGGAAAGTAGATGTGCTGGAAGAAAATTGGATAGCATTACTTCAGAATCTGCAGTCAGGGGATGTTGAGTGGAGAGCTCCATAGATGGTTCCTGGTGAGATACTTTACCGATGCGGTAGCTTTGATTGGGTTCCCCTGTTGGGAATTTGGGGTGCCATTGGTTATGCCCCTTTGCTCGTGTTGAGGCAGCATGGATTAAGACAGTTTGTACCAGCGACTCATGGGTTGGCTCAAAGTGAGTTTGTATACAGAGGAGCTGATTACAAGAGGAAGGTTAATGAGGTTTCTAGCGCTTGGAACAAGACTTGTCGGTTAAAGGGAGTGGCCATTAGTCCTGCTACGACCCCGAAATATGTCGAGTGGAGGAGTCGAAGGATTAATGATAATATCCCTATGAAAAAATGGAGGAAGATCAACCAATGAAAGAATATTTATAAGTGATACCCTCGGAACTTGATATTATAAAGCAATAATTTAAGAGAAAGAATTTGGAACTCGAAAAGAAGATAGAAAAGCTTGAGGAGGAGATGATGTACCTGAGTCTAGATGTTAACCTGCAAAAGAAGGAGGTTTAAAAAGTTAGGAAGGAAAAGAGGAAGGTTGAGGAAGACTGAGATGATTTAAAAGAGGAGTATAAGAAGGCACAAGTATCTTTAAAGCGAGTGGGGTTAGGAAGGTCTTCAGAACAATTGCAGAAAGAGGTTCAAGAGGAAAAAGCTAGAGCCGAGTATTGGGAGAGGAAGTTCTAAGAGATGCAGTCGCAGAATTTGGCATTAGAGAAAGAGAATAAAGGGTTGAAGACTAAGGTAACTGAGCTTGGAAGATCCCTTCGTTGGCACCGAAACCATGATTCTACGGTCGAGTTAGAGGAGCTAAAAAGTAAGGTTGAAGATTTGGAAGTGGCATTGCATAATGGTGAACTTCGGATTGAGCAGCTCGAGGCGCAAAAAGATTGTATAAAAGGAGAGCTCCATCAAGTTAAAGGTCAAGTCATAGATAGGGATTACATTATTGGGGAGGCTATAGCCCAGATCCGAGAGATTGCTGAATATGTTCGAGAGTTAGTAGTACGAGCTGATGCGTTGAGTATGATGTATGAGTCAGCGTCTGATAAAGGTCGAGAGTTAGCCTTTTTGTTAGATAACGTTAGAACTTTGGGCATTAGGGCAAAGGCGTATATATAATCCATTTATATGTAAAGATATTCTTTTTCTAAATAAAGTTTTCTAAATAAGATTGAATCGAGATCGATGCCTTTTTGCATTCAAGTATTTGCATTACATCACATCATATGCATTCAAGGTTACAGAAAGACTCTAATTAGTTAAAGTTTACTTCCAAAGGTAGAAAAGAAAATCTAGAAATTACACATCCTTACGGCACCCGCACTAAAACTAAGAGTATGGATCAAAGGTTCGAATAATTGCAGAAGGATATGCAAGACCAATTGCAAGAGCAGTTGGCCAAGATGCAGAATGACATGAGGGAACAAATACTAGAGGCTCAGAGGAATATGATGGCTGAAATGACTCAGCTTCTAAGGGCCACTGATAAAGGGAAGGCCTCCATGGCTATCACTGGTGAGGAGGGTGAGGATCATCCTCCGGGTTTTACTCCGTCTCATGTACCACTGCAAACCGAGGCACCTCCTAGAAGACCATCTGTCACTGTGAGGCCTCAACATGGGCCGGTTGATGCTGGAATCCCCGTGAATTTCCTATTTGGGTTGAGAAATAATTTGGACGATAGCCTGATCAACCCTATCACTCCTGATCTGGATATGATGGAGAGGGAAAGAATGGCAGCCGGATCCTCAAAATAGTTGGAGGATCGTTGCAAATGGTTGGAGGAAAAGTTTAGGGTTTTGAAAGGCGCTGGCAATCATCATTGGATTGATGCCAAAGACTTAAGTTTGGTCCCAGACTTGGTGCTTCCTCACAAATTTAAGATGCCAGAGTTTGAAAAGTATAACGGGACCACTTGCCCAGAGGCACACATAACAATGTTTTGTAGGAGAATGACTGGGTATGTGAACAACGATCAACTATTGATCTATTGTTTTCAAGATAACTTAGTAGGATCAGCGGCTAGGTGGTACAATCAGTTGAGTCGTGTAAGAATCAGTTCATGGAGAATCTTGCACAAGCCTTCATGTAATAGTACAACCATGTGACTGATATAACGCTAGACAGGATCACGCTTCAAAACATGGAGAAAAAGCCTAATGAAAGTTTTAGGCAATACGCACAACGATGGAGGTAGGTGGCAATACAAGTACAACCACTATTGTTAGAAAAGGAGACCACCATGTTATTTATCAACACTTTGAAGGCGCCGTTTATCACTCACATAATTGGAAGCACCATGAAAAGTTTCGTAGATATAGTTATGGCAGGAGAGATGATTGAGAACGCCGTAAGGGGCGGTAAAATTAAGGGGGAAATGACTAAAAGATCGGCCCAATGGAGAAAGGACAATGAGGTGAATAACATGAATAGTCTTAACTCGAGGGCAATCACAGTAGGTCAACCCAAAGCAGCTGCGGTCGAGCAACAAAGTACTCAAAGACAGGAATCGAGCACAAAATAGAATTCGGAGAGGATGCAATTCACGCCTATCCCTGTGACGTATCGTGAGCTTTATCAAAACTTATATGATGCACATGCCATTGCTCCATTTCAATTGAAACCGCTACAGCCACCGTACCCCAAATGGTATGATGCAAATACTAAATGCGAATATCATGCGGGAATACCGGGGCATTCGATTGAAAATTGTACCGGATTCAAGAAGGCCGTAGAGAGGCTTATCAAGATGGGGGTTGTGAAATTTGACAGTACCCCTAATGCTGAAAATCTGTTACCAGACCATGGCAATCAAGGAGTGAATGCCATTGATGAAATTAGGGAAGGAATAATTAAAGAAGATGTTGCTAAGGTGAGACACCCATGAAAGTAATATGGGGGGAGATGGTAAAAAGAGGTATGTTGACCTCTGGAAAAGGTGGAGAAGGAATGGGGAACTACTGTGAGTTCCATGGAAAAGAGGGTCATGAGACCCAAAATTGTGAAGAATTCAGAGCCTTGGTGTAAGGCTTTATAGATAATAAAGAGCTACAAAATTTTGAAGGTAGCTCTTATAAAAGAGAAATAAGTGCGTTGGAAGGTGAACAATAAGGAACTAGTCGACCAAGAATTATTATTTCCTTGCCAGGGAATAATGAAGTGGGGGCGCAAACTAGGCCCAAGGTCGTCATCCATAAACCCACTCCTTTTCCTTACAGGGATGACAAGAGGGTGCCATAGAGCTATGACTGCAGTGTAACAGTACCTGAGGGGGAGAGTATAGACAGTGCGTCTAGAGGTGTGCAAAAGAAAGGTTCCCATACACGAAGTGGGAAGCGTTATGATGAGGAGGGCATCAGAGTAGAGCCCACGAAAATGAAAGATATTGACATTGAGAAGAAGAAAGAGGTGGAAGTGCCTGTCAAAGAGCCGGTAAAGGAGGAGGAGGCTAAGGAGTTTCTAAAATTCCTAAACATAGCGAGTATAGTGTGATCAAGCAGTTGCATAGGCAGCCAGCGCGTATATTAGTATTAGCCTTACTCTTAAGTTTTGAGGTACATCGGGATGCATTGTTGAAGGTACTTAACGAAACATATGTCACCCACGACATATCCGTTAATAAGTTGGACCGGTTGGTGAATATCATCAGTGCTGACAATTTCATCTACTTCAATGATGATGAAATTCCACCTGGGGGCATAGGGTCAACCAAGGCCTTGCACATCACTACTCGATGCAAGAGATACACGTTTCCAAGTGTACTCGTTGATAACGGGTCGGCTTTGAACGTCTTTCTATTATCCACATTGAACAGATTACCCATTGACAGTTCGCATATGAAAACATGTCACAATGTGGTAAGAGCTTTCGATGGAACTGAAAGGAAAGTGATGGGACGAATTGACATCCCTTTGGAAATTGGGCCAAATACATATGAAGTTGATTTCTTGGTGATGGATATTAAGCCCTCCTATAATTGTTTGTTGGGGAGACCATGGATACACTCAGCAAGAGCGGTGCCTTCCTCATTACACCAAAAATTGAAGTTAGTGACAGATGGACGGTTAATAACCATCAATGCGGAGGAGGACATTATAGCAACAGTCACTAGCAAGGCTCCTTATGTCGAGGTGAGTGAAGAGGCTATTGAGTGTTCTTTCCGCTCTTTAGAAATCATCAATGCAACCTTCATTTTGGAAGGAAGTGAGGTGCCGGTACCCAAAATGTCTAAAGCCACAAGAATGGCCCTGCAAATGATGATGGGGAAGGGAGCATTGCTAGGAAAAGGACTAGGAAGACAGTTGCAAAGAGGGGTTCAAATCCCAAAACTGATTGAAAAGAAAGATCGCTTTGGTTTGGGCTTCAAGCCAGGCCATAAGCACAAGAGGCAAGAGATTGAGAAGCGCCAAGCAAGAAGAAAGACGCGTTTGAACATAGAAGAAATGGAGTGGGAACCGATGACATTCCTACCTATATCTAAATCCTTTAAGTCAGGAGGGTTACTGGTAGAAATAAGTATCAGATTAATGCTGTACATAATGAGGGATTGGAGCAAGGCAGCCTCGAGGGCATTTCGCCCTCACGAACTAGGGAGCTCTCTGAACAATTGGACTGCGGAAGAGCTTCCTATAGTTTTTAGGAATTTTTTAGAGTAATTAACATGCCTGTTACTCTAGGGCCTAGGAGTAGTAATATTACGTTTGTGAAAAAGGCTTATGATCATCTATTATTATTTTAATTATCAATTTGGACGAATATGGTTTCTTTTTATCAATCAATATTTCGTTAAACTTTTTCATAGCATATAAACAATCATTCTTAGATTTATTCATTCTTTGTATATTCTTTCATACCCCCACAGGTCCTTAGATATCAATGATATGAGCACTGATACTGCAACTCCTGATTTCTCTTGTGAACAAGACATGTGTTTAGAGGAATCTCAGGGTTTTGAAGATGTTCAAGATTGTGATGTGTCTCTTGATCTGTTAAGAATGGTAAAACAGGAGGAAAAACGAATTATGATTGATCTGTTAAGAATGGTAAAATAGGAGGAAAAATGAATTATGTCGCATGAAAGAGGCAATAGAAAATGTAGCCCTAGAGGAAGGGAAGGAGTTGAAAATTGGAACACTGATTACCGAGGACACAAGGCATGGTCTGGTTGAGTTGTTTCGAGAGTTCAAGGATATCTTCGCATGGTCATATCAGGATATGCCTACATCGTCTTCCGATGAGACAAGATTGCAAACTAGTCCAACAGAAGTTGCGGAGAATGCGGCCAGACATTGTTCTAAAAATAAAAGATGAAGTTAAGAAGCAGTTCGATACAGGATTCTTACAAGAGGTCAAGTACTCCGAATGGGTAGCTAATATTGTGCTACTCCCTAAGAAGGACGGGAAGGTACGAATGTGCGTTGACTACAGAGATCTGAATAAAGCTAGCCCAAAAGACAACTTTCCTTTGCCGCACATCGACACTTTGGTAGACAACACAGCAGGACATTCGTTGTTTTCCTTTATGGATGGTTTCTCGGGGTACAATCAGATAAAAATTCATCCAGAGGACATGGATAAAACCACTTTCATAACCTTATGGGGTACCTTTTGCTACAAAGTAATGCCGTTTGGACTGAAGAACGCAGGGGCAACCTACCAGCGGGCCATGGTGAACTTGTTCCACGATATGATGTATAGGGACATTGAGGTATATGTTGATGACATGATTGCTAAGTCCCGAACAGAGAAAGAGCATATTGAAGTTTTGAGAAGAATATTCTTGAGGTTGAGGAAGTTTCAGTTAAGGCTCAATCCGGCAAAGTTCACCTTCGGAGCTAGATCGGGAAAGTTATTGGGTTTCGTAGTCAGTAAAAAGGGAATAGAAGTTGATTCAGACAAAGTCAGAGCAATACGAGAATTGCCTCCACCACAAACTCAAAAAGAAGTTCGAGGATTCCTAGGAAGGTTGAATTACATCGCTCGGTTCATTTCACAACTGACTGAGAAATGCGATCCTATCTTTCGCCTCCTCAGAAAGCACAATCAAGGTACTTGGGATGAGGAATGCTAGAATGCTTTTGAGAAGGTTAAGTAGTATTTAATGAATGCTCCAGTATTATCTCCACCTAGCCCAGATAAACCGTTAATACTGTACTTGTCAGTGTTCAGTAATTCCATGGGATGTGTGCTTGGTCAGCATAACGAGTTAGGGAAAAAGGAGAAGGCAATTTATTATCTCAGTAAAAAATTCACTGACTATGAAATGAGATATCCACCAATTGAAAAGTTGTGCTGTGCACTAATTTGGACAACTCGGAGATTAAGACAGTACATGCTATGCCATACCACTTAGCTCATCTCAAAGCTTGATCCATTGAAATACATGATGGAGTCAATGGCTCTAAATGAGAGAATGGTAAGATGGCAAATTTTGCTTTCAGAGTTTGATATAGTCTACATAAGTCAGAAGGCTATAAAAGGAAGTGCAGTAGCAGACTTCTTGGCCAGTAGGTCTCTAGAGGATTATGAGCCATTGAACTTTGATTTTCCAAATGAGGAGTTAATGTGTATAGCAACGACCGAAGATTCTCCTTGGAAGCTCAATTTTGATGGGGCTTTAATGCAGTCAGAAATGGAATTGAAGCAGTCTTGGTATCCCTGAATGGTGATCATTACCCGTTCACGTGCAAGTTGGACTTTGATTGTACGAACAATATGGCTGAGTATGAAGCATGTATCATGGGACTTCAAACAGCTATAGAGCGAGGTATAAAAACCCTAGAAGTATATGGGGATTTTGCGTTGGTAATTTATCAGCTTAGAGGTGAATGGGAGACAAGGGACCCTAAATTGATCAATTATCGAAAGGTAGTTTTGGGGTTACTTAAGGAGTTCGATGACATCACCTTCAATCATCTCCCACGAGACGAAAATCAGATGGCAGATACTTTAGCAACCTTGGCCTCAATGATTAAGGCGAATAAAGAGGAAGAGATGATACCAATTCAGAGGAGTGTCTACGAAGCTCCAGCTTATTGTTATAACATTGAAAAAGAAGAAAAGGATGGTAACCCTTGGTATCAGGATATATTACGATATGTAAGAGATCGGAAATACCCTGAACAGGCCAATGAAAATGACAAACGGACTTTGAGAAGGTTAGCTTGCGACTATGTCTTGGACGGGGATATCCTGTACAAGAAAAGAAAAGACCAAGTACTTTTGAGATGTGTCGATGCTGTGGAAGCTAAGCTAATTTTAGAAGAAGTTTATGAAGATTTATGTGGGACGCATGCAAATGGGTTCACGATGGCAAGGCAAATCATGAGGTTTGGCTATTATTGGGTCACTATAGAAGGAGACTATATCAACTATACCAAGAAATGCCATAAGTGTCAGATTTATGGGGATAAAATTCATACACCACCTTCACCTTTGCATGTTATGACTTCTCCATGGCCCTTCTCCATGTGCGGCATGGATGTCATTGGACCAATATCACCGAAAGCTTCAAATGAACATCGGTTTATCTTCGTGGTAATTGGCTACTTTACAAAATGGGTAGAGGCCGCTTCTTATGTGAATGTTACTAAGTCAGCTGTAAGTCAATTTTTGAAGAAGGAGATCATTTATCGGTATGGAATGCCTGAGAAGATCATATCCGACAATGCATTGAATCTGAACAACAAAATGATAGCAGAGGTTTGCGACCAGTTTAAGATCAAGCATCACAATTCTTCTCCCTATCGTCCAAAAATGAATGGGGCAGTGGAGGCCGCCAACAAGAACATTAAGAAAATAGTGGGGAAGATGACTGAGACTTATAGAGATTGGCATGAGAAGTTACCGTTTGCACTCCTGGCCTATCGAACATCCATCGTAACCTCTCATCGGGCAACCCCATTCTCGTTAGTTTATGGGATGGAAGCAGTGTTACCTATTGAAGTAGAAATACCTTCTCTTCGAATTTTGACGGAAATAAGGTTAGATGAAGCTGAATGGGTTCAATCCCGATATGACCAGTTGAAATTGATTGAGAAAAAGAGGCTAGGAGCCATTCGACATGGGCAGATGTATCAGAAGTGAATGATGCGAGCTTATGATAAGAAAGTTTGACCAAGAGAGTTCCATGAGGGAGACTTGGTACTGAAGAAGATCCTTCCTATTCAAAAAAAACTTTAGGGGAAAATAGATGCCGAATTGGGAGGGGCCGTATATCGTGAAGAAAGCTTTCTCTAACGGTGTATTGATCTTAACGGAAATGGATGGGAAAACTTTACCCAACCCAGTGAACTCAGACTCAGTTAAAAAAATACTTTGTCTAAAGGAGAAGAGAATCTAAGGTGAAAACCCGCAGAGGGCGCCTTGAATTTTCACAAAAAAAAAAGGAGAGGCCAAGGTGAAAACCCGCAAAAGGCGCCTTGTGACCAAAGGGGTTTTGAGTTGAAAACCCGAAAGGGCAGCTCAAATTTTGAAGGGCATACAGTAATCTGATTCAACAAAGAGTGAAGCATATTGTATATTAGGGCATCAATAAAGTACTTTGGATCTTTTAAACACATGTTGAACTCAAGAAAGATTTTACGCAGCTGGTGTATAGATGCTCAAGCGGCGATATTTAGAGCATCTAACTTATCCTGTTTGCTATCTTTAGATTCTATTTCTTTTCAAAGATATGCTATCAGATTTATTTCCTTTGTATTTTTGACAATTCATTCAAATCTAATTGTTCCCAAGATTGAATTCATTTTCTATTATTCTTTAAGTATGTTGCATTGAAATAATGATAGATGAATTAAATATGTTCACGAACGAAGTTTTGCGCATTATTTTGGAATTTTTAGATAATACAAGAAACTAAAACAGGAAAATTGTTCGAGAAATTCACATAAGTAAGGGATGAAGGAACTCGAGGAATCTCTTTCTTCCAGTCCAAAAGGAAAATGGACAAAACCAACGATTCAATTCTAAGGAAAGATTATCTTACAGACATTCTCAGTGGATTGTAGCATTTGAGGAAGGGTACAGGCCTATAGGCTGAGCAAGAATAATACTTTGAGAAAAGAAAAGACAAATGAAGGAATGAGTTGTGACGTCTAGGATAGGGGTCATGTTCACAGCATTTTGCATCACAACATGTTTAATTAGGAACATTCGACTCACTTCGATCATAGCATCCTAATTATCAGGCATAATCATTCTACAGGTTATCAAAGACAAGTGCCTTAATCCCCTAAACAGTAGGGTAATAGGCCGCAACATAGCAGATCTGGTCTTCAGATGTTTATACTGAAGCAAGATCCAAGATGGTTTGGCATCTTTGTGCTTACAAGGAACAACTCAAAGACATAGCTGATTTGGCTTTCACGTGTTTACGTTGAAGCAAATCTAAGATGATTTGGCATCACTGTATTGTCAGAGAACAAATCGAAGTTTGGCGCCTCTATATTTGACGGAGGGTAGACACATAGCAGATCTAACCTTCAGATGATTAGATTGAAGCAGATCCAAGATGGTTTGGCATCCTTGTGCTTACAAGGAACAAATCGAAGACATAGCTGATTTGGCTTTCACGTGTTTACGTTGAAGCAAATCTAAGATGATTTGGCATCTCTGTATTGTCAGAGAACAAATCGAAGTTTGGCGCCTCCATATTCGACGGAGGGCAGGCATATAGCAGATCTAACCTTCAGATGTTCATACTAAAATAGATCCAAGATGATTTGGCATTATTGTGTTTACAAGGAACAAATCGAGGACATAACAGATTTGACTCTCAGATGTTCTCAAATAGATCCAAGATGATTTGACATCCTTGTGCTTACAAGGAGCAAATCGAAGACATAGCTGATTTGGCTTTAGCGTACTTACGCTGAAGCAAATCTAAGATGATTTGGCATCTCTGTATGGTCAGGGAACAAATCAAAAAAGCAGATTTGGCATCTCTGTGTTCGACGGAGAGCAGATCGAAGATTTCAACATGACAGTCTTAAGTTTGCAAATGAGCAGATTAAGGACCATGATCCGATAAGGCCAGACAAATTTGGTCTTTTTATGAGTCTTTACTCGATTCCTGTTACACAACAATGAGCAAAGAGGGATAGCTGTAGTAGCCCAAATTTGACCGGGCTTAAAACAGAATAAAAGAATTAAATAAATAAATATTTATTTATTTAAAATATCCATTTAATAGTCTAGCTTACAAGAGCCTAAACACTATTGGCCCAACATTAAAACCTTCAGAACTAAGTACCACCACCTGTATGCCCAAATACACCCGTAGCCCAAACCTAAACATGACCCGATTCATATAAACCCAACCCAACTAAACATTACACTGCGGCTTTAACTCATCTACCGGGCAAGCCCAAATTTAAAACAGCCCAAAAGGCCCAAAGGACTTAAGGGAAGCAGGAAACCCTAGGGTTTCCTAAACACTGTGGCGCCGCAACAGGTTCTAGAAGATTCGGGGAGCGTCTATTCAGTCCCCGAAATCGAGGCCACCATTAATGCACTGTCCCGAGGGCCTTCAATGCTCACCAGTTCCTCTGGTCACCGGTCATCACTCTGTCGACCTCAATCACATCACGAACAAAGACGACCATCACCACCGAGATCTTCGGGGTACCTGCAAAGGAAAAAGAAGAAAACCAACAGATACGGGAAAGAAAACGGAGTAAAAAAGGAAACCAAACAGGTAAATATGGAAAAATAGCAGTAGATAAATTAGAAATAAACAAGGAAAGAAATCCTTGATTTCTTTCCTAGACATACATAGTTTTAGAGGCTATAAAGCCTTTCTTCATATTTGTAAAAGAAAACGGTTTTTTGGGAATACATATACAGATTCAATAAACATTTTATTTTTACATATACAGAGAAAAGAGTACAACAGTCATCAGAGAATAGAAAAGGTGAATACTTTATCTCTCTTTTAAGATATATCAGTAGTAAAAAAAGGAAAGAGGAGACGAACCTTTTTGAAACGGAAAATTTTCCAGTTTCTGACCGCCACATGTGGCGGCGTTCGCGGTGGCGTGAGGGCGCATGAAAGCCTGAGAATAGAGGCTCGACAGAGCTCCATTGCCGGTCCCAGATCCTCTTTCAGAGGATTCTTCTTCTTTTTTTTTTTTTTCAGAATCGGCTTAAAATGATTATAAACCTAAAATCAGGGCCTATAGAGCCATACAAAAACGGTGTCGTTTTGCTTAATTCAGTAAGCATTAAAACGGCACCGTTTGAGCTTAGACCCGTATATTGACCTATACCCGGGGAAAGATCCGCGTGTTTTTGGAAAACGGGCAAATTGCCCAATTGACCCTTCCGTTTTTTAAATGTTTTTCAATTGCATTTTATATTTATTTTAATTTGGCCCTAATCTCTGATATTTGTTTAAATTTAATCCAAGCGGTCTTTAAAATTCATTCTGGAAACGGTGTCGTTTTTGGGATTAGGGTTTAATTACCCAATGAGTCCTTCGATTTTTGGTGAGTGTTTTAATTAGGTCCAAATGCTTTTATTATTTCACAAATTAGCCCTAAATTCCTTAATTAATTTTAATTTTAATCCTTATATACCTTTAATTTAATTTATTTAAGATACCTCATATATATATGTATTTTATAAACATTAATTATATATAGAAATATATTATTTTATTTATATTATTTGTAATATTATATACCTTCACAAATTTCATTATATTATATATTTAAATTTCATTATTTATTTAATTATATAATTATATATTTGTTACATTATTATTATTATCATACATACACTATATTATATTTCATTATAATTATTTATGTATTACTATTACATACTATATTTTATTATTCAATAGTCTTTATAATATGTATCTTTCTTATATATATATATATATACTTTTTATTATATATTTTATTATATTTTATTCTTCCATATATATATTAATCATTTTACCATATATTTATATGCAAAACACTTAATATATTATTATTATTTCACATTATATTTCTTTATATTTCATTCTTATTATTATTATTATACATAATCTATTTTAAATATTTTTGTTCATATTTTAGGAATATTTTACCAAAATTACTCACTTTATTTTATATTTTAATATATATATATTAAACCCTTTTTTTTATATTATGTCAATATATTATATGATGGTCTCATAATTTTATTGAATGATGAGTGCTTGACATATTATTATTTTTATTGTGTTTTTTTTTCTTATATATATGTGACAAATTGTATATCATGCATCATTTCTTATTATTAATATGTTTAAATATATGTTGAATTACATGTTTATGTGTTTTTATCTATTCTTCTTAAGTATATATTGTGATTTATGTATATTTTACTTATTTAAAATTTGTCATGTTTTATTTCTTATATATATATGTTAGTTAATGTATGATATTTATGCAATTGTGCTTTTATTTACCTATTATTATAACATGTTATCTCTAATGTTATGTTAATATGCTCCTTCATGCATCGATTTTAAAAACGAGACTCTAAAGTTTTCAAAAATAAAGGCAATGCTTGGCGTTTGGAAATTTCGAGAAAAGTAGTGCCTTAACTTATTGGGTTGCAACTTTTCTCGTTAAGTTCAAATAATCAAGCACCCTTCTAATTTTTTTAAGGTTTTCAAAGTACAAGCAACTGTCTCGGAATTTCAAGACATTGTGTCCTAACTTACTGGATATGGCGTTTTGTTGTTTCGAGATAGGGATTTCCAAAAAGGCTAACTTAGTGTCAAATATCTTAAAAATATTGTGTCCCAACTTATTGGATGTAATATTTTGATTCATTTGATACAAGTGTACCACAATTTTCAAAATAAAAAATATTAAAAGAGGATTGCATCTTAAAATTTTTAAATTTTCGACATTAAAGACATTTTGATAATCAATTAGGTACCAATTTTTGGGCGTTACAAGGGTGCTAACCCTTCCTCGTATGTAACCAACTCCTGAATCCGTTTTCTCGATTTTCGTAGCCCAAATTAATGTTTTAAAATAAAACATTTTATAAGGTGATCCAATCACACCTAAAAAGATTGGTGGCGACTCCCGTTTTCGTTTTTTCTTAAAGTCGATTCCTATTTTCCAAAACTCGATTTTAAAAATGGTTTCGACAACAACTTTTCTATTTTCAGGACACCATAACTTATACCCTTTTACACCAGTTTTATAACCAAGAAAAACACATTTAATGGATCTCTTCCAATTTTCCATTATCAACATGAGCATACGCAGGACACCCAAAAATCTTTAAATCAGAATAATTAGCAGGATTACCAGACCATACCTCTTGTGGTGTCTTTTTCTCAATGGCAATTGATGGAGATCGGTTGATCAAAAAACATGTAGTAGAGGCTGCTTCTGCCCAAAATGACTTCGGTAAGTTGGCATTTGACAACATACATCGAACCTTCTCCATGATCATTCTGTTCATTCGTTCTGCAACGCTGTTTTGCTGTGGAGTATGACGAACTATCAAGTGTCTCATGATCCCTTTTGACTTGCACAATCTATTAAACTCATCAGAACAGAACTCTAAGCCATTGTCTATACGGAGGTATTTTGTCTGTTTTCTCGTCTGTTTTTCAATCATAATTTTCCAAGACTTAAATACGAAAAACACATCGCTTTTCTGCTTCAGGAAGAACGCCCAAACTTTTCTGGAAAAATCATCAATAAAGGTTAGCATATAATTAGCTCCACCTCTCGAAGGCACTCTCGATGGCCCCTATAGATCAGAATGAATATACTTCAACGTTCCCTTCATGTTATGGATTCCTCTAGTCAATCGAACTCTCTTTTGCTTCTAAAAACACAGTGCTCACAGAAATTTAGTTTGCAAATTCCTTGCCCATCAAGAAGTCCTCTTTTGCTCAATTCTGCCATGCCATTCTCACTCATATGCCCTAGGCGCATATGCCAAAGTTTAGTAATATCATCATCTGACAAGGAAGAGGAAGCGACGGCTGTATCACCAGTAACAGTAGAACCTTGCAAAACATATAACTTGGCAATTTTTTTCTGCCCTTTCATCACAACAAGGGACCCTTTGGAAATCTTTAAAACCCCACTTTCAGTTGTGTATCTGTACCCTTTTGAATCAAGAGGAGTTAACGAAATTAAATTTTTTTTCAATTCTGGAACATGCCGTACGTCACTAAGTGTTCTAACAACTCCATCAAACATCTTAACTTTAATTGTTCCAACACCTACGATTTTACACGAAGCATTATTTCCCATCAAAACAACACCTTCGATTAACTCGCTTCAGTAAGTTGTAAACCAATCCCGATTGGGACTCATGTGGAAGGTGCAGCCTGAATCAAGTATCCACTCCTCACTTACTTTAGAATCATTGACAGAAGCGACTAGAAGTTCACCATCGCTGTAGTCTTCTACAATATCAGCTTCACCGAAATTTTCTAGTTGTTTTCCCTTTTGATTCGTAGCCTCCCTTTTAATATTATTTTGTAGCTTATAGCACTCAGATTTAATGTACCCTTTCTTCTTGCAGAAGTTACAAGTTTTACCTCTATTTAAAGACTTAGATCTACCCTTAGATTTACCACGAGGATTCCGTTCCTGTGTCCTACCATGATCATCATCAGTATTCCGATCTTGTCTCCCACGAATAATGAGGCCCTCTCCCTGAGAGTCGGGTTTAACCACAAGATGTTTCATCTTATCATATGAGGTTAAAGAATCATAAACCTCATCAACCGTAAGAGACTCACGGCTATATAAAATCGTGTCTCTAAAGGTTGAATAAGACGGTGGCAACAAACAAAGTAGAATCAACCCTAGATCTTCCTTATCATACTGAACCTCCATGGCCTCCAAGTTTGAGAGAATTTCTTTAAACACTGTTAAGTGTTCGTGTACAGACGCACCTTCCTCCAAACGATGAGCATAAAGACGCTGCTTCATATACAACTTGCTTGTTAGAGTTTTCTACATACATATTTGTTCTAGCCTCTTCCATAATGCAGCGGTAGTCTTCTCTTTCATCACATCCTGCAAAATTTCGTTAGACAAATGTAGATGTAATTGTGTTAATTCAAAAACGCCATTACTGTGATTGAGATGAACAACCCGGAAGCTTAGATACCAATTTGTGAAAAATAAAATAAAATAAAATAATAAAATAAAGAATACAAATTTTAAGTGGAAACCCTTTCGGGAAAAAACCACGGGCAGAGGAGAAGAAAATTCACTATGTCAAAAATTTGAATCAATACAAGAGGAATAGACTATGTCTATTTATAGGCTTGTAAAGCTATATTCTAGTAGGATTGAAACACCTTATCCTAATAAATATAAAATAGATGGAGTTTAATAAGGTTTAAAAAATCTTATTCTAAAATAAAATAAAAGAAGTCTAGTTCTATATGGATTTTACTTTTATTTTATTTTTCATCGTATTTTATTTAAATAAGAATTCGGGTCACTTAATTCTAATAGCCCTAGGAGTATCGGTGCAGCTAGAATTGTATCAATACTAGCCTTGTATCGCAACAAGTCAGACAATGAGCACCTCTAATTTTCCATATACATGTATTAATACCCTTGAGGAATTGTATCACAATAAATCAGATAGTAAGTTCCTTTTATTCTTCCCTCATACTTGTATTGGTATTAGCCCACTTGCATTGATACCACAACCTCTAGTGGCTATAATTTGTAAGACTTCTATTGGTGCCAAAACACTTGTATTGGTACAAGTCATCTGCAAAATATAATTAATGTGTCAACTCAGTGTTGCAACGACTCCAGTTTGTGTCCAACAACTCCAAACGTCTCCAAACTTGTTAGATGGTACAAATATGGTTCAATGGCTCCCAAATGAAGATAAGAAACAAGCCTTCAAAGATCAAAGTGCAAAAATTCAATCTTTTACCTAGTTTTTTTTTTCCTTTACTTGTAAACACTTGTGAGTTCCACTCTTATTCATTTACTACTTAAAAACCTAAAAACACAAATTGACACTAAAATAAATCTATTCTACTTAAAATATGCTAAAATGTGTGCAAAAGGAACAACAAATAAACATGTCAAATCACAATAGATCAAAAAGCAGAAACTTAATTGCAAATTATTTAAGCCCTAATCATATATGTCCAATCAGTCCTTCGCTAGCTCAAGATAACTAAAAATGAATTGCATGTAGAACCAATATTATGAAATGAATGAAAACGATAAAGTAAGGGAAATATACCATATACATCACTATATGCAGTAAATGCGTTTTCTCACTAACTACAAAAGATAACTTAGAAATTAATTTAAGATCTTTGAATTATTTAATTAATAGAAATTAAAAAATTAAAGTTCGAAGTGAGAATTAAATTAATTAATCATCATGGATTTTTTTAATAAGACAAGTAAATATATTTCTTCATAGATTCTAGTACGATAAAGTTGTCATGATTTTAACAGAATTAAAATTTGGTTGAAAAAATAATTTAATTGAGAAATTAATTTAGTTAATTTATTTCATTGACTTAATTAATTAATATTTTGAGAAATAGAAAATAAATATTGGTTGAATAAATTATAAGTGTTGGATAAAGTCTTGATAACACATATAATTAGACCAAATATATAAAAGAGGCTTTACTCTAAGGGTATCGCCACCCCTTACTCTTCTACTTAGACTAGAAGTTGTATTTACTATTTAAATATTGTTATTTAATTAGATCTTATTCGAATAGAACTCTTGTATTGTTTCTCTATGAATAGGAATGATGTGTTAACCTTTTCAATACACATTATTCACATCGTTATTGTCGAAACCATTTTTCGAAAACAGGACTCGGCTTTGCTTGAAAATGAAAATTAAAACGGGAGTCGCCACCAATCCTTTTTATTTAGGTGTGATCAGATCACCTTTGTTTTAATAAAATATTTTAGTTTACTAAAACGACATTTTTGGTCCACGAAACTCGAGAGAACAGGTTCGGGAGTCAGTTACATGCGAGGAAGGATTAGCACCCTTGACACGCCCAAAAATTGGTACCAAATTGATTAGTTAGTGTCTCAATGTCGAAAGTTGAAAATCGGGAACGGATTTAAGATACGATCTTTTTTATCAATGTCGATTTTAAAAACGCTTGAATTAGGTCAAAACGATTGTTAAAGATTCCCTCGTCTCGAGATATCGGAGTATCACATCCCGTAAGTTAGGACATAATACCATGAACTCCCGAGCGCAAGTTTGTCTTTCATTTTAATTGGAATTCCGTGTTTTTTAAAACTCGAAAGGATATTTGACTATTTAGAATCAACGAGAAAACCGAAACCCCGTAAGTTAGGGCACAATTCTTCGATGTTCCAAAACGCGAAACATTGTCTTATTTTGAAATTTTTTATTTTTGAATAATGGCAAGTACTATATTTAAATGACGTGCATTATTGTTTGGAGTAAAAATAGAACGATCCATATTGGATAACACGTTGTAGCTTAATTCACGAGGCAATTTGAATGAAATAACTAAAAAACGATGCGGAACATGAGGTAATAATATACAAATGCTATGAATGACAATAATATGAAATTACAAGTAAATGAATCATAGTATATACGAGGACAACAATCACGCAACATTTATCATTTAAATAATATTAATAAATAAATAATATTAATAAATAAAGGCTAATGAATTAAATAATATATATAACAATTTTTAAAAAAAATTATAAAGCAACTTAAAATAAATAAAATGTAAAAAAAAATTTAAAATGATAATAAATGAATTTAAAATAAATAATGTGAAAAAAGAAATTTAATATCAACAATATTTAAAACAATTTAAAAATAGATTATGTGTATAATTTTTTTTTAAAATAGGCAATATAGGCGAAAGTTTGAAATAAATAATATATGAGAAAAAAAAATTTAAAATAAATAATATGTAAAATAATTTAAGATAAATAATATATAAATGAGTTTAAAGTAAATATTATGTAAAAAGAAATTTAAAAATAGTAGTATACAAAATATTTTTTAAAAAATAAATGGTATATAAAAAAATAGATAATACATATAAAAATTTGAAATTGATAATATATGAAAAAATCTAAAGTAAATAATAAAACAATTTAAAATGAATAATACATAAAACAAATTTAAAATAAATAATGTACGAAACAATTTAAAGTATATAGTATATGAAATAATTTAAAATAATATATCTAAAAAAATTTAAAACAATTTAATATATGAAATTTAAGATAAATAAAATAGTTTAAAATAAATAAAAAAATCAAAGAGTCCAAATTTACATAAAAAAAGGGTTAGATTACAAATAAAAAGAAATTTTAGGGTCCAAATTTGAATAAAATAAATGCAAGTATTTAAAAAGGACTAAATCAAAATCTAAATAAAATTAAAGTGAGAATTCAGACAAAAAACTGAAGCAACGGGCCGATTTAAAATGCGCTGGAACCTTGAAGGATTGATTGAGAAATATTCCCAACCCCTTATGCGCAACGTTTCAAGGGTCTGCCTTTTCAAATGGCCCGAGGACCAAATTGAAACAGAGGTAAAATTCTGGGGCAAAAATCAAAATAATAAAAAAGGGTAACATGGGACCACATTGAAATGCTCCACCAGAGCTGAGGGGTCCAATGCGCAAATAGACCATTAGGTCAAAATGCGCGGATCCTTCGCGGGTACGGGTCGGGTCATGGGTTTCCCCCCCTAAACGACGCCATTTTGAGGCGTGGGGGGTTGGCAAAAACGGTGGCGTTTTGTTGGGCTATTTAAGCCAAAATTTTTTATTTTCTTTTCATTTCAGCCCTATTTTTTTAAAAAAATAAGAGAGCCTTTGCTCTCTCTCCCTCTCCCTTTTTCCTTGCGGCTAGGGTTTGGAAACCCATCATCGCCGCCATTGTCATGGCACCACTACGGGCGGTGGTTGGGGTGGTGCGAGCCGGCTTTCTAGCCTCTGTTTAAGGCACCCCCGAAGGCCAAACCTTCTTGGCCCAAAAAGTGCGAAAGAAAAGGGTCTCTACCCTCCCTATTCGATCCGATCCCGACAACGGAGGAGAGACCTCCGGCGATATAACCACGGGCGATTCCGGTGAGACCCCCTTCTCTTTCTTTTTTTATTCTTTTATTTAAAAATAGATTCGAAATAGAAATATAAAAAAATAATAAATCGAAAAAAGAAGAAAGAAAAAAACAGAAGAGAAAATTAAAAATCAACATTTTCTTTGTTTTTGCTTTTGATTGCTTAATATCTGTGTGTGTAAAAAAATAAAAAAAGGGAAGATTTCGGCTTTTAAAGCCATTTACAAGACGAATCGATCCTATTTTTTGTCGTTTTCTTCTTTGTCCTTGTTGCATTTACTTCTTCTGTAGGTGTCAGAGGTGTGGGTGAGCGATGGTGGCGTGCGGGAAGGCTCACTGACGTCTTGGCGCGGCGCGGGTGGCGCGCGCAAAACAAAGAGGAGGCTAGGGTTGCTACTGTTTTCTTTGTAATGGGCTATGGTTAGAATTGGGCTTGGGTAGTTTGGGTTTTAATTAGGTTTAAATTTGGGTCTGAAATGGGTTTTATATTGTTGGGCGACACATATGTTGTAAATGGACTTAGAAAATTGGACTTCTTAGTTGTTTATTTGGGATTTATTTGTTTGGGCCAAAATTGGCTATCACAGCTATTCTGTTAAAAAATAGTAAAATTTTATTTTATAGAATAAATTCTATTTTTTTGGAAAAATGCATAATTTCGGTTATAAAGAGAATGAACTTTCCTATTGAAAATTAATAAAGTTTTCATTCTATGCAATTGGTTCATGATACTTTGATCCCATACTCAAAGCAATTCATGGTTCGAGAATAATAGAGAATGTCGTTTAGTAGAGAGCCATTATTAACTTAACTGCCTTATACAAAGCACAAATATAATTGTAGTTAATGCTTATGCCTATAAATATCACAATGGCTCGGTTTTAAAGAAAAATTTTAAACTTTCATTGTACCTTAAAGCATTGTTTTCTAGACCAATTTTTCCAACAAGGGGATCCCTTCCTTTTCTCTATTGACCTTTTAGGGAATCTTTTCATCTTCTTGTTTTTTTTTAGCTTACAAAGGAACATATCAAGCATGCACTGATATATTGCGGCTCCAATAAGTCATGTTCCACATTCTGAAACTTTTCTACTCACCTTTACATCATTTTAAAGGCTAAGATGTTACGCTCAATGGTTGCACAAGTGAGCTTGATATGGGACGGTTCTCCTCATGTCCTTTTAATTCTCGATGATAAGATGTAGCATTTTCTACACTTACATTTGGTAATGAGATTTAAGGAGCCACCATGTTTAAATGAAGGGAGTCATTAAGGGATCCCTTCATTACCTCTCATTGAAGGAAGGCCTTCACTTTTACATGCTTGAGTAGTTAGCTTTGTTTGTGATTATCTTCTTCTCTCATCAAACCATTTTTCAATAAGCTATAAAGCGTTTTTGTTTTAATAAGGAGATCTGAGAAGATGATCCGATGTGTTGTATGTTTCCTTTGTATGCCTTGACCTTTTCATGTGCTCGGTATGACATTACTTCTCTTGGCATAAATAAAGTATTCTCACTCTAACTTAATAAGGAATTGCATCAAACTAATCTGAGTCTTTTTCTTCCTATAAGCTCATGCATCTTCTAGCTTAGAAGTCACTCCACCTTTATTTTAAGCTGCCCCTTTTGTCTATTCATTGGTAAGTAACATTTTGCTTCACACAAAGGGTTCGTGTTGTTGGCCTCACCAAGTGCTCGATCTTGGAGGGAACCTACTCGTCCTTCTCTCGTTTTTGCCTTTATTTTTAAAAGGAGGTGGTTGTTGTACGCTAGAATCCAAAGACATCCTTCTATTTCACAAATATTTTGAGGCTTTAGGGATTCTTTTTACCACGATGTCTCCCTTCCTCCTTTTTTGGGAGCAAGGTCTTCATTCTATAAATGTCTTTGATTGGCCTTTCCTTACATCTACTTAAATGGCATCCTTCAAGTTGAGGTAGTCATTTGTTGTGTGGCCTATATTATTCTGAAATAGTCACTCAGTTATGGACTTCCTCCTCTATAGACTAAACCATATGAGAAGAAAGGTTCCTAATATTCCTTTACTTTCACCAAGAATTTCTCTTTGTGAGGTATTCAAAGGCAAGTATTAAAGGAAGAGTGTTAGTGATACCCTTTTTAGGTGCTTTGGGCGTCGATAGTTTCAGTATCCTACTACAGCTTCATCTTTACTCCATTAGGCAGAGTGGTGGTTTGGTTTCGCTGTAAGCCAAGGCAATACTAATGTTCCAAAGATCATCTTTGGCCTCGAGAAGATTCTTTTTCTTCTTCCTGTCTCAGCTTCTCATTGTCTTTCTAGGTTCCTTTCGGGGCACAATCTTAGATTTGAGCCAAAAGAAACTTATTTTGGGCTTGTAATTCTCTATACTATTGGGTTGTAGATCGAAAATCCTCTTTGATCCTTGGATATTAATAATATCTCTCTTCTTGATGATCAATAAAAGGATATGAAAGAGTGTGATGGTTGTCCCATCGTTAAAATTGTGGGAAAGATGGATGGTAAGATTTTATAATGTCGTCATGACCTCGATATCCAAGTTCATGTTAGTGCTGATAATGGCTAGCATCTTGGTCTTCTTGATCCTGATAATGATAGCTCTCCAATGATAACCATATAAATTTTTGCTTGTTTCTCATAGACTGCATCAATTATTATAACAACTAAGTTATATAAGATGTTAAGGAATACAAAGGTGGTGGCCCACATCGCCTGTGGCATGGAGAAGCACTAATAATGGAGGTTTAGAGGGTTAGCGGTGATACTCGAGTTGAGTGTAAGCTATATGGTTGATCTTGTGTATCTATCCCTTGCCTTGATGCCAAGAGGAAGTATTTACAAGAGAGACTGGCTTGGCGTGGTTCTCAATCATCAAGTGTTTTACTTCATAGGTACAAGTGGTAGAGTGGTGGATTGTTAGCTAGGAGCTTGTTGGTGCTAATGTGAGGGGATTATATGAGATGCCTGGTTGGAGCATCCTTAATTCTTAGAGATCATAAATTGATAGGTATTGACAGAATCTCTCGCCCATATATTTTTTAGGGATTGTGTGCGCCCGCCTCATGTGATGTGATGTTTTGGTGAAGTGAAGTTAGGACTATACTTCTGGCAAAGTCACAAAATTAAATTTCATCCAATTTTATTGGACTTTGGATAACTCAACGATAAATTGAAATGGCGAGGGTACAACGGTTTTAATTACCTTTTAATGTAATATTTTTATTGTGTCAATGTTAAGATTATGTACAAACTAAAGGCATATTCTATGAATAGGGGATAAAGGAAAATGAAGAAGCCAAGTTGAAATATATATTAATTTATTATTATAAAATAGATAAGACAAGCTATATGAATGTAAAATAATTATATATAAAATAACTGTGGATTTCATTTTTCTTTTACTAAGGCTGCTTCTTCATATTCCACATACGATTGCAATTTTTGTAATCAGCCAGCTTCATTCACTGCATAAACAAGAGAACCAGTCATGTATACTATGTAAAGGCAAAACAAATAAAAATAAAAGGTCTATGAACTATCCCTTAATAGTTAATATAAAGAAAGTTCAAAAGCATTATACAAACTAAAATAGTAATGTATACCATCAAAGTATCAAGCAATGCATTATATGAATTCACAAAGATAAATATCCCAGATTTTTTTCTTTAATTGAACCCAGTTCAAACCTAATTATTGTTAATTCCCAAAGTTGTGCAAAAGTGAAACTCTATTTCATATTAAATATCATATACCTTAATCGAACTCATGAGAGGACATAGGAGGTTTAATCATATATTGTTGGGCTTCTGGGCTTCTAATAACCAGCTCCTACGAAGTAAATAAATAATAATAGAATTAAACCACAATTTTTCTAACAACAAATCAAATAATTATTTTTGAGCTCATTCTAATTCTCACAGCATTCATGTCCAACAGAGGAAACTGCGGTTGGTTAACAGGATGATGCTCATTTTCCTCGAGAAATTTCCCATCATCATCCTACAAAACTTCGTAGTGTTCAAATAGTCCTACCACCTCAAATGTTGACTTGTAAGGTAGGGAATCTAATAATAGCTATGTTATATAAGAATTAATGTTTGTGCATTTTGTCCCCTCTACTCAAAAAATGGATATATTAATCTCTGTATGTTAGATTAAAAAGAAAATTGATCATTTCTGTTAAAAAAATTATTTACTTATACGGTTAAAAGCTGACATAGTTAACAAAATAATCAGATAGTGACATGTGTACCTCATGATGGCATATAATTACCAGTTTTTAATAGCATATCAGCAGAAATAGATGGAATTTTTATCATGACCAGCTTGCTCTTTGGACAAACATACAAGGACAAATTTGCTCATTTTTTTAGTAAAAGGGGTAAAATACAATCTGACTCTTAATATAGGGGCTTTCATGTTACTTTTACCGACACTTGATATATGAATTTGAAGATTATACTACTTTGGCTCATTGATAGTTTTGTAGCATTTGAATGTATTATGTACTGCATTGATATATAAAAGGACCTTGTGGTTAATCAACGGGACGACATCAAATAAGAAATGGAGTGCCTCCTCTTGCCTTATCGCCTTGGAAACGTCACAGCGCTGTAGGGTTCGGCGTTTGCCTTCTTCAGTATGCAGCCATGCACGAAGGGTGAGCTCTAGAATGAAGAGCTCACAGGCCTTGGAGAACAAGATAGGAGTGTCTGCACTGATCATCTAGTGCAACATATGAAATATTGGAAAAAAGTCCATCAAAATTGAAAATATAAAATAAAATCATATGAAAATTAGTAATAAATTAACCTTCACATCTTTATCAGATTTCATAATCCTCTTGATCCTTGCCAGAGGTAGCTGATGGTGGCTCTTGAAAGCTTTAATTCGGTATAAAAGCAAACAGGCACACAACAATCAGTAAAAAAGCAAAATAACAGATGAAAAGAGAAAGGAAAATTATTAAGGGACCTGAAATGTTATGAATCTCCAACATTTGTTGGTACCAAAACAACTCTAGACTGCGTTTCTGGACCAGAAGATGTGATTGCTTCATTTCTTCACCGTCCTTCACCAAGACATAAGAAGATTAAAATGAATAATAATATGGATAGAACATATAATATAAAAAGAAAATATGATTTTCAAAGGAAAGAAAAAAAGGCAACCTCATTGGAAGGCTGGTGAAATGGTAACATGAAAGAAGTCATTGGCGTGAAGTTATGAATTTGAGGAGAAGAGGTTGCAGAAGGTGTGAACTCCATAGATTGATTCAAGTCCATGGTTAACCTTTCTAGCGTAGGCCTGTTCATGTCAAGATTCAATGGATCAATGGTCCTTTAAATATATATAGTACAGTCTGATTAATCGGAATGAAAAAAGAATTTGATTCCTCCAATTTTAACCTACCAGGTGGAGTTTGTCATAATGAGTTGAGCATCTTTTTTGAGTGAACTTCTGTTCAAAAAGGTTTCAGAGTCAACATACACTACCATTAGCATAGGATGGGATTTAGTTTCCGTCCTTAAAAACTGCAAACCTTTTTACTTTTCTTTTTTAACTTTGCTTTCAGCTATGATGTCAACACTGTGTGCGGGGGAAACCAGAAGCTGTTAAATACCAGTTCATTTTAATTCCTTGTTTTCCTGCATTTATTAATATAGTGTCAAAAACTATTGATTTTCACAGTAATTAAAGTAGATGCTTTCAATAAATGTTGTTTTTAAAGCTAGCAATAAATGTTGTTTTTAAAGAAACCAACTTTATAAGATGTTTAGAATTAATCCATAGATATCCAAGCTTCCACAAGAGAAATCCATTCGAATGTAGTAAATTTATGGTTCCCTGGCCTATTATCTATGCTTCTATATATACAAGTAATGTCCCAAGGGTTTTGATTTATTTGTTCTTTTGTGTGTATGATTTTGGAAATTTGTTTTTTATTAGTTTTCTTTGCATTATAAAAAAAATTAAATTTCAGTATTGGTACTCCTATCTTTAAATTTAATATTTAATTTCTAACATAATTTAATTTTTATATTTTCATACTATTATTAATTAGTTCAAATAATTAATATTATTAAGTTTTACGTGATTATATATAATTTATATCGCTTCCTATTTCTTTTGTTTTTTTTTTATATTATAAGATAATGGTCTAATTTTAGTTTTGGTCTCTATACTATGCTGAAACTTGATATTTAGTCTACATACTTTAATTTTGACATAATCTATTCTCTCTACTTTAAAATGTCATTAGTATTGTTAACTATTCCAATCAAAATGTTTATATCATTTTTTAAGAACACTATTCCAAAAAACATTTTACAGTGACAAATTTGAAAAGTTTTTAAGAAAAAATCAAAATCAGTATTTTCAATATTATTTTTATTGCTACATCACTACGAAATGAATGCTTTTTTTTTTTAATTTCAAAATGTTACACCAGTGAATTTAATAGAAGAATTTTAATGATAGTAATAACATGACCTAGATTTTTAAATTTCAAAAGTAGACAAACTAATTTCTTAAAAATAAAAGTAGAGTGATTAAGTTCCAAATGTATAGAGTGTATAAGAACTTAAAGCATATTTTAATCTTTAAGTTTTTACTCTATAATTTGACACAAATAAATAATCAATTCAACGTAAAGCTTGGACCAAAAACCATAATAATACATATAATAATTAAATCATTATAAGTTAATTATTATCATATATAATTTTTGAAATAAAAAATAAAAAATTATTTAGGGATATTATTTCACACGGCCAATGGAGTTTAAAAACTTCCCAAGCAATGTTAAATAGGTGATATATATCCTTTGATGGGTAGTAAAATAATAAAAAATAATAATTCAAAAAATAAGAAGCGTTGTAGTATTTGAACCTTATATGTAGAATTAAAAATTTTGCCTAAAATATTGTAAAATAAAATGTTGTAGTATTTCAAAATTATTTGGTATATTTTAGTGGAGTTGAGAACGTGACATGTGGTTATAAGATGTAGTAAAAAAAAATAAAAAATATAAAAAACATAAAATTAATGGGACGTATGACAAGTTTTTAATTCTAGTTGTGGGGCTAAAAGGTGCACATCTACTATAAGAAATACCAACTCGTATATGAAACAATACTAAAAAGTCTTTTGAACTGACCAATATGGTTATTATTATTCAATTTATTTTTAAATTATCATTATAAATATTTTATTGTTAATAATATTTATTTAATTTAAATTTTTTGGAGTGGATAGAAATTAGTGATATTTTAATTTATAACACATGAAAAAAAATAAACAATTTTTTTTAGGATTTTGAAATAAATAACGAAAAGAAAAGAAAAGGAATTTTCAAAAAAAATTGAAACATTAAAATTAAATAGAATAAAAAACAAAATGTTTTCGATATTTTAAAACATCTTTTTTTTAGTTTCTTTTAATTAACCAAAACTTACAAAAAATTAAAAAAAAAAAAACACTTATCAACACAATAAAAAAATAATACAAAGAAATAAAAGGGCACTAACTAATCCAACTATCTTTCAGTTGATATTACTTAACTAGTAAACAAATCGAACAACTATTCATGGTTATGCCATTATAATTCTCGGTAACGGCGTCAACAACTTTATAAGCCACGTACACTTCTCTTACAAAACATATATATTATCAACTTTTAGCACAGAAAAATCACAAACATAACAGTGTCAAGATGTAATATAATAGTACTCTTTTATAGTGAAATACTTATACAAGCATTCCAAAGATCGTTTTCCGTTTTCCTTAAGGATTGATTAGTAAACCATGAACTAGTTACACGACTTACTAGTTAGGAAATTATCAACTTACTTTGCTTAATGATTGCTAATGCAATGAAGACCAAAATCATAAAAGAGTTAACCTAGATTGTTTACTAAGTAAGCTAACCTACAAGTCCTCTTTCTTTATTAGACTAATACAATTAACAAGGCAATGATCAATTGTTCAACAAGTTACTAATTGAGTTGACATGCATGTTTAGATTGTATCAATTTTCATTCCTAATGGAAATCTCCTCTCAATCATATTGACACTTAGGAACTATTGCCTAGGATGTTCTCTTGGTCTCACCTAATTAATAGCTCACTTCGGTCTCACTACTTAGCATGATCATTTTAAGGTTTTACATGGTAAAATCTCCCCCCAGTCTCATCTATGTTTAACTAGAGGCGTCAATTCTAGTTTATTAAACATCTTAACACAATCAAACAATAAACCAATCATCATGTAACGCCCTCAACCCGACCAAATTCACCAGGTCCGGATCTCAAGTGTTACTTCCCATGTACTTAGCAAAAACTTTCAAAGAAAGTCAGCTTGTACTCTTGACTTAAAACATATTCCTTATTATTTTAACTAAGATCTTACTATTAAATAAACAAAGAAAAATATTTAAAAAGATAAAATAATACATTAGATTTGTCACAACTTTTTACAACACATAAGTTTACAGAAAACAAACACGATAAGGCGTAATCCTACTATACGCCTTATTACTAAGTTGTCCACTGTATGCATAATAACCCGGATCGTCGCTTCCTTGGCGCCTTTCTGGCATCATCCCTCTTGGCGAACTCTTTCAAACAGCATCACTTGAAACATAAACAAAACGCTTGTAAGTTACAGAAACTTAGTGAGTTTGAATACAAAATACCTTGGAACATTTCTTGCTAAATTCTACATTCTGGATATTTGGATTACCAAATCTGTCTTTGGTAGATACCTACACATCGCTGGATACCTATATATTTACTTATGCGCCACTTGCCATACTTATTGTATCATACTTAACTAATTGGCTGACTTCAGATTTTACCAGACGATACTACCTCTTCTCTTCTATGTAGACAACTTTTATCATTTATTCTAGAATAGTTGACCACAGATACTATTCTCTTAGCAGATAATACTTACTCACTTTTGGCGGATTCTAACACCAAGTTTGGTTAATCAGATTATCAGTCATAACATACCTTGACTCAAATTCAATACATTCACATGTTGATAAGAAACACTCCAGATCATTCCGAAGGATTTTAAACATCTATAACTCATAATGTAAGAATATCAAATTTACCAATGACTTAAATTCCAGCTTTTCCCAGAACAACACATGATACCACCCAAATTTGACAGATATTAGATAACTTAGATTAACGTAAATAAAATCAAACTAACAGACACTTATACATTTTGCAATATGAATATGCCCTTACTCCAAATTGACAGACTATTAAGGCGAATTCCCTTTAAAAGTACAAAAGCAACTCCTCATTCAAAATATGCCTCTTATGGCTTATTAATCTTAGTACCATATTAGACAAACCATACTATCTTCAAACTCATTAGATACTCATCATAGAATCAGCTATTGAACAAATCTCAAAATTTACCCAGATCCTAACACAAAGGCGAATAACCTAACTTTCCATGCATATGCATATCGGCGAATATGCCACACAGACGTATCGGGATTCGCCACAATAGAAATTGAAAATACACCACAAAGGCTTAGTAGATCACGCCACATAGGCAACATACAAAATCACGTGTTTACTGTTTCGACAAACTTTCTTAGAATGTGCCATGGGTTTCTCCTTCATAGACTTATATATAACTTCATGTCATGATCTGCTAGTTCGATTTACATATTACCGAAGGCATCACCATGAATACTCATATCATCATATTACGCCACAAGTCTCCACCACATGGACTAACACACTTTTAGGTCGTGATCTGTCAGTCTAGTCTTCATTTTACTGGAGGCATCACCATGAGTGTCTTCATATCATACAATGCTATGGGTCCTGCCACATGGTCATACACTTATTTACATATCACAGATCTACAGTCTGGTTAGTAATATAACTACCCTACCAAAGGCATCATAAATGGATATTTTACTCGAAATTCACTTACTCAGATTTGTTCACGCATAGCTGATCAATTGGTACATTCCTATATCAGACTTACCTGCATACTTATCGATCACTTTCTATTCATACAATACTTCATACATAACATCATCGCATACATATAGCATTTTTAGTATACTTCACATACCTACCTATTATCTGAGGTGTTATCATTATATACATGTCTTTACCTAAACAATTAACATACATGAGTCAGAATAGAGACTCACTTGATACTCACCCAATTGTAGCTCAAAGCTCTAGACTTAGACATCCATCCCGACCCAACAACAACAACTGCTTAAAGAATATAGATTCACCATTAAAACCTATTCGTACAATCTGCTAACATCTCAATCATAAATAACCCCCATGCAAGGCCTTGTATTCATGACTTACTGTTCATATACCTTTTAATAGACTTACTTGTTCAGAACTTAAAATTCAAAGCTATAATACTTACCAGAAAGTGGAACAACCACTAATTAAATCAAGATGCTTAACTTCCAACTTAATGAGGAAGAGATAACATTTAAGTTTAAGAAAAAAAATTAGAGAGTAATATATTAAAGGAAGAAGAAACTCCTTCATGAACCCTTTTCACACATATATATACCCAATTTCCTATTAGTGGAACATAACAAGTGTCACTAAATCCAAAATTTGTCTTTCTTAGTGGCCTACAGGTTCCTAGAGAAACATAAATGAGAATTTTATATAAATGATATTTGACCAATCAATCTAGTTGACTCTGAATTAGGTCACTTTACAAAACCCATTTAGCATATTGCTCAGGTGATTGGGCATATCATACTTTTGGCAGTAACTCTCATCAGGCTTACTTTTTTCTTAACCTGATCTTTTCTTAAGCATCAGAATATCTTGAGACAAAATCCTTAATCACTCCCACGGCATATACATTACGCCAGACTCTAATCCGCTCGAAGACTAAAAATTGACGGGTTTCACTATGCCAAATAGATAACTTCACAACCTTCCACGTTATTCTCGGATTCGTTAGACTTGGGGTGTGACATATTAAACATGTACCTCAATTGCAATTAACAACTAGCATTCCAATCAACCATCAAGAATTTTAATAGATCATGGTATTCAAAGCACAAAAAGACATTCTAAACATTAAAATAATAGACATGAATAAAAGAAAAGTGTTTAGAATTGCTAATTCATATGAAAGAATCCACATTTTGAGCTGGAGCCTGTTTTGATCTCCATATCACATTACCATCCACAAGAACTAGTTTATGATTAAAACCTCACAAATCTAAAGAAAATGTTCTCTCAAAAGTCTCTACAAAAGTCTACTTTCCTAAAGTTTAAAAATCTCTAAAACTCCCAAAGAAATCTCTTAATTTTGATACAAAGCAAATATTCATTGTAGGAGACAAAATGACCATTTTCTCCCTATTAAAATTGGCTTTAAAAAGGATTCAGAACCAAAATTCCATAAAGTTTCCCTTCAATAATTGCCACAAGATTCAATTCTATATATCAACTTTGCGACCTCCATCATCACGACGTTATCAAAGGACTTCTCACTTGTTGTTGTCTAGGTATCAACGTTGAAACCTTAGAGTTCATGTTATGACATTAAGGGTTGGCGTCCCAAATTCAACACTTTTCATGTTGCAAGTTAACTTACTATCCACATCTTCTTTAATATGAGATGAATAGATGTCACGCTTTTGAGCAACTCACGTCGCGACGTTTCCTTTGAGCCTTAACTTCTCATTTCACACAATTTGTGCAGTCACAATCTCATCCTCATTAATGTCACAACATTCAAGCTGAACATCTCTTAGCCTCCCAAAATAACAACTCACATAGTGACCGTGATCAATGTCAACTTGTGACATTACCCTATTTCAGCAAATCTCTTATGTTTTACTTGCCATGGTCCTCCTAACTCTCTAACATAACCAAATTAAGCACAACATAAGTATCACTTACTTCATAAAACTAGAATAATGTAAAACACTAAAAATGGCATAAAAACACAACTAAAGCTAAATGCACCATATCTAAATACTAACAACTAGAAGGCTCAATTTCACTTAAAAACAAGCTAAAGTAAGTATGAAAAGGCTCTAATTGCATATATTAAATTATAGTACATCAAAGATCTCCTCTCCTCTATTTAAGAGCATCTATCTTTAGCTTTCTCTTTCTTTATATATTTTTACACCTCTTCAGCAAAAACCATCATTTAGTCTTACCATATCATATGGAGATGTTCTACCTCACCTCGTTTACACCATAAACATATCACTCTCCATATACTTTATTTCCAATTACTTTGCATACTTTGTTTGATAGTTGACGTGACTGTCAAAGTGTATCTCAAAGGATAACCTTCAATGCCTTTTCATGTTTGTCTCATCATTATATGTGTTTGAATGAAGCTTGCTCTCTCAGTCATTCACAAGGGATCAAGCCACAACCAAGTAATATTGTTTGTTCAAGACTCTCTTTATGGGAGAAGATTATTTATTGATATCATCATTCGTCTGAGACTCTCTTTACGAAAAAAGGACATTTCATGATGTCACTAAATCTCATTTGTCTGAAGGCTTCCCCATGAAAGAAATGCACTCCTTGGCATAATCTCATATCTCACAAGGACACTTCTTGGCATAATCCATTCAAGACCATTTGCTACAAGGAATCACCTCTCCTCTCATAAGGCCAAAGTTATTCACCAAGTCAAATAAGAGATCCCCTTTTCTCACTTCACCACCTTCATCAAACATGTTTATACACTTCACCATCTTGTTCCTCACTGTTAGATCTGGTGCCCTAACTGTAGCATATTCATTTCGTATTCTTGTATTTTTTGAACAAATTGGTTAATAATAACATCTATTAACTACATTAATACCCTTTGTATATTATCCTTAATATTTTTGCACGCAAAGCAAAATGGAAGAAAATAAAATATTGACTCACTAGTTATCTAATGTTTTAACTAATACTAAGTGGTATTATGTATTTTCAGATTGTAATACGAAAAGCCAGCTTGTATTAGTAGATGAACCAAAATATGTCCTTAGTCTAATCGGAAATGAGCAAACTGGTTAAAAGACTAATATGTCATTTATCAAGTCCAATTAGGGAGATGTTTTATCTTGAGCATCCGAGCGAATGACTCCCAAAAGATAGAGACATAGGTGTAACTTACTAGATTGACAGTACATCAGACATGACACAAGTGTAATAGATCCTAGATTCATTTACGGGTTTATTCACTTGTGACATTCATAATGTGACATACCTTAATCCTGAATGGATGATGGACTATGTATACGTGACTCATATATTTTTATGTTAGTAAAAGCCAGAGTTCAAATAGATAAGGAACTAAAAGCTAGTGCGTAAGGTATATAACTTCTACAATATGTAGCATCATTTATAATAGTAGAATTCATAGCCCAACTAATGGGTAAATGAAATTCTTTCATCGACATTACATGATAGATGAAAAGTAAACATGGCCATGGGTCGTTTGTCTTTGTGATAAATGACTTATTTACTATTTGATAGTAATTGACTTTTCATATAAGAAGATGTAATGGTTACCATGAGATAAAATAGGATCATATTAGGAGAACGTATTTATCCCAAAGAAATTAATGATATCCTATGATGGTAACACACTAATAACAAGGTCATTGGATAATCACTGATTAAGTAGTTTTCGTACTGGTATTTAATTAGGGAGAGCTCAATTACAATACTATAATGGAACACTTTTGTGAGTAAATAAGTTTATAATTAATAGACGAAAAGTTGGAACTTAATTATAAATTGTTTGAGCCATAATCACATATGCCCAATTGATCCTTCCGCTAGCTTGTTGAAACCAAAATTGAATTGCATGTAGAACCAAATGAACAAAATTGATGAAATTAGAGAAATGGGTTGCATTCACAAATGAATGCATTTCTCATTGAGTATAGAAATGACTTGAGAATTAAGTTACAAAATGGAATTAAATTAATTAGTCATTACGAATCTACTGACTATAGAAATTAAATATATTTTCTCATAGATTCTTTTACGGTAAAGTCGTCATGACTTTAACAGAACTAGAATTGGATTGAGAAAATTATTTAATTGAGAAAATAATTTAGTTAATTTAATTTAATTAATATTTATTTTGGAAATAAAAAACAAATATTGGGTTGATTTAAATTATGAAGTGTTGGGCCAAAAGTCCAAGATGCACATATAATTAGACACAATACATGAGAGACCTAATCCCCCTCATTTTGCATATGAAGGGTGACAACTCTAGTATTTTTATCTAGGGTGTGCCCCCCTCTCCTAGTTAGACTAGGGTTAGGCTAGAAGAGTGTTTTTCTATTAAATAAATTTTATTTATGTTATACTTATTCAATTAAGATTCCCTTATCTCTCCATATAAATAGATAACACTGGTAGAGCTATTTACAAGTTTTTACACATAAGTTTCATATATTATTATTCTGTCAGAAAGTCATGAAAATTTATTTTCTTAGAATAAATTTTATGTTCTGGGAATAATAATTTCTCCTAGTTTCTATTGAGAGAATTACTTTCCTACTGAAAGTAATAAATCGTTTTTGGTTTTGTGTTTGGTTCTTATTGTTCGAGTCTACACTCGACACAATTCGAGGTACGAGAATAGCAAAAAAGGTCATTGGGTTGAAAGTTGGGAATGTTTTTGTAACGCCCTAGATTTTTGGATTTTTTTGAATGTGTTTGTCATATAATTTGATTTAGAGTGTTGGTTAAGTACCCTAGAGTTTGCTTTAGGTCCTAAGTTTGATTCCCTTGTGTTGAAACTTTTATTTAATTTTGACTTTATGTTGAGCTTGAGCCTTAAGGCTTAGATTATTTTATTAGTTGGGTTGTGACAACAATGAGCTTAGTGGTGCAGTGGTTAAGCATTTGGTTATCTCTTGGTCTTGAGTTAGAGTTTTGTTATGTGCAAGTGTGGAACATTTTTGGCTTAGGCTTTTTTTAGTTATCGAGTTTGTTGTAAATTATAAATCTGGTGGGTGGTTTTGGATCAAACTAATCTTTTAAATATTTTATTTTATTTTATTAAAAGAAAATTCCTAAACTTTCTCTTTGGGAATCGTTAAAATCACCCTCCCTTGTTAGTCTGCACATTCTTTTCTTTCTTTCAATTTTGTTTCATATTTTATTTCTCTTCTTTTATTTGACTCATCCTTTTGCCAATGTCACCCCTTTTCTTTTTCTATTGAATCTTTGCAAATTCTTCTTTTTTTGCGTAAGTACACCGTTAAGGCCTGTTGTGACCCCAGTTTTCGCTCATTCTTTCTTTTTGCCATGGTGGTCTTGATCATGTTGGTAAGTTGTGGGAAGGTTGACTCTTTTCTAAGTTGGGGTTTTGTTTTTTTAAGCGTAAATCCGTTGGTTAATGATTTCTTTTGATTGATTTGGTGTTGTGGTTTGTGATTGTGGTTAGGGGAAGATCGTATGGTGATAGACGATCCTCTAGCAAATTAAGTTCTTGAAGGAGTTGCTGTAAGTTGCGGTAAGTGTTCGTTATTAATTTAGGGACTGTTCTCTTGAGAGGAAAAATGAATTTAAGTGGAAATATTTGTGCTAAATCAAAGTCGTAAATGTTTGGTTTTGGTGTCGTTTGTAGGGTTCTAAATGTTCGGTTGTGTGGTGGAGCAACTTCACTATTAGGTATGTGAAAACGGCCCTAAAACTCGATAGAAAAATGATAAATCGTCAAACAGGGGGCTATTTAAAAATTGCCTAGTGCTACATGGCCATGTGACAGGCCGTGTGGTAGACCGTGTGTGCCACATGGTCGTGTGTGCTTTTGCAGACCGTGTGGTTAAGCCGTGTGGAGCACACGGCTGTGTGAAAATTTGCAGACCATATGGATCACATAGGTTAGGTTTTTGGGTCGTGTGGGCCACACGGCTATGTGGGCTCGTTTGGGCAATTTTTAGGCCCGATTGAGGGTCATTTGAAAGACTCAAAATTTAGGTTTGTAGACATCGTACGGGGCTGGTAAAGCATAAGTTTAGTACGTAATTACATATGAATAAGCTTAAAGGTATGCTAGGTAGGATAATTTATCAATAAACCATAAGCTATGTTATGATTTATATGAAAATATGTGTATATGCTTGTTATATGCTATGTGATATAAGTATGTATGATATATGATTATGATTTGCATGTGCTTTCGGGGCAGGTTATGATATGACAAAGGAAGTGCTATATGGCAACTTGTACTGCAATTATGGTGACTAAACCGCAAATTTATGTATAGTAGCTTAGTTGCAAATATATTAGTGGCATACCAACACATATTGGTGTGATTGGATAGATGGACTCTTGTAGTCCTATATGGTGTGATTGGTTGGATGGAGATGGTGTGTAGTGGTTGGGGGTAAGATACGATATGTTATGATATGATTTGATCCAATATGATATGCTATGGTCTGATCTAATATGTTATACTACTATTCGATATAACATGAAATGTTATGATATGATAAGATGTGATCTGTATAAATCTTGATACGCTATGAAATATTTGGAAAAATATGTTATGAAATGTTCTGTTATACGTTTATAAATATACTTAAATTATGGGTCAACTCGCACACTGGGCTTAAAGCTCACGAACTGTATGCTTTGTTTCTGGTAATCCTCTGACCTAGGAATGGACAATGACTCCAGATCTCGGGTTTCATGATTTTAGATTATGCACTATGGACTTTTCTTTTTATTTGTTCATTATGGATATTTTGGACTGTTTTGGGTTTTTTATTTTTGTTATGGACTTTTTAATTTTTGGTTAGTTCGTTAGCATTATTTTGATATTTACTATGTAAAGGTTTTAAATGCCTAAAAGTGTTTAACTTATGATAATTAAAAAAGAATCGCGGTTTTATACACAAAAAGTTATAAAGTTTTCTACTGCAAGACTAATTGAGATTCTCCCAAAATGTTTTAGTACACAAAATTTTTTCAAGTAAGTTGGTTTTGATTTTAACAATACAATTAAGTTGTGATTTCAGAAATCGTTGGGTTTTAAAAAAAGTTGTTCGATTAAATTTTCTGTTTGTTGAAGCGGGTTTCCTTCTAAGCTAAACATTTGTTTCTCTTGCTTGTACGATGTAATCTCTACAATCCGACCTTAACGTCTAGGCCGTGTATAGGGTGTTACAATTTCGGATATGTCTCATACAAAACACAAGTACTTTTTGAAAAATATTATTAGCATAAATATTACAAACTAATTCGATTTTCGAAATTTTAAAATTTTTTCTATAACTAATTTTTTTTAACATGATTTTTCTAATACTCACCACCAATGCACATTGTCCATGGACTCTCACTATTGCGGATAAGTTGTTGCGGATCGAAGAACTTTCTCATCTGCAACAATTTTAATGGTTTAAGGTTTATTAGTTTATGCAACTATTCGTTTGCAAACTTGAGTGTATCTTTAATCATTTCTCTTCACTTGTTAATTTTATTTGCAAATAAAGAGATATTATATTTTTTCAACAAGTGTTTATTGTATTTGTAATTTTCTATCGAGATAATATGATATCGGTTGAAATTGCACTAATAAATTATGAATTAAAACAAAACCAATTAGGTTCTAATTATAATTTTATTAAAAATTTTAAATTATACCTAATTTAATTTTGAGTCACTTGTTCATGTCATTCTTAGTTCGAATCAATTTTCAATTCATATCAATTTTGAGTCCAAATCACTTTTAGGTTTGAGTTTAAATTGTTGGAATTATTACTTTTGATAGTAAAATTAAGTTGGGTTGAGTTTTTAAGTAACAGACATTAGTATTTAAAGTTGAAAAAATGGAATAAAACTGTTAGTTGATGTGTTTAGGATTGCTGTTTTTAGTGTTTGCTATTTTTAATGTTTGCTATTTTTAGGAGTTTTATTATTTAAATTTATGTTTGATGTTTAAGTTTAGGAACATATTGTTAGTGAGTTGTTGTTTTCACTTAGTATAAATTGTGAACTTTATTGAATAATATTCATCTGTTCAATTTTCTTTTTTTGATAAAATACCAAAAATTGGTAATCAGAGCTTTTTTCTTAAAGGTCCTGTGTTAGTGTTTGTTGTTTTATGGAAGCTAAAATTAATTTCTCTTCAATTATGTCGCCTATTTTTTATGGAGATAGTTATCAGATTTGGGTACTGCAAATGGAGACTTACCTGGAGATTATAGATCTTTGGGAAGTAGTAGAAGAAGACTACGAGATTCCTACATTGCCTACCAACCCTAACATGGCACAAATCAAAACACAAAAAGAAAAAAAGACAAGGAAATAAAAGGCAAAATCTTGTTTGTCGAAACCATTTTTAAAATCGTGTTTTGGAAAATGGGGATCGACTTTTGAAAAACGAAAACGGAAGTCGCCACCAATCTTTTTAGGTGTGATTGGAGCACCTTATAAAATGTTTTGTTTTAAAACATTAATTTTGGTCTACGAAGTCGAGAAAACAGATTCGGGAGTCGGTTACGTACGAGGAAGGGTTAGCACCCTCGTAACGCCCAAAAATTGGTACCTAATTGATTAGATTTCTGTCTTAATATCAAAAATTTGAAAGGATTTAAAAACAAGATCCCTTTTTTAAAACTGAAATTATTTAAGTTGAAAAATCGAGATTCCTTAGCTCCGAAAGAATACAAATATCACATCCAACATGATAGGACACGATATTCTTAAACTCTCGTAACTGAAATTATCTCATGATTTACAAAATCTATTTAGAAGGATACTTTAAGCATTTAGACAAATGAGAAATTGCAACCCAGCATGTTAGGGCACTATTTCCCGAATTCCTAAATACGGAAAACATTGCCTCATTTTAGAAAAACTTTTGGATAAAATATGACAATTAAATGAAATATATTTTTTAAAATAATAATTTGAGTAAAATTTAAAAAATAATTTACTAAGAGTAATACTAAAAAAAAAATTAAAAATGAAATAGTTTGATATGATACTAAAATTATTAAAAAAAATTAAAATATATAAAAAATTAGGGAAACATGGATTAAATCAAAATAAAAAGGGTTGAAAAATGATAATATAATATAATATATATATATGCATAGAAAATATATATTTGAAAATAAACTATATAAAAAGTTAAATATTATAATATATAAAATACATAATCAAATGTATAAAAGATAGGAATAAACATACATAATTGAAAAATGAAGAAATTAAAATAAAAAAAGGTTGAAAAACTAAGATAGACGAAGAATAAAATAAGAACAAACCACAGAGAGTAAGAACGCAAGAGGGAGAGAAATTTGAGTGAATGCTCTCAAGAATTGTTATTGTTTCCCCAAAACTCAAGTGATTTACAATGAAGGGAGAGGCCTCTATTTATAGTTGAGCCTCTCCAAATCCAATGGTACAGATCAATTACATCAACGGTTAAGATTAAAGGATATCTACAAATTAAATCTCCAAGATTACAAAATCATATCTTCTAAGATTGTATATCATATCTAAGATTGCAATCATATCTAAGATTGTATCATATTTAAGATTGCAATCATATCTAAGATTGTATCATATATAAGATTGCATATCACATCTAAGATTGCATATCATTGAAGATTATATTTCCATGTGAGTCAAACTTGTAGATGGACCTTAAATCTTTTCAAGTAATGGGCTATTCCGATCGGGCCAAATTATATTTGTAATTCTGGACTGAACTTTGGACTTCTTTTTTTTTTTGTGGGGGTTTATTATTTTTGTTTTTGGACTTATTTCTGGGCCCGGGCAAAATTGAGTATCTACAGATGCCCCTCTTTGCTCATTGCCGTGTAACAGGAATAGAGCAAAGACTATAAAAAGACCAATTTTGCCCGGTCTCGCCGAGTCTTGAGTTCTTGATCTTCTTTAAATGGCCTCTTGACGGCTTCAATCTGCTTCTTGCAAACTCATGACTGTCATGTTGATATCTTTGATCTGCTCTCCGTCGAACACAAAGACTCCAAATCTGCTTCTTCGATTTGTTCCTTGACAATACAAAGATGCCAAATCATCTTAGATTTGCTTCAGCGTAAACATGTGAAAGCCAAATCTGCTATGTCTTCGATTTGCTCCTTGTAAACACAAGGATGCCAAATCATCTTGGATCTACTTCAGTAAAATCATCTGAAGGTTAGATCTGCTATGTCTTCGATCTGCTCTCCGTTAAATATGGAGATGCCAAATCTATTTCTTCGATTTGTTCTCTGATAGTACAGAGATGCCAAATCATCTTAGATCCGCTTCAGTGTAAACACGTGAAAACCAAATCTGCTATGTCTTCGATTTGCTCTCTGACAATACAGAGATACCAAATCTGCTATCTTCGATCTGCTCTCTGACAATACAGAGACGTCAAATCTGCTATCTTCGATCTGCTCCCTGACAATACAGAGACGCCAAATCTGTCATATTCGATTTGCTCTCTGACAATACAGAGATGCCAAATCATCTTAGACTTGCTTCAACGTAAACACGTGAAAGCCAAATCAGCTATGTCTTCGATCTGCTCTCTGCCGAATACAGAGAAACCAAATCTGCTATCTTCGATCTGTTCTTTGCCAATATAGAGATGCCAAATCTGCTATCTTCGATCTGCTCTCCGCCAATATAGAGATGCCAAATCTATTATCTTCGATCTACTCTCCGCCAATACAGAGATGTCAAATCTACTATCATCGATCTGCTCTCCACCAATACAGAGATACCAAATCTGTTATCTTCGATCTGCTCTCCGCCAATATAGAGATGCCAAATCTACTATCATCGATTTGCTCTCCACCAATACAAAGATGCCAAATCTGTTATCTTCGATCTGCTCTCTGCCAATACAGAGATGCCAAATCTGCTATCATCGATCTGCTCTCCTCCAATACAGATGCCAAATCTACTATCATCGATCTGCTCTCCGCCAATACAAAGATACCAAATTTGTTATCTTCGATCTGCTCTCTGCCAATACAGAGATGCCAAATCTGCTATCATCGATCTGCTCTTCGCCAATACAGAGATGCCAAATCTACTATCATCGATCTGCTCTCCGCCAATACAAAGATGCCAAATCTGTTATCTTCGATTTGCTCTTCGCTAATACAGAGATGCCAAATCTACTATCATCGATCTACTCTCCGCCAATACAGAGATGCCAAATCTGTTATCTTTAACTTGTTCCCTATAAACATAGGGATGCTATGCTGAAATCTTCGATCTGCTTCACTGTAAGCACAGGAATGTCAGATCTGCTATCTTCGATCTGTTCCCTATAAACACAGGGATGTCTAACCTTGTTTCTTTGATCTACATTGTCCCATAAAAGACATAACCTGTAGAATGCGTATGAGTTCATGCCTAATAATTAGGATGCTATGATCGAAGTGAGTCAAATTCTCCTAATTAGACGTGTTATAATGCAAAATGTTATGAATATGACCCCTATTTCGGACGTCATCACTCATTCCCTCATTGAAGTTTTATCTTTATACTTCTTGATGTATCAATCATACTCTGCTTGTATGCTTTGAATCAACTTAGTCCTATTGTACCATTCTCCAAATGTTGTGACCCGCTGGAGATGTTTATGAAATGATCCTTTCTTAAGATTAATATTGCTTAAAACGTCCAACCACCTTTTAGACTGAAAAAAGAAAATCTCTCGAGTATCTCCAACCCATATATATGAGAATTCCTTAAACAATTGTCTTGTTTCAGTTTCTTGTCTTATCTAGAAATTTCCAGAGTAATATGCAAAACTTCGTTTGTGAAGATATTTTTGTTCATCTATCATTATTTCAATGCAACATGCTTTATGAATAATAGGAGACAAATAAATTAATCCTGAGGATAATTAGATTTGGACAAATTATTGGAAGGAATGCAAAAAGATTAACCTGAGAACATATCTTTACGAAGAAAAAGAATCCAAAGATAGTAAATAGGACAGAAATCAGATGCCCCAGATATCGCCGCTTGAGCGTCTATTTGTAACATCAAGAAGTATAAAAGATCCAAAGTAATTCGTTGATGCTTCGATTTGTAACATACTTCACTTCTCGTCAAATCCGGTATAGCAAGGTCACTGCATGACTTTCCAAATTTGAGCTGCCCTTTCGGGTTTTCAACTCAAAACCCCTTTGGTCTCAAGGCGCCCTTTGCGGGTTTTTACCTTGGCCTCTCCATTTTTTCTTTTTTCTTTTTTCTCTTTTGTTTTTTTTTCTTTTCTTTTTTCCTTTTTTTTTTTTTGAAATAGAAGTCCCAAAGTGCCCTTTGCGGGTTTTCACCTTGGCTTCCCTTCTCCTTCAGACAAAGTACTCCTTGACCGAGTCCGAATTCACTGGATCAGATAAATTCTTCCTATCCATTTCTTGTCAAAATCAGTGCACCTCTAGAGAAAGCCCTCTTCGCAACTTATGGCCCTTCCCAATTCAGCATCCTTTTGCATAGGAAGGATCTCTTTCAGCACAAGGTTTCCTTTATGAAATTCTTTTAGACGGACCTTCTTTGTCATAAGTCTATGTCATCCATTCTTGGTACATTTGCTTAGGATGAATACTTTCAAGTTTACTAGAGGTATTCAATTCTTGACTCCATCAAAAGCTTGGAGGAAAAATCTTGATTCATAAGCCCATGAGAAAGGGCTTGCCCAACAAATGATCCTAGCAGTTGTTGTTTGTCAAACCCTACAAAAAGATGGTTCAATGATTCTCAGCAGACAAGAATGAAGTTGCTGACTTTATCCTTCAACCTAGAAAGCTAAGGTACAGAGGTTACTCCTGGAGCATACATCCCACCATGACTCGATGATGTTTCTGAAGCATCTCTAATCTTCATAAATTGCCCCCAACTGTGAAGCTGCCAAATGAGCGTAGCAAATAGGAGCCACAACAAATATGGCTGTGGTGCTCTTTTGATACATATAGGATAGAGAATGAACAAACTCTTGCAGATCATTAGCCGAAAACCCAACCTGGTCTAAGAGAACATGATAGTGGGTCTGCCTCGTGATTCCAATCATTCTAGCATGGGTATCAAGGTAAAAATCATTGTTCTTTGGATGGCATACTTTGTTGTTAATGACAGTACCATGTAGCACATTGTCAGGAGATCCCTGCTGAAAAAACTTGGTATGATGGTTTTTCGTACAACAATAACCACAATCTTTAGGGTCCCACTTCTCGTCAAGGAACTTGCAAGCCTCAATAACTTGATTAAAACTTGATTGAATTGAGACTCGCTAACCCCATCCCTAAAAATAATGATTTAATCAGGTTTCCTCTTCCCTAAACTTGTATAGAAGTCTAAGACAGCTTCCTTCATGATACCGTCATCCACTTTGTCAGAAACTGGTTTTGAAGAAAGAATCTATCATTTTAAGCTTCAGAGACTGTGTATGGCCTGATGCCCCATAGCTGGAAATCAATGGCCACCGTCTGAAGCTAACCATCGCAGCTATTGACGGCACATCAGACTACTCAGGAAAGTCAAACAATGCACTCATTCCAAGGATGATGGTTGGAACCTTTGAAACAACTGGAATTGAAGGTGTTTGCCCCAGCGTAAGCATAGAGAGTAGGCGGTAGTTTCTTATGCCAATTTTTACCAGTCTCGGTCATCTTCTGTAATTTATTTTTTTCTTTTTTTTTTTTTTTTGGCAACCTTTGTTGTACTGTGGTATGGCGCATTATCTTTGAAAAGACTGCAAACTTTTGGCATTGTGCAGTTATATATAATTATTTTTTTTTGAAATGGATGACTTTTGACTTTGTAATATTGGCATATGAAGCTATCTCCCCCTCTTAATGGAGTAGTTGACATCCACAAAGATGAGTCATTGTCAACTTGAAACTTTTGACAAGCTCGGGCCCATAAAATACATGCCCCATAAGTCTTGACTCCTTTAAATTTGGCATTCATTGTACAACTGATGCGATCCCTTTCCATGGTGGACCAACAGTGCCCCAAAACCTCATGTTTATCCTGGAAATTGCAAATCCTCCAGCATGCGTCTTTGGACCATATTTTTGAATTCCCATAATAGTCTCAACAAGGTCTTGTTTTGTCTCCTCAGCTAATTCCAATTTCGCAATCTTTCCTTCCTCTAAGGCTATATTTCCTACCACCACTTCATGGGGTAAAAACCATTTTCAACAAATTCAGAAACAAGTTACAATTTCTGTCACCTTCAAAGTACTGAGATTCCTTTAAACACATATCGCACTCAAAAGGAACTCTGAATCTGTAATATCGTTGCCCGTGTCATTGATATCTAGGGATCTATGATGGGTACACAAAAGAATATATAAGGAATAAATGAATTCAAGAATGACTATTTACATGAAATGAAAATTTATGAAGAATGTCAAAGATCAAAAAAATCAGAATGAAAGAATATTTATTCGGATAAATAATAAAAGTATGTTTTATTGAAAATAAAAATGTCTGAACATGAGCCCACTTTTCAAAAGAAATCTCATTACTCTTAGGCTTTAGAGCAACAAGAGTGTTCTGAATATTACTCCGTAAAATTCCTAAAGATTACAGGAAGTTCTTCTGCAGTCCAATTGTTTAAAGAACTTCCTGGTTCGTAAGGGCGAATGCCCTCAAGGTTTCTTTGTTCAGTCCCTTCCTCATGTATGACATTGATGGGATGATTTTCATTTCCAAACACCCCCATCTCCAGGTAAGCTATCCCTCCTGATACAAAAGTCTAGGATATGTAAGGGAGCGTCTTCTTTTCGCTCAGTCGTGACCCTCTTCTCTCTTTCTTTCTCTTTTTAACCTTAATTAGGGTCTTTTTATGGATTTAAATGCATGTGATGTGATGCAATGCAAATGCATGAATGCAAAAGAAAAGAAGATGTTGATCTTGAATTCAATTCCATTAGAATAACTTTTCTAGAAAACAAATTTCTTTACATGAAAATAGATTACATATGTGGTCTTGCCCTTCATAGTCCAAGTAAATGCTGATCTTTTCTTCATGGTCGAATCCTATAAATTCTCTAAAAGATGCCTTTGCTAGCTCCTTGCTGCTTAATCTGAGTCTCGATCTCTTACTCGCTTATCTCCATAATACTCATCAAAAAGTGCCGGCTCTTGGATAATCTTCGTTGGCAATTAAATCAAGTCATGTATTCCTTCATGGACTTCCGGCTTTCTCTCGTCATGCTCTTGGATAACCTTTGTTGGCTTGAATCTCTGGCAATTACATCATGTATTCCTCCGTCGACTATCAGCTTTCTCTCGTCGTGTTTATTTGGACTATATTCGACCGCACTATAATCCATTTTATCAAGAAATTCATTTCCTTATGACAAACTATTCTATTTACGAATTGAATTTCGAATCAACACCTTCTTTTCTTTGATGTAATGTAATGTAAATGCATGAATGCAAAAAGGTGTCGATCTCGACTCAGTTTCATTTTAGAAAAAGTTATTTAAGGAACAAAAGTCTTTTTGTAAAACGGATTACAAATACGCTTTCGCTTGTAGGCCTAGAGTCTTAACCCTATCTAATAACAAAGCTAACTCTCGACCTCTATCTGAACTGCCCCGCTTTATATTGCTTTAGGATGAGTAACGGTGCATAGCCAACGACTCCTCAAATCCCAGAAAGAGGTACCCAATCAAAACTGCCGCAGTGATAAATGACTTCATTAGGAGTCATCCAAGGTGCTTTCCACAAAACCTCCTCCTCTCGAAGATTATGAAGAATATCCATCCACCTTTCTTCTGTAATATCGTCTCTCCTTGGTGTAGTTACTGCTTCCTTTAAGGGGGAATAACCCTCAAAGAACACTCGGCAATGAACCTTCTCTAGCTTCCAAAAGTGACTATGGAACCATACTAACAACAACTGTGCGCATCCAATGAATCTACTTCACTGGCTCTCCGACCTGTACTCAAGGATCTTATCGTCTCACCGAGATTGCGAGCACGGTGTGTTCTGCTTACTGCCGATCGAATAAATCCGCAATCGCCTCATCTATATGCCCCAATGCCTTTGGGAAAATTATCATGCTGTAAATACTCAAAGCTAGGACGTCGACCCTTTTCTTCACGTCTGGATGCGTCAATATCAAAATCCTCAACATGGTCCATGGAATACACTTACTATCACCCTTTTGCTACACACGAGCTACAGCCCACTGCTCACTCATTCCAGTAATCATTACCAACTTTTTCGTAAAATTTGGAAGGGTAGCAGGCCTAACGTAAGCCCTGTAACCCTGAATCATCGGGCAACGCAGTAAAGTCGTATACTCCTCTAAAGTAGGTACATGATCAACATCACCAAATGTAAAGCAACTATAAGCAGGGTTCCAGAACTGTACCATAGCTCGGAACAAGTGCCTATTTACTATAATGTCTAGCAAATAAGAAAGATCTCCATAAGTCTGAAAGAAAAGCTGTCTAGCCTCGTCATCCCATTGGGCCCAAATGTCCTTCATCTTCCGAAAATATTCTTTGTCGCACTGATACGAGTAAAGTCCCACAATTCTGATGTATATCCCTCGGTGACACTATCTCCTTTCTCTAACTGGGTTTTCTCTGACCACGCACAAACGGAAGAGTTGTCCTCCACTTTATTAAGGTATTTGTTCCTCATTACAAAACTTTCTAATCTAGAAATCGAGCCGTGAATCGACACCTTTAAATGTCAAACGATATGCAAGGACAGCAAAATAAAAATAGGTCAGTATCATATATATAAGAAAATGATAAACAAATATTTATAAGGGTAATTTTCTAAAGGTTATCATTATTTCCCTAAGGTAAGCACTTAAAGGTTCACTATATGAGTTTTAGCTCTAAAGCAAGGGTACCTGAACTAGCAGATTCCTCAGTCCTCACCCATTATAGGCTCATATAGACCAAGTTCAGTTCAGGGGGACACATTTCCCTATGGCCATACGGAGATGAAAATCTCACGAAGACATAGGTACAGATCCCGGAAGCAATCCACTAGCTCATACGAAGGTGAAAACCTCACAAAAGCTTAGCTTCTCACTCCCACTTAAGGGTGCGACCATAACGGTCATGCAAATGCAATGTGTGCGAGAAAAATAACAAATATATGCAGCAAACACATGAAAAAAAATCATAGTTTTCAAATCGAGTTTTCAAATTTTGATAAAAGACAGAAATCAATCAATTTTACGGCTTGACTCTCTTATTGGTCCCCAGTGGAGTCTCCAAGCTGTCGAAACCATTTTTAAAATCGCGTTTTGGAAAATGGGGATCGACTTTTGAAAAACGAAAACGGAAGTCGCCACCAATCTTTTTAGGTGTGATTGGATCACCTGATAAAATATTTTGTTTTAAAACATTAATTTTGGTCTACGAAAGTCGAGAAAACAGATTCGGGAGTCGGTTACGTACGAGGAAGGGTTAGCACCCTCGTAACGCCCAAAATTGGTACCTAATTGATTAGATTTATGTCTTAATGTCAAAAATTTGAAAGGATTTAAAAATAAGATCCCTTTTTTAAAACCGAAATTATTTAAGTTGAAAAATCGAGATTCCTTAGCTTCGAAAGAATACAAATATCACATCCAACATGATAGGACACGATATTCTTAAACTCTCGTAACTAAAATCATCTCATGATTTACAAAATCTATTTAGAAGGATACTTTAGGCATTTAGACAAACGGGAAATCGCAACCTAGCATGTTAGGGCACTATTTCCCGAATTCCTAAATACGAAAAACATTGCCTCATTTTAGAAAAACTTTTGGATAAAATATGAAAATTAAATGAAATATATTTTTTAAAATAATAATTTGAGTAAAATTTAAAAAATAATTTACTAAGAGTAATAATAAAAAAAATATTAAAAATGAAATAGTTTGATATGATACTAAAATTATTAAAAAAAATTAAAATATATAAAAAATTAGGGAAACATGGGTTAAATCAAAATAAAAAGGGTTGAAAAATGATAATATAATATAATATATATATATGCATAGAAAATATATATTTGAAAATAAACTATATAAAAAGGTTAAATATTATAATATATAAAATACATAATCAAATGTATAAAAGATAGGAATAAACATACATATTTGAAAAATGAAGAAATTAAAATAAAAAAAAAAGGTTGAAAAACTAAGATAGACGAAGAATAAAATAAGAACAAACCACAGAGAGTAAGAACACAAGAGGGAGAGAAATTTAAGAGAATGCTCTCAAGAATTGTTATTGTTTCCCTAAAACTCAAGTGATTTACAATGAAGGGAGAGGCCTCTATTTATAGTTGAGCCTCCCCAAATCCAACGGTACAGATCAATTACATCAACGGTTAAGATTAAAGGATATCTACAAATTAAATCTCCAACATTACAAAATCATATCTTCTAAGATTGTATATCATATCTAAGATTGCAATCATATATAAGATTGCAATCATATCTAAGATTGTATCATATCTAAGATTGTATATCACATTTAAGATTGCATATCATTGAAGATTATATTTCCATGTGAGTCAAGCTTGTAGATGGACCTTAAATCTTTTCAAGTAATGGGCCATTCCGATCGGGCCAAATTATATTTGTAATTCTGGACTGAACTTTGGACTTCATTTTTTTTGGGGTTTATTATTTTTGTTTTTGGACTTATTTCTGGGCCCGGGCAAAATTGAGTGTCTACATTATTTATTTGTTGTAGTTTCACCAACTATTTTCACGCGAACTATGTCTATAAAGTCAATAAAGGAGATATGGGATTATCTCAAGACTAAGTACGAGAGAGATGAGAGAACTCAAGGGATGCAAGTGTTGAATCTTGTACGTGATTTTGAGCTACAGAAGATGAAGGAGACTAAGACAGTCAAGAAGTATTCTAAAAGGCTCCTTAATATAGCTAATAAGGTCAAGCTGCTAGGTTCATCTCTAGCAGATTCAAGGATTGTGGAGAAAGTTCTTGTAGCAGTATCTGAAAGTTTTGAGGCTACCATCACCACCTTAGAGAACACGAAGGATATGTCAAAGATTACTTTGACAGAACTCTTAAGTGCTTTACAAGCACAAGAGTAAAGGCATGTAATGAGGCAAGAAGGGATCGTCGAAGGTGCCCTACCAGTTAAGCATCAAGATAATGGAAAGAAAAGGAGGCCAAAGAACAAAAAGATTCATGCTGTGAGTGGAGAATGCTCTGCATTTAAGAACAAAAGTAAAATTGGAAATAGAAGATCATGAGTAAAGTAGAATTATCTTCTATGTCAACATTATGGCAAGAAAGGTTGCCCTCTTTTCAAGTGTTGGAGAAGACCAGATGCAAAGTACAGCAAGTGTAACCAAATGGGACATGAAGCTATTATTTGTAAGTACAAAAATCAGTAACAAAGAGATGAAGCACAAGTGGCAAATCAAGAAGAAAAAGATCAGCATTTTGTTGCAACTTGTTTCACTAGTCATGAAACAAATGAAAGCTGGTTCATTGATGGTGGTTGCACTAATCATATAACACATGATAAAGAGTTGTTCAAAGAACTGAAGAGTATCGACTCCAAGAAGGTCAGAATTGGGAACGATGACTACATTACAGTCAAAGGAAATGGCACTTTAGCCATTACAAGGTATTCATGTACCAAGTTCATTACTGATGTTTTATATGTACCTAATATTGATAAAAACCTGTTTAGTGTTGGTCAATTAATAGAGAAGGGATTCAAAGTGAAGTTCATGGAAAATGCATCTATAATAGAGGATACTACAGGACAGAAGATGTTTGAAGTTAAGATGGCAGGTATGGGAGTTTTTTCTTCAATCTAGTGTAGGAAGAGCAATCAACTTTTCTAATCAAAGAAAGCCTCGCAATGCTATGGCATAAAAGGATCGAACACTATCACCATCAGGGGATACTGTATATGAAGACTAAAAGGATGGCAATTGATCTTTCGGAACTTGTTGATTACATACCGACATGTAAAGCTTGTCAATTTGGAAAAAAAAAAAGAAAGTCATCTCCCAAGATAGCATGGAGAGACACTTGTAAGTTTCAATTGATTCACACAAACATTTTTGGACCTCAAAGAACTCCTTCATTTACAGGTAGTCGATATTATGCTGCTTTTATTGATGATTTTACAAAAATGTGTTGGATTTTCTTCTTAAAATTCAAATCAGAAGTGGCTGGAGTATTTTGTAAATTCAAGAAGACTGGAAAACCAGAGTGGCAACCACATTCAAATATTGAGGTCTGATAATGGCAAGGAGTATACATTAGAAAATTTCAATGCATTTTGTGAAGAAGATGGCATTGAGCATCAGTTAACAGCTCCTTATACTCCGCAACAAATGGAGTTATTGAAAGGCAAAACAAATACATATTAGACATGAATTGATGTATATTGCATGAGAAAAATTTACCCAAAAAGTTCTGGGTAGAAGCAACTTATACCGCGGTTTTCCTGCAAAATAGTCTGCCCACAAAAGCGGTCAAGGATCAAAATCATATAAGGCTTGGTATGGTCATAAACCATCTTTAAATTTTCTCAAAATATTTGGTTGTTTGTGTTTCACTCACGTTTCACAGATCAAGAGAGACAAGTTAGCCAAAAAGGCACTTCCAAAAGTCTTTATCGGCTACAGTACTGTTGCAAAAGCTTATAAAATTTTCCAATCGCAGTCTGGGAAATTTGTTACAAGTAGAGATGTTCATTTCGTGGAAGATGAAGAGTGGAACTGGGATGAGAAAAGTGGCCAAAGCACAATAGATCTAAAGCTTAATTTTCCTGTTTCAACCACAGATAAAGGTGAAAATTGGCTAAATGAGTTGGGGGATGATGCTCCAACAAGGGGTACTAGGTTACTCATTGACATTTATGCAAGATGTAATATAGTTGTATGTGAAACCTGAAGATTTTGTCATAGCAATGAAAGACATAAAATGGGTGGTTGCAATGAATGAGGAGTTGTCTATGATTGAGAAAAACAAAACATGGGAGTTGGTTGTTCGACTCCATGATAGGAAGGTGATTGGAGTCAAGTGGGTGTACAGAAAACAAAACATGGGAGTTGGTTGATCGACTCCATGATAGGAAGGTGATTGGAGTCAAGTGGGTGTACAGAACCAAGCTTAATGCTGATGGCTCAATCAATAAGCATGAAGTAAGACTTGTGGCCAAAGGCTATGCACAAGTTTTTGGCGTGTACTATTCAGACTCCTTCGTAGCAAATGCTTTTTTGGACACTATAAGGCTTTTACTTGCTGTAGCTACTCAAATGAATTGGAGAGTGTATCAGCTTGATGTAAAATCATCTTTTTTAAATGGCACTTTGCAGGAAGAAATTTACGTTGAGCAGCCAGAAGGTTTTGTGAATAAAGGAGAGGAGGACAAGGTGTTTCTTCTAAAAAAGGCTCTTAATGGGCTGAAACAAGCTCCAAGAGCTTGGTACAGTAAAATAGATGATCATTTGCTGAGCTTAGGTTTTGGAAAAAATCTATCCGAGACTACTTTTTATGTCAAACGTCAGAATAATGATACTTTCATAGTCTCTCTTTGTGTTGATGATCTCTTGCTAATGGGAAATGATGTATAGTTGCTTGAGGAATTCAAGCAGGAGATAATGAAGGTTTTTTAGATGACATATCTCGGATTGATGTCCTTTTTTTCTTAAAATGGAAATTAAATAGCCTAAGCATAAAGTATTCATCTGTTAGAAAAAGTATGCGAAGGAAATCTTGAAGAAATTCAAACTTGAAGAATACAAGGAAGTGAGTACTCCTATGAATCAAAAGGAGAAGTTGTGTAAAGAAGACGGAGCTAATAAAGTTGCTGATGGATATCTTAGAAGTTTGATTGGTTGCTTAATGTATCTTACAGCAACACGTCCTGATATTTTAAATGATGCATTATGCCAGCGAATTGCAACTCAGGGCTGCCAAGAGAGTAGTTCGTTATATCAAAGGCACGAGTAATTTTGGTGTTAAATTCACATGAAACAAGGAGTTCAAGCTTGTTGGATTTTTTGATAGTGATTGGGGAGGTTCCATTTATGACTTGAGGATTACATCAGGCTATTGTTTTACTTTTGGATCTAGTGTCTTCTCATGGAGCTCGAAGAAGCAAGAAACTGTAGCTCAATCCACTGCTGAAGCAGAATTTGTTGCTGCAACAGTCACTGTTAATCAAGCTTTGTGGTTGAGAAAATTATTAAGTGATTTTAACCTTGAATAGAAGGAAAGCACAAAGATTTTCGTTGATAATCAAGCTGCCGTTGCAATTTCTCACAATCCAGTATTGAATTCATAAGAAGACTAAGCATTTCAACATTAAGCTTTTCTTTTTGAAGGAAGTACAAAAAGAAGGTAACATTATACTGGTTAATTGCAAAACAGAGGAGCAGGTTGTAGATATCTTCACGAAGCCACTCCTTGTAAGCAAATTTGAAGTTTTGAGAACAACACTTGGTGTTTGCAGCTCCTAGAGCAAGGAGTATTAGTTGATGTGTTTAGGACTGCTATTTTTAGTGTTTGTTTTTTTTAATGTTTGCTATTTTTAGGAGTTTTGTTTGAATTTATGTTTGATGCTTAACTTTAGGAACATATTGTTAGTGGATTGTTATTTTCACTTAGTATAAATTGTGAACCTTGCTAAATAATATTCCTCAGTTCAATTTTCTTCATCTGTTCAGTTTTCGTTTCTGATAAAATACCAACAAAAACTATTTAAATTAATTTCAATTATGTCATAGATAAATAAATAAAAACAAAAGAAATGTTTATTTATTTTGCATTTGATGCATTTATCAAATTATCATTTCCTCTTATAAACAATTCTCCAACATAGTCCAATTAATAAAGCAGATAATATCTCCCTCCCCCAAAAAAAAGAGCAAATTAAATCACATAAATTCTTCCTTCAAATTTAAAAAATAAATCACATAAATTCAATAAGTAAATCTCTTTTACGAGGAAAAATTATTCTCATAATTATGACGTTGAACAGAATGAGTTTCCCGCAGATATTTCTGATATTATTAGAATCAATTTATTTACATTTCTCTGTTTAAGCCAAATAATTGGTATTAAGCCGGAATTTAGTGGTGATTGTTATTCGGTAAGAGAGTGACGGAAGTGGCACCTGTGACCGTAGGGACAGATCTGACCAGCGAGGACCATTCGACAAGCCTGGGTCTTGTACCTTGGATGCCTAATAACAGGGCGTAACTCAGTGATGCCATGGGCAAATTGGCAATGCTCACCGTAAGGACATGACCCTATCTCTTCCCATTTATCACACAGTTCTGTCTTAGCCATTCCTTGATTGTATACATCCAATTCAATCGCCTTTTCTCTCCTCCACTCAGATGACACTTGCACCCCAAGCTGTAGATTTGCTGAGTTATTATTTATTTTCTTCATAAAGCCATAGTGTTTGCATGGCTAAGGTAAAAGTATTATGGATTAATCTATATTAAGAATTAAATTGCATTTTATTCGTCTATTTAAAAAAATGAGTAAATTAATTTCTGTATATTAGATCAAAAAATAAGCCGACTCTTCTACTAAAATTTTTATCTATTTCTATTATTAAAAACTGGTCTATATATGTTAGCATGAGGTAGACGTATCACACTCATATTATTGTTTGATTATTCCGTCAATCGCGCCAATTTTTAATAATATAAATTGATAAAATTTTTAATAAAAAGAATCAATTTACTTTTTAAACTAACATATGGAGACTAATTTAATCATTTTTTACATACCTGACTTTTAATACAAAAATCTTTATAATACATTTACTAAATAATAATACAAAAACTTAATAATAAGTTACATGATGTTTTTGACAATATTTTAAAATTCATTTATATTGTTAGATATGTATATACGCATTAAAGTTGGTGAAAAGAATAAAAAAATTTGAATTGTCTTTTAAGGAAATATTAATATATATATATATATATATATATATATATATATATATTTGAGAAATCGAGTTTTTTTTAAGGGAGTACAGATTTTTTATAAATGCTTTTATTTTAGTATAAATATCAATATTATATATTAAGTACTTCGTTGAATTAGTGTCACAAATTAACTAAACACTAAGCACCAATGGTTAGTTGAGTGATGGTGAAATATCCTTACTTTACAAAGTAAATTGTATTATTTTGATGATATTTCTTTTTCCATTTTATATAGAAAAATATACACGTAATAAAATTTAAACCCAGGCCTCTATAGTTTTCAACATCTATACTTTACCATTCAACTAAATCCTTATTTATTATTTAAAAATATATTTATTACATAATTTTGTTTCCTACATCATAGGTATGCCATAATCTAATTTAACTTATATTATTTTACTCTTTTTTTTCAACTGAATTTTTATAATTTCACGCTGCATTAATTCAATCAAATAAATTTACCAACAAACTTAATATGTAACGATATATATATTTATTTATTTTTCTACATATATCATTATCTATGATCTATATCTATAATTTATAAGTTATATAAAAGCATCGATTTGGAAAAACTTTTGAACAGACTTATATAACCTTTATTGTTTATTATATTATTAAATTTTTCATTTTAAATATTTTTACTATTAATAAGATTTATCAAATTTATAGTTTTAATATTATTAAAATAGTTGCTAATATTTACTTTATTGTACTTATAAATAAGAATTTATATTTTATTACATGAGTTTATATAATAAACAAAAAATAAAATTTTATATTAATTTATTTATATTTAAATTATTATTTTTATAAAAAAGTAAAAAATTATATTAATTTTGTTTTAAATAGAAAATTTTAATTATTTATATGAAAAGTAATTTTTTATTTCATATATAAAATTTTATAATATAATCTAATATATTATATTTATATTAATTATATGTTATCTATAAATTATTATCATCAACTTATTAACTATTAAGAAAAAAAAATTTGAATAGCGAAGAATTTAATTTATAACATATCCATTTTTACAGCCTTTTACAAATGCTTTAATAATCATGATTAGCAGTTTTTTATTAGCAGTAAATTTTCATTATTAAAATAATTTATATATGTTAATTTAATTACACAAAGTAAAATTATATTGTATATTGAATATGGTAAAAATTATAGGCGAATCTAGGGGGCTGGTAGGGGCCTAGTCCCCCTAAAATGGAAAAATGTTATTTAAGTACTTTAAAAAATTTTAAAATTTTAAATTAGCAAAGATAAAATTACACTTTGGTCCCCCTTAAAATTATAAAAATTTGATTTAATCTTTTTATAAAGATATAGACTATTAAAAATTAAAATTTCATTTTATCCATAAAAATTTTTCTGACTTTATCCTGGTAAAAACAATTTAATTATGAATTGAATTTTTATTATCGTAATATTTGCATGGTTAAGTAAGTAGTTTTTTATTATATTTCACACCCTCTACATAAAATAAATATATACTTTTTGAAAAAAAAGAAAGAATAGTTATCTTTAAAAAAAAATGAAAGTTTATTAATAAAAGCCGACTAAAGTAGTATGTAATCTTTGTAAAAAGAATATAAACATTAAAAATTTATAAATACCTTACTATATTGTTATTTAGTGGATGATTTATTGATTCTATTGTATTTTTCTTGGTTAAATATAATTTGACTTATTCAGCACTAAACTTAATCATATATTTTATTATTAGTATAGATAAATAAATATGGGTGGAGAAATAAAAATATCATAAATACAAAACTTTAAGTTGTAGTCTATTGGTTAGGTGAATCTCTATTTTAGGAATAGTAAAGGTTCGAATTCTCATTGTATAAAAAAGAATTATGGATATGATCAAAAATAGACTTATTCATAGGTTAACTATCCAACAACGCCAAAAGGTTCGCCCAAAATTTATAGTAATATATAATGTAAACATTTAAAAAAAAGTTAAGAGTGAGCCTAAAATGAACTTAGGTTAGGCATTTTACAAATATGAAGGAGTTTGAGCAAAATTTTAAGTTCATATTTCAAGCAGGGCCGAACTTGGGCAAATATAAAGTATATTAATATCATGCTTAAGTCTAACTCGACCTATTCTAAACCCGATCCGATCGACCCATGAACATCTCTAACTAAAATTAAATATATAAAAAAAAATCCTTTTTGCGAATATTTAATTTAATTTGCAACATTCATTTTTTTTTAAAATTTAATAAAATTAACTATATATAAAAGGAAGGCCATAATAATGGACACTTGTCCATTGTTTATATATATATATATATAAAACAATAATCTCTCTATCTTTTATATTATAGGAATGGTTAAATTTTAATTTTATCCTTATATTTCGTTTAAATTTAAGATTTAATTTATATACATTAATTTTGACATAATTTGGTGCCTTAACTTTTATAACATTATTAGTTAATCTAAATATTCTATTCTAATTAAAATGATGTGGTTAATTTTTAAGAATTGTTAGCACCATTAAAATTTTGTATTAAATTTAGGTCCATTACATTTTTTTTGTTACATGGATACCTAAATTTTTAAATTTAAAAAATAGGGGACTAAATCCTTAAAAATAAAAGTATGAAAATTAAATTCTAAATTGTAACCTTTAAATTTTTACTCTAGGATTTAGTTAAAAAATAAATAATTAACCCAACGCAAAGTGTCACATCTAAAAATTTAACTATGAATAAGATAATTATTTATATTAAAAATTTGGCAAGCCTTCTATGTGAGTAAAAACTAAAAAATTAGAAATACATGGAAAAATAGTTATTCCTATTTATTAAAAAAAAAAAAAAAGGCAAACTACATTAGTAGTCATTCAATTATGGTTTTTTTAGTCACTCAACTATGAAAAGTTATAAAATGGTCACTCAACTATTCAATTTTGTCTTTTTGAACACCCAAATATCTTAGATATTTGAGTGTTTTCATTTTTACGTTAGTTCGATGCTGACCAAAAAAATATAAAATTAAATAGTTGAGTGACCAAAAAAAGTTTATTAATAGTTAGGTGACCATTTTGTAATTATTCATAGTTGGGTGATAAAAAATGAAAGAAACCAAAGTTGAGTGACCTCTACCATAATTTACCCTTAAAAAAATAGGAAGCTAGAAAAAAAATATATTTTTTTTTTTGCAAAGGGTTAATTTTAATTTAAAAATAATAAAATTCATATAAATATATATCTCTTTATAGTTATATATTTTTGTTCTAGAATTTGAGTTTTTTTTTTAATTTATTGATTAACTTACTACTCATATCAAATTCAATAATTTTTTAAAGTTTAATCTAAATTTATATAATTCATACTATTATTTAACCTTTAATTGAGTTGGTGTCACTAGTCAACTGAATAACAATACAGTTGAAAAATTACTAAACTATCTTTACATATTTTGAAATAAGTTATATTCTAACAAGGGTGGATTTTTGTTTCAATAAAACCAGAATAAAATTTGCATATGTTGAAATTTGAACTTATGCCACCAATATTTATAAAATGTTTTCTTTACCATTTCAATTAAATATTTATTTTGATATTTTTATACATTTCAATGGTATTACACAAATTTTCACTTACATTGTTTGTACATATTAATAATGCTGTTAATTGAGATAGTGTCACAAATCAACTTAATATCAACTCAAGAAAAATTGACAATACTATGATGAAAAATAGAGTGCATTTAAAATTCTTAATTTGATGTATTTACTTATTTAAATTTTATTTTACTCACAATTTAAATTAATTTTTATTTTAATTTCATACATATTGCATATGTGTTATTATTAATAGTTTATTTTTAAATACACCCTTTTATTTTAAATATATAATTTTTACATGAATACATATGTGATAGAATTTCTTGTATATATTTAAATCATTGTAAAAACAAACTAAGTTACATCAATGTAATTGAAAAAAAAATCAGATATAATTACTTTTTAAAATATAAAATCAAGATCATTTTCTCTTCATATGTAAAAAAAATTATTCATATTTTATTTCGAAAATAGTATCCATGTTTTTTAATGTATTGTGTTTATATATAAAATTGTCAACTTGATCATTTCTCTCGCTGGCAGGAAATGAAAAAAAAACAAAAAAACCAATTAACTCACCAACGGATTAACGACTCGCTGCTGGTTTCTCGGACCTTGTTGGTGGTTGAGCTTAAGATAATTACTTGACCTCACCGAAACGCTCTTCGGCAGTTCTTTGCGTTGCAGGTTTCGGTTATTCATGACAGCCATGGATGAGAGATTCAAGAGCTTGATCAACTCATTGTTGGCCACGAGAAGATCGCTATTTTCTCTACGTAGCGTCTCAATGTCTCTATTGAGAGCTTGGAGACGAGCAAAGCAAATGTTATAGTGGTCGCAAAGTTGGTCGTACTCGAGGACAAGACGAGCCTGGTTGAGGCGGTGTTTGGTGGCTATGGCGTCGGATGTGAGGTTGAGATTAAGGTGGGGGTCATTGGATGAAGAGGAAGAGCAAGAGGAAGGCGAGAGGGGAAGGGAATGAGGTGGGAATATGAAGTTGTACATTGAAGAGAAGTCGGCTGCTATATCTTGATGGCACTGTTGGTGGTTGGTTTGAAATGGCGATGGTGATACATAGTTTTGGTCGTAGATGGTGGCACATGAGGTGGCTGTGGCGGCGAAAATGGTGTCTTGATCAGAAGATAAAGATGTTATTTTCTCCATGATGAATATCGTGCTGCACTAGGTAAAATCAAGACCAAGCATCAAAGTAGAAAATAAATTAGACCATGTATAGAAACAAAGATGAAATCATTTTTATATTATAAGGTCTGGTTTCTAACCCAAATTTTGTACCTAGGAATTTTCCAATTTAGAAGGAGGAAGGATTGAAAAATCCCTTGAAATCCCAATAAGGAATCTTGAATAAATAGTAAAAAAAAAAAAAAAGCCAAAGGGGATGTGGAACAGTTGGCGTAGAAGGAAGAAAAGGGTGAGAAAAAGGGAATAAAATATAGAGATTTTTATATGGGAAGAGAAAGTGTTTGGTTGGGGAGAATGTTTTGGCGTAGTATGAAAGAAAGTGAGTTGGAGAAGAGATTGGTTAAGAGGGGATTTTGTTTCCTTATTTTTGCTTACTATCATTGAGTTGGCTAAGATTAAGAGAGATGCTTTTTTGAATGCCATTTTTAAGTAAGGTTAATAATTATCATTGTTTTGTTGCTTCTATTTCACAGCTTTAACTAACCATGGCCCCCCTCGTCAATCAACATATATATATGTTGCCTAATATCTTATTCCATAATCAACAACCACTACCACTACCACTAGTCTAATCTAACTTTATATTTGGATTGAATTTTCCAAAATTTTTTTTAAAAAAAGTCAATCTAAAAAAAATGGACGTTTTAAAGGAAATGAAATAGGGTGCGTTGTTTTAGTAAAAATGAGTTTGGAACGGTAAACGAAAGGAAAGGATAATGAAAATTTCTGTTAAATTATGCAAGGAGATTGAGAAGATATGCTATATTATACATATTGGGAAAGGATGGTATGAAATAAAGAACTACATCATTTTGTATCTTTTACTAATTATTTAATATCATTTCAATAATTTTTTCTATGTAATTGACAAATCATTTTCATAATTTTTTAACTTGGATCCTAAACCTTGAACCTTAACCCCTGAACCTTAGACCCTTGACTATAGACCCTAAACCTTAGACCACAGACCCTAAATCTTAGATACTAAACCCTAGACCCTTGACCCTAAACCTTAGGTTCATGGTCTAGGGTCCAAGGTCTAGGGTTTAGGGTTCAAGGTCCAAGGTCTAGATTTCAAGGTTTAAGGTTCAAGATACAAGGTTTAGGGTTCAAAGTCCAGGTTTTAAAGTTCAAGATCCAAAGTCTAGGTTTAATGTTCAGGGTCCAAGGTTTGGAATCTAGGGTCTAAGGTTGAGGGTTTAGGGTTCAAAGTTCAAAGTCTGGAGTCTAGAGTCTAGGGTTTCTAGGTACATGGTCTAGAGCGCAAGGTTTAGGTTAAAAAAATTACCAAAATGATGTTTCAATAACATGAAAAAAGATGCTGAAATAACATTAAATAATTGGTAAAGGATATAGGATGATGTGGCATCTCTATTTCATACAATCCTTTTAGAATATTTGGTAAGGGATACAGGATGATGTGTCATCTTTGTTTCATACAATCCTTTCCCTATAGGTTTTTATGATTGGATTGGTGTAGAATTATTATGTGATACTAATATAATTTATGTTTTTTGAATTCAATTCTATTTGAAATATGAGTTTTAAATTTTATCTAAATTTGTCCATATTTTTTATTAGTTTAATCTAAATCTATTTTAATTTCATCCATATTTTTTAATTTTCCTTTAAAATTAATTTATGCCATTTTTAATTTGATATTTAATAAATATATATTTTATTAAAATTTTAAATCTAAAACATTATAATATTATATATTAATAATGATTTAATTTTTATTATGATATAAATAATATAATATAATATAACATGTTACAATATTAAAAAACACGTGAGGTCGAACTCCAACCTTATATTATTGGAACACAAACAGAGTACATTCTCTCTCTTCCTTTTTTTTTCTTTTTCTTTTTTTTTTTTTTTGTGACAGTTCATTTTGAACTTAAATAAATAACCAGATTCAAACTTGTAACCCGACCTTAAACAAGTATATGCTATAATACATTGATCGTAGTATGCCTATTTGATTTATTTTGTAAAATTTCGAAAAAGAAGATGTATCGATGTCAATGTATTTCAACATGTTGTTTCAATTTTATTAGTAGTTGTCAAAGAACTATATATTTCTCTTTTTCCATTTTTTAATAAAATATATACTATAAACTCGTACAAATGTACTTTTATTTTATATATATATAAAATATTATAAGATAAACTATCTAGTTAGTTGGTCACTCAACTTTTAAATCGCTTTTGTTTTGATTATTCATAATAAAATCCTTGTAATTTTGTCACCCAATTTTTAAAGCACTTTTATTTTAGTTACCCAACCATTAAACCTCTAATAGTAGTTGACTTGTGCACGCCACATCATATTTACACTTTCATTTTGGTCACCCACAAAAATGTCTTTTTTTGAAGTATTGATTGAGGTAAAAAAAAAACGATTAAAGTGAAAAAGCGATAAAAACTAAAATAATGTATTAAAAAATTATTAAATTATACTTGTTTATCCCATTGCCAAAAATTTTAAATTTTAAATTTCTTTAATATTGAAATTTTAAAACATTAAAATCAATTAAATAACTTGTTGGAAATTTTTTATCCCTTGATAATATCAACCAATTTGTTACTCTAAAAATTAAATTAATTAATTTAATTTCCTTTTAAATTTTAAAATTTTATTTTATGTTTCCAGATTATTCTTAAGGAAATCAACTCAAAAAACTCATATTTAATAATTGTCTCATAAACTTAATTTTCTTTTGATTATATAATCTTGGATCTTCTGCTAAGCTAAATGCAAAGAAAAACCTTGCAATTAATTTAATGTTTGTTCTTCATTTGGGTAAAGAAGTGATGAAAATATTTTTAAGTATTGTTTGGCATGAAAAATTAAATTAACTAATTGCAAGAATTTTTCTTTACTTTTACCTTAGCATGGAAAATTCAATATCATATAATCAAAAGAAATTTGGGTTTCGTAGACAACTATTAAATACAAGTTATTTGAGTTTATTTTAATTTAGAAACATAAAAAAAATTTAAAATTTAGAAGGAGATTAAATTAAGTAATTTAATATTATATTAACAAACTAGCTAACACTATCAAGGTATATTTTTTTCAATAATTTATTTAATTGATTTTGATGTTTTGAAATTTAAAATTTCAATATTAAATGAACAAAAATTTGGAGCTTCTAGCAATGGGGTAAACAAGTACAATTCGACAATTTTTTAAAGCATTATTTTAGTTTCTACCTCTTTTTCACTTTAATCCTTAATGTTTTCTACCCCAATCAATACTTAAAAAAAAAGGATAATTTTTTGGGTGACTAAAATGAAAGCGACTTAGAAGTTGGGTGACCAAAATGAAAGTGTAAACATGATATGGTTTGTACAGTTAACAACCATTAAATATTTAACGATTGGGTGACTAAAATGAAAACGTCCCAAAAGTTATGTAACACCCTCAATCTAATCCGATTTGCCGGATCCGGATCTTGGACCTTACAACGAATACAGACACAAACTTTGTCTACATATACGAATTACAATCAATTATAACTTATTTAATTACAAAATTTCTAACTTGAATACATGAGCATGTACAAGAAGTGAATACAACTACAATACCTGATAATTAAAATACAACTATATTTAATTTGAAGTCTTAATCTATTACATACACCCCCAAAGTATGGAATACTCAGTGACAATTCATACTTGAATGCATTGCCAAACTTGCTCTCTATGAATAATAACCTGATACGCCCTTTCCTTTAGCGTAATCCTAACATTGTTCCTCCTGGTGTACTCACATTCAACTTAAAACAAAAGCATACAATTCATATAAGCTCATAAGAACTTATTGAGAGAAATGTCCTTTACCTACGCAATAGTTGCTCATTGTTACTGATGAATCTTTATGACGATCTCAATGTTCTTGTCCTTCAACTTGTCTCTAGCGAATGCTTTTCTCAAATTTCGTTCTCCATTCATTATAAATTAACATGCCTTACTCTGAAATCATTACTTGCTCATCAACATCTCTAATACATCACTTACATTCTTCAATATGACCTTTCATAAATTTTTATCCATTACTTTTCCCGAGGTCCTTACAACCGAAACACCGTTACTCTTGCATACATAACTCTAAGCCATTGTTTAATCACAATTCGTGAATAATCATGTACACAAATAGCAGATACCTCATTCAAATATCAAATTTAGAGTCCTTACTCAGAAAGCACCTTTCTTAAGTTAACCCATCACCTCTCTATATCTATTCAATTCATTATTCACAATTAAATCATGGTCTTGTTTATTTCTTTACCATAACCCATAGAGACATTGTTCCTTGTTGATCATTCTGATCACACTTGCGAACCATATTGAACGCACTAAAACGATTTAATACAGAGTCTGCCAAAAGAATCCTTCCTTTAGGGTACATACCATTGAGAGCCTTACTATGATATGCCACAATAGCACTGTTTTCATAATTCACCATGTAAGTCGTTCTTTCAAAGTGCGTCACAAGGGCTTATCTCTTAGATTATTACCACCAAGTGTAACACCCCTAACCTATATCTGTCGCCGGAGTAAGGTTACTAAGTATTATCGATTAATACATATCATTTAACATACATAACTCATACATTTATGCATTCATATTCAAATACCATTCAACACAATCATATTGTCCCTTATAAGGCTTACGAGACCTTAAACATGCTTTAGAAGTGGTTCGGGACTAAATCGATAACATATGAAAATTTTGGAAACTTAAAAAAATTTCAACATTTCAAGGGTCACACACACGTGTGAACAAGCTGTGTGCCTCACACAGCTAATAAACACGCCCGTGTCACAGACCGTGTGGAAATAGGGCATACATACTGACTTAGGTCACACGGCCGACCACACGCCTGTGTGTCTAGCCCGTGTGCCCTTCGAAATGGCCACACACACCCGTGTACCAGGCTGTGTGCTAGGCTGTGCCAAACCTGTAGGGTATACTGACTTATGCAACACGGCCAAGTCACACACCCGTGTGCTAGCTGTATGCTAATTAAGGAACATACTGACTTGTGCCACACGACCGGTCACACGCCCATGTGTAAGACAGTGTGGAGCATACTGACTTCATTTTTAATTCAACACCAGGGGACACATGGCCGAGACACTCGCCCGTGTCTCTGCTCGTTTGGACAAAAATAGGCTATTTGTAAAGCCATTTTGTCACCCTATTTTCACATACATGCACATGCATAAAATTTCATTAATTCATAACTCAATAGGCAGCTATTCAAATACATTTCATACATATATGATACCAATTCATCATAGTATTCAAATACCTAATTAACATCATGAATTTTCCATTTTATCAACCATTTACCAAAACTACCAAAACATAACATCAAGTTTAGCCAAATCACATGGCTTAACCTATACAAAAAATGTACCAAAACCATAATCCCAAGTAACCATAATTAACACCATTATAACTAGCCTATACATGCCATATTTACAATTATCCACAAGTTCAAAAGTACCAATCGGCAATTGGATAGTGTGATGTGAAACTCTGACTTGTCTGAAACGAGCGAGCTAACGAACCACTATAAAACATAGAAAAAGATACAGAGTAAGCTTTATAGCTTAGTAAGCCCATATCATTCAAAATTAAACTTACCATTTATACCAAATCAAGATAAATACATGAAATCATACATTATCTCAATTCAATACTCAATATATATATCATACCAAATTCATATATCATGGACATCATATTCAACATTTCATTCTCAATCATATAATCAATAATTCACTCAATAACAGTACTCATCAGTATAAACAATATTTATGCCCGTTGAACCCATTAGAACTTCAAAGAATACTCGGGTGATATACATCAGTATTCTATCAATTCATTATCATTTCCACTCTTTTGAGCCATAATCGATAAGCTCCTCCTGAGCTGATGGACAGTAAGCTCTATTGAGCTGAAATAGTAAGCTCATACGAGCTGAAAATAGTAAGCTTTTACGAGCTGATATATCGATAAGCTCATACGAGCTATGGTGAGTCCACAACAAATGTAGGAGCTCGACCAAAATGGTAACCCTAGTGACATGTCACTCGTATCCTACGAATTCATGCGGTTCAAACGGGGCTCGATAACCATCAATCTATATCAATTAGGCGCTCGAATTCCAAGTATATTAATTCCTTAATTATATACATACATTTCAAATAAATACAAGTATTTAAAAGTTTGATTCTAGTTATACGAACTTACCTCGAGTTGCTCGAATGGAAACTATCGACTATTCGTTTACTTTTCTTTTTCCCCAATCTAATCCTGATCTTGGCTTATCTTGATCTATATATTATCAAATTCAGTACATTCAGTATTTAATCAATTCAATTTAGCCCATAAATCATATTTTGGCAAATTTACACATTTCCCCCAAACTTTCCTATATTTACAAATTAGTCCTTATCACATAAAATTGCAAATTTCATGCAATTTAATGCCACCCATGCTTAGCCAAATTTACTACATGTCATTAGCAGCCCATATTTTCAATTTATTCACACTTTTAACCACCATATTTTACATTTTCATAATTTAATCCTTATTTTGCATTTTTGTCAAAAATCACTTTACAAAACTAGTTTAACTATTAACAAATATTCAAAATCCATCATTAACCATCAAATTACTTAAGCATTCAACAATGGAAACATGATAAATCTTTAAAAATTTCAAAATTTAAGGTACGGGCTAGCTAGAATACGAAGCAACGATATCAAAAACATAAAAATCATTAAAAACAGATAAAAAATCGTAGCTTAATTTCTCAAAATAGCTTGGCCGAATGAAGAAAGTAAAAAATGGTGTTTTATTCAGCCTAATTTCGGTTGATGATGATGAATGGAGAAAGAATTTTGTTTTGTTTTATTATAATTAACCTTAATTACCAATTTACCTTAATAACCTTTAAAAATATTATAAATTACACCATTTGCCATGCTATCATCATCCACTAAACTATAAATGACATATTCACCACTTAAGGACCTTTACTTTAAGGTTCTATAACTATTAGACACTTTTAGCTAATAGAATATGATAAACTGTAATTTATACATATTTTCATCCCTCGCTTAACACGTTTATGAATGATTTCTCCTTAGATTTGGTGAATTTGATGCTCCTAATCCTTTAATTTCATGTTTTATACTTAGGTGAGCATAGGAGAACAAAAAGAACGAGAAACGGGCCAAAAACGAAGAAAATGGGCCGACTAAGGAAAACAACATGGCCTGAACTTCCTCACACGGGCGGAACACACGCCCGTGCCATTCTAACAGGCTCGACCATGGCCCAAATCAACCTCAGCACGGGCGTGTTGATATCTCAGCCTCGACCACGGCCTAAAGTAATCGCACAAGGGCGAGTCACACGGGCGTGTCCCTGCCAAACCCTAGCTAAGTTCCATTCGAAAAAGGGCAAGTTTGAGGGCTTTTAGGCATTCTAAAGCCTATTTAAACACCCTAGAGGAAGACTAAAAGGGAGACGGAGAATAGGGGGTAAGGAATTACTCCAAAGAAGCCGTTTGATCTATCTCAGAAGCCAGATTCATCATTAAGACTGAAAATCTCTCCTCAATTTCCCTTCAGGAGTCTTGGGTTTTCTTTATGTTTTGTATTTTTTATTCCTCTGAGATGTTTTCTTATTTAGTTATGAACTAAAACCCCTAAATACCTAAGGGGGATGAAACCTAAGACGAATCTTGTTATTATTTTCTGAATTGTATGATAAATATTTGACTTGTTCTTAATTCTTGTTTTGGTATTTCAGGATATCGATTCAAATTAATGCTCTTAGTTGGAGGATGAATAGTCCCTGGCTAAGAGTAACTTTGTCATAATTAAGCTGAGTTGATTGCGTGCCTAGAGGTAGGGTGACAAGATTTTGTCGGATTAGGGTGAAACCTAATAAGGGGATCCATAGATCGAGTTAATGCAACCCTAGGGTGTTAATTAGAGAAAAGTCTCAGTTATTCAACCTAGGGATTAGACGTTATTAGTCTTGAATAGGGATAATAACATAACTTAGGGATTTCTACGGAACAAGTTAAATGAATAAATCGTCTGGTTCGGAGCCAAAATAACAAGTAAAGTCTAGGTGGATTTTTCCTTAGGTATTGTCCTAAATCAATCGTTTTTCCCAAAAGTAATTCCCCAATTCTATTTTCTGCAATTTCTTAGTTTAGTTAATTAGTTAGTTAAAACAAACCCCTTTATTCTTAGGCTAGATAATAAAAAGACGGTCATTACTAGTACTTTTAGTCCTTTGGGTTTGACAATCCGATCTTGCTAAAGCTATACTACGGTTCGATAGGTACACTTGCCTACATCGTGATAATAGTTAGTTTCAAGAATGATTAATTATAAATTTATAAAACTTATCACGAAAAATCACGATTAAGTTTTTGCCGCCGTTACCGGGGACGAAAATATTAGGAACACTCAATTTTTCTTACTTTAGCCATTTATTTTTCTTGCAAATTAATTTTATTTTATTTGTTTTGTTTTACTAATTTTCTTTTTCTTTCTTCTAGCAAGTTCTTATAGTTTATAACTAGAACGAACCCGTCAGGACCACTGCTTTTTGACGAAGAGATCGATCGCACAGCTCGTAGAAACTGACGAGAAATAAGGTGAAGCTTAAGATACACAGAGGAAGAGCAAGAGGACGATATCTCAACTACAACCGAGGAGATGGCTAAAAATCAAGATAATCAGCTACCTCTTGCAATACCTGCTGAATTAGTAAGTCAGAATCCTGCTCCCTGTACTATGTATGATTATGCTAAACCTAATTTAACAGGAACTGAGTCAAGTATGTTTAGGCCTGCTATTGCTGCAAATAATTTTGAACTGAAACCTAATACGATTCAAATGATACAACAATTTGTTCAGTTTGATGGTTTACAGGATGAGAATCCTAACACTCACTTGGCAAATTTTCTGGAAATCTGTGACACTTTTAAAATTAATGGCGTCTCTGATGAAGCCATTCGTCTTCGGTTATTCCCTTTTTCACTAAGGAACAAGGCTAAACAGTGGTTGAACTCGTTACCACGAGGGTCCATCACTACTTGGGAAAAAATGACTGAAAATTTTTTATTAAAATATTTTTCGCCAGCTAAGACAGCTAAATTACGTAATGATATCTCTTCTTTTGTGCAGATGGATTTAGAAACACTTTACTATGCATGGGAGAGATACAAGGACCTACTGCGAAGGTGCCCTCACCATGGGTTACCCCTATGGTTGCAAGTTCAAATGTTCTACAATGGTGTGAATCCCTCGACATGACAAATAATTGACGTAGTCGCTGGTGGAACCATCAACAACAAAACACCTTAAGAGGCTTACGAATTTATTAAGAAGATGTCACTGAATAGCTATCAGTGGCAAGTCACGAGGACTAAACCAACTAAAACAGTAAGCATTTATAACGTCGACTCGGTTACTATGCTGTCAAATCAGGTAGAACTTCTGAATAAAAAGATTGATGGCTTGCTTGGTTCTACGCAGGTACATCCAGTGATGAGGTGTGATTCAAGTGGAGGAGGTGTGCATACAGAATATCAACCATTCAATCCTACAACCGAAGAGGAACAAGTCAACTATATGGGTAATAATAACTTTAAATCTCAAAATAACCCATACAGTAATACTTATAATGCAGGTTGGAGGAGCCACTCAAAATTTTCCTAGGGTGGTCAAGGGAATCAAAGGCTACAATATCCTCCAGGTTTTCAACAGCCACCTTATCAACAGGAAAAGAAACTGAACCTTGAAGAGATGCTATCCAAATTCATCTCAGTGTCAGAAACCCGTTTCCAGAGTACCAAGACAGCACTTAAAAATCAACAAGCGTTGATCCAGGGGCTCGAGACTCAGATAGGCTAGCTGTCCAAACTAATCTCCGAACGACCACAAGGTAGCTTGCCAAGCAATACTGAACCTAACCCAAGGGAATAGCTTAATGCAATTAATGTTCAAGATGAAGAAGGATTCGTTGAGCCTGAGCCAGAACCGAGGCAAGAAACTGTGGTGAGCAAAGGCAAAGGTGAGGCAAGTCATAATGAAAACAAAACGGTGAGTGTAGAATATAAACCTCGAGTGTCATACCCTAATGCGACAAGGAAAGACCGCTCAGATGAACAATTTGGTAAATTCCTTAAACTCTTAAAAAATTACATATTAACTTATAGTTTATTGAAGCTCTCTCGCAGATGCCGAACGCAAAGAAATTTTTAAGGGAGCTTTTAGCAAATAAGTGGAAATTGGACGAGGCGTCGCATGTGGAGTTAAATGCAGCTTGCTCAGCTATTCTACAGAATAAGCTGCCCAACAAGTTAAAAGATCCTGTGAGTTTTACAATTCCTTGCTTAATTGGTAGTTTAGATGTTAATAATGCATTAGCTGATTTAGGGGCTAGTATTAACGTCATGCCTTATAAAATGTTTAAACAACTAGGTCTTGGGAAACCCAAACAGACTAGGATGAGCATTCAATTAGCAGATAAAACTATAAGATTTCCTAGGGGTATTATTAAAGATGTGCTAGTTAAAATTGATAAATTTATATTTCCCGTTAACTTCATTGTTTTAGACATAGAAGAGGATAACAATACCCTTTTGATTTTAGGGAGGCCCTTTTTAGCAACTGCTGAAACGATTATTGATGTTGGCACAGGTGAACTCACACTTTGTGTGGGAGACGAAACAATCACCCTTCAAGCTCGCAATTCTGGCAACACATCGAAAATTGAAGGTGATTGTATAAACCATTCTACTAAAACTGACAATATGACGCAACTTACTTTGCAGGAAATGAGTTTGAAGGAAGTACACGAACCATTTTCCAGCAACAATATAAGACCTAGTCGTGAAGAACGAAGGCTGCAAATAGAGGAGCTAGATGAATGGCGAACACATAAACCAATAACACACAATAAACCAAAACTACGCCAAAACGAGCTCGATACCTCTCCAATTCAACTTAAGGTTAGAGATAAAGTCTTACTAGATGCCGCAGATCCTCACATTGTCACTGCAGAACCGAATGAAGAAATCCTTCTTACGGTACTTAGTATTTTCCCATTCGGTACAGTCGAGGTAAGTTATCCCAAGTTCGACACTTTTAAGGTAAACAACACCCGTCTAAAACCTTATTTTGATGAAATTGATAGCAGGAATGAGGAGTATAAACTCCTCGAACCACCATGACCATTCAACGGAGAGGTAAGTCGAGCTTAGACTATAAATAAGCGCTTCTCGGGAGGCAACCTGAGCACTCACTGTATTAAATTTTTTAAATTTTAGTGTTTAACACCTAACTTACTAACAGATCTCTTGAATACAGGTTTACCGCACCCACACGGCCAAGCACACGGGCTTGCTTAGGACTGTGTGGAAACAGGGTAAAGATTTCCCCAAAACACGGGCTACGATAAATCGTCATGGCCGTGCGACATGGCCGTGGGCGAACCTGCCAAAACAACACGGGTGTACGACACGCCCGTGCCCTAGGACCGTGGTTGAAATTGGGAAACTAGCACGGGAGTACGACACGCCCGTGTCTAGTACCCGTGGTCGAACCTGTTAAATTAACACGGGTGTGCGCATAGGTACATGGGCGTGGGAGAAGCGAACTACATCATACACGGACGTGCATTACGATCATGCAGCCACACGGCCAAGACACACGGGTGTGTCTTAAGGCTGTGTTACGAACTATCAGTTCGCGACAAACACAGGCTGGACACGAACCACAGGGGCATGTGAGACGGCCGTGCCACTTACAAAATTAGATTATTTCTCTTATTTTTACTTTTATTCTTAGTTATTTTTTGATTCACGTATTCTTTAGACGCAACTTATCTTTATGATTATTATCAGATTATTTCTTCCTCAGAATAATTCCTTCAATCCAGCTTTATTGTCAATTCTTGCTTTCGCCAAACTAGGGAGTTCATTCGTTTAACACTCAGGAAGTTTCAATTCTCTCCCTATCTTATGATCTTATATTTATTTTTCTATATATCTATCTTTGTACATTGAGGGCAATGTACATCTTAAGTGTGGAGGGGTACTCATTTCATTATCAGAAAAATCCCTGAATGTTGTCTTGTTCTCTTATACATCTCTCATATCATGTTTAGGATGAATTTTAATTGACTTATGATTTTTATTGATATATCTTGAATTAAAACATAGGCATCCATGCATTGATTATTTAAACTTTAAGACATTAGAAAATTAAGCATGATAAGTTGATTTTTAAGAATTTAAAATCTTAGGTTGTTTCCCCAAGTCTAGGTATTATCTTGAATTTAATTCCACAAGTTTAAACATCAAAAAGCCATAATTTTTGTGAGATTATTAAGCCTTTAAGAGCATCTATTATTTCTTTCATGCTCACTTTTATTATTGCTTTGAGTGTGTCAATATCGAATTGTTATTCTAGAACTTGCTTGATTATGCATGTCAAGAACACACAATTTGATTTGATATGTCAAGATGATAGAGGCACTTAGGATTAACCCACTCATGCCATGAAAAGCCTACCTCCACCATTAACCCTTAGTAAACCCCTTTGAGCTTAACAAACCATTCATTGTATTACCCTTAATATTAACCCTTAACCCATTATTGTTGAAATCCCCTCAATTAATTTGATCCCTATTTTTGTCGAGGTTCGATTTGAATAAATTGCTTAGCTATGTCTTGTTCTTAATAGTAATCTATGTTATTTGACTTGTTCTTAAAAAAAATACATATGTACACATATTAGTAGTGATTTTTGGTTTGTAAGCTTCAGTATTCAAATTCGATAGTCAGAGAAGAAGCTCTGTTGCACGCAAGTGATGATTAAATATTTTTCTAGTTAAGTAATTTTTCAAGTCAATCTCGATTCTAACCTTTTCTTTCAGCTTGTGACCACACCCCCCTAACCAAGCCTCGTTACAACCCTCTAAAGACTTTTTGATTGATGTATCATCTCAAATTATAATGGCGGAGATTTGGTTTTCATGCAAGCCTATGGTAATAACTTTTCATATTGACTGATGAGTGCTGATTTCATTGTCCTTAAAACACTTCGAGTGATTTGAGTGAATCTTTAAGGAGGATGTTAAACTTTGTGAGATTTCGAATCGATGGTAACTACTTAAATGAGGGGAGATGTCTAAATTTTTCGTGATTAAAAACTCAACTTGGAATGTTTGAAGCTTTAATGTTCTTTTAGTTAAATTCTCAATGTATGATTACTTATGGATAAGTTTGAGATGTCACTGATAGGAATTATAAGTTGAGAAAAAAGAATTCTTAATTATGAATTGAGGATTTTGCTTGAGGACAAGCAAAGGCTTAAGTGTGAGGGTATTTGATAAACCGTAATTTATACATATTTTCATCCATCGCTTAACACTTTTATAACTGATTTCTCCTTAGATTTGGTGAATTTGATTCTCCTAATCCTTTAATTTCATGTTTTATACTAAGGTGAGCATAGGAGAACGAAAAGAACAAGAAACGGGCCAAAAACGGAGAAAATGGGCCGACAAGGGAAAACAACACGGTCTGAGCTTCCTCACACGAGCGGAAGACACGCCCGTGCCATTCTAACAGGCTCGACCACGACCCAAATCAACCTCAGCACGGACGTGTTGATATCTCAGCCTCGACCACGACCTAAAGTAATCGCACAAGGGCGTGTCACACGGGCGTGTCCCTGCCGAACCCTACCTAAGTTCCATTCGGAAAAGGTCAAGTTTGAGGGCTTTTAGGCATTCTAAAGCCTATTTAAACACCCTAGAGGAAGACTAAAAGGGAGACGGAGAATAGGGGGTAAGGAATTACTCCAAGGAAGCCGTTTGATCTATCTCAGAAGCCAGATTCATCATTAAGACTGAAGATCTCTCCTCAAATTCCCTTCAGGAGTTTTGGGTTTTCTTTATGTTTTGTATTCTTTATTCTTCTGAGATGTTTTCTTATTTAGTTATGAACTAAAACCCCTAAATACCTAAGGGGGATGAAACCTAAGACGAATCTTGTTATTATTTTCTAAATTGTATGATAAATATTTGACTTGTTCTTAATTCTTGTTTTGGTATTTCAGGATATCGATTCAAATTAATGCTCTTAGTTGGAGGATGAATAGTCTCTGGCTAAGAGTAACTTTTCATATTGACTGATGAGTGCTGATTTCATTGTCCTTAAAACACTTCGAGTGATTTGAGTGAATCTTTAAGGAGGATGTTAAACTTTGTGAGATTTCGAATCGATGGTAACTACTTAAATGAGGGGAGATGTCTAAATTTTTCGTGATTAAAAACTCAACTTGGAATGTTTGAAGCTTTAATGTTCTTTTAGTTAAATTCTCAATGTACGATTACTTATGGATAAGTTTGAGATGTCACTGATAGGAATTATAAGTTGAGAAAAAAGAATTCTTAATTATGAATTGAGGATTTTGCTTGAGGACAAGCAAAGGCTTAAGTGTGAGGGTATTTGATAAACCGTAATTTATACATATTTTCATCCATCGCTTAACACTTTTATGAATGATTTCTCCTTAGATTTGGTGAATTTGATTCTCCTAATCCTTTAATTTCATGTTTTATACTAAGGTGAGCATAGGAGAACGAAAAGAACAAGAAACGGGCCAAAAACGGAGAAAATAGGCCGACAAGGGAAAACAACACGGTCTGAGCTTCCTCACACGAGCGGAAGACACGCCCGTGCCATTCTAACAGGCTCGACCACGACCCAAATCAACCTCAGCATGGACGTGTTGATATCTCAGCCTCGACCACGACCTAAAGTAATCGCACAAGGGCGTGTCACACGGGCGTGTCCCTGCCGAACCCTAGCTAAGTTCCATTCGAAAAAGGACAAGTTTGAGGGCTTTTAGGCATTCTAAAGCCTATTTAAACACCCTAGAGGAAGACTAAAAGGGAGACGGAGAATAGGGGGTAAGGAATTACTCCAAGGAAGCCGTTTGATCTATCTCAGAAGCCAGATTCATCATTAAGACTGAAGATCTCTCCTCAATTTCCCTTTAGGAGTTTTGGGTTTTCTTTATGTTTTGTATTCTTTATTCTTCTGAGATGTTTTCTTATTTAGTTATGAACTAAAACCCCTAAATACCTAAGGGGGATGAAACCTAAGACGAATCTTGTTATTATTTTTTGAATTGTATGATAAATATTTGACTTGTTCTTAATTCTTGTTTTGGTATTTCAGGATATCGATTCAAATTAATGCTCTTAGTTGGAGGATGAATAGTCCCTGGCTAAGAGTAACTTTGTCATAATTAAGCGGAGTTGATCGCGCGCCTAGAAATAGGGTGACAAGATTTTGTCGGATTAGGGTGAAACCTAATAAGGGGATCCATAAATCGAGTTAATGCAACCCTAGGGTGTTAATTAGATAAAAGTCTCAATTATTCAACCTAGGGATTAGACGTTATTAGTCTTGAATGGGGATAATAATATAAGTTAGGGATTTCTATGGAACAAGTTAAATGAATAAATCGTCCGGTTCGGAGCCAAAATAACAAGTGAAGTCTAGGTGGATTTTTCCTTAGGTATTGTCCTAAATCAATCGTTTTTCCCAAAAGTAATTCCCCAATTCTATTTTCTGCAACTTCTTAGTTTAGTTAATTAGTTAGTTAAAACAAACCCCTTTATTCTTAGGCTAGATAATAAAAAGACGGTCATTATTAGTACTTTTAGTCCTTTGGGTTCGACAATCCGGTCTTGCTAAAGCTATACTACTGTTCAATAGGTACACTTGCCTACATCATGATAATAGTTAGTTTCAAGAACGATTAATTATAAATTTATAAAACTTATCACGAAAAATCACGATCAGAACACAGTTTTTACGTTTTACGCGATTTAGTTTCACCGAATTAAGCAGTCAAACAGTAAATTTCTTTACGAAACTTTCACACAATAATTTTATCATGCTGTAAACTTTAATAAAATAATAAAATAAATATTTTGACCTTAAATTTGTGGTCCCAAAACCACTGTTCCGATTTGACTAAAAAATGGGCTATTATAACTCTCCCCCTTAGGGATTTTCGTCCCTGAAAATCATACCAGTAAATAGGTTAGGGTACTATTTTCGCATAGCTTCCTCGGGTTTCCACGTAGCTTTCTCAATCCCTTGTTTATACCAAAGAACCTTTGCTAGAGCTATGAGCTTATTTCTCAATTCTTTGATTTCACAAGCTAAAATACTGACCAGTTCTTCGATATACGTCAAATCAGCCTGTATCTCAACATCTATCGCAGAAATTACATGTGACGGATTGGATCTGTATCAACGTAGCATAGAAACGTGAAAGACATTATGAATCTTTTCAAGTTCTGATGGTAAAGCTTGTCGATATGCCACAGGCCCTATTCTCTCAATGATCTCATACGGTCCAATAAATCATGGACTCAATTTTCCTTTATAGCCAAATCGAAGAACCTTTTTCCATGGTGACACCTTTAAAAACACTCGGTCCTTGGATTGGAACTCAATTTCTTTATGTTTCAAATCCGCATATGATTTCTGTCGATCTGAAGCTATTTTTAAACTGTCGCGAATTGTTTTCACATTTTTTTTAGTTTCTCTGATCAGTTCAACCCCATGAATCTTTCTCTCACTTAGTTCAGTCCAATATTGCAGAGTTCAACATTTGCGACCATATAAAGCTTCGTACGGTGCCATCTTAATACTCATCTGAAAACTGTTATTATACGCGAGCTCAATCAGCGGTAAGTATTTTTCCCAACTGTTCTCAAACTCTAAAATACAACATCTCAACATGTCTTCGAGAATCTGGATAACTCTCTCGGTCTGACCATCAGTCTGAGGATGAAAAGCAGTACCAAAATTCAATTTTGTACCTAGAGCTTCTTGTAATTTCTTCTAGAATCACGACGTAAATCTCGGATCTCTATCAGAAATAATGGATAGTTGTACTCCGTATAATCGAACAATTTCAGAAATGTACAATTTAGCTAATCTGTCAAGTGAGTAATCTGTACGCACCGGTATGAAATGAGCAAATTTCATTAGTCGATCAACGACAACCCAGATAGTATCTTTCTTTTTCAGAGTTAGGGGCAATCTCGACACAAAATCCATTGTAACTCTATCCCATTTCCACTCAGGAATCATCATAGGTTTCAGTAAACCATATGGTACTTGATGTTCAGCTTTGATTTGCTTACAAATCAAACATTTAGAAATAAATTCTGAAATATTTCATTTCGTGCCTTACCACCAGTTAGAATGTTTCAAATTGTTGAACATCTTAGTACTTCCTGGATGAACAGATTAGCAGCTATAGTGTGCTTCGTGCAAAATCTTCTAAATGAGTTCTGAATTTCTCGGTATGCAAATTCTATTCCAAAACCTTAAACAACCATCAGCTCTAATCTGAAACTCTGAATTAGGGATATCTCACATTGAGTTCGTTTAGCTTGTAATTCGCAATCATTTTTCTGAGATTCACAGATTTGTTGAAGAAATATCGGTTTAGCTTTTAATTCAGCTAAAATAGACCTATCATCACAGATCATCAACTGGGTATTAATTGCTCGCAATGCAAACAAAGATTTTCAGCTCAGAGCATCAGCAACAACATTAGCTTTTCCCGGGTGATAATCAATCACAAATTCATAATCTTTCAATAACTCAAGCCATCTTTGTTGTCGCAAATTCATATCTTTTTGTAACATCAAATATTTTAAGCTTTTGTGATCCGTATAAATGTGGCATTCTCACCGTATAAGTAATGTCGCCAAATTTTCAATGCGAACACAATTACAACTAACTCCAAGTCATGTGTCGGATAATTCTTTTTATGCAGTTTCAATTGTCGGGAAGCATAAGTTATAAATTTTCCTTCTTGCATTAGAACACATCCCAGACCGTTTAATGACGTGCCGCTATAAATCACAAATTCTTTCCCCGATTTCGATTGAACCAAAACTGGTTCTTCAGTTAACAGTACTTTCAATTGTTCGAAACTCTGCTAACATTTTTCCAACCATTCAAACTTCACATCTTTTTGAAGCAGTCGTGTCATCGGTGTCGCAATCATCGAGAATCCTTCCACAAATCTTCGGTAATAGCTCGCTAAACCCAGAAAACTACAAACTTCAGACACATTTCTCAGAGATTTCCAATCAACAATAGTAGAAATTTTACTCGAGTCAACTCTAATACCGCCAGCTGAAACAACATGCCCCAGAAATCCAACCTTACGGAGCCAAAACTCACATTTGCTGAACTTTGCAAATAATTGCTTATCACGTAGAGTTTGTAACACAACTCTCAAATGCTCGGTATGTTTAGATTCATCTCGCGAATAGATCAGAATGTCGTCAATGAATACAACAACAAATTTGTCTAATACGGTCTGAATTTCTAGTTCATTAAGTCCATAAAAATTGCAAGAGCATTAGTTAATTCGAAAGGCATAACCAATAATTCATAATGTCCATACCTCATTCTGAATGCAGTTTTTCGTACATCCGACTGTTTAACTTGTAATTGATAATAACTCGATCTCAAATCAATCTTTGAAAATACTGTAGCCCTTTTCAACTGATCAAATAAATCATCAATCCATGGTAGAGGATATTTATTCTTTATAGTCACTTTATTCAGCTGTCTGTAGTTGATACACATTCTCATCGTGCCATCTTTTTTTTTTTCACAAACAATATTGGTGCAGCCCAGGGAGAATAACTAGGTCGTGCAAAACCTTTGTCAATCAATTCTTGCAATTGAGCTTTCAACTCTTTTAATTCTGTTAGAGCCATTCTGTACGGAGCTATCGATATTGGTGTTGTTCATGGTACTAATTCAATACCAAATTCAACCTCTTTGATCGGTGAAAGCCTAGTAATTCTTCTGGAAATATATCCAAAAACTCACAAACAACAGGTACAGATTCAATCTTTGATTCATACACCTTAGTATCCAATACGTATGCTAGATATGCATCATAGCCCTTTTTCATATATTTCTGAGCTAACATAGACGATATCACAGTAGGTAATTTACTCGAATCATTAGACTTAATCTGAAGAATCTCACCATTTTGACATTTTAATTCGATAGTCTTTCGTTCATAATTCACAACTGCATCACGCATAGTCCACAAATCCATACCTAGAATCGCATCAAACTCATCGAATGGTAGAAGCATCAGTCAACCCGAAAACAGTAACCTTGAGTCATCAAAGTACAATTCTTACAAATTTTTTCAACTAAAATAGACTTGCCTAAGAGGTTTGATTCTTTAATTACAAACTTTGTAGACTCGACATGTAAAATCTTTTTAAATACTAGATTCATACAGATATATGAATTGGTTGATCCAGGATCTATCAAGTCGATGATGCCTCCTCTCGTGCACGGATAGCATAAGCTCTAGCTGGTGCTCGTGCCTCTGAACTCACAGTAGAATCTCTAATAGCACCTCGGTTACGACTCATATTTCCATTGTTTCGGGGTGGTCTCCCTCTAATAGTCGTATTACTTACTTTCGTCGATTGATCTCTTTCAGCTACAAACTTTTTTGGACAATTCCTAAGATAATGATCAAAAGATCCACATTTGAAGCAAGCTCCGCTCACTAGTCTACATTCACCGTAATGTCGCTTATTGCAATTCTAACACTTCCCACACTGGCAACGGACATCGTTTGAGGTTTAGAATTGAAATGTCTCGTATCTCTGTCTCTAATCAAAATTCCTGTAGAAGTCGTAGAACGAGGATGGTATTCTCTAGATTTCTTTGATACTGACTGATGTGATTTGCCCACAAATCTATTTCTAAAATCTCTAGCATCGGAATTGTCTTTTCTTTTCTCTTTGCAAAGCTCTTCGGCTTTAAAAGCTCTGTCAAATAGAACTACAAACTCTTTTAGCTCAAGAATTCCAACTAAAGTCTGATTTCTTCATTCAATCCATCCTCGAACCTTATACACATTATAGCTTCAGAAGAAACACATTCACGAGCATATTTTCTGAGTCGTTCAAACTCTCTTTCATATTCTGTTACTGACATACGACCCTGTTTCAATTCAAGAAATTCTTTTCTCTTCTGATCAATGAACCTTTAGCTGGTGTATTTCTTTCTGAATTCAACTTGAAAGAACTCCCAAGTAACTCTTTCTTGTGGAACTACGGATATCAAGGTATTCCACCACTAATACGCAGAGTCTCTCAACAGTGATACAACACATTTTAAACATTCTTCAAGTGTGCAAGATAATTCATCAAATACCCGAATCATGTTCTTAAGCCAAAACTTGGTTCTCTCAGGGTCATCATTAATAGTGGCTCTAAATTCCTCAGCCCCGTGTTTTCGTATCTTATCAACAGGTGGTTTATTCAACCGCTAAGGATCCATACCTTGAAGAGCTGTAGGGATCGGTTGGGGAACAGGTGGGGCTGGAGGTTGCTGAATAGCTGGGTTCGTACGAATGTACTGTGTGAACCACTTATTAATCATCTGAAAGAAGACTTCTTTAGCCTCACCCCCATGACTACTCGTCACGGGTCTAGATTCAGAAGGCGCTGTCCCCTGAGCGGGAGCTGGCACGTTACTCTCTCTATCATCCGCTACAACTCGTACGGGATCCATAGCTATATAAAAACATATTTTAAATGTCAGGAGTCATCACACTATCACAGTTTTAGATATGGCATGTATAGCTAGACTCACATATGCTATGTTAGTCATAGAATCGACTAAACCGTAGCTTTGATACCAATAAATGTAACACCCTTAACCCGTATCCATCGCTAGAGTAGGGTTACGAAGTATTACTAATCAATACACATCATTTAACATACATAACTCATACATTTATGAATTCATATTCAAATACCATTCAACACAATCATATTGTAAGGCTTACGAGACCTTAAACATGCTTTAGAAGTGGTTCAGGACTAAACTGATAACATATGAAAATTTTGGAAACTTAGAAAAATTTCAACATTTCAAAGGTCACATGCCCATGTGAATAGACCGTGTGCCTCACACGGATAATAAACATGCCCGTGTCACAGGCCGTGTGGAAACAGGGCATACATACTGACTTAAGTCAGACGGTTGACCACATGCCCGTGTGTCTAGCCCATGTGCCCTACAAAATGGCTACACACGATCGTGTGCCAGGCCGTGTGCTAGGCCCTACCAAACCTGTAGGGTATATTGACTTAAGCAACACAACCAAGTCACACGCCCGTGTGCTAGGCCGTGTGCTAATTAAGGAACATACTGACTTGTACCACACGGCCGGTCACACGACCGTGTGTAAGACTGTGTGGAGCATACTAACTTTATTTTTAATTAAACCTAGGGGACACACGGCTATATAACATAATCGTGTGTCACACACGCCAGTGTCTTTGCCTATGTAGACAAAAATAGGCTATTTTCAAAGCCATTTTGCCACCCTATTTTCACATACATGTAGAAGCATAAAATTTCATCAATTCATAACTCAATAGGCAGCCATTCCAATACATTTCATACATATATGATACCAATTCATCATATTATTCAAATACCTAATTAACATCATGAATTTTCCATTTTATCAACCATTTGCCAAAACTACCCAAACATAACATCAAGTTTAGCCAAATCACATGGCTTAACCTATATACAAAATGTACCAAAACCATAATCTCAAGTAACCATAATTAACACCATTATAACTAGCCTATACATGCCATCTTTACAATTATCCACAAGTTCAAAAATACCAATCAGCAATTGGATAGTGTGATGTGAAACTCCGACTTGTCTGAAATGAGCGAGCTAACGAGCCTCTATAAAACATAGAAAAAGAAATAGAGTAAGCTTTATAGCTTAGTAAGCCCGTGTAATTCAGACTTAAACTTACCATTTATACCAAATCAAGATAAACAAATAAGGTAAACTCATTACAATTTCCAAATGTCTAACACAAGCATTCATCAATAGGTTAGTCATATAAATACATGAAATCATCCATTATCTCAATTCAATACTCAATATATATATCATACCAAATTCATATATCATGGACATCATATTCAACATTTCACTCTCAATCATATAATCAATAATTCATTCAATAATAGTACTCATCAGTATAAACAGTATTTATGCCCATTGAACCCATTAGAACTTCAAAGGATACTTGGGTGATATACATCAGTATTCTATCAATTCATTATCATTTCCGCTCTGTTGAGCCATAATCGATAAGCTCCCCTTGAGCTGATGGACTGTAAGCTCTATTGAGCTGAAATAGTAAGCTCTTACGAGCTGATATATCGGTAAGCTCATACGAGCTATGGTGAGTCCACAACAAATGCAGGAGCTCGACCAAAACAGTAACCCTAGTGACATGTCACTTGTATCCTACGAATCCATACGGTTCAAACGGGGCTCGGTAACCATCAATCTATATCAATTAGGCACTCGTATTCAAAGTATATCAATTCCTCAATTATATACATACATTTCAAATAAATACAAGTATTTAAAAGTTTCATTCTAATTATATAAACTTACCTTGGGTTGCTCGGATCGAAACTATCGACTATTCGTCTACTTTTCTTTTTCCCCGATCTAATTCCGATCTCAGCTTATCTTGATTTTTATATTATCAAATTCAGTACTTTCAGTATTCAATCAATTCAATTTAGCCCATAATTCATATTTTGGTAAATTTACACTTTTCCCCTAAACTTTCATATATTTACAAATTAGTCCTTATCACATAAAATTGTAAATTTCATGCAATTTAGTACCACCCATGCTTAGACAAATTTACTACATGTCATTAGCAGCCCATATTTTCAATTTATTCACACTTTTAACCACCACATTTTACATTTTCACAATTTAATCCTTATTTTGTATTTTTGTCAAAAATCACTTTACAAAACTAGTTTAACTATTAACAAATATTCAAAATCCATCATCAACCATCAAATTACTCAAGCATTCAATAATAGAAACATGATAAATCTTTAAAAATTTTGAAATCTAAGGTATGGGATAGCTAGAATACAAAGCAATGATCTCAAAAACATAAAAATCATTAAAAACAGATCAAAAACCGTACCTTAATTTCTCAAAATAGCTTGGCCGAATGAAGAAAGTAAAAAATGGTGTTTTATTCACCCTAATTTCAATTGATGATGATGAATGGAAAAAGAATTTTGTTTTGTTTATTATAATTAACCTTAATTACTGATTTACCCTAATAACCTTTAAAAATATTATAAATTACACCATTTGCAATGCTATCATCATCCACTAACCTATAAATGGCGTATTTACCACTTAAGGACCTTTACTTTGAGGTTCTATAGCTATTAAACACTTTTAGCTAATAGAACACAAGTTTTATGCTTTACGCGATTTAGTCTTTTTTACCGAATAAGCAGTCAAACAGTAAAATTTCTTTACGAAACTTTCACACAATGATTCTATCATGCTTTAAAATTTAATAAAATAATAAAATAAATATTTTGAACTCAGATTTTTGGTCTAAAAATCACTGTTTCAATTTAACTCAAAAACGGGCTGTTACACAAAGGTTATCATTGCAGGGTTCGCCAAAGAGGCTATCCCTTCATAATTCGCCATAAAGGCATTCCTCAGGGTTCACCGCGAGGGAATTTTCTTTCTTGACGTGTTTGCAATATGGATTTTCCTAGACTCACACTTCGTGAGGTTTGCCCATCATCGTCTTAGAACATGCAGAAATCCCCATTGGGTAATAACTATCATTTAGTCCCTTAAAAAGAGTGTCATGAACATGGACTTTTCCTTTCAGATTTCGTGTTTGAAGTCTGGACGAACCCTTTTAGACAATATTGCGACGACAGAGACAAACTCTTAATAGAACATATTACATAGCATACGTCTAAGACACATATACATGATCATACTCCCTATCATATTACTTGATCTCATCAGATCTTTACCAGATGTATATATTATCCTCAACAAACAAACACAAAACCATAAATATCCTTAAATAATCTCTTATATAGTCACATACATATCATACTATAACTTGTTAAATTCATACAAACTATACATGCAAACCCCAGAAAACATTCAAACTATAATTTTTTTGGTTTCTATTTCATATTCCTATCAATTACCATGGAAATATATTGTATGAAAAATATACATGCATGAGTCAGTATGAAGACTCACTTGACACCCACAAATGGTAGCTTGAACTTTAGATCCAACAAGGAACTACAAAAATAATTGCTTATAAAACAGAAGGACACCATTAAAACTCATTTATAACCTTTACCATCATCATAAACCCAAATAACCCTTATATGAAGCCTTACTTCTGCTTCTTAATATTCACGAACTTATTTTGACTTAATCTTTCACAAATTTAACATACGGAGTCACAATTCTTACCTTAACATGGAGTAGTTACTAACAAAGATCCTTATTTGCAACTTTAACTTAGAGAGAAGGTAATACTTTAGGTTTTTCTGAAGATTTTGATAGCAGTGCTTCTTGAAGAAGAAACAAGAAAACTCCCTCATTCTTTAACTTGATTATCCATTAATGTAATCCAAGTTCTTATTGGGACTTGACAAATTTCAGATCCTTACTGAATTGTCTTATCCAAGGTCTACAACTTTTGAGAAACCTAATTGAGTATCCCTTTATCTTTTAATTATCCTGGCTCACATTTAGTTGGTTTCTAATCAGCTTACCTTGCACCTAACTTGTACAATATTACAGTAAAATGGCACACTATACTTCTGACATGAACTCATACCCTTCATACTGTTTTACTTGGCTACTATCTTATTCCAACTAACATAGAAATCTGACATAGAACCTTCATTAACTTAAACACATAACTATATACGCCCACTCTATACGCCAAAAGATGTAGTTGGGCGAATACTACTTCGCCAATTACAGTACATTAGGACTATATGCAAAACCTTGTACCCGCCAGAACTAGGGTGTTACAAGTTAAGTACTGAAATTGCAAAGATTTCAATTTGGATGATCAAAATGAAAGCGTCTTAAAATTTGGTTAACCGACTAAGTAGTTTACCTTTATTATATTAAAAGGTTTAGCACTCAAAACTGATGTGGACAACTTACTTAATTAACACATGAACAATTTAATTTTAAATTAAATTATTATATTTTTTGAACGATTTTAAATAAATAAAACTAAAATTTATTTGAACTTTATCTAAACATATTTCATATAATGTCATAGAATCAAAATTGATAAATGTAGGCTAAAGGGGTATATAAGCCCTTAAACTTAAGCAAAAAAATCAATTTACAGATAAAAAGGTGTCAGCAACTTGAGGATGAACCACATGTTTTGCAGATTATATAGATAAACTGCCACTTGTTGTAGGTGTACAACATATTTACAGATAAAAGGTGTCAGTAACTTGTGGATGAACCACCAGTTTTGCAGATTATTAAACTACTAGTACTTCCTCTGTGCAATCGTCCCACCCTATTTAGTGCAATATGACATGCTTGAAACACTATCATGTAAAAACGGTAGATCATGTTTAACATGTTTTTAGTTCAACAGTAGCATTAGAAATGCGTATCATGTATTCAGTTCAACAGTAACAATAGGCAAGCTTAACATATATTTGGTAAAATAGTGGTATGAATAACAATAACAGTTCATCAGAAATACAACGACAATAAACATGTATCATTCACATATCAAACATTATAACAATAGCAATTCAGTTATCAATTCATAGATTCTAGCATATTCATAATATCAGGGACTCAATCAAATGAATAAAATCTCTAAAAGTAATTTGGGGCTTATATAGGGGCTAAACTAAACCATTCATAAAATCCTGGGCAAAATTGTAAAATAGGGGTCACACTTACATGGCTGTGTGGCTAAGCCATGTAATATATTGTGGCCATGTGGAAAATGCAAAATAACCTACAAAAGATGTACGGCCGTGTGGAAAAGTTGTGGCGCGTGGTTCATGTACTAGCCTAGGGTTTGCAGGGAACATGGCCGTGTGGAGGGTCGTATGGTCCACACGCTTGTGTGGGAGACCATGTGACCCTATTACTAAACATGATCACTATTGATTCACTTGGGGTAGAACACACACCTTTCACTGAGGGTCTGATCAATGTACCTCACGCTCAGTTCTGGTCCAATGGATCAAGATTTGTAAAGAATTTTTCAAGATTTCAAATGGATCAATTGATCAAATTAAAGATTAACGTTTGGGGATTCGGATGGTGGAGTTACTAAATCAAATCATAGGAATGAGATGTACTTATCGATTCCTAACAAGAAAATGAATGCTATTGATGAAGAATACTAATATAGTAGGAAAACAATTGAAGGAGGAACGATTTTCATTTAAGAGAGCAAAAATAATTTTCAGCAAAATGGTGAAAAATATGATACAAAAGAGAAGAAAGAAAAGAAAGAGGAGAAATAGAACAAATGGAAACAAAATTCTAAATGGGATTGAAAAGAGAGCAAAATCCTATTTTAATTAGAAAACAATGGTTAAATAGTCTAGGGTTTGAAACCCTAGGGCGACAAAGGTAAATATCCCAAAGATTTGGGCTGAAATAAAAAAACGAAATGGGGAAAAGTGTGGCTTAAACTTGGGTTAATGGGAAAGATACTAACATTTTAATCATTATGCCTAAGGCCTATTTCTTGTCTCGATTTTAATCCCGGGAATATATATTTTAGTGTGGTTTTTATCCTAAGTTGTTTAAAATAAAAGGAAGAGAAATGAGAGAAGGGTAGTTCTAACCTAAGACCTCTAAAGAGGTCACAATCTACTTAACCATCAAGCCTAATTCATTTCTTGGTTAATTATTTTAATTAACCCCCTATAGTTTGGGGCATGACAACCCTCCCCTCCATAAAGAATTTTTGTCCTCAAAATTTACTTGGTTCGAACAGATGAGGATATTGTCAATGAAAAATATCTTTCAGTTTCCATATCGCCTCCACCATGCCATGGTTTTGCCACAAAAGCTTAACAAGTGGGATTCATTTCCTTCTCTGAAATTTTTCTTCATGATCTAAAATTTGTACGGGTTTTTTCCTCAAAGGACAAATCCAATCTTACCTCGATTTCCTCAATTGGAACAATATGGGAAGGGTCAAATCAATATCTTCTCAACATAGAGACGTGGAATACATCATGGATGTAGCCCAGTTTAGGAGGTAATTTTAATTGGTATGTAACTGGATCGACTCTCTTAAGAACTTTGTAGGGTTCGATGAACCTAGGACTTAACTTGCCTTTTCGTCCGAACCTCAACAGTTTCCACCATGAGGACACTTTCAGGAAAACTTGATCTCTGAAACTATATTTAATGTATTTTCTTTTTAAGTTTACATATGACTTCTGCCAATCTGAAGCCGCTTTTAGTCTATCTTGGATTAATCTAATTTTCCCCTCAGACTTTTGTACCACTTTTGGACCCAAAATTTTCCTTTCACCAAATTTGGTCAAACATAGTGGTGTTCGGCACTTGAAACCATACAATACTTCATAAGGTTCCATTTGAATGTTTGATTGAAAGTAATTATTATAGGCAAATTCTGCTAAAGGCAAATGTTCCTCCCAATTACCATGGAATTCGATAGCGTAACCCCTTAGCATATATTCCAATATTTGAATGAACTGCTTGAACTATCCATCAATTTGTATATGGAAAGTAGTGCTAAAATCCAAGAAAGTACCCAATGCCTCATGTAGCTTCTTCCAAAATCAAGATATGAAACAGGGATCTTGATTTAAAATAATTGATACGGGTACCCTATGCAACCTTACAATCTCCGAAATATATAACTTATCCAGGTTTATAAAGAACAATTCACGCGAAAAGTTAAGAAATGAGTTGACTTAGTTAGTCGGTCTACTATTACCCATATTGAATATTTTTTAATAAGTGTTAAGGGTAACCTATTAACAAAGTCCATCGTTATTCACTCTCACTTCTACTGAGGTATTTTAATTGATTGTAATAGATTGAAAGGAAACTGCTGTTCAGCTTTCACTTGATGACACGTTAGACACTTAGCTACAAATCCAGTCACCTCACGTTTCAGTCCAAGCCACTAATATAGTTCATTTAATTCTCGATACATCTTATTTCCTCTGGGATACATGACACATAGGCTAGCATGCGCTTCCCAAAGTATGGTCTGTTTAAGATCCTTATCGTTTGACACATAATACCTCTCATGGAAGCACCAAATACCATCATCATTGAACCCAAAATCTTTAATTTTGTTGTCCTCTACTTACTTAATCCTTAGCAAAAATGACACATCTAAGGTTGTTTAGCCTTAATATCACTAGCCAAGGTGGGTTTCACTTGTAGTTTAACTAATAAACCTCCATCATACACTAGGCTTAACATGAAAAACATTATTGTTAGGTCGGTCATCTATTTTCTAGTTAGAGCATCCACCACTACTTTGGCTTTTCCAGGGTGGTATTTAATTACACAAACATAATCCTTTAATAGTTCTATCCACCTTCATTGCCTCAAGTTCAACTTTTTTTGGGTGAAAAGATACTTGAGACTCTTATGATCAATATGGATATAGAACTTCTTACCATACAAGCAGTGTCTTAAGATTTTTAAAACAAATACCATTGCTACCAATTCCAAGTTGTGAGTCGGATAGTTGCACTCATGTTGCTTCAACTACCTCGATGCATAGACAACTACTTATCCTCCTTACATCAACACATATCTAAGGCTAGTTTAGGACACATCGTGGTACGCCACATACTCCTTTCTTGATTTAGGCTAAATCAACAGGAGAGATTAAGTTAACATAGCCTTTAGCTTTTCAAAAATAGCTTGTTGATCTTTCTTCCATTTAAACATAACATTCTTTCTCAAGAACTTAGCCAGTGGAATGGCGTTCAAAGAGAACCCTTCAACAAATCTACTATAGTACCTGACTAAACTAAGGAAACTTCAGATTTCAAAAACATTTTTAGGTTGTTTCTATTCTAGGATGGCCTTTATATTTTTTGGATCTACACAGATACCCTTTGCGGATACCACATGTCCTAGAAACATAACTTCCTTAAGCTAGATTTCGCATTTACTCAGTTTGAAATACAGTTTCTTTTCATAGAGGATTTGCAAAATTTTCTTAAGGTGTTCATCATGTTTGGTTTTCAATTTTAAAATAAACTAAAATGTCGTCGATGAACACAACGACAAACTAATCAATGAAAGGATGGAACACTTGGTTCATTAAATCCATGAACACGGTAGGAGCGTTGTTTAATCTGAAAGGCATTACTAGAAATTCATAGTGACGATATCGAGTCCTAAATACATTTTAGGCACATCCGAGTCTTTTACCTTTAGTTGATAATACCCCGAGCTTAAATTTACCATAGAAAACACAGTTGCACCTCAAAATTGATTGAATAAGTCGTTGATCCTATGCAAGGGATATTTATTCTTAATGGCTTGTTATTCAATTGCTGATAATCTATGCACAACCTTAAGGATTCATCTTTATTTTTGACAAACAGGACCAAAACTCCCTATAGAGAAAAACTAGTTCTAATAAACCCACAATGCAAAAACTCTTAAAGTTAGATTTTTAATTCCTGAAGCACTTTAGGTGCCATGTGGTAGGGAACAATGGACACCGAGGCAATTCCTGACAATAATTCAATTTCGAATTCTACCTTAAGATCTGGAGGTAACCTTGGTAACTCATTAGGAAACACATCTGGGAATTCCCTAACAATTCGAATACTACCTATGATAGAGCTATTTGTATTTACATCTAATACATAGGCTAAATAAGACTCACACCCCTTTCGAACTAACTTCTTGGCAACCATAGCGAGGATTACATTAGATAAATAGTTTCATCACTTCCCAACCATAACAACCTTACTACCCTGAACTGTGTTCAAGGTACTCTCTTAGAGGCACAATCTAGGCAAACTTGGTGTTCCACTAGCCAATCCATACCCAGAATTAAATCAAACTCCCAAAAGTAATTCCATAAGGACTGCAAAAAACACTACATTCTGAACTTCCATAGGACATATCCTATAGATCTTATTTACAATAACTGATTTTCCTAAAGAGCTTACTATGGTAACATCAGTAGTGGTTCTCTCTTCCCCAATACCTAGTTTTTCAGACATATTATAAACAACATATGAATGGTGAATCCTAAGTCTATTAGGGAAAAATATGAGACAGAATTAATGGTAAAAATACCTGCGATGACATCGAACGCATCACTATCCTCACGACCTCTAAGACATAAGCAAAGGTAGACCATCTAGCCTCAATTCAGTTTGCTTCAATTGCTACATTATTTACGACCCTATTTTGACCTCGGTCCCTTGGAGGTAACTAACCCGATCTTTGGTTTTTAGCTTGATTCAGAGTCGAAGCTTTTATCGATTCAGCTCGATAAGGACAATCTTTAATCTTGTGTTCAATCACCTACACCTCAGGCAAACACTCAACTTTTTCCAGTACTCGCTTGAACGATATTTTCCACAATACGTACAGTTGGGAATTTTACCCCTAGAATTGGTTACAGCAATCCCTTATTGCGGTCTACCCTTCCTGGCTTGTTTTACAAGATGAAAGTTCGAACCATTAGAACCAGAATCTCTCTTAATCGAGACCTTAATTTTCTCCCATTTTTCATGTTCCACCTGTTTGATCTCCTCTACAATTTTGGCTTTCTCCACTAGGGTCTTAAACACCCGTTCCTGGCGTGGAGCAACCTAAACTTTAAGATCAAAATGCAACCCATTATCGAACCACTAGCCTAGAGTTTGTAGGGCACATGGTCGTGTGGTCCACCCGTGTGGCCCTATTCCTATACACGATCACCATCGACTCACTGAGGATAGAACTCACAGGGGGTCTGATTGATGTACCTCATGTTCGGTTCTGGTCTAATTCACCTAAAGCAGGTCCTTGAAATGACATTTATATGTGAATTAATGGTTGATTTCAAGATTTGATGAGATTTGTAAAGAATTTATCAATATTTCAAATGAATCGATTGATTGAATTAAAGATTAAAGCTCAGGGATTTGAACGATAGAGTTACTAAATTGAATCATAAGAACGAGATGTACTTAATGATTCTTGGCAAGAAAATGAATGTTATTGACAACGAATAGTAATATGGTAGGAAAATGATTGAACGGGGAACAATTTTGATTCAAGAGAGAAAAATTAATTTTCAACAAAATGGTGAAAAATATGATGCAAAGAAAAAGAAAAAAAAGAAAGAGAGGATAAATAGAAAAGATGGAAACAAAATTCTAAATGGGATTAAAAAGATAGCAAAATCCTAGTTTAATTAGAAAAGAATGGTTAAATAGTCTAGGGTTTGAAACCTTAGGGTTACAAGGGTAAATATCTTAAAGTTTTGGGCCGAAATAAGAAAATGGAAAGGGGAAGAGTATGGCTCGTACTTGGATCAATGGGAAGGATACTAACGTTTTAACCATTAGGCCTAAGGCCTATTTCTTGTCTAGTCTTTAATCCCAACAATATATATTCCAGTGTGGTTTTTATCGTAGGTTGCTGAAAATAAAAGGAAGAGTAATAGGAGAAAGGTAGCTTAAACCTAACGCCTTTAGGGAGGGCACTATCTACTTAACCATCAAGCCTAATCCATTTATTGGTTAATTATTTCAATTAACCCCCTATTTTTTGGGGCGTGACAAAGCTTCTCCGCGAAAAAGTCACTCAATTTATCAACCTTTTGTTCGACTAAGAATCTTGTTTTTCTCTCTATAAATGGAGACTATTGGCAAGGTCAAAGCATACATTCTTGAATGAGTTACTTTGTTGAAATTTAGTAAAATATTCTTTTAAAACATATTTTTTGAAGAGAACTTTTATCAAGTTTCTAACCTATAGAAAGAATTTGATTTTCCCTATTGCAATACATATAACTTTTCATTGTGTTATCAGTTCATGAATTTAGAGCCAGCTTTCTAAGAAAATCGAGGATTCAAAAATAGAAGAGAAGATAGAAAGCCAAGAAACGACAAGCTTGTTTAACCCCAAAAGATATGTACTAATTTGGTAAAGTGTTTATTGCTATAAATAACACAAAAACTCAATTTTAGGAAAAAATTAATTTTCCGTTGTGCAACAAAAAATCATTTTCTAAACTAAATTTTTTTAACAATTCAAGAAACGATTCCTTATTAACCTGTCCAACCCCAAAATATTGTTTCTATTGGTGGAAATGGTAATGGCTATATCAACGAGATGGGGTACATAGTCTTTATTTAAAATTTCGATGAACAAAGCAAACTTCATGCTATTGTTGTCCTCTTTAAGGACATAATGTATGTCCATTGCTTCATTGGATGGTTGTACCTTTTTTGTATTGCCCCAAAATTTTTATGTTCATTTTTGGGAATGTGTAACACAAATCTGTATCTACTTCAGTGGTTAAGTGTTTTGGATATGTGTGAAAGGTCCCAAGTTCAAGCCATGCCTTTGGAAAATTTTGAAATTTTTCTAAGTTAAACCTCACTTTTGTTCGGTAAGCTTTTATTTAATTGTTTGCAAAACCATATCAGAATGGGCCAGCTGGTCTAGTGGTTAAGTGGAGTGTTGGTGTGTTAGAGGGCTTGTGTTCGATTCTTGCGATGGCAAGGAGTAGTATATTTGCTTAAAGTTCAGCCAGAGTTGTGCTGAACTGGGATTCTGAGTGGTGGATGTGTAGTGGGAGTTGAGAGAGAAAATTAAGGGATTGAGATAGGGTAGGTACTGAGATTTGAGTAAAATAGTTTCCCAAAAATTCTCTCTATAGAAAAAAATTGATCATCTTCTCCTCCACTTCTTTTTCATTTTTTTTCTTCTTCTTTCTTTCTCTTCTTCTCTGTTCTCTACCAAACTTTTTCCCCATTCTTACTGTTGTTTTCATTTTTGTTTTGTTTTCCCTACTATCATTGTTTCGCGTCTCATTCTTCGGCACTTTTTCGTGCGTTATCAGTAAGTGTGGTAAGTATCATTTTTCATTTTGAGTTATGAACAGTGGTTAATGGGATTCGTTTTGTGTTTGGGAAAGGTTAAAGGGCTGAAGTTATTTGATCGGTGCCCTGGTGGTGAAGAAACTTCATTGTTTGATCTAAGGTAATGGTTTTTCGTTTAATAGATGAATACCTTATTCGGGTTTAGTTCAATTCGATTATTTAAGTGATTAATGGAGTGCAATATTGATCAATTTTATGTTAGGGATTGCTTGGAGTTGCTTTTACGTCAAAAACGATACAGGTGTGTACCCGAAACGTAGAAAATAGGGTTTTGGCAAAAGCCAAAAACCCCACTGTCGACGCCACACGGGCATGTGGTTGCCCGTGTGGTAGGTCGTGTGGTCGTACGATCGACGAGGCCAGGCCGTGCGCGTAAGACACGGTCCTGTGATGGCCAAGGTCAAATTGGGCCGTGCGGGACACACGGGCGTATAGGCCCACATGGGCATGTGAGCCCATTTTCACTGAATTAATTTCTAAGGTTGCACGGGTCACCCAAGTCGACTATGAACCTACTGTAGGGCCGGTAAACATCACTTAGACCCCTAATTGTGTGAACTGACTGTTTTATTTATATATATTGAGCATGATGATAGTATGCATATTTACTGAATTGGTTATATGTACTGATATCATGAGATAGCATGTCATGATTTGTATGTTGCATTGCATGGGGTTGGGTTGATTATATTTGGAGTAAGTGTACTGAAAGGCTCTTAAGCCTAATATATTGGCAGCTCAGCTGCAAATTACTGTTTTGTGCCGCATTCGATACTACCTGGAGTGTAGGGATGGGTGGGTTGATTTAATCCCCACATGAAGTGTAGGGTTGGACGAAGATGGTGTGTAGAGGTTAGTTGGGTAGGACTTTGTTACTGAATACTACATGACTGCTACTGATACTGTGATGGGCTAAGGCCCTAATTCATACTGATATTGTGATGGGCTAAGGCCCTACTGTATATTTGATACTGTATTGAGATGGGCTAAGGCCCAAATCGTTACTGATACTGAAAGGGGCTTAGGCCCAAAACTATATATGATTGTGCACTGTGTCTACTATTGTTTGTTTTCTGTGGGATTACACACTGAGTTTACGTAAACTCACCCCTCTCTATTTAATGTGCACAGGTAATCCTCAGACCTAGATGGATCGGTGCGGCGGAGGACTCGACAGTGACCACAGTTTCTGGACTTTACATTTTTTTAATTTATGTTTTATGGTTTTATTATTATTGGGATGTAATTTGAGGACTATTGGAACTTTTGCTTAAATTTGGTTTTTATTTATTTATTTATTATTATTTTGTGGAATTATAACTCCTAGTCGTAGGAAGTTCGATTTTCAAAAGCTAACGTATTTTCTAAACTCGCGATTACTTAAACTGCTTTGTTTTAAAAGCTTCCGCAACGAGAAACGTTTTAAAGCAAATGTTTTAAATAAGTAAAATGATTTCCTTTAGAACTAATAAGAGATAAAGATAGGTAATAACATGGAAATGATTTTATTGTAATAATTTAGTTTTCGAACACACTATCATGTGACATCGCCAGATTCGGCCATAACGTCTAGGCCGGGTTTTGGGTGTTACATTTTCTGTCTCAATTTTGTCATTCTTGCTCTTGCTTTGCTTGATTGAACAAGATTGCCCTCATCCTCTAAAACTAGTCTCCCATTCGATAAATCTCAAGACATTGTTAGGTGGTTGATTTCTCACATTTCTATAAGCCTTTGTTTATAAGTACTTGCATCTAAGAATGAAAACATCTTATATGAGATGAGGTTATATCTGCCTGTTCCAATTATTCACTAATTAATCGATTTAAGGCTTCACTGCGAGCTTTTAGATTTGGGGCAAAATATGAATTCAAAAAACCCCTGTTACTCAATTACTTGGGGGTAGACCAAGATTGATTTGGTGATCGGTTTGTCTTGATGTGTTGTTTCTTGATTTTCCACATACTTGACTTAAGCCTCTCTTTCTAGATCTTGTGGATGTAATCAAGCTCTTGGGCTTTTTCAACCCTTTCATCCTGATTATTTGGGGGTTCTCTCTCCTAATCAGATTGACTATCGAATCATAGGAATGAAACTAAGGGTTAGACTAAAAAGACATTGCATCATTTTCTTGAGCTTTTGGTAAAAATTTGAAATAGATTTAATATATATTACAATTAATAGATATAAAGTTGGTTAATTTGGTTTACAAATTTTTGAATTTCAAAATCGAAACCAAACTGATAGCATCAAATCAATCAATTACTTAATCTGAAGTATATATATAAACTACTAATATATATATGATATGATTTAATATAACCTTATATAATATAGTAGGAAGGTTAACTATTAAATGTACGAAAAGTATAGGGACTTACAACATATTTAACTAGTATAATAATAAACAAGAATATATAACAATTAATACGTTATGTACTACTATTATAGTATGTTATATAGTATTACATCATGTAATAATATATTTGAAAACTATTAATACATATATATATGCATATATATATATATATATATATATATATATATGTGTGTGTGTGTGCTTGTTTATAACTATTAATTGGTCCAAAATCAAAATAGAATTTACCAACCGATTTGCTTGAATTGGCTCAATTTGGTCTGTAAAATCGGTTTTAATGGCTAACTATAGTAGATGATATACTATTACATGATATAATAATATAGTATGTAACTATTACTAAAACTTTAAAGACATATATATAACTATTGTTATATTATTGATTATAATAAAAGAAATAGTATTACATAATATTATAATGTTTAATCATTAATGCATATATATAAACTAATATAAAATATATTATATGATATAGCATTATATAATATAATAGGAAGGCTAACTTTCAAATTTGTGAATATTATTTGGGCTTGGGTTTAGTATAATGTATAGAAGTAGAGAATATTTCAACTAATATAATAATAAATAATATATGATAATTATGATAATATATGTGCATATTATTTGGGCTTGGGTTTAGTATAATATATTTGGAGTTTGAAAAAATTATTTTGGAATATGAGTATTATGTTTATAAATTTAATAAAAAGGATAAAAATTATTTAATTGTCAATATAGTATAATAATAAACAATAAAAGATATTTTTGTCAAGTAATATACATATCATATAATACATTTTACATACAATTAGCAATTTAATTATTTTATATAAAGAACTCTATTAAATATCTATGATTTATGTTTTTTATAAGACAAATCTGAATTTCGTTGTAATCGTATAAACGAAAAATGAATTATTAAATTTGAAATTAAAATATTAATAACTTAAAAAATTCAAAATTATTTGAATTTATTAGAGCCTGCCCGACTCGATCCAAGCTTGAATTAAAAAAATCTGAGTTCAAAACAATTTTGAATCTAAAAATGTTCAAGCTTGAGAAAATCCTAACAGAAGACTTCCACCACAAGACTAGTTCCTATGGAATCCCATCGAATCTGTTTGCATTTCAAATTTCTTTACTTTGGTTTTCTATTTTGATATACTCCTGATATATGGGAGATTTCAAATTCTTTGCTCTTGTTTTCTATTTTGATGTTCTCCTGATATATAAGAGTTAGTTTCGGGCTTCAAATGTGTATATATATCATTGAAATGAGAAATGAAAGCTGAAGAATTCCATTCTTCTGTCATGGTATCAATGCGTTAACTTCCATTTCCCATCATGAACACCAACAACTCTACATCCACTATCCACAATACAAATGAACCTCACAACACCTTGATTACTATCAATGTTACAACCCAAACTCCATTAAAACTCACATCTACCAATTATGTTTCATGGAAACTACATTTTCAAACATTCTTCATCTGATATGATCTTTTCGGATATATTGATGGATCAAAACCTTGCCCACCCGCTACAATCACCCAAAACCAAGTTACTACGTCGAATCACGCCTGTACAATATGGATTTGATAGGATCAATTAATTTTGAATAGGATCATTGGTTCCTTATCTCCTGCAATAATTTCATTCATATCATGAGCCAAAATTGCAAGAGAAGGATGGACAACCTTAGTCACCACTTATGCAAAGCCATCCCAAGGACAAATCAAGCAAATGAAAACTCACTGGAAGAATCTTACTGTAACCTTCCAATCTCAGCCCAATTGTTATGGTTGAATTCAAAAGCTACCTTGGCCACTGGATTAACCTAGAAAACTTTTGTAGTTTTCAAACATACTTTTTTAAACCATATGAGTAACTAGTGAAATCAAATATTTAACTTACTTTCGCAAAAACATGAAAATTTTAGAAATCAATGATTTCGATATTTTATTTGTAAAAGTTTGATCACTATTCAAAAATTTCGTAATTCCAATCATATTTCAAAATCATTTTCCTTTTAATTCAAAACTAGAGAACTTGGCTATTCGACTTTATTTGGGAAACACGTTAACTCCAGAAAATCAAATGTCTTTAGAAATCTCATTTGTAAACATTAGTAATTTTGAAAACTAAGTCTAATTTTATTAAAGACTCACTTCTCAGAATCACAGCAGAAAAAAAATGTAATATTGACAGATTTTTATAAAAATCACAATGAAAAAATTTGCTAAAACCATATTTTGTTAAAAATCAATATTTTATGTAAATTCAATAAAAGATCAATAGACAATTTAAAACCTTAAAAAGTAAGTCATATTTTTGTCTAAAATTTATTTTCGTTGCACGGCGAAAAAGAGTGTTTTTGCCAAGTTTTAATAAAAACCAAGTTTCATGCATAATCTTCTCAAACATTAATTTATGCAGTTTTTAAAACTTAATGCCATGCAATCAAGTCATGCGAAACAGAATAAAAATCCCCACTGTAATGTCCCATGCCACAGTCCATAAACAAACTTATTATAGTCCTAAAATAAGTATTAAACTTAATTTAAAATACTTATGTATGAAAACATCCGAGAAATCCTCTGATAGCCATATCCACGTCCTAGCCTCGTGGGTTATTTGAAACGTAGGAAAATTTAAAGGGATGAGCTTTTAAAGCCCAGTGTGAATTCAACATAAAAGAGAACAATATTTAAGCCATACGTTTCATGAATATATCAACACTTATATTCAACATCATCTCACATATATTAAGGTGAATGAGAATGTCAATGCATAGCTTTTTCAGAAATCAATGCAAGTTTTTCAAAAACATTCATACCCATCTCCACTACACACTGATAAAGAGTTCCCCAGAACTCGTCCATCCAATAACACACCACGTTATGGCCAAGCCACTTAATATCGCAATCAAGCTACATCGTTGTGGCTAAGCCACTCAATATCACAGTCAAGCTGCATCATTGTGGTCAAGCCACTCAATAACATTGTAGACAAGCCACTCAATAGCATTGTGGCCAAGCCGCTCAATAACGTTGTGGCCAAGTCATTCAATATTGTAGTAAAACTACCAAAGTCTTATTCCTTTCATAATCATCCCGACCCCATGCATGTGATATGGCATATGAACAATATTTTCAGTGGCATGCTTAACATGCGAATCGAATTTATAATCAGCATAGTCGACATGCTTAACATGTGAACCAGATTTATAATTAATATAGTTGACATACTTAACATGCAAAACATATTTCCATTATCACAACAATGGTATTATTTATATATGTCATGCATAACCGATATTGCCATAAAATCACATATCATGAGAGTTGGTATACATAATTTTACAACAATCATCAAGTCACATCAATTATAACATACATTCACAAAATAATCAATTCGAGGTACTTACTTGTATTCTCCCCCTTATTACGGATTTAGCATCTCTTTATGAATACATAAGGTATTCTTAGTATTTCACATTATGGGACTCTTATCAAGTTTTCAATCTTAAATAAATATATTTCTAATATTTGGCGATAAGTCCATATGCAAATTTTATAATAAGTTAAATCTACACCTGATGATTAGCCTTTCCACTAGATCTAAACTCCAATCTTCAGTGATGGGACAAAAAGACAAATCTCCCACTTGATCTGGTTTATAAGATGGTTTAATAAAAAAATACAATTATTAGTCTTGACCATGAATTCAATCTCTAACTCATAAGAGTTTGAGTAGAGAACTTACTCTTGTTTTCTTTTTGTGAAGGAATTTGATTGATTTCTTATGGGTGTAGAGAAATCTAAATAATCAAATCAACCTTTCAAAAATAATCACGTAAAAATCAGCCCCTATTCACGGTTATAAGTAATGGAGAAATTGGTATGGGTTTTCCCCATAGATATTTACGTTACTAAGATTAAGTTGGAGAGATCAACAATCACTAGAATAATCGTTCGATAGAGGAGATTTATCTAATGAGGAGTTCAACATCCAAATAATAATAATAAAAAGAATAGGTTAGAAATAGAAATAATCTATGAACTTAAGAGAAGATTAGTAGATCAATTATCACTAAAAAAGTGAAGAGAAGATAAAAATTGGTGGAAAAATAGTGACTAATAACAGTGGTGGTGCGGTGGCGATACGACGATGGTGAAGTAGTGGTTTGGTGATGGAGAATGATATCAAGTGGTTGTGAAAAGGATAGAAATTAGTGGTGAAAAAAGAGGAGGTTTAGAGGCTAAAATAAAACAAAAAAGAGAGAACGGGAGGAGCAAGGAGGAGGAGAAAACAAAATGAAAGAAAAATATGCATGGTGGCTATATTAGGTGGGATGGATAGTTTAAGCTTGGTAAATGGGAGAAAATGGAAGCTTTGGGAGACAATGGCATGAAAAGTGGATCATGGGGAACATGTGGGGTGAAAAGAGGAAAGAATCTTCCCTTACAGGGGAAATAGGAGTGGACAGTAATAAAAACTTTGACTAAGGTTTTATGAGCCAAAAATTTTAATAAATAAAATAAAGATGTAGGGAATTGATCATAGGACCTAATGGAATCTAATTATGCTCTTAACCACTAAGCCAACTCACTTGCTTATTAACACTCCTACAACATTTATTTAAAAACATGGTGTGACATTTATTATGGTTTGAAGCAAAATTGCACCAAATAGAAAATAATGTGAGGGAAGAAATTCAAGCTCAGGTCTTCAAGAACAACTCCACCATTACTTAATCACTAGACTTGATACATATTTATTATCAAATGTGCAAAGGTCATCTTAAAAAATTCAGGTGAAACCACTCTCGGTTCATTAACCCAATTTCTACAAACCCAGTTTTTGGAATGTGACACTTACTAAGGGCTCTCTCACCATTAAAAAACTCCTTCAAACCATTAAGGCCAAATCAGATGAACTTTCCATTATCAATGTACTAGTCAATGATGAAGACCTCATTGACAAGATCCTAGACAATCTTGGTAAAGCTAACAAAGAGTTGGTTCATGCAGTCTAAGCTAGAGACAATGTAATCTCTTTTGAAGAATTATATGAAAAACCTATAAATTTTGAAGCCTCTCTCTAAGGTACCAAAAGTGATCCTTTATATTTTCCTGGTTTTACTTATCCAACAAATCAAACCAACAACAAGGGCCGCTGTAACATCCACAATATGCCTCAGAGTTTGGTACAGTGAAGTATCAAGTTATGATTTAGTTGGAAATTCTTGAAATAGAATAAATAGAAATTTTAAGTATTAAATTAGAAAGTATTTAATTCTGATAGGAAATTAGAAAATACTCCATAGATAGGAAAATTTTAAATAGAAGTATTGACTTAATTGGAAGGGTATAGAAATTGTTGTGGCCAAAGTAGGAAAAATAAAAAGTTTGGAGATACATAGTGGTGGTATAAAGGAAGGGAAGATTAAGAAAAAGTTTTACCAAAAGTTAAGTATGAGTCTTGCTAGGAATTATGAAAGATGAATAAGGATACAATGGTAGTTAGCCAAATAGATATTTTTAGACATAATGATAATGGGTCAATATATAAAGATGGATGGCTAAGGGACTCATTAGCAATTTGACCACTTTAATTATTTTAAAGGAAATGTGTAGAAATATGGAGAAAAATATCCATCTTTCTTTCCAAACCGTCACTTTTATCCCTTCTTCTCCAAACATTTGCTTTTATCCCAAACACGTCCTTCCACCATTGTTGAGCAAAATCAAGCTCAAAATCTTCCATTTGTTTGATGTTTCTTTAGTAAAGAAACTAGATAAAGCTAATAGATACCTTAGTTTTGTGAGGAGAGCTTCCATAGAGGAGTTGAAGAAGAGAGAAAGCTAGGGTTTAGTTGTAATCTCAAGTATTTAAGGTAAGAAAAGATAAAATCTTTCATAACATACATGTTAGTTTCATTAAATAGCATGGGAAAAGTTATTTAGTTGTGGTTTTAACTTGATAATATTATATGGTTTGTTATGTATTTAAGAAAAAGAGAAGAAGGTTGAAGAGCCAAATGAAGGAAAAGGAAAAGAGAAGGCCAAAACGTGAGAAGAGAAAAAAAAATTCATTTCAACTTTTGTTGTAAGTACTACAATATTTTAATTTATTTTCTTTAAATGTTTACGTTGTAATATGGAAATTACCTAGGATAGAAATGTAAATTATATATATAAATAGATATTAAATAAATGATTAAATTATGAAATTATGAGATTTGTAAAGAGAAATATAGGTGAAGAATATGAAATTGTATATTTGTTTGAATATTGAGTAATGATGTTGTGAAAGAAATATGTGTGAAAAAGGTGTTATACTTGTGATTTATGAAATGGGAACTGTAGCAGCCCAAATCTGCCTGGGCCTATAATTAAATAAATAAAAAAATAGAAATAAATAAATAAAAGTTTATTTATTACAGTCCATTTACATTCACAAGCCCAAAATTAATTTACAGCCCAATTACATTTGACCCAAATACCAAAAGTCCTTAACCCGTGACCCAAACACTTAAAACAGCCCAGCAGACCCATTTACACCCTACCCTTGATACTCTAAACCCAAAACCTAATCGGCCCAATTGGCCTAATCTATCTTCAGCTTCAGGGAACCCTAGTTAGGGTTTGCGCCGCAATCAGATGCTGATTCGTCTCGCGACGTTCCAGCTACCAACATCCCAACTTTCGCGTCTTTTCACCTCACCCCTAACTCTGGCCCCAAATCGCGCCCTGGTCGACGCGTGAGTCAATGCCAGCGTCATCACCTCAATCAATGCACCAGTAAATCGTCATCAGTGCCATATCGCGCCATCATCGGCACATCTTCCTTCAAGATTCCTTCATTCTCCTGCAAAAGGAAACAAAAAGGACAGAACCAATAGCATATGGCAAGAAATCGAACCAATAGGAACATACCAAAGATGTATATTGTAAACAATCCTATAAAGGCCAGATATCAAAGGATGTAAAGGGGGGATTCTTACAATTTTGAAAAAAACACACACAAAGATGGAATAAAAAGCATAAGTTTTTACAAAGTTACAGTACCAACAGTCAATCGAGAGTAGAGGTGATATATCTTTTTTTTTTCTGAATAACATGCAAATATTATTAAAATAAATCAAAAATGAACTCACTGTTGGAATCGCATCGGAAAGTCGAGACTTTTCGAATTCTGGCCACCACACATGGCGGCGTTGGCGGTGGCGCGTGTGTGCCCGATGACCGGAGCATGGCCTACGGAGGCCAGAGCCCGGAGGGCCTTTCCTCCTTCCTCTTTCAGAGGATTTTTAAAGTTTTTTTTTTTAAAACTCGGGTTTCAAATGAATTTTAAGCTTAAAACTTGGCTTATATAGCCTTGACAAAACGATGTCATTTTGGTTTAATCCAATAAGCCTAAAACGACGTCATATTAAAGCTAAGGATCCACGTGTTGACCCGATTACCCGGAGAGGATCCGCGTGTTTTTAAATATTGGGTTAATTACTCAATTGGTCCTCTCGCAATCTTAATATTTATAATTCCATTTTATTTATTTTTTAATTTAGCTCTAATGTTTTAATTTTGTTTTAATTTAGTCCTCTCAGTGATTTTAAAAAGGTATTAGGAAAACGGTGTCGTTTTAGGATTAGGGCAAATTACCCAATGAGTCCCTTGTAGTTTTGAATTCTTTCAAATCAGGCCTAATTCCTTTTGTTAGTTTAAAATTAACCCTAAATTCCTTAATTAAATTTAATTTTAATCCTTATATACCTTTAATTTAATTTATTTAAAATACTTTATATATATATATTTTTTTAATAAACATTAGTTATGTATATAATAATATATTATTTTATTTATATTATTTGTAACATTATAAATTTTATTATATGTCATATATTTTCATTATATTATTTATTTTACTATATTCTTATATGTAAAATATTTGTTACATTATTATTATTATTACTATACATATATCATATTATATTTCATTATATTTATTTATGTATTTTTATTACATAATATATTTTTCTATATATCATAATATTTTTTATATATATTATATTATATACATTATATTATATATTTTTATATTATATAATTTATACAATTATATATTTTTATTTGTAAATTATGTTATACACTATATTATACTATATTTCCTTATATTACCTTTATTTTATAATAAAGTATACATTATTTTATTATTTATAAACTATATACATTTTTAAAATTTTATAAATAAATGTAATATTAATATTTAGTACATTTTTATATATAGTTATTATAGCCTATAATATAACTTATATGTATGTATCATTTTTAAAAAAGGAGGGGGTTCTCTTTTATCATTCTTATATTATTTAACATATTTTTAAAAAAAATCTTATTTCTATTTAATTTTTTTATACATTTTAATTTACTTATTTATCTTTGGTTTTCTCTTATTTTGATATTGTTTAGTTGGTTAAATGTTACATATCATTTACTTTGTATATTAGCATGAAATTAATTATTTATGGTGATTTGCATAAATCATATATGTATATTGCAATTTACATTTGTTGTATTTATCACGCATTATATGGTGTTTTGCATGGAATAATAATGTATGAACATTTATGTTATTTATGATGATATATGTATAAAGTGATAATGTATATTGTACAATTTATGTCATTATTACTATTTTCTATACTATATTTACATGAAATGATAAAACATGCATATTGTAATTAGATTTATTTAATTCCTTATACAAAACACATCATTACTTTTAAAACCAAAAGATATATTTTATTTAATTCAAAAAGGAATTTTAAAAAATGAGGAAATGTTTTGATATTTGGGAATTCGGGAAGTAGTGCCCTAACATGCTGGGTTGCAATTTCCCGTTTGTCTAAATATCTAAAATATCCTTTTAAGCGAATTTTACAAATCATAAGGTGATTTTAGCTACGAAAGCTTAAAGATATCGTGTCCAATTATGCTGGATGTGATATTTATACTCCTTCAAAGCGAATGAATCTCGATTCTTTTTTAATTTGAATTATTGCGGTTTTAAGAAAATCTCATTTTTAGATTCTTTCAAATTTCTGACATTAAGACAAAAATTATTCAATTTGGTACCAATTTTGGGCGTTACGAGGGTGCTAATCCTTCCTCGAACGTAACTGACTCCCGAACCTATTTTCTCATAGTTTCGTAGACCAAAATATTTTATAAAGTGATCCAATCACACTTTAAAAGATTGGTGGCGACTCCCATTTTCGTTTTTCAAAAGTCGATCATCGTTTTTCAAACATCCCTTTAAAAAAGGTTTCGACAGGAACTAAATTGTGGAAGATGGAAAAAATGTGAAATCTTTTCCGAAATACTTATGTAAAGTATATAAATGTATGAAATTCAGCTTTTGTGCCCAAGTAGATAGAATTAGAAGTATTAGGATATTAGTGGCATGCCATTAAGGACCCTCAGCGCTCTTTCTATTTTCTAGCATGTTTGTGTTCTCTATTTAGCACATTTGTGTTCTCTGTATACCACCTTGGTGCTCTCCATTTACTTGTGCATATAGTTGCACCTCTGTACTTGATTTGTACATCCTAAATTGTTCTAAATAGTCTACTATGGGCAAATGTATGAAATGCAAATAATACAAGTATTTAAAGTATCAAGGTAAGTATGAAAATTATTCAAGGTAAGTAATTTTTTTAGAAATAAATGTCTAGTTATAATGGTATGCAGGTATGGAAGTATGATGCAAATCTGTAACATATTATACATATGTTATGTTCATTTATTCTTATAGTGCTTAATAAGCTTTCATCGGCTTAACGCGTTTGTTTTCAACACGTAGGTACAGTTAGATTTGATGAGTTTGATTGGGGTCGTTAGTTGCTCATCTCATCACATCCTCAAGCTCAACAATGTAGGTATTTTGTTTTGGTGTAAAAATCGCATGTACATAGCATTTTTTGAGTTAAGGATTTAAGTATAATGGGCCATGCTACAAAATTTGTAATTTTTGAAGTATTCAAATGAAATTTTAGTATGTTAATGTTGTATGGTAATGTAGAAGTGTTTGAGTGTCTTTTATACTGAAATTGGAGTTTTAAATTGAATAAAATTGAGTTTTCGTGCAGGGACTAAGTTGCAAGAATTTTTAAAAGTTTTCAAAATTTTCAAACTATAGGGGACACGAGTTCGGAAAGTTACACGGCCTAGCCACACAGTCATATAGCATACACGGGTTGGTGGCATGACCATGTGTCTTTTGGGAAAAGTTGTCCTTGGAACCACACGATTCCAGTTTGTTACACGGGCTATCAACACGACCGTGTGGCTCATGCAGGCCATATGCACACACTCGTGTGCTATTGGAGGTAGTGTTTAAATAAACCATACGGTCTTAGAGACTTACACGGCCTGGAGACATGGTCGAGTGCCTTGTATTTCTTAAAATTTTGTTTTTGACCCCAAAATGTTGTTGCAAAAGCAATGATGACCTAAGATATATTTATCGGTTTCATAATTAATATCAATAATGTAATTTGAGTTGAGTTGAGTAACTTGTAATAATTAAGTTTTTATCAATGAAATACTAAGTTGGTCATTCTAATATGTAATGTAGTACTCCTATACTTGGTCCGGTAACCGGGTCGAGTACAAGGGTGTTACACCGTAATTTTTCAAAATCTGGCACTATCGTAGGACACATCAACAATTGGCGATCACCTTCAACAACTAGCATTAACAATATAGGTTAGCTCTTCTATTGCTCTGTTGTATTACTCATGCCTAACACCCCACTAACAAAGTGTTATTCTCTGCGATCTTCTCTTGACATTGCCAAATTTGTCAAATTCAGGGACATATAGCCAAGAGTTGCCTGTCCTTCTATCTGGTTCAAGTTGAGTCATCTAACAACTCCAATGCTCAAACAATAATCTCTCCATAGCAACTAATAGCTCATTTTTCTACCAATATTTCTTTCACATCAACATGGCTTTTAGGTAGTGGTGCTTATCACCATGTCACTTCTAACTTCAACAATCTATCATTTCATGCACCATACCCAGGCTCTGACGACATTATGATTGGACATGGCACTACTCGTCCAATCATTCATATTGGTTCCACATCTCTCCAAACTCCCAATGCTCAATTTACCTTAAATAATGTTCTTTGTGTTCCACATATGAAAAAGAACTTGATTTCAATTTCCCAATTTTGCATCTCTAACAATGTTTCCATTGAATCCTTGCCTCATTCTTTTCTTATGAATGAACTTCGCACGAGGGCAATAATTTTGACAGGTCAAACTAAGGATGGTGTATATGAGTGGCCAACCTCTTCCCTATCTTCTTGACCCTTTGCTTTTTCCAGTGTCAAGACTACTTTGACCGAGTGGCATCATCGATTGGGACACCCTACATTTCCTATCTTACAACATGTTGTCTCTAGGTTCAACTTAGATTTATCATCTTCCTTGGTCTCACCTTTTTCATGTAATGCATGTCATTGGAAAAAGACTCATAAGCTTTCATTATCTACGTCTACTTTAGTTTGGACCTTACTAGTTATTTCCCATGACAGCTTTAAATATTATGTTATTTTTATTGATCATATTACCTAAAGTATATTTGGTTTTAACCCCTCAAAAAAAAATCAGAAGTGAAAAAGATTTTCATCAGATTCAAAGCACTCGTAGAAAACCATTTTGATAAAAAAAATCAAAACAGTGTTGATAATACTCTTGAATGACATATTTTTATGTATTAATTACATATTTATTTTGAGTATGATCATACTAATTTGAGCTATTTATGATTTTTATCTTGTAGGGACTAAATTGAAGGTAAAAGAAAATTTGAGGGCAAAAAGCGTGAATTTGAAGATAAAATGGGCCAGCGTGCAAAATAGGAAAGAAGTGGTGTCAAAAATGCAAAGTGTGGAAGACTTGGGGGTAAAAATGCAAAGAAGAGATTTTGTAAACACAAGACTCTATTTAAATTTTAATTATATTAGGATAATTGTTAAAGATTATTATTTAGATTTAATTTTAGCTTTTATCTTTATTTATCTTTTATTTATCTTTATTTATCTTTATTTATCTTTTAGAATTTAATTAGGAATATACTAGGTTTCCTAGTACTATAAATAGGCGATGGAATGACACAAATCTCACTCATCTTTTTTGTAAAGCTCCCTCTCCCAAAAAGCTTTAGCCTTTCTTTCTTTCATTTATTCAATAAAATTCTATTTTTATTAAGTTTATTCTTTTTTTCCCAAAAAGCTTAGCCTTTTTTTCTTTCATTTATTCAATAAAATTCCATTTTTATTAAGTTTATTCCTTTTTCTCAAAAAGCGTGAGTCACTAAATTCATCTAGCCAAAGGTTGTCAAAATTCCCCAAAAAGGATTCATGAGGCTTAGAATCTGCGCTTAGCCTTCTCAACAAGTATTCATCGTTTCTCTGCATTACGGAGCTGACGCTTCCGTCCATGTCCCTTCAAAATGATCTTTTCATCTTGCACGAAGGCGGATGCTTTGTATGTTTTGGGAAGGTTGCACGAAGTGGTTGTCAAGCCCAAGAGACCAAATGGTGTGGCATTCGCCATTGAGAGGTGATGATCTAGTGTAAGAAGATCCCACAAAAGTGACGGTTGGCTAGAGTCAGGTTCCTCTAAATCATAAGTCTAAAATCTAAGTGGACCTGGTGGTCGTAAGCGTCCTCTTCCACTATAACTAGCTTATTTTATTCGAGAAGGATCACCCAAAAGCCGAAGATTGAACCTAAGGAGGATCGAGACAATCAAAGGCTGGAATCTCTCCATAAAAACTCTGCTTATCTCTACAATCAAACTTTTAATTCTGTTTTTTATTTTCTTTTCAGGTATGCAGGTTTTCTTGGGCGCGACTCTGTCCGGGATCTCGAGGAACAAGAACTTGTGTAAATCCAGTCCCTGAGGATTTGACCCTTCTTCCTTTGTACCATTCTTTTCATTATTTAATAGGGATAGGATATTCTTGGTGCTCTTAACAACGCATCAAACTTTGGCGCCGTTGCCGAGGACTGGTAATTTACTAATCTTGTTTCTTTGTTTCTTATGACCAGATTTGCTCCAGCTATTCTTGCGTTTGATTCAGAAATAGAAAAGATTGCACGAGCCAACCGCAAGGAAACAAAGTTACAAAAAAAGCAGGCAGGGGTGGTAGGAACTTAGAGTAACCCACCAGCGAAAATTGAAGTAGACGACGAAGTTGAGTCTAGGGTTAACGAAAACCTTTCATGAACACTTGAAAGTGAAAGAGTAGGAGTCAATCCACCAGAAGAAGTGCTTAACGCTAGGGTTAATGAAAACCCGAATCTAGTACATCAACCTATGGCTCAAACGATTCAACAATTGGCCAAAGCTCCTGCAGAACAACCACCATTGTGTATTGCGTATCCTACTATGGATATTGATTTTGAACTGAATTTAGGTTTAATCCAGTTACTACCAACTTTTCATGGGTTGCAAAACGAAAATCCCTACAAACATCTGAAAGAGTTTCATATGGTTTGTCCTAGCATGAAACCTTAGGGCGTAATTGAGGATCAAATTAAATTGCAAGCTTTCCCTTTTTCCCTAGTTGATTCTGCTAGGGAATGGTTATTTTATCTACCCCTGGATCTACTACAACTTGGATTGATCTTTCTCGTTTGTTTCTCAAAAGGTTTTTTCCAGCATTACATGCAGTTGAGTTAAGAAGGTAGATTGTTGGGATAAGGCAAAAAGAAGTAGCCTCTTTACGACTATTGGAAGCGATTTAAGAAGTTGTGTGCAAGTTGCCCACAACATGGTATAACGGAACAGTCTCTACTTTAATACTTTTATGAAGGCTTGAAACCCATAGAAATGAATATGGTATACGTCGTCAGTGGAGGAGCGTTGGTCAATATGACTCCCTAACAAGCAAGGGACTTGATATCCACGATGGCTGCAAATACTTAGTAATTTCGAGCCAATCCTGAACCCACTAGAAAGGTTCACCAGCTAAGTATTTCAGCTTTAGAAGATAAAGTTGATCGACTTACTAATATCATGAATTCTCTTTTTGTAGTAAAAATAAGACCAACCTGACCGTGCAAAATTTGTGCAACACCTGAACATACAACTGATGCATGCCCTAGTTTGTGTGACGATACTATGACCCATTTAGATGCTGTGGGAAACTTTCCTAGACCGCCCCAAAGGCGATATGACCCCTATGCAAATACTTATAAACTAGAATGGAAAAACTATCCTAACTTGAGTTATGGGGCAAACTTGCAGTACAACCAACCATACCAAAATCAGTTTCTACAACAGTAGTGAGATTCAGGTACCTCTCTATAAACCATGGTTAATAAATTAGCAGCTAATATGCTTGATTTTCAATAGAAAATCGAGGTGTCTATAAGCGAATTGGCCACATCAATTGAGAAAATAAACTTACAAGGGAAGTTGCCATCACAAACGGAACCTAATCTAAGACAACACGCAAATGCAGTGACGTTGTGAAGTGGAAAAGTACTGGAACCAATTCTTGGCAGAAATCTTGACCAAGATTTCGCCCAAAAAAATCACAAGAACAATGAACAGGTCTGAATGAAACCTCCATTGCCTAAAATTCAATCTCTATTTCTAAGATGATAGAACCAATGTTGAAAAGGTAAAGAGGACAAGGAGATCCTCGAAACATTCAGAAATGTCGAGATCAACATACTACTATTGGATGCCATTAAACAAATTCGCGTTATGCCAAGTTCCTCAAAGAACTCTGCACCAACAAGCAAAAATTAACTGGTAATGAAAGAGTAAGTGTTAGTGAGAATGTACCCGCAGTGTTACAGCGAAGATGCCAGCGAAATGCAAAGATAGGGGCATGTTCGCAATACCATACAAAATAGGTCACTTAGGAATTAAAAAAGCTATGTGTAATTTAGGGTCCTCCATAAATGTAATGCCTTTTTCTATTTATGAATCACTTAACGCGAGTTTTTTGATGAAAACAGGTGTTATCATTCAATTAGCAGATAGGTCTATTGTACATCCCAAAGGAGTCCTCAAGGACGTATTGGTGAAAGTCAATGAACTTATATTTCCAGCAGACTTTTATGTGATAAAAATGAAAGAGGATAACACTCCTAGATCTTTAGATATCATGTTGGGCCGACCTTTCCTTAGTATCACTAGCACTAAGATTGACGTGCGTAGTGGAACTCTCACGATGGAGTTTGACGGGGAGATCGTGAAGTTTAATGTTTACGACATTATTAGTCACCCAAGAGAAATCTTGAACATAAACCGTGTCAACATAATTTACTCATTAGTAGAAGAAACTTTTAAGTCATCTTATGGAGATAAATCTAAAATGATGTTTGATGATTTTAAATCTGTTAATGAATTATTGGCTCCTATGGATACTAAACTTCTACCTTTTGTTGTGTAGGCACCAGATCTAAAATTAAAACTACTTTCCGAGCATCTCAAGCGTGCATTTTTGTAGAATGATGAGACCATTGCCAACTTAAAAGGGATTAACCCCTTGACGGGCACACATAAAATTTTCGTGGAGGAAAATACGAAACCAAAGAAAGAGGCACAAGGACGATTGAACCCAAATATGGTGGACATGGTAAAAAAAGAGAATTTCCAAGCCCAAACGAATGAAAGAATTGAACTGGAACAGCACTAATACTAGTTAGGGCGTCAAGCTAACGACGTTAAACAAGCGCTTATTGGGAGGCAACCCAATTTTTATTTTATTTTATTATTTATTATTTATTATTTTATTTCATTTCATTTCATTTCATTATTTATTACTTTATTTTGTTTGGATTTCTCTCTTTCTGTCTAGGTAAACTGGCGAGAAAAAAAACTCAGGAATTGACATGCTTTCACAAACATCCCTTATTCTATCCCTATTCCAAGTAGGAATAGTGCATCCCTACTTTATACTTACCCAAAACCTGCATCCAAACACTCGCTCTATAGCCAAACACCCTTTTTTCTACATCTTCAAATCCTAAACTTTTCCCTATTTTTGACCCAAATAACCCTCCAACCGTCATTCCCCTTCTCCCTCACCCCCATTACCGATTTTTCCCACCACCATGGCTAAGACTAGAAGCCGTCCCGCAGCTGAACCCTCCTTCGTCATCAACAGCCGCCGGCGACGATTCTCGACGCCCCAATATTTGTTTTCCTTTTTTTTCACATCAAGGGCGATGTGTTTTAAGTAGGGGGAGGTATTCCTCATTATTTTTGTCACTTTATCTGCTGATTTTACTATTGTGTTACTGTTGCTATTGCCTTGTGCTCATTTCTGCCCAAATTTATTTTTTTAAAGAATATTCTGCCTCTTTTCATGCTCAAGATTTCAACCAGGAATTGCCCATTGTTTGACCTACAAGCATGATTCTTTTCTACTGAGTTAATTATGATTTTGCTAGTTTGATTTTGTCCCCACTGTTTTATTTCTTTTAGGCTAAAATAATTATGATTAATATAGTTAACCCTATCTTGCTTAGAGTAATATCGATTAAGTCTAAATGGAAAGAGAACACGTAATACATTTGCATGCTAAAATTATGTTCATGGCTATTAGGTGGTTGCTGAAATTTATTTTTGACACTTGATTGTTTTTCCTAGTCCTCCAAAATTAAAATTTCGTTTCATGATAATAATAAATTTTGGCGTCTCCATGGTTATGAGTATAGCTTAAAAATGTGACTAGCTGAGTAACCGGGGTAGGGTGCATGGGTTGTCATCCTACTTCGCGTCAAAAGGTTGTGTGACATGTTAGGTAAAACTCCACTAACCGGAATTAAACAAAAAAAACTTTAAGAATGTGTTGGGCTGAGTAACCGAGGTGGGGTGCTTGGTTGTCATATCTCTTCGCTTCAAAAAGTTCAATATATTCTTAAGAAAAAAATATATAAATATAATAAATTAGGAGTATGTTAGGCTGAGTAATCGGGGTGGGGTGCTTGGCTGTCATCTCTCTTCACGTTAAAAGGTTCAATATATTCTTAAGCAAAAAAGAAAAACGAGAAAAAAGGAGATGTAATAATAAAATTGCATTTGGGGACTAAAAGTGGGAACAAATAAGGTGTCTTGGTAAGTTTAGTAAGTTACCTAATTTTCATGAAATAATCCAAGTCGATTTTGATTTTTTGTGTGATTAAATAGGAATACTTTTTCAGTTTTACTTAAAGCAAGCTAAAGGTTCTCTTTATTTTCATATGCATTAAGCCTAATTTTTATAAACCTTTGGAGTGATATTTTTTTCATGGTAAAATCTAAATCTCACAGTGGATAGGTACCATACTTGAGGGCAAACATGGGCTAAGTAGGGGGAATTTGATAATACTCTTGAATGACATATTTTTATATATTAATTACATATTTATTTTGAGTATGATCCTACTAATTTGAGCTATTTATGGTTTTTATCTTGCAAGAACTAAATTGAAGGCAAAAGGAAATTTATGGGTAAAAAGCGTGAATTTGAAGATAAAATGGGCCAGCATGCAAAATAGAAAAAAAGTGGTGTCAAAAATGCAAAGTGTGAAAGACTTGGGGGCAAAAGTGTAAAGAAGAAATCTTATAAACACAATACTTTATTTAAATTTTAATTATATTAGGATAATTGTTAAAGATTATTATTTAGATTTAATTTTAGCTTTTATCTTTCTTTATTTTTATTTATCTTTTAGAATTTAATTAGGAATAGGCTAGGTTTTCTAGTACTATAAATAGGGGATGGAGTGACACAAATCTCACGCATCTTTTCTGTAAAGCTCCATCTTTCAAAAAGCTTAGCCTTTGTTTCTTTCATTTATTCAATAAATTCCATTTTTATTAAGTTTATTCCTTTTTCCCCAAAAAGCATGAGCCACTAAATTCATCTAGCCAAAGGTTGTCGAAATTCCCCAAAAATGGTTCATAAGGCTTAGAATATGTGCTTAGCCTTCTCAACGAGTATTCATCATTTCTCCGTATTATGAGGTTGACACTTCCGTCCATGTCCCGTCAAAAGTGATCTTTTCATCTTACACAAAGGCAGCCGCTTTGTACGTTTTGAGAAGGTTGCACAGTCAGTTCGTTAGCTTACTGCGCCAGTGGTTGTCGAGCCTAAGAGACAAAATGGCGTGGCATTCGCCATTGAGAGGTGATGATCTAGTGTAAGACGGTCCCACAAAAGCGACGGTTGGCTAGAGTCAGACTCCTCTAAATCATAAGTCTAAAATCTAAGTGGACCTGGTGGTCGTAGGCATCCTCTTCCACTATAACTGGCTTATTCTGTTTGAGAAGGATCACCCAAAAGCTGATGATTGAACCCAAGGAGGATCAAGACAACCGGAGGTTGGAATCTCTCCATAAAAATTATGTTTATCTCTACAATTTTAATTTTAATTTTCACAATTTGAATTCAATCAAACTTTTAATTTTGTTTTTTTTATTGTTTTCCAGGTACTCAAGTTTATTTGGGCACGACTCTCGAGGAACAGGAACTTGTGCAAATCCAATCCCTAAGGATCTGACCCTACTTCCCTTATACTATTCTTTTCATTATTTTATAGGGATAGGATACTTTTGGTGCTCTCAACGACGCATCAAATGTATTCAGAAAATGGTGGTGAATATACTACTCTTGTTAATCTGCCAATGGTATATCTCATTTTACTACTCCACCACATACTTCCAAGCATAATGGCTTCTCTGAGCAATGTAATCTCCATATTACGGAATCATATCTCACTTTACTTTCCCACGTATCTATTCTATTAACTTTTTGGCCTAATTCTTTTGCTAATGTTATATATTTGATCAATTGCATGCCAACTCTAATTCTACAATATTTTTCTCCTTATGAAAGAATATTTTGTGCTTCTTCCAATTATTCCAAACTCAAAGTCTTTGGTTGTCTGTAATATACTTGGCTTCACCCATATACAACACACAAACTTGAATCATGTATCAAACCATGCATTTTTCTTACGTACTCTCTCACTCAAAGTGCTTATTTTTTTTATGATCCATCCATAACCAAAATCTATGTTTTTAGACATGTGAAGTTTATTGAGTCCATCCTACCGTTTACATCATTACTTACTCAAACTCTTCGTCTAAATTCCACCACTGTTTCCACTTGGATTCTACCATTAATACAAGTTAACATTCTACCATCATGCATATCACAATTCGAAGTCAGTACCCAACAGCCCCAATGTGAAGCTCCAACACAAGCTCTACTCATGACAAACCAAACAACCACTTCCCATCACTCCATAAATGACTCAAATCCAATCCATCCCACTGACCTCCACTATAAACCCCTTACCACCCTTCTCTCAACCTTCCCAAAACACACCATGACCAAACCATCTAATGCAAACCAGAGTAAAAGCCAACATTCATAAACCTATTCAAAAATTAAACCTTCATACCCAATTATCCAAATCGCCTGACCTTGAACCTACAATAATAACTCAAGCTTTGAAAGAACCAAAATTGAGTGGTGTGATGTTGGAAGAATATGATGCTCTTGTTCGAAATGGAACTTGGGAGCTAGTGCCACCTGATTCTAATCAAAATGTAGTGGGTTTTAAGTGGACTTTTTGAATTAAACATAACTCTGATGGTTCCATTAACAGGTACAAGGCATGATTAGTTGCAAAGGGGTTTCATCAATGTCTAGGAGTTTATTATCATTACACCTTTAGTTCGATAACCAAACCAACCACCATCCGTCTTGTTCTTAATCTTGCAGTAAGTCGTGGTTGGTCCATTCATTAGCTTGATGTCAACAACATCTTTTTACAAGGCCATCTCAGTATATGATTCAACTATTAGGGTTCATTGATCGAGATTTTCCATCATATGTATATAAGCTTCGAAAAGATATCTATGGCCTAAAACAAGCACCGCGAGTTTGGTTTCAAAAACTCCGTAATTTCCTACTTTACTCAGGCTTCAAAAATTCACATGCTGATACATTTCTATTCGTTTTCAAATCTGATGGCCATTCATTGTATCTACTTTTTTATGTTGGCAATTTAATTATCACTAGGGATAATGATGCAGTGGTAAATCTGTTTGTTCATTTCTTAGTAAATTGATTTTCACTTAAGGACCTAGACATGCTTTCTTACTTGGTATCCCAACAAGCATGGTCTTTTGCTTTCTCAATGACGTTACTTGTTGAACATTCTTACTCGTGCACAGAAGTTAGATGTTAAACTAGTTCTGTAGTACCCCTAACTTGTCTTTGTCGTCAGATTAGGGTTATGGAGTGTTACTAAACAATCAAAACATTTAAACATTATACCATTCAATATTATAAACACATAATAAACCATTCATACACATGCATCCTGCCCTCAACTAGAGCCCTTGAGGCCCTAAAAATAACGTAGAAACAATTTGGGACCAATTTGAAATAGTTTAGAAAGTTTAAGAAAAAGACGCAAAATTTGCATAACAGGGGTCACACGGCTGTGTGGCCAGGCTATGTGTCTCACACGACTAAGACACACGCCTGTGTCTCAAGCCATGTAACAATCGAACTAGGGACACACGACTGTGTCCCAACCCCTATCCTCACCCGTGTAACCCTCTGAATAGGGTCACACGGTCAGGTCACACGCTTGTGTGCTAAGCCATGTAACTCTCTGAGTTGCTCCACACGTCAGTGTGTCAGGCTGTGTGTTAGGCTGTGTAACTCACTGACTTACACCCTAAAGAAATCATCAGATGACACACGGTCGTGTTGCTAGACACACGGCTGAGTCACACGCTCGTGTCTCAAGCCGTATAGAACCAAAATGAACCTTAAACAACAAGTTTACCATTTCAAGCTTACTTGGACTCTAAGTAATCTATTTACCAGCCAAAAGACCTATTCAAAGTGACATTAAACAAGCTAAAAACATGCTAAATCAACCATCCTAAGTGTCTAACTAATGTATCATCACTGATACCACAAGCATATACAATTTTACAACAAAAAGAACTATCATTCAAAGTATGATAAATCACACCATCTAACACTCAACCAATATGCTTAACATAGACACCTTAATCACAAATTCCATTAACACATACCATATATTTGTACTAACACATCTTCCTTAGTTCATTTATCATATTAAGTTAACTACTTGCACTTAATATCATACTTTAACATTTTACATATCAAAACATTAGTAATGACATGCAAGCCTATTACATGCCATATAATCCAGAATGAACGTTCTAAAACCTACCAAAAATGAGTGCATAGTGTGACTTGAGTGTCGATCCGGCCGTCCAACCTTTAAAGTATCTACAAGAACAGAATTAACACAAGTAAGCTCATTAAAGCTTAGTAAGTTCGACGTACTAAAACGAAAAATCTTACTAAAGTAAGTACAACAAATCATTCAATAATAATACAACCATATGTGTTCCCTATCATCTACAATCTCAATTAGGTGAATTTCAATTTTTAATTCAAAGCCTAGATACATATCATAACCATCAAAATTTCTAAACAAGTTACATTATAGAGATTTAGAATCTAATGGACGACTTATAGGTATGAGTACATCAATATTCTAACCGAAAACAGATCAGATGATCATAAGAGCTAATCCACCCGATAACACGCCAGATGCTCATAAGAGTCAATCCACCCGATAACACGCCAATTGCTCCGAAGAGCTAGTCTAACCGAAAACATGCCAAAATAGAAAGTATAACATGAGAGTTCACAACAAATGTTGAACCTCGGCCTATTCGGAAAATATATATATCACTCCACAACAATCTCCACTACAATCCCCCATAATATGTCATATCTCGATTGTACTTTATTCCACGTTAAATCCGATCCAAGTATTGAATTTCAATAACTTTGTGTCATTTATAATAAAATATATCTATTATATCACATTATATCATCAAACATTTCATATAGGTGTTAAGTTATAAACCGTACAAACTTACCTAGACTGAATTGTAGTAGTTGTAGAAGTTTAGGGACTAATCTATGATTTTTCCTTTTTCACATATATCAACAAGATCTTGATCTAGAATGTAAAATTTCTCAATTATTACTTTTCACATTCCAGTTCACTTTACATTTTATACCCTTTTATTTTTTGATTTTACATAATTACCCCTAACTTTTACAACCTTTTCAATTTAGTCCCTTAACCCGAAAATCATCAAATTAACCATTTTTCTCAAGTCAACATTACAGCCGAATATCTAAGGCTTCTAAACAGTCCATAAAAGACCTCATTTTCACCTTTAATCCTTGAAACTTTGACATTTTAAGAATTAAATCCTTAAATAAAAAACTAACTAAAATCACTTTATAAAACCATCAAAAATCATAACCAAAGCTTCAAACATATAGTTATCATAAAAAACAACCAAAATTCATCAATGGTAACTTCCAAAATTTTTAACAGATTCAAAAACGAAGGTATGGGCTAGTTGGACCTAGTTGCAACGATCTCAAAAACATAAAAATTTTAAGAAACGGACTAAAAATCACTTACATGAAAGCTTTATGTTTGGTCAAATTTGAAGCTCCAAAAATGTTGAATTCCTCTTTTGATTTTCGATGGAAGAGCACGAAAAGATGATAGCCAATTTCTTTTTGTTTTATTAATTTTTAGTTAATTTATTAAATTAAAAATGTACCCTTAATTATAACCTTATAATTCAACAATTTAAAAGCCTATAATCATCCATCAATAACCTTATGGACTAATTATTGCTTAAGTCCTTTTTATTTAATAATTAGACTATCAAATCAATAGAATTCAAGATTACTAAATTTTGCACTTTTTTTCAATTTAGTCTTTTTTCCTTAATTAACTATCTATTACTTACGCGCCTTGACATTGCCTTTGCAATTAATAAGTTGTCTCAATTTATGTACAATCCAACCACTGAACACTAGGCCCTTGTTAAATGATTACTTACATATCTTTGTGGCACTCTCATCATGGTCTCCAACTCTATCATGACTCTCTTACTTCCTTGCAAGCATTCTCTGATGTTGATTAGGCTAAAAACATCAATGACTTCTCATCCACTAGTGCTTACATCATCTATTTGGGTCGCAACCCCATCTCCTAGAGCTCCAAGAAGCAACGAACCATTGCTCATTCCTCCATAGAGGCTGAATATTGATCTATTGCTAACACTACTGCTGAAATGAATTGGGTTTGCTCTCTGTTAAATTATCTCGGTCTTCGACCTTCTACATGCCCGATGATATACTATGATAACATTGGGGCAAACCAATTCTGCTATAACCCAGTTTTTCATTCACGAATGAAACATGTGGCCATCAAATTTCATTTCATTCGTGATCAAATGCAAAATGGTACTTAACGGGTTGCACATGTATCCTCAATTGATCAGCTCACTAATATTTTAACAAAACCACTCCCTAGAACTCGCTTTCTCTTTCTTCGAGTAAAGATTGGCCTCTCTTGTGGAGATCCGTTTTGAGGGGCCATAACAAAAGACTTCCACCACAAGATTGGTTCCTATGGAACCTCATCAAATATGTTTGTATTTCAAATTTCTTTACTTTTTTTTTCTGTTTTGATTTACTCCTGATATATAAGAGTTAGTTTCGAGCTTCATATGTGTATATATATTATTGAAATGATAAATGAAATGTGTCAAATTCTATTTTTCTATCAAATCCAACTTCTGAGAAACCTGAAGTTGAAAAAATTCAAATCCAAAATAATTCAAGCCCAAACAAAACAAATAGAAAAAAAGCTGGACCCAATCCTACTCATTTGCCACCCAAATAGGCTCTATTAAAAAATAATAAACTTTTAGACGAAGTCCAAATTGAAAAAAAAAAAAAAAACTCTACGAAATTAGATAATTACTTATGTCATTCTGTTAAAGGCTGTAGTTGTAATAAACAGGATAATTTCCCTTCATATTATCCAACGCCACGATTGATAAAGTTCTCAATTTCAAGTCGCCCACGTCCCAACCCAATCTCCTTTTCACCATACACTAACTTCCCTTGGCTCAATCACATGAAAACCAGATCCGAAGACGCAAATTCCTTGTGGAAATGGAAAGGAAACATGAAGAGGAAAAAGAAAGACAAGCAATTTTCAGTGTCAGAATTCCTCCGTGAAAGCCGCCAGAAAGTGGAGGAGAACGTACTAGGCCCAGGCGGCGGTGCTGGGATCGGTTGTGGCGTTGGAGTTGGTTTCGGCTTGGTTGGGGGAATTGGGTATGGTGGGTGGCCTTGGAACCATTTGAAGCTTGCGTTTGGGGTTGGAGCTGGTTGTGGTCTTGGGTTTGGGTTCGGATTTGGACAGGGTATTGGTTATGGTTTTAGTTTAGAATCTTTGGAGTCCAACTTGTCTAAAGATAGTTCCGATTCCAACAGAAAATTTTTGATTTCTTAGGAAGCCGAACAATGTTGCTATGTTTCAATTGTGTTGAGCTGTGGTTCTTTTCAAACCTCTAATTACTGAATGTATTTGTACTGGTTTTCAACAAGTATTCTCGTGTTTTTTTCTTCCTTTTTTGTTTTGTCAGAGTTGCATGCAGCCCAGGTGTTTGATATATTGTCAACATAACATAGTTTACCCCTTTAAAATAAAATAATGTCAGAGCCAATGTCACTGAGTTTCATAATATGTTTTTCATCTATATAACACTTTCAAACAGAACCGACTAGACCCTATAATAGTCATATCCAATGAAAACAAAACACCACTTATCCAAGAATATCAATACTATAATGTATTTCAAGAAATCCTAAAAAAGGGAAGGAAAAAAAAAATCAATTGAAAGGAGGAAAGAAACCCAAGTCTGAAGCATTCATCTGAGGGGGAAAACCAGGCATCATTGGATAATAAATGCATGGAAGAACAGGGTGAACGTTAGGGTCGTAGTAACCCATCGAGGAATTAGCATTCTTGTAAGGTGGTTGTATCGAAGATGGATCAACATAATGAACCGGCAATGGAACATGCGGAATATTACTATTTTCAAACTCAGGATAGCTAATAAAATTTTTCTTTGGCCAATATGTCTGAAAACTCTGGTGTTGTGGGGTTTTAATCGGTTCTTGGTAGATAACAGCTTCCTTTCCCTTCCCCTTGTCCTTTGGTGATCCAGGTCCTCCCTTAAGAACCTGTTTTGATTGAATTACGTTCATAACAGCAGCAATCTTTGCATCCAATTCGAAAATCAAGTTTCGAAGTTGATTCTCAGAGTAGTGATTGATCATATTCTTGTGATCCGATATATCAAATTTGTCACCAAATCTTCTCCCCTTACTTGCGGAAGAATCACAAGCTGTTTTGTCAATACGCCGCTGCTTGAACCACTCGATGATTTGTTCAGCTTCCACATCATTATGGGGCCAAATCTCAGCTTTTTCTTTACCATGTTCATAGATGATGAGCAGTAGCTTGATATCACAAAGAATTGATAACTCCTTGGCCTTCTTTAACAAATTAGTCCTTCTCTTTTCGAAAACTCTCTTACGAGCCTTCTCATTCTCTATCAGCTTCATCTCCGTCCTACGTTTGCCCATCTGTTCTGATATGATAAACTGAATTGCACACACACACACATATATAAATAAAGATTTATAATTTACTGAAAATGTAACAGAGAGAGACTAACAATCAGTAAGGTCGGAAACAGAATAAAAAAATTAGCTTACTTTGCTTTCCGGTCGGAAACTTGAATCCAAGAGAGCGCTTAGAAGGGTGGGACAGAGGGCTTGTGAGAGGTATGTCTTGCGGCGGGGTTGTCTGAAGAGAGATGAGAGTAGGTCGGCAATTTATTAAGGAAATCTTTAGAGGAAACTTGTTCTCGATTTGCAAATTTATTAGGATCTATATCTCTATTTATACTAACGTAGTTTTCCTGAATTTTTATATATATTTCTGGTCAAAACAAGACCTTGATATCATAGCTTAAAGATATCGATTCAATTATATCGATTAAGAATAATGTCAAATCAAAATTACTATAATTAAAAAAAATAATTATGAGTCTTTTGAGAATTTGTAAAACTAAATCTTTTCTTTGATATCATTGTCAGCTTTTGGGTTGATTGTTTGTTATTTTTAGTAATTTTTATTTTATTTTTAATTTTAATCTACATTATCTTAAATCTGTGCTCTTTTATTTTTGTTTTGTCTAATTTATTTTCTTTAAAAGTTCGATTTTGAAAAAATGCTTCCATGTCAGCGTGATTTTAAGAGAAATTTCAGCAAAACATGTCTCTAGGAAAATGTTATAGTCCGTGTTTTTTTCTTAAAAAAAAACCGATTCTCGAATTAAATTTTTAAAAATGTCATTTTTAAAATATTATAACAATAGACCAATTTTTTTTTAAAATTTACGAAAATAAGCTTTTATAAAGACTCAAAGTGACAACACCTTTTTTTTTTTTAAGGTGTTACCAATTAATATAAAAATAAAACTTACAAAGTAAATCTTTATATAGACTCAAAGTCTCATTTTTCTTGTTTTCTTAAACAATGTGGGATATGAGATATGTGTATATATAGACTCATGAATAGGTTTGTTGCTTGTTCCAAAACAATGTGGGATCCCTTCCTCTTTTAACTAACAACATGAAATTAAATGCTACACTATATTTTATATTTTTTTACAAAACAATTTCTATTTTTTTATATTTTGTTAACATTTTCTCATATTATAAAATTATCTTTTAAGATCTTTAATCTTGTTGCATTTTAGAATTGTTAACATATACAAAAGAACTATTAAAAAAGAGAGAACAAATTGCACATATGAAACTTGTACATGCAATAATCTTCTATTCAATTTTAAATGTTTGACGTTAATATCAATGCAATTCTAATTTTTAAAATAATTTTCCATTATTTAAATTTAGAAGTTATACTTTTAATTTTTTTATTATTTATTTTATTTTATATTATGAATGTTTGATTAATAAATTGTAATGGCCTAAATTCAAGGTTATCGGAACAGTGGTTTCGTAACCACAAATTCGATCTAAAGAGAAATTTATTTAATATTTTTGCATGAATATTTATATGATAGACAAATCGTATGAAAATATTGATAGAAAAATTTTATCGATTTAGTGGTTAGTTAGAAAAAGAAATTATTGAAGAAATTAGGTAAAAATAAGTTATCGAGACATCTATCTTGTAAAACCGAGTCAAAAATAATTTTATAAATATTTATGAAATGTTAGTAATGCGGTATTAAAATTTCGTTAGGAAATTTTAATGTTTGGATAGTTAATTAAATGAAAAGGACTAAATTGTAAAAGGTGTAAAAGTGGATAGGATGATTAAATAGCTTAAGTGTCTAATGAGAGAGGAGTTAAAAGGCAAATAGACCCAAAATTTATTTGGGCTGGACAACAAGGGCATGAAAACAGCAGAAAAATTGATGAATTAAGGGTAAAATTGGAATATTGCAAAATTAACTAAATAAAGCTAGGACTAAAGAGGAAATATCTAGATTTCTCTTCATTTCTCTTCAATTCCAGCAGCTAAAAACGCCATAGGAGGGTTCTCTAAGCTGGTATTCCATAATTTTTGCACCAAATCCAAAAGATTCAAATACGAAGCTAGATCGAGGAAAGGAAAAAGTTCGGGATTAGTAGATTTTTATTGTTTACAAACAAGTATCAAGGTAAGTTCATGTAACTTGAATTATATTCTTAAATGCTTGAAATGTATGTTATTGATGTGAATATGATTTGAATGTTCATTATATGAAAATTGATGAAACATTGACATATTTGATAAAAAGGGGAAGAAATCCCGGTTGAATGAAAGGAAAATTCGATGGATCTCTGAAAAGGAATTGACGGTAAAAAGGATCTAGCCGGACGGGTGATCCTATCTGATATAGCCCCAGAAGAATATGTGGAAAATGGATTTAGCTTGGACGGGTAATCCAAATTAGGTCTGAAATTAGCTCGACTGGTAATTCGGATCCAAGCTCATTAGAATAATTGTCGTTGCGAGATTTAGCTTTGGTGGTAATCCCGACAATACTCTATGAGTTTATATTGCGAGATTTAGCTTTGGGTTGGTAATCCCATTGCAAGGTTGAGGTTCATGAGTGTGCTCTCTGAAATGGAAATGTGCGCATGGATATGAATTGACGGACCGGTTTGTACACTAAAAGTGTACCTCTGAAAAATCCATCGAAATTCTGAGTAATTCAACGAGATAAATATGGAAAAACAACAAGGGAATGGAAATCATAGTATTGATGAGCTCATCAATCATGATATATATTATTGATACATGGAAATTATTATACTAACTTGAATGTTGAGTTTGTGCATGTTAGGGTAATGATGCATTGAATAGATATATGTAATGTTTATTGTATTGTACCGAAAATATTAGGTGAGTATAATTCTTGTTACATGAGCTTACTAAGCACAAAGTGCTTACCCTGTTTCCTTTTCCCCTGTTTTGTAGTGTTAAGAGCTCGGAGGTCGGATTTGGTGGAGACACATCACATTATCAATCTCGAGGATTTGGTATATAAAGAAACTTTATTTTGAAATCAATGGCATGTATAAGCTAACAAAGTAAATGTTAACGTGAAATGAATGTAAAGTTAGCCATTAGTATGGTTAACAAACCTGATTTTAGATATGTGATGACGTTATCTTATAAATATGCATGAATTTATCTTGAAAATATGTTGAATTGATTTGGTTGATGTGGATTGGTTTCGATTTAATATTACAGGGAAGGTTAGATATATGTATAAAGGATTATATTGAATTTTTCAAAAAAAAAATATTCGTAAACTCCGGCAATGCCTCGTACCCTATTCCGGCAATGAGTACGGGTAGGGGGTATTACATAAATAAATGGTGAGTATTTGGTACTCAAATAGTATTTTTTTTTGTAATTTTAAAAAATTGATATATCTTTTTAAATATTTATTTATTTTTAATATTTTACTATACTCATTATTTTTTTAATTCTAATTTTAATTTAATTTTCATCACCTAATGAATGCTGATAAATTTATTTCAGATGTATTTCGACTTGATAGATAATCTATTTAAACATTGTCTATAATTATGTTAAATAAGTTTTTTTTATAGAAATATATAATATACATAAAATATAATAATTATTTTTCATATTTTATATCTAGATTAAATTACATTAGTAGTCACTTAACTATGATTTTTTAGCTATCGAGTTATAAAAACTTACAAAATGATCACTCAACTATTAGTAATTTTTTAAATATTTATTTTTTAATATTTTACCATACTCATTTTATATTTTATAATTTTTTTACTTATAGAGTTTAAAAGTTTTATTTATAATGTAACAAATGTTAACTTTTTGTAAAAAAATTTAAACTCTAAGTAAAAAAATATCAAATATAGTGTAGCATTTAATTCATGTTGTTAATTAAAAGAGGAAGGAATCCCACATTGTTTAAGAAAATAAGGGAAATGAGACTTTGGGTCTATATAAAGATTTGCTTTGTAAGTTTTATTTCCATATTAATTGGTGATACTTTAAAAAAAAAAATAGTGTTGTCACTTTGAGCCTTTATAAAAGTTTATTCTTGTAAATTTTTTAAAAAAAATAGGTACTTTTATAATATTTAAAAAAATTACCTTTTTTGAAAATTTAATTCGAGAATAGGGTTTTTTTTGGGAAAAAAACACGGGCTAAAATGCGTCCCTGGGGGAGCGTTTTTGCCACATCAGCAAAGCGCGTCCACGAGGGTGCCATTTGTGCTGATGTGGCAAAAACGCTCCCCAAGGGACTCGTTTTGCTGAAATTTCCCCTGAAATCGCGCTAACTTGGAAGCGTTTTCCCAAAATCGACCATTTCCGGTAAATAATAAAAAAATTGGCCCATTCCCGTAAATAAAGTTGGAAATGGGCCTTTATTGGTAAAATGGCCTCTATTCTGGCATATATATGATATTTTATAATATAAAGATGCCATCAAATCTATTAGTAATAATTCTTAAAGGGTTTTATCATGATAAATCATAATGATTGTGATAGATTCGAGATGATGAGAAGGATAAGCTATCTAAGACTTGGCCTTTTGTACATCATTAATACGGTGGATCTCTTAGGGATTTTGGTAGTTGTTTTTTGGTTAATCGGTATTCATCGTTAGGTTAATTTGATGATGGTGGGGCTAGAGTGCAAATTTCACTAATTTGATCAAGTTGATGCATCCTAATTTCTTTATGAATTATTACAATGTTGTAGTTACTATTAGTTTGTCTTTCTCTTTTTCTTTTTTTATATTATTCTGCAGGCATGATATTTATGCATTAGTTTGGAAGTGGCTATAGGTAGAATTAGGCATTGTGTAAAAAAAAAAAAACAATTCTATACTATATATAAAGCATGACGCAGTTGATGTCAAAAGTCAATTAAGCACTAACTCTATTGAGTTATGAAAAAAATATTCTTATTTTGTAAAGTAAATTATATTATTTTAAGAATATTTTTATCATTTTATATTTTTCATATAGAAAATAGAAAAAATAAACACATTATAAGACTTAGACCCAAGTATTTACAACTTTCAACATTTGTTTTTTACCGTTCAACCAAATTCTTTGTTATTTATATTATTTTTTATCGATATATTTATTAATGATTCTATTTTTCACCCACATTTTGAGTTTACAATAATAGAGTTTTAATAAATAGGGTAACTATACAAATTGTGACATAACTATAAAAAATTTTCATTTTAGACACCCAAAATAAAAGGTTTACAATTTAGCCACTCACGTTACATAATTCGTTCATTTTGACCACTCTTGTTATGACTCTTTCTTTAAACCATATGTAGCAAAACATTAAAATGAAAATGACCATACCTAGTTGGAATTAAGGATTAGAGCTAGAGATGTAGTAGTTCTTTACTAGCAAAGAGCTGCGAGCAATGGCCAAACAATAAATTTTGAGAGCCTATAGTACGTTTCTTCATAATCAATCCCAAGACCTAAACATGCTTAGGTATTTTATCGAATTAAAAGAAATCAAATTTGGTGCTTCCATTACCTCTTTACTGGGTAACCGATTTTTTTTTTTTTTTTGTAAAAATGGTTTCCCTATGAGAAAATGGCCTCTCATTATCATGCATAAAAACTCTGTATACATATAATGGCTTATATGAATAAACTAAATCAAAAGAGGGATTCCTTTAGTTGAATGTGTTACTCCCCAAAAATCTAAATGTTTGATTGTCGAACTTGATAGTAATTAAATTTCTATATCTATGGTTATGTACTTTGTTTATATGTTTAAGGTTGTGGGTTTGAGTCGCGACTTTAGAAAGTTTTGCTATTTTGTTCTAAATTAACCTCTATCCTTGAATTGTCAACATAAGTTTAATTCTGTGCGAATCTATATAAAAAATGAGCCTATTGGTTCACTGGTTAAGCTTATGTATTCTACTTGGTCCTGTGTTCAAGTCTTGGTGCATACGTTAAGGAATATATATATTTTTTGCTAATTGATAGAATTCTGAAAGGTAGTTTTAAAATAGAAGTTAAACGTTCTTTCTTTCCCCCTCTCTATTTCGTTTTCGTTTTCCTTTTGCTTTACACCGTTTGCTCCTTTTTCTCTTTTTCCTCTTTATCCCCGCTTAAATTCTCGTTCTCATCTTGCTGTTGTTGTCGGCTAAGTTTGTTTCCGTTAATTTTGTAAGTTTTGTTGTTTAATTTTTGTTTATATTCATCGTTGTGTTTTTGGTCGAAAACTCATTTTTTTATTACATTACTCGATTGTCCATCTAAATGTTTAATTGCTACACATTAAGAGAAGGTCATGAGGAAACCATTCCCCAAATATGTTAGGTTCGGGAATTGTTGCATCGTGCAAAGGTAATGGTTGTTTTCATGTTTGGGTTTTTTTTTTTGAAATTTTGACTTAGTTGGTCGATGATAGTTGTTGCGAATTGGTTCGTAATGGTTATTTTTTGAACTTCTATTTGTCGCTTTTTAGGATTCGGGATCAAATTCTGTTGTTTCTACATCGACTCGTTAGCAGGTGCGTACCGGAAACCTGACTTTTTGTGAATTTCGAATGCCAAAAAACATGGTTATCGATGCCATACGACCGTATGGTAGGTCATGTGAATCACACAACCATGTGTCTAGCCGTGTAACTCATTATCATGAATTAGAAACAGACGAACTAAGGACAGGAGCGTCTGTCCAAGCTGTGCATGGGAATGCTTTGTGTAGGGTTCACACAGGCCAAGGACACAGGCGAGTGTGCAGGTCGTGTAACACACTATTTGTGCATTAGGACCATACAGGCGTGTGTCAGGCCGTGTGAGGCACACGGGCGAACACACGAGCGTGTGCTAGGCCATATGAAACTACACGGACCAATTAGTCAGGCCGTGTGAAACCACACGGACGTGTGGACCAATATTTGGAATTTTCCCTTGGACCACAAGTGTCGTTTGACACGAATGCAAGCCTTTTATGGGGTTCGTATGAACTGAATTAAACTGTATATAAACTATTATTCTGTGATTTGAGATTGAGTACTGAAAATCTGTATGTGTATTGCATGTGAAAATCATTAATGATATTGATTTATTCAGTACGAGTATGACCTGTATCTGGATGGTCGTATAGACTTCTGTGTTAACTGACATTTGAAATCAGCATTTACATTTGGGTGAGAATGTGTGTAAATGAGGAAGTGCTCTGTTCTGAACCAATGGTTAAACCACTAGTATCTGTAATCTAATCTGGCAGCTAGCCTGCAATTGCTGAAACATGTCATATCGACACTATGTGGTGTGTAGGGTTGGATGAGTATTAATTACTCATTTTGGTGTGTTAGGTTGGTCGGAGATGGTGTGTAGCGGATGAGGGTAGGATAATTGCATCTGTTCTATATCTGACAATGAATTTGACTTATTATCTGTCTGGTCTGTTAATTGAGCAAATTGCCTTTTGAGTCTGATTCAGAATCTAAACTTGGAACTTTACTGGTTTACTCACAGCTTTACTGAATATGTAATTATTCTCCTTATTGCATTGCTAATTCATTTTTTTCGGTTGATTGAATTACAGGTAACACTCAGACTTGATCGGGTCGGCGGATCAAGAGCTCAGTCATGTTATTTATTAGCTTCTATTAATCTATATTAGTGGTTTATTTTCAGTATATTCGAGGAATTCGACTTACTAATATGATGAACTCAGATTAAACATTATGTGGTTAAAATTCCTTTAATTTTTGGATGGCTTTAAAAAGACTAAGTTTCCGGAGTTATGTTTTGAGAAATATTTGATGTAGCTCTCTAGACTTGGCTTTGTCATCTAGGCCGAGTATGGGGTGTTACAAAACGTCTGTAGTAGTTGAAAAGTAATTAATCCTTGTTAATTTCATTTACTGATTCAGTCATCTTGAAGTTTATTTCTATTCTCTTTATGACTTCAAAATGCTCAAAAGGTAGGTTGTACGACTTGCCCACCAAAATTTTAATCATCTATTAAAGCACAATCAACACCATCCAAGGCTAAACAATCGTCATCACCAGCATTCAGCACATCTTCAAAGCTAGCACCAAAAGGAAGCAGCTAAAGAGGCAGGACCTTTATTTATGAGAAGGGTAGGCCATCTAAGACTTGACATTTTGTGCATCATTGATGCGGTAAGTCTCTTAGGGCTTTTGGTAGTTGTTTCTTGGTTGATTGGCGTTCATCGTTAGGTTGATTTGATGATGGCGAGGCTAGAATGTAAATTTCAATTATTTGATCAAGTAGGTGCATCTCTAATTTCTTTCTGAATTATTCTAATGTTGTAGTTACTGTCAATTTGTCCTTTTTAAAAAAAAAAAATTATTCTGCAGACATGACATTTGTGCATTAGTTTGTAGTGATTTATTTATCGTTTTTACTATGTGTCATATATTTTCATTCTTTTAGTTCATGGTTCCCATTAATAATAGTTTTTTATTTTAGAAAAGAATTTTTAAATCTATATCGCTAGCTAATTGAGTTTTAGCTTAATTGACATTATTACTATTGAAACAATTAAAAGGATATGGGTTGAAGTCTGATTAAGTATGTATTTTTTTTCGATTTAGGGGTTAGGAGAAGTTATAGGTAGAATTAGGCATTGTGTAAAAAAAAAATTATATACTATATATAAAGCACTTGACTTAGTTGATGTTACGAGTCAATTAAGCATTAACTTAGTTGAGTAATGACAAAAATATCCTTATTTTATAAAATAAATTATATTATTTTGAGGGTGTTTTTATCATTTTATATCTTTCACATAAAAAAATAGAAAAAAGATACACATTATGAGACTTAAACCCAACTCTTTACAACTTTCAACATTTGTATTTTACGCTTCAGTCAAATCATTTGTTATTTATATTATTATTTATAGATATATTTATTAATAATTCTATTTCACCCAAATTAAGTTTACAATAACATAGTTTTAATAAATAGTGTAACTACACATATAGTTACATAACTATAAAGATTTCTCATTTTAGACACTTATATTATAATTCATTCATTTTAATCACTCCCTCAAAAAATTAATGAAAATCTAACATAATATTTCTTTTACACATGGAACAATCATTAGATATCACATGACATAATTTATCATGTCATAAGTATTCCATACCACTTTAAAAGACTAAAATATAATTTTTTTCAATACAAATTATTAACCAAAACAAAAGAAAAAAATAATTAAATAATTGAAAACCCCATAAACCTAAACTGTCATCTTCTTCCTCAAATTTCAACTTAGAATTGGAAAAAAAAAATCATTTTATTATTTTTCATCTTCATCTTCATCTCCACTCTTACAAAGACAGATCCAAAAACAATTTAATACATATACAAAGGGAGATTTTATGATAAACAATCAAAACAATTTTTTATGGATCTAACAGCAATAAAGAAATAATGATTGAAAAAGAAAGAAACCTAGATGAGCGAAAGAGCGCCAGTAGTAGCAGCAACGCCCCACATGGCAGTGGCTTGAATGTCGGCGAGCTGTACACATTGCCCAGGCTTAAGGAACTTGAACAAGGCTCTTTCTCTAGCCATTATTTACATCCCCAAATCTAATTTGAAAATGAAACCCTACGCCAAATTCATTTGTCTTCCTTCCCAAGTCCTTCCTCTTCATTGTTGTGTCAGTCCCCAAATTCGATTTGAAAATGAAACCCTAACCCAAATTACTTCGTCTTCCCTTCTCAAGTCCTCCCTTTTCATTGTTGCATTTGAAACTGACGCCGGAGGTTAACAAATGTAAATAGTATATCTCATTTAAATTAAATTAGATGATAATTTTTTAAATGAATAAAAATGACATGAATTTTACTTTTACATGGAAAATCAAAATTTAAAAGAAAATTTTATTTTAACTTGTCAGAGTGACTAAAATGATCGAATTGTATAACATAGGTACTTAAATTGTAAAATTTTTATTTTGAGTGCCTAAAATAAGATTTTTTTTTATAGTTAAGTAATTATATGTATAATTTACCTTAATAAATAACTATTTTTAAAATATATTTTTTTACTTAAAAATATTTATACTTTTAAGTTTTAGTTTCTTTTAAGTATAATTATTTTTAAAATGATTATTATTTCATTAAAAAAATGATATTATGATTTTAAAAATTCTCTAACTATATATTTTTGTTTTTGGATAAAATATAATATTTATTTTAGACTCTTTTATCCTAATATTAAGCGTTATTTATTATTAGTTTGGTTACGAAGCTTGACCATGATAGTTTCATTGATCAAAATCGTTGAATGTTTATTTTATTTTGATGCGGTGAATTGTGGTGTATAGATGATATATAAGACTTATGCATAAATAATGCATCAATTATAATTTTAATAAGGGATGAAGTCAATTTTTTTATCAAAATTTTTAAATAATTAAATTAAAATTTTATCATTTAAGAGTAAGTGTAATTTAACCATAATTCATTTATAATTTTATAAAATATAAAGGTACCAATGTAATATTTTTTTTCTTTTCAAAGGGCTAGCCTCCCCTTGGTGCCACCCCTAATCTCAATACTTCATAGCAAAATTAATATTTGATTAGTTATTTTTAAGTGAGTGTAAAATGTATTTGCAATCGAAAATGATGATGAAGTAGGTGGCTTTTTTCGGAAAAAAAATGAGCTATAATAAATGGTTTCATTTAAAATGTCGTTTTTTATAAGGGTAAACTAGAGGTAGTCGACTAATGGTTTTTTTCGACGGAGCCTCTTAATTAGGGGTGTTTAATTAGTTAACTGACCCAAATTACTATTAATTGAATGACTCAATTTTTTTAAACCCTTAACTGTTAATCGAATTAAAATTTCTTTAAAAAAAATTAACTAAACTAAATTTTTTCAAATAATTCGATTGGTTAACCGAATTAACCAAAATTTATATATATATTTTTTATTTTTGGTTAAAACAAGTATAAAACATATTAAAAATTAACCAAATTAACTGAACGATTAATTTATACTTTCAAAAAATTAACCGAACCAACCGACCCTGACCAAATACTTATATATTATAATATTATTTATTAAGTTCAATTAATTCGGTTAACCAACCGATTTCGAACTGAATTAACCGTTAACCGAATTTCTAAAAAATTATTAACCGACCCCTGCTCGAATTAATTCAGTTTTACCATAAATTTGCACACCCCTACTCCCAACTCTCATAATGTGCCGAACTCAAATTCAACAGACTTACCACTAACTAATTTTAGACTAAATATAGTTACCCACCTACGAGTTAACTCATTTTAAAATCTACCTTAAGAACGTAGGAGAAATAATAAAAGAACAAACTCAATCTACTTACTAGATCTAAATTTAAGAGTATAGTTACGTAGGGAAGGATTAACATCCCTACAATACCTGTCCTAAGACAATACTATTCTATCTTTATCACATTTTTATTAAGATTTTTGGCTTCTGATTAACGTAAATTGTTCTAAAACTAATGACTCCGTTATCCTAGTAATTATAGAAAAATTACCTAAACCTAATGTGATATCAAAATAATCTAAATTCTAAATAAATATCAAATTATTAACATTTAACCAAAATTAAAAAAAAAATAGAACTAATATTTACAAGCCTCACAAAATTGAATAAAACTTAAATTACACATTAACAAATCAATTTAAAAAACAACAAATCCAAGGCGAATTTCCATAATCGATCACAATAAAATAATTACGCAGTAAAATTAAAAATAAATAGTGGTTTAAGTGTGGATTGCAGTTGTTATATTTGTAGAATTAGGGATGAGCTTGGACTCTCTAATGAAGATGTAGCTTGACTTCATAAAGCAAGTTATGGTACTATTAACTAAGCTATAATATGTTGTTTAATCAAATGACAGCAATCCAAAACCTAAGATCATAGAAAAAAGGGCACTCAACCCGTCTTTGGACTTTAAACTCAAACGGGCTTTAATCATTGGGCCACACCAATATTCCCTTTTTTCAAAACATAACCAAAAATTCTTTTATTATTTCTACTTTTCTTTTCCTTTCCTTTTTTAGGCTGGAGAATCATATGTGTATATCTAAATACCCACCATTTCTATGCTTTTTTTTTAATTCAAATTAAATTAAAATTAGCCCCAAAATTAATCGAGAGCAAAAAAAAAATAAAAAAAATCCTAATTTAAAATCAACGAATAAAAGTTAAATTATTTTAAGTACGGTACTGTTTGATAAATTGAAAAAATAAGTGTTGAAAACGAATTTAAATTAAAATTTTTTGATATATTAATTAAAATTAATTATTGAATACAATTAGATTATTTGATAAATATAGATTTTAAATTATAAAAAATAAAATTTTAGTATAAAATAGAGAGAGATGGAGGGAATAAAGAACAAAGAAAATATGAAAGTAATAGAGAATGTACTTTATTGATAAAAAAGGATGATTACAATGCTTCATCAGAGTCTTTATTTATAGGTATAAGAAGTATAAAAGAAGTAGAGATCTAATTCTAATAACTACTATAATTTAAAGTATATCAAAACTTTATCTTGATCATGATGAACATCTACTTAATAAGATATTCATAACATTCCCCCTTGGATGTCCATTGGTAAATAATGTGCCTCGTTAAAACCTTATTAGAAAAAACCCTGTGGGATAAAAACTTAATGAAAGAAAAAGAGTATACAATCTATAATACGCATAATATGCTGCCTCATTAAAAACCTTACCAGGAAAACCCAATGGAACAAAACATCGGTTAAGGGAAAAAGAGTACAATGCGTATTTACTCCCTTTCATGTATATCATATTCTACGTATTCAATCTTGAATACTAATTTTTCAAATGACTATTTGAACATATTTACTAAGCATTTATATTACCATTCTTTTAAAAGTCATGAGTGAGGAAAATTTGGGGAAATATATTTTGACCTCTTCAGGAGATTCAACAATAATCATAACAAACTTTAATCATGATTCTTCTATAAAAATACAAATAAGTATTTTGGATCATTTTATAATCCTCTTTCAACTACCATTTACTAAGTCAAATTTACCACATATGTTCAATTATTTCAATTCATATAAATGAATAATTTCCCGAGAATTTCTATATGCTTCTAGCATTCTAAATCATTTAAGGATTTTAATATAAACATTACTATATAACGATTCATAAAAAGTTGTAACAATAACCATTAGACGCAAGTTAAATTTTTTATGAATTGTCAATTTAATAATATATTTAAAGGTTATTGCATCCACCACAAAAGAATATTATATCTTTTCACAATTAATGTCAGGACTTAGCGAAAAAATTCATATTTTTATTTCGTTTTTGCAAAACTACTTCAATTGTACCCTCACTGGCTATATACCTTTAGATATTTGGACTACTGGTCCAAAAACTCCACAAATTTAATTGTACTTGAGTTGTGTCTTTCTATTTTGATCAATTTATTCCATATCTATATTTCTTAATAGACTTATTCAAGATCTTATTTTTATTTCATTATTTCAATAATAATATTGCATGTAAAATCATTGTCGACCACTTTAATTATTCGGTTCCACATTTTCTCGAATTGACATAACTTATCGAGATCTCTTATTTTTATTATTTTAAATTTCAGTTTCATGTACTTGAATCTTATAACGCCCCGAAATTTCTAATTTTTGTTTTTATGTATGGGTGACACAACTGTGTATTTGGTTCAGTGGTTAAGTGTTCTGGATGTGTGTGTGAGTTCCCAATTTCAAGTCTTGACTTGGGCAAATTTTAGAATTTTTATAAATAAAGCCTTAACCTGGCCTAAAGGGCTTAAGTTTAAAAGTTGGTAAATAATTAACAGAATGAGCCTGCTGGTCTGGTGGGTAAGTGGAGTGTTGGTGTGAGGAAGGTCCTGTGTTCGAATTTTGGAAAAAAATTCTTTTTGATGCCGTTTCCTCTTCATCTTTTCTGTTCTTTTTCGTAATTTTGTCTTTCCTTTTTCCTCCATTGCTGCCGAAATTGTCTCTGTTTTCCTTCAAAACCATCATTTTTCCTTTTCTTTACAACGTTGATAGCAATTGTGCGATACCGGTAAGTTTCCCCTTATTCTTCTGTAAAGAAATTCTTATCAATTGGTTATTAATTAGTTCCTCTACAAATTAATGACGTAGGAGAAGGCTCTAACCAATGAGCTCGGTATTTCTTGGTTTAACGGTGTTGCTAGAGGATAATTCATTGGTGGTAAGTCACGTCTCTATTCATTCTCGATTATTTAATTCGCTAAAAAATCCACTAAACTGATATGGAGTATCTCGATTTTAGGTTTGGAAGTGCTCGGGAGTGATTAGGCATAAAAAATGTTACAAGTATGTACCTGATTGCCCGAAAAATGAGGTTTCAACGAAAGTCAAAAACCTCACTGTTGATGACACACGAGCGTGTGGTCACTCGTGTGGTAGGCCGTGTGCTCTAACACGGGCGTATGGTCAACGAGGCCAGGCCGTGCACACAAGACATGGCCGTGTGACGGCCAGATAGGCTATGTATGATACACAGGCTAGATTGATTTGGGCCGTGTGAGCCACACAGGTGTGTAGGCCCACACGGGTAAACTACAAAGGTGTGTGGGATTTTGGGCCAGGCCGTGTGATCCACACAACCAAGCCAATTTAGGCCGTGTGGGCCACACGGGCAGGCCACATGGGCGTGTAAGCCCATTTTCACTAAATTAATTTTTAAGGTTGTGTGGGTCGCCCAAGTTGACTGTGAACCTATTATAGGGTCGGTAAGCATCACTTAGACCCCTAATTGTGTGAACTGACTGTTTGATTTATATATATTGAACATGATGATAGTATGAATGTATACTGAACTGGTTATATGTACTGATATCATGAGATAGCATGTCATGATTTGTAAGTTACATTGCATGGGGTTGGGATGATTATATTTGGAGGAAGTATACTGAAAGGCTCTTAGGCCTAATATACTGGCAGCTCAACTACAAATTATTTTTTTGTGCCGCATTCGGTACTACTTGGAGTGTAGGGATGGGTGGGTTGATTTAATCCTCACATGGAGTGTAGGGTTGGACGGAGATGGTGTGTAGAGGCTGGTTGGGTAGGATTTTGTTATCAATCTTCGCATGATCGCTCACGACATCGTGATTGGCTAAGGCCCTCGCATATTTGATATCAGATCTTGAGATGGGCTAAGGCCCAAACCATTACTGATACTGAAAGGGGCTTAGGCCCAAAACTGTATTTAACTGTGCACTGTGTTTACTGTTGTTTGCTTATGTGGGATTACACACTGAGTTTAAGTAAACTCAACCATCTCTGTTTAATGTGCACAAGTAATCCCTAGACTTGACGGATCGGTGCAGTAGTAGACTCAATGGTGGCCACACGTATTTTTAAACTGTTTTAATTTTATTTTTGGCATTTATTTCTTAATTATTTTCTGGGTTATTTTGATGTAAATTGGACTTTTTCGGACTGTTTGCTTTATTTCAGATTTTAGATTGTTTTCATGAATTTATAACTGCACAACCTCAACAACAAACGGTTTTCTCTAAAACAAAGGGGTTTTTCTAAGATGGACGGATTTACCTAATTAATTCGGTTTTTATAAATTAAATGATCGTTAAAGCTTCCGTAACTAATTGTGTTTTAAAATAATTGATTAAATAAGTAAGCGATTTTGGAGTCAAAAACAGTAAATAAATGGAAACAGTTTTATCATAATAACTTAGTTTCAACACGCTATCTTGTGACATTGCCAGATTCGGCCATAACATCTAGGCCGAGTTTGGGATGTTACATTTAGTGGTATCAGAGCTAGGTTACAAAACTTGGTTGTGGATTTGGGTTTAAAACTTAGTTTTTAAGAACTGATTTTCGAGTGATTTGAAATATTTGACTGAGAATGTGGTACACTGAGTCTCTGGCGTTGATTCGGTAAGTATTCTGAAACTGATTTTTATTTAAGAGTGAAAATGTTATGATATCCTGAAACTACTGTAGGTTACAGTAGTATATTGTGAAAACACTCTAGGCAGTGTATATTGAGGCTGTAGCAAAACTGATAGAGATTGCGATTTACGAAAATTACTTTAAATTACTGAAACTGTTTACATAAAATATCTGTTAATAAACATTGGAACCGTAACTGATTCATAAAATTTGTAATATAAATAAATTTGATTAGACATGAGCACACGAGGTATTCGCGTACAGGGTATTAGAGGTCGTGGAAGAGGCCGTACAGGGGCTCGAGCTGAGTCTTTTTCACTGGGCAATATGCCAAATTTGGACTCTAGTAAAATGCAAGTGTCGCTTGTCACCGAAACTGGGTCGCAAGATCGTGCGGCTGGGGACGGCGCACTGTCCCAAGCCATGCTAAGGATATTGTAGAGGATCGCTGGACCCAATACTGGATTTGGAGGCCGAGAGCACTCAGCTCGAACGTTTGACCTGGGAGTTCTTTAATACTGCGTTTTAGAGTAAATATGTAGGAGCTAATTATGTTGATGCTAGGAGACATGAGCTTCTGAACCTCACTTAGGGAGACCGATCTGTGGCCGAGTATGAGCCTGAATTCCTAAGGCTAAGCTGCTATGCTCGAGGCATAGTGGTAGATAAGTATGAAATGTGTGTCTGATTTGATGATGGGTTGAGGGATAACCTAAGGGTTTTGATTACTCCACAGAGGGAGCGAGAGTTTACTATACTAGTGGAGAAGGCGAAGATCACCGAGGAGGTTAAGTACGTTAAGCACCAAAACAGGGAGCATGAGAGAGGTAAGAATAAGAGGGATTCGGAGCCCTCGAGTTCTGTACAAAGGCCTAAGAAAAAGGCTAGACCTGATGGACCGGTTAGAGTTGGGCCCCCTATTACTACTACTAGACTGCAGCCATGTGTCGATTGTGGTAGACGCCATCAGGCTGAGTGTTGGTAGACTGGAGTGTGTCTGAGACGTGGATCAATGGACCATCGTATTAGGGAGCACCCGTTGAGGGCCGATCAGATGTAAGCTTAGGGTACTGGTACTGCACAGCCACAGAAGGTAGCATAGCAGCCATCGAGAGGTCGTGGTCAGGCTAAGGGTGGTAACGGTATGAGCCATAGTCAGAGAGCACCTAGCAGAGGTGCTGGACAGACTGAGGTGAGACAGCCTACTCTTGTTTATGCTGCACGTTGTCGAGAGGATAGAGATGCTCAAACGTCATTACGGGTACGTTCTTTGTGTTTAATGTACCATACACTGTATTGATAGATATAGGATCCACTCACTCCTATATTACCTGTTCTGTTTCTGAAATATAAGGTTGTTAGTTGAGAGTATTACGAGTGAGGTGATTGTACTAAGTCCACTAGGGTAATCGGTTAGAGTTAGCAAACTGTATAGGGATGTTCTTTTAGAGGTTCAAAGAAAGGTATTTCTGGCTGAATTGATGAAGTTTCCGTTTGGGGAGTTTGATATAATATTGGGGATGGATTGGCTGGTGAAGCACCGAGTAAGTCTGGATTGTGCGATGAAGAGGGTCATCTTGAGAACTGAGGAGGATAATGAGGTAGTCATGGTTGAGGAGTGCCCAAATTATCTATTTAATATGATCTCTATGCTAGTGGCGGAGAAGTTGGTTCGTAAGAGATATGAGACATTTTTGGCCTACATAAGTGTTTTTGATTTTGTGGACTCTACTGTTAAGGACATCAGAACGGTAAAAGATTTTCCAGATGTCTTCCCTGAAGAGGTACCGAGGTTACCTTTGAATCGTGAAGTAGAGTTTGAGATAGAGCTCTATCCTGGTACAGCTCCGGTGTCCATCGCTCCTTATCGAATAGCACCGAAGAAGCTTAAGGAGCTTAAGTCTCAGATTCATGAATTATTGGATTGTGGGTTCATCCGCCCTAGTGTATCTTAGTGGGGAGCACTAGTGCTGTTTGTAAAGAAGAAAGATGGATCCATGCAGATGTGTATTGACTACCGGTAACTGGACAAGCTGACCATTAAGAACAAGTATCCACTTCTGAGGATTGATGATCTGTTCGACTAGTTCCAATGGCTTTCTATATTCTCTAAGATTGATTTACGAACTGTGTATCATCAGTTGAGGGTTAAGGAGGCTGATGTGTATAAGACGACATTTAGGACTCATTATGGTCACTACGAGTTCCTAGTAATGCCATTTGGATTGACTAATGCACCGGCAACTTTCATGGACTTGATGAACCGAGTGTTCCAGCCCTATCTGGATAGGTTTGTGGTGGTGTTTATCGACGACATATTGGTTTATTCGAGGACTAAGAATGAGCATGACGAGCATCTTAGGGTTGTTCTTCAGATTTTGAGGGAAAAGCAACTTTATGCTAAGTTTAACAAGTGCGAGTTCTGGTTACGTGAAGTAACATTTCTGTGTCATGTGGTGTCTGCTGAGGGGATTTCAGTCGATCCTCAAAAGATTGGGACTGTATTAGATTGGAAACAACCTAAGAATGTGTCTGAGATTCGCAGTTTTCTGGGGCTGATAGGTTATTATCGACAGTTTGTGAAAGGTTTCTCACTGATTGCAGCACCCTTAACTAAGCTGTTATGTAAGGGTGTACCATTTTTCTAGACTGATGTGTAGCGAGAGAGCTTCGAGACGCTCAAGACTGTTCTGACTTAGTTCTTGTGCCGATACAGCTTGAACCTGAAAAAGAGTTCACGGTTTATAGTGATTCATCGCATGTCGGTTTACGATGTGTGTTGATGTAGGATGGTAAGGTAGTAGCATATGCGTTTTGTCAGCTTAAGACACATAAGGCGAATTACCCAACGTATGATTTGGAATTGGCTGCCATAGTTTTTGCATTGAAAATCTAGAGGCACTACATGTATGGTGAGAAGTCTGTCATCTACACTGATCACAAGAGCCTCAAGTATCTCTTTACTCAGAAGGAGCTGAATCTTAGGCAACGTAGATGGGTTGAGCTACTTAAGGATTACAACTGTACCATTGAGTACCATTCAGGCAAGACCAATGTGGTGGTTGATGCATTGAGCCGTAAGGCTATGACAGATTTGAGAGTGATGTTTGCTCACCTAAGCTTATTTGATGATGATAGCTTATTAGCGGAGCTTCAGGTTAAGCCGACATGGATTGAGCAGATTAAGGGTAAGCAGTTGGAGGATGAGACTTTAGGTCTTAGATTCCAACAGATTAAGAGTGGTAGCACTGCGGACTTTGGGTTAAACTCTAAGGGTATGTTGTGTTTTCGAGGTGGGATATGTGTGTCGAACGATTCGTTGAGGCAGTCTATACTGAGAAAGGTGCATAGTAATCCTTACGCTATACACCCTGGTGGAAATAAAATGTATCAAGATCTTCGTAAGTTATATTGGTGGCCAGGGTTGAAACGTAAAGTTACTGATTTTGTGGCGAGATGTCCGACATGCCAGCAGGTTAAGGCTGAGCACCAGTTGCCTTCAAGTTTGCTACAGCCGATTAAGATTCCCCTTGGAAGTGGGAATGTGTGACGATGGGCTTCGTTAGTGGGTTACCCTTGACACCCACTAAGAATGATTCAGTTTAGGTCATCGTGGATCGATTTACCAAGTTCGCTTACTTCATACTGGTTCGTACTGATTATTCTCTACAGAAGCTAGCGAAGTTTTACATTTCTGAGATAGTGAGACAGCATGGGGTACCAGTTTCAATCATCTCTGATAGGGATTCTCGTTTCGCGTCTCGATTTTAGAAAAAGCTACATGAGACTCTAGGTTCAAGGTTGGACTTCAGTACTGCATTCTATCCTCAAACCGATGGTCAATATGAGAGGGTGATTTAGATACTGAAAGATATGTTGAGGAGCTGTATGATTGATTTTTGAGGCAGTTGGGAGGACTATCTTCCGCTAGTCGAGTTCGCTTATAATAACAACTTTCAATCTAGCATTCAGATGGCACCTTACAAGGCTCTGTATGGTCGTAAGTGTCGTACTCTTTTGTGTTGGACGGAGCTGAGTAAACGTCGAGTATTGGGAGCTGAGTTGGTTTTCGAGACAGAGGATAAAGTTTGACTGATTAGGGATCGTCTGAAGGTAGCTTCTGACAGGCAGAAGTCTTATGCTGATCTGAAGAGACGTGAGATTTAGCATTCTGTGGGGGACTTCGTGTTTCTGTAGGTCTAGCCATGGAAGAAGGTTCTGAGGTTCGGTCACAAGGACAAGTTGAACCCTAGGTTTATTGGGCCGTACCGAATTCTGAAACGAGTGGGACCGATCGCTTATCAGTTGGAACAACTTCTAGAGTTAGACCGTATTCACGATGTGTTCCACATCTCAATGTTGAGGCCCTACCGATCTAATCCCACACACATTGTCCATGTGAAAGAGATTGAGGTTAGGCTAGACTTGACCTTCTAAGAGAAGCTGGTTCATATTCTGGATCGCGATGTAAAGGTTCTTCGAAAGAAATCCGTTCTATTAGTGAAGGTGCTGTAGCAGAATCGTAGTACTGAGGAGGCCACGTAGGAGATTGAGGATGCGATGCGTCAGCAGTATCCTTATCTATTCTGATCAGGTAAATTTTAAGGACGAAATTTTCTTTTAGGAGGTAGAATTGTAACGCCCTAAAATTTTAAATTTTTATTTTTGTGTATGGGTGACACGACTGTGTATCTGGTTCGATGGTTAAGTGTTTTAGGTATGTGTGAGAGGTCCCAATTTCAAGTCCTGACTTGGGCAAATTTTAGAATTTTTATAAATAAAGCCTTAACCTGGCTTAAAGGGCTTAAGTGTAAAAGTTGGCAAATAATTAACAGAATGAGCCTACTGGTCTAGTGGGTAAGTGGAGTGTTGGTGTGAGGAAGGTCCTGTGTTCGAATCTTGGAGTGGGCATTATTTTTGCTCGCCCATCTAGCAAAGTTTGAGATGGACTAAAAATTTGAGTAGTGGATTTAGTAGAGAGTTTGGTAGAGAGAATTAAAGGAAAAGATTTGGGGGTTATCAGTTTCTATTGATAATTGTTTCTTTCTGGCAAAAATTGGGTCTACTCTCCTCTCCAAAAAAAATTCTTTTTGACATTGTTTCCTCTTCATCTTTTCTGTTCTTTTTCGTAATTTTGTCTTTCTTTTTTCCTCTATTTCTGCCGAAACTGTCTCTGTTTTCCCTCAAAACCATTCTTTTTCCTTTACTTTGTAACGTCGATATCAATTGTGCGATACCGGTAAGTTTCCCCTTATTCTTCTATAAAGAAATTCTTATCGATTGGTTATTAAAAAGTTCCTCTACAAATTAATGGCGCAGGAGAAGGCTCTAACCAGTGAGTTCAGTATTTATTGGCTTAACGGTGTTGCTGGAAGATATTTCATTGGTAGTAAGTCACGTCTCTATTCATTCTCGATTATCTAATTCGCTGGAAAATCTACTAAACTGATGTGGAGTATCTCGATTTTAGGTTTGGAAGTGCTCGGGAGTGATTAGGCATAAAAAACATTACAACTGTGTACTAGATTGCACAAAAAACGAGGTTTCAGTGAAAGCCGAAAACCTCACTGTCGATGCCATACGGGCGTGTAGTTACCCGTGTGGTAGGCCGTGTGCCCTAACACGGGCATGTGGTCAATGAGGCCACGCTATGCGCACAAGACATGGCCGTGTGACGGCCAGGCAAGCTGTGTGCGACACACGGGTTAGACTGATTTGGGCCGTGTGGGCCTACAGGGGTAAACCATAAGGGCATGTGGGATTTTGGGTCAAGCCGGTCGATCCACATGGCCAAGGCCAATTTGGGCTGTATGGGCCACATGGGCATGTGGGCCCACACGGGAAGGCCACATGGGCGTGTGAGCCCATTTTCACTGAATTAATTGCTAAGGTTGCACGGGTCGCTCAAGTCGACTGTGAACCTACTGTAGGGTTGGTAAGCATCAGTTAGACCTCTAATTGTGTGAATTGACTATTTGATTTATATATATTGAGCATGATGATAGTATGCATGTATACTAAACTGGTTATATGTACTGATATCTTGAGATAGCATGTCATGATTTGTATGTTGCATTGCATGGGGTTGGGATGATTATATTTGGAGGAAGTTTACTGAAAGGCTCTTAGGCCTAATATACTGGCAGTTCAGCTGCAAATTATTGTTTTGTGCCGCATTCGGTACTACTTGGAGTGTAGGGATGGGTGGGTTGATTTAATCCCCACATGGAGTGTAGGGTTGGACGGAGATGGTGTGTAGAGGCTGGTTGGGTAGGATTTTGTTACTGAATACTGCATGACTGCTCCTGATACTGTGATGGGCTAAGGCCCTACTACATATTTGATACTGTACTGAGATGGGCTAAGGCCCAAACGTTACTGATACTGAAAGGGGCTTAGGCCCAAAACTGTATTTTTCTGTGCACTGTGTTTACTGTTGTTTGCTTCTGTGGGATTACACACTGAGTTTACGTAAACTCACCCCTCTTTGTTTAATATGCACATGTAATCCCTAGACTTGACGGATCAGTGTAGCGGTGGACTCGACGGTGGCCACACGTATTTTTAAACTGTTTTAATTTCAATTTTGACATTTATTTCTTAATTATTTTCTGGGTTATTTGATGTAAATTAAACTTTTAGACTGTTTGCTTTATTTTAGATTTTAGACTGTTTTCGTGGATTTAATAATTGCACAAACTCAACAAACTAATAGTTTTCTCTAAAACAAAAGGGTTTTTCTAAGATGGACAGATTTACCTAATTAATTTGGTTTTCATAAATTAAATGATTGCTAAAACTTTCGTAACAAATTGTGTTTTAAAATAATTGATTAAATAAGTAAGTGATTTTAGAGTCAACAAGAGAAAACAAATGGAAACGATTTTATCGTAACAACTTAGTTTCAACACGCTATCATGTGACATCACCAGATTCAACCATAGCGTCTAGGCTGAGTTTGGGGTGTTACAAATTTTTTTTGGAGTTTTACTTATTAGTTATGTCTTGGGTCTCTTCTGGAGCACCCGCCTCTACTATATGACCATCTAGAAGAATTTTTCATCTTTGGAACCAAACAATCTATATAACACTTGGTTATTCTCATTAAGTTTGTAAATACATCTTATAGTTAACTTGTAATGAGTCATTCTTATTGAACTTCTGGTTCAAATTACTCTCCCCTAACTTATTACAAGTTATTATTTCTCTCTCCCTAATATCGGGAAAACTATCGAATCAAAATTTTAATCACAAATCATGTCATAATTGAATCTCCAATGTATTCAAAACATCTAAAAATACAAAGAAACTTGTAATTAATATATATTTCCAACTTTCCTTGAGGATTCACTCATTTTTGTGCGTTGTGGTGGAGCGAATTGGAACATATACATACATACAAAAATTTAAAGATGAGAAATATTTAGCTCTTGATCAAAAACCAATTGTAATGGGAGTATTTATAGCTTATTGGCTTGATGCATACAATATATAAATCAACATAATCTCATTCTGAAATAGAAAGTTTAGTTCCCATAAGTAATGATTTAACTATTAGTTGGAGGCATTTGATCAACAATTCATCTAAATCATTTTGTGTGTGAACATGAGCTATAGGATGTTCAACTTTTATCCTAATTGACATGCAATAATCATTGAAAACTTGGGATGTAAACTCACCAACATTTGCAAGATGAATTGTTTTAATTGCATAATATGAAATTAATCATTTAAACAAGTAATCTCGCAAAAGACAGGTTATGAGTTGATAACGCATGTGATTATTTTGTAGATGCATCAACCAAAATCATATAATATCAAAACCATCCACATGGTGGTTGAATGGGCCCATATTTATTTCAGAAATGCAAGATATTAAATCTCAACCGTAACACCCCAAACCCGACCTAGACGTTATGGCCGAATTTGGTGATATCACATGGAAAGATTTTGAAAATAGGTCGATTTGATTAACTAATCATTTATAAAACTCACATTCCTTCGTGTTTAATATAGAAAACATTATTTTAACAATTTATTTGCCAATTACTTATTACAGCAGAAGCTTTAACCATTCATGTTTGAAAATGCAGTCGTGTTTTTAGAAAAATCATTGCTACATAAAACTGTTGTTTTTAATAAAATGTTTTTCTAAAGCAGTTAAATCAGAATTAACCAGTTAAAAATTTAACAGTTTAGAGAGTCCCGAAAAATTACAACTCTCAAAACAATTACCAAACCATAGATAAACCATAAATAAATGAATTTAAGTAGTTTTATGAATATGTAGTCATCGCTGAGTCTCTGCAGCACCGGTCTGCCTAAGACTGTGGATTACCTGACAGAATAAACAAATAGACGTGAGTTTACGTAAACTTAGTGTGTAACCTAACAGAACTAAGCATGCAAACATACATAATTACAATCGCAGACAGAAACAGATATTGATCCAAATTCAGATATCAGATTACAGAACCAGATTCTATCCCTATCCTCTACACACCATCTCCGACCATCCCATCACACCATGTGGGCTTAAAAACACTCACCCATCCCTACACACCATGTTGTGCCATAAAGGCACATATATTAGGAAATAAACAGTCAAGTTGCCAGAATATGAGCAATTAATGCCGTACAAAATACTTCTTCCTCATATATTAATCCCACCCTGAACAGTTATAGAACATACATACAGAGTTAACAAATAGATCATGCATAACATGCTTATATAATCATATAACAAATATTTATAACATAGGCATGCTCAGAACTATATTTCAGTCTAACAGATCACATAGTTTTAGGATTTAATTAGCCTTTATCGACCTTATGGTAGGCCCATAGTCGGTTAGGATGACCCATTCGACCCTACGAAATATTTCAGTATAATTGCCTCACATGCCCGTGTGGCCCACACACTTAGATTGATCTTGCTCGTGTGGCCTACACGGCCTGGACCAAAATCCACACGCCCGTGTGACATGCCCATGTGGGCCCACACTCCTAGATTAGCCTTGCCCATGTGTCTCACATGGCCACACTCGAGCTACCACACGGTCGTGTGCTACGCATGGTTATGCGTTCGCCGACCACACAGCCGTGCACTCGCACACGGCCTACCACACAGGTGACCACACGCCTGTGTGGCGTCGACAGATTTGTTTTTCAGCTTTTGCCGAATCTTATTTTTCTGCGTTTCGGGTACACACCTGATATGTTTTCGCAGCAAAAGCAATCTTGAGCCTTTCAAAGCCTAAAAATAGAATATCAAACACCTTAACCCACAAGTTGTATCATGAAAACACTAAATTAAACAATACGGTCACACACTTACTGTTCACTAAAACCACCGCACGCACAATCAAACCATTGAAACGAAATCCACAACAACACTACCTTCTCTAACACAACCTTACAAAAACCAAAACCCCCTAATAAGAACCCACACGCCAACCGATAAGAAATCCAACAGAGACCACTTACCATAACTTACCAAACCGATTAACAAACACTGATTGAAGATGAATAATGAATTTTAGAAGAAAGAATAGGGAAGGAAGCAAGGATCACGTCAGAATTTTGGGAAAAGGAAGCTGAAATTTTGAAAAAATAAAAATAAAAATAAAAATAAAAAGAGAAAAAGATAAAAGATATGATATCCCATTCCTTTATTTTCTCCTCAACAACCCACTAACAGCTATTTCTCAGAAACCCAACTCCACTGAAATTCTACCAGATAACAGAGCAAAAATAAATACCCATGCTAACACAGGGATTCGAACATAGGACCTCCAACACACTAACACCCTTACCACTCGAACTAGCAGGCTCATTCTGATATGAAATTACAGGCAATTAAATATAAGCCCATAGAACAAAGGTAGGGCTTGGATCCAAAATTAACCAAAATTGTTAAAGCTAAGACTTGAACTTAGGACCTCACACACACACCCAGAACACTTAACCATTGAAGCAGATACACAGTTATCAAGTACTTACAAAAACATAAATAAAAAGATCAAGGCATTATATCAACTTTATCTAGTGAGTTTCTAATTATAAATTTTCATCGAGAACAAACAACAAATGAGAATTTTCTAAATTAAAGAATATTCTGGTTCTTTAATTGAATGTCCATATAAATTCTCAATTAATTTTTGCATCATATATGATCCAAGATGGTCTAACTGGTCACGCCAAGTAGTAAACACATTTGTATTAGTAAACTTTTGGTTTAATTTAACATGTGTTTTAATTGTACTAAATTGTAACAAATTGATAATTTTATTATCATTCCTTTTAATTTGTATCCACATATAAGTACTATTTTGACATTTACTACTAGAAACGACTAAATCAATGTGAAGTCTATAATGCCACCAAGTCAATAAATATAATATCCAAATAATTGTATGCAATATTCGCTTAAGGAAATATGCTAAAATCTTCAAATGCCCAAAAATCTATTAATAGCAAACTTTGAGAGTGGATCTTATTTTCCAGGTGTACAACAGATACATAACCAATGACTTTTCATACATAAGTTTTTTCTCTTACAAGTTCTCATCAGTAATATTTTACCACGTAATTTTAATTGAGGACTTATTCTAAATACTATAGAATTACTCACAGTTTAAAAAAAAAAGAACTTACAACTTTAGGTGCATCCAACCATAATAAGCTTTAGATAGAATTATCATATTTTATCTCTCATAAGTAGATCTTTCACAGTCAAATATTTTACTTTCAACTCTTTAATAGGGATGATGACAAAAGAATATCACAAAGATTATAAAATAAATATAAATTAATAACTCAATCTCCTTTTTTATTCATATGAAATATAATATTTTTGTTATTCACAATCTCACTATGAGATCCATTACAAATAACTTTTAAAAGTAATTTATTAACAATCGCAAATTTTGTATTTTTTAGATAGTGATATATTAGCACTTCTGCAGCTTTCGACTAATTTTGTACTATCAAATATTGGAATAACATTTATTTGTTTTAGTACCAAATAAGATAAATATTTCCTATCTATAATGATAGAATTCATTACTACATTTCCATATCTTCCTCAAAGAATATTAACAGAAACAAAATATTTGGGCATATACCACATATGTAGCCAATAATCTTTTCATATCACATTGATAACAAAAGTTATCTTTACCCTTTGAAAAGTTATTTTGAGAACTCTCATTGCTCTCTTATTTATTACTATGTTCTCACTTTTAGTGGTCCATGAATATATCTTTTATTTTCTTTATGTTTACATTCACTTCGGGAAATGCAATAGATTTACTAGGACGAACTTATAAACGTCCCAATAGATTCTTTATTTCATAATCACCATCGCAAACATGCATGGATTTTAAATTAAAATCTGAATAATTTTAACATCATCGTCGTTACCAGAAGGTATGAGATTGTTCAAAAATATTCTTGATTTCATATAGATAACGGTATCAAATCTTTCACCATCCTTAAGAACAAAAAGTAAAATAAGTTAATCAAAACAATGATAACATATAATGAAAGAAGAACGAAAAATAATAATCAGATATGAAACATTAAATAAAAGAAACTTCTTGTAAAAACATTGCATCTTGCTGTCAAAGAAATTGAAAATCATGAAGGATAAATTTGATCGTCGATAAAAGGAACTATCACTTTGAGCAAGATCGTGGTGATAACGTGTTATAAAATAAAGAGAGATGGGGAGAATAAAGAACAAAGAACAAAAAAAATATGAAAGCAAAAGAGAATGTACTTTATTGATAAAAAATGGTGATTACAATACTTTATCAGAATCTCTATTTATAGGTATAAAAAATATAAAAAAAGTAGAGATTTAAGTCTAATAACTATTAGAATTTAAAGTATATCAAAACTTTATCTTAATTATGATGGACATTCACATAATAAGATATTCATAACAAATTCTACATTTTATCCTTAATTTTTAAACATTCCATTTTATTCTTAACAAAAATAAAATTTTAAATGTAAAGGTTTTATAAAATAATATAATATTAAAATAAAGAAAATAAAATATAATTAATTGAAAATATTCTCCATTAAGTGATAAGTAGCTCTTATCTGCTTATTATTTTGTACACTTTTAATAAAACATTTTATCAAATTGTTTTTATTTTGGATTATCAAACATGCATAAAAAAAATTAAATCATTGAAAATATTAGTTTTCAATTTATTCAATTTTTACAATGATCTATCAAACAAGACCCAAAATTCCAAACAAAGTCCAATTCAAGTCTTTAAATTGTGTGAGAGAAATTCAATTTAGTCCCAATTTCAAAATCAAAATTTAATTTCGATTTCAAAACTAAGTTAATTTTGACTTAGCTTTAAAACTAGAATTAAAGAAAAATGATTTTGCTCAAAAATATCATATAGTCCATGTTTTAATGGATTTAACGCTTCATAAATTCGAAATCGTACAACTTACACAAAATTAGGTGTCTACCTTGAGGGCCACGAAAAAAAAAAGATTAAATTTATTATTTAAAAACACTTAAATAAGGAAAAATTAGTGATTTTAAAAGCTATCAAAACTAATTAATATAAATAAAAAGAATTTGCATCACTATTCAAGGTGAAAATGTGAAATAAATCTTCATAAAATAATTAAAAATTAATTAGTTTTCTAATCGATAAGAATATTCAATTAAGTATTTTGAATAATTAATTGTACTTAAATAAGGGTTAGTTTAGTATTACTTTTGAGAAATACTTTTAAGAAATTTAATTTAAGATTTAAGTGTTTAATATTGCTGTCAAAAAGTACTTTTGAAAAATAAAATGTCAATTTTAGATATAATATTATAAAGTAACAAATATGCATCTAAATAATGTTCATATTAGTTCATATTATGATATTTTAGCAAGAATATAAAAAATAAATTATTATAATTTATTGTTAATGTTTTAATATATGAAATATAAATTTTAAATATTTTTAAGCAATTAATATTAATTATTTATAAAATTTAATTAGAATATATAAATTATATTTTAAATATTTAAATAACCATTAAATATTTGTAATTAGATATTAACAAACTTGTATTATTTTAAAAAATATTTTTTTAATTAATGATTTTATTTTAAAATGTAATTTGAATATATAACGCATATTAGATCTTAGCATAACATAGAAAACATAAACCTAACAAATTAAAATATTATATGTATTTGGATTAAAGTTTCAAAAAGGGGTAATATTTATAGACCAAATATAAGTATTAAAAATTTTACATTGGCATTTACAATTTAAAATGAATGAAAAATGAGATAAGAAAAATAGAGCGATGAAAAAGTAATAATGCTTTCAAAAGTGTTTTTGGCTCAAGAAAAGTAATAGTGCTTTTGAATAAAAGTGCTTTTGAAAAGTTATTCCTTTCAGTAAAAAATTATTTGTTTAGTACAATTTTTTTTAAAAGTATTTTTTAAATCAAAAGTGTTTTTTTTAAACATTACTAAATAGAGCTTAAGCCACTTGAAATGTAGTTCTTCCTCAAAGCCCTTGACAGGCCTTAAATGTTGATTTGACAAGCTAACATATGTCTAACGTGAATAAATAATGTTGTGATAGCTGACATAAAAAAATGATGACACGAAGGACTTACTTGATTTTTAAAATTTATTTTACAACAAGTTTTTCAGCATTTAAGTTGAAATTCTAAAATATTCTTAAACATTAAATATAACATATAAAAATAAAAAATTATTGGATTTTTTAAAAAATTTAAAATACTATAAAATGTATTAATGATTTTATATAATTTTTGTATTTTAAATAAAATTTTTATAATTTTTATGATATTTTAATATTTTTATATACGGTTTTTGTAGAATAATATTAAAATTTTATAAAAAATAAAAAATGAAAATTATTAAAATTTTAGAAACCGTTTAAACTTATAAAAATAATTAAGAATTTAAAAATTTCAGGAAAATCATATAAAAATTATTTAAAAGATTTAAAATTTTAAAAAGTATTAAAGTTTATAAAAAAATATAAAACTTTTAAAAATATTAAAAAAGTATATATATTTTGTTATTTTTCAGTTTGGAGTTTTTGGCTTCAGTAGTGAGGGGACGGAGATGTTGAAGTGTGATTGTGATCGGACTTATGAGAAGTGTCGAGTGATAGGTTTGAATGATGATGACTTTAGTGCTTATGACTTAAATTGATGATGTGTAATGATTTTGGTGGAGGAAAGTTGGCAATGATAAGTTGAGATAGGATGCGGTGAGAGAAAAGAAAAAAAAAAAACTAGTAAAATTTTTTATTTTTTAATAATTTTTATTTTCTAATTTTTACAATATTTTAATAATTTTTTATAATTTCAATTTTTATTTATTTTTAATTATATTTAAAATTTTCTATAATCTTTTTATAATTTCTATAATATATTTATAATATTCATAATTTTTATAATATATTTTTAGTTAAATTTTTTAGTTTTAAAGGCGAAAAAGATCCATCATAAAATAATTAAAAAATTAAATTAAACCTTCTAACATTATCATTTTCTCAAATCAGCGGCCACATCAATTGCATTCTTATTATTTTCTCGTACCTACTATGGGCTTTGATGGAAAGTTAAATTATAAAAGTTTAATTTAGTGCAATTTATGATTTAAAGGGCTTAATTGGATGTGGATTACGGACTTAATTACTTTTGTAATTTTACTATTCTTTTGTACTTTTTTATATTTAAATATATATTTTTTAAATTCAAATAATGATATTATCAAAGACATGTGGTAGAAAACAACGGACTAGAAGCTTCTAGTATTTTTTTTATGCAAAAAGTACTAGAATAAACATTGCATTAAGCATATTGCAAAAAAAATAAGTCTTAAATTATCAGTATAATAATTTATTTCATCTTTTAATTTTATTAAAAAAAGTAATTTTAGTTATTTATTTAATTTCTCGTCTTGTTTAATTATTAAACTTATATTGTTTGTCAAATTATTCTAAAATGAATAGAAAAAATTAATGTTTATTAATTTTTTTGACATGACATTTATATGGTAGTTCGTGGGTGTTAGCAATTAATTAATTTTTTAAGATTTAAAAATATTTTTACAATTTTATAAGTTTTAATAATTTTTATTTTTTTGAACCTTTTAAATTTTAAAAAAATTAATTATTTGCTTATGCATCTATGTGGTATTTCACGTGTATGTTACATTAGTAAAGTTAATATAAGTTAATTTTTCTATCAATTTTGGTATGATTTAATAAACATGTTTAAGGATTAAAAAAATAAAAATAATAAAAATAAATTTTTTTTAAGATCGAAGGATGAAATAAATTATCATACCTAAATTATCAATCTCAAGCGTTACATTTCTATTCATCCCTCATAAATGAATTAAATTAATATGTTGGTTACTTGTTAGTAAGTAACCTTCTTGTGCATAAATGAGGCTATTAATGTGAAAGACCAACTGGAAACTACGAGAGCCTCTCATTTGAGATTTTTTTTATCATTAATTGTTTATGTATGGTTTTTATAATTTGAAGTTATTTTAATTTTTAAAAAAATTAAATAACTAATTTATATATGATGAGATCTAAAAGTATTATTTATATTGATAAAGTTAAAACTTTATTATTATAGTTTGAGTCTTAGCTCAATTGACATATGTATTATTATCAATATATGAGAACATAAATTTGAGTGCGTTCAAGATTATTATCGTTCTATTTATAGGTTGGGAAAGAACTATAATTAATTTTAAATATTATATAAAAAAAGAACAAATATGAATAGTTGACACGTGTGGGGCAAAGATTTATTCTTAGTTTGTTTTTAAATTTTAGTTTTAGTTTTACATTTTAATGTTATTTTAAATTATATATTTAAGTTATTTTATATTTATTTTCTAATCAGTTTTTTTGTACGACTTATACATCATTAATAGGATTAAATCACTGAAGATACATTACTAGCAGACACTTTTTACAATCGATCCTAAAACGTGGGCATGGGGTGAATACCCAACTTTGGAGTTCGTTTTTCGATCAATTTTTAAGATAAGTATTCGATCTATTTATATAATCTCAAGAGTTTTTAGTGTTTTTTAAACTTTATTTCTTTTATAGGCTTAACCCACTAAAACAATCTATTTTTAAATATATTTTTATTTTTATAAAATTTTTAATAATTTATTTGACTGAACTGGATAAACTAAGAATTGGCGGTTTGATCGGTTCGACTATTATCCAATTCTGAAAATTTTAATCAAAATCATGAAACCCAAAATGCTCACACTTGTATAAAAAGCCTTAGATGAGAGGAAAACGAAAGAAAGAAAATGTAAATTAAAAGAATATATGTAAAGAGAACAATATTTTTTGTCTATTTTTGCCATGTTGCAATTTTTAATTGGTCAACTTTTTTTTTTAAATACACTTAATGGTTTGGCTAACAGTTGAACTAATAGAGGTACTTACTTGAGAAAAAAAAATAGTTTATATACCACCTGTGACTTAAAAAATCTTAGATATCAAAATGTGAAAAGAAAAACATAGTTTAGGTACTAATTTGTGGTTATGCCTTTTTTGGATATACTAAAATAATTTAATTGTTTAAATTGTTATAAAAGCATATATTTTAAAATTTTAAGTATCACTTATGACAAAAACAAATTTTGGATACTAAAATAAAAAAAGGGTATAATTTAATTGTTTAAATTGTTATAAAAGCATATATTTATTTAGTTTACAGCAAGGATAATGTAATATAATAAAAGAAGTTTTGAGTTACCATTATGTCATTTTAAAATAACTTTTTGACAATTTATTGTTATAGTGTAGATATATTTTATACATGCTCGTTAGCTTAATGAATTGAAGGGCATCTCCATCCAAATATACACTCCGATAGCTAATTCAAACACCCATTTTAGATCCTTACTAGCTGCATGAGACGTACCGATATATACGTTACCAAACAATGAGGCTGACCTTTTCCACTCTTATAAACATTATTAAAGGCAGCATCAAAACTACCGTACCTAGTGGTGAAACATCCCTCATCTGACTAAACCCGGTCTTAAGCTAGTGTTTGGTCTTTTGCATTCCAATTGATCCTCACAAAGTGATAAGTTTCTTGTGTTGATCTTCTCTTCCCATTGTGCCTTCATCATTTCTTCCCCATCTAGCTTAAGATAGTGGGCACAATAAGTACCATCCTTTAATTTCCTTCATCCTTACAGATTCTACTAACCCAATCTCCAAATTCACCAAGTTTCTCACACTCAACGTCCAATCCAAGTTGTGCCCACATATTGTTAATGCAATTACAATTTCGTAGTGCATGATGAATGCGTTTAACCGCACCACTACAGCTGGGTAGTTTTGTTGTTTTTCTATGTGATGCTTTTAAATGTAATTATCAAGAATGAGATTATTGATAAAATTATTTTATAATATTTGGTCTACATTGTATTGATTAAAATTATAAAAAAGCTATATTATTTCATTTGGTTCATTAAATATTTTCTTAAGATTGTAATAATAATTTACTAAATTACTTTTATTAAATAAAAAATAATATTCATTATTTAATATTTTATAATGAAAAATAATTATTAACAATATTTGAATTAAATATTTAATAATATTTTAATTGAAAATTTATTTAAAAATTTTCTCACATGTATTTTCTAATTATATTCATGCATATTTAAAATCATCCATATACTAAACTTGTTTATTTGTTAGCTATTTTATGCTTATACTGTAACGCCCTAAAAATTTAAGTGTTTAAGTGTTGAGTTCTAGTGTAATTAAGTTCTTGTATTTTTGGTTTTATACTCTAATTATGTGTTCGATGTTAGGAGTTCGAGTTGCGTCTGTAGAATTTTTTCTAATTCAATTTTAACTAACCCCAGCTCTTGAGCCGTTGGCTTAAATTTAATTTCGTGTAAATTTATGAAAAGAATAAGCTTGCTGGTTTAATGATTAATTTTTTGTATTTTGTTTAGTCTTGTGTTCGAGTCTCAGTGTATGCGTTAGAGAATATTTTTGCTTACTATCGAAAAACTTATTGGTGGTTAAAACAATTTTTTTAAGCGTTTCCTCTTCTTCCCTCTCCTCTTCTAGTTCCTTTTCTTTTTCCTTTTTCTTCTTCGTTTTCATATTTCTTTTTCTTTTGCTTTTATCAATCGTTGGACTTCTTGTTTTGATTTGCTGTTCGGGTCGGGTAAGTACATTTCTTGTGATATCAATTGGAAGTTAATTGTGTAATTCTGCTGGGAATTTTGAGAAACAACGGTTTCGTGTTATTGATATAGTTTCGTACTAATAGATGAATTCTCTTAGTTAAAGGATTTTGGTTTCCTTATTTTAGGAGTAGATGTCGAAAGTAGCATTTCCCGACAGGCTGTTTCGACTAAGTGTCGTTGAATCGCTAGTAAGTGTTGGTTTTGTCAGAGGTCTTTCGTCAAAGTTTTGACATAGTGTTAAAGGTGTTGATTATGTGAAATTCATGGTTTTAGTCAATTGATTGCTTTTTTTTTTTTAGTTAATCTAGGCTTTGGATTTTCTTTGCGTTGTTTCCGCGTTAAGATTTCTTCAAGTGTGTACTAAAAACTCGAGTTTTTGCAAATTTTGGATGCCGGGAAACATAATCGTGTGAGCTACATGACCGTGTAACTCACTGTCTACCAAGTAAGAGCCACACGGGAATGTGTCCAGAACATGTGTAGCCATGTTAGTGCAGGATCACATGGGTCAAGGACACGAATGTGTGTCTAGGTCGTGTAACTCACTGATTACAAAATAAGGATCACATGGGCTGGGGACATGACCGTGTGTTAGGCCATGTAAGACACATGGGTAAGCATAGGGGCATGTGCCAGGCCGTGTGGGGTCGCATGGGGTAGCTACCCAAGCAGTGTGAGACCACACGAGCTGGTGGGCCAGTTTGCAAAAATTTTCCATATTCCAAGCATCGCTCAAACTGAATACAAGCCTTCCATGAGGTCGTTTGAACTAAATTAACTGCATAAACTGATATTCTGTGATTTAGAACTTAACTACTGATTATCAATGTGTACATTATCTTTGACTAAAATTACTAGAATTTATCTATTGTATATGGGTATAAGTATATTTGAATATTCATATAGAACTCTGTATTAATTGTCATGTGAAGTATGTATATGCATTGGATGAGAATTGAATCAAGAGGAAGTATTCTGTTCTGAACAAGTGGTTAAATCCCCTGTATCCATATATTAATCTGGCAGCTAGCCTACAATCTCTGAAACGTGTTAGACCGACATTGAGTGGTGTGTAGAGTTGGATGGGTAATGAATACCCAATTTGCTGTGTTGGGTTGGTCGGAGATGATGTGTAGCGGTTGGTATTAAGTAACTGCATCTGTTCTGTTCTATTCCGCATCTGACTATGACTTGATCTGTTATTCGTCTGTATGACTTTGATCTGTAAATGAATGAACTGTTTCCTGATTTTGAATCTACATTTGTACTCAGATATATTGGTTTTATTGATAATCTTTTGAATATGTAAATAGTTGGGTCCTTTCTGGTATATTAACTCAGTTATTGTTGAATGAATTTTAGGTAAATCACAGACTTGATCGGGTCGGCAGATAGGGAGCTCAGTTATGTGTTTATATTGTTTAGTATTATGAACCATGCTAGTTATATTCATAGTTTCAGTTAGTTGGAAGATAATATCGAGATACTGATTTGCCTTTATTAAACTTTATCTGTAATATCCCGATTTTGGGCTTAGTCAGAATAGTGGTCTCGAGACCACAAATCTGAAGTTGAATAAATTATTTCATTATTATTTTGATGTTATAGCATGATTATATGACTGCATGGAAAATTTGGTGATGTAATTTTAACGTTTGTGAGCCCAATTGTGAAAAAGGACTAAATCACATAAAATGCAAAAGTCCTATTTTGATAGCTAAAAGTGCCAAATAGCTAGAGAACCAAAATTGGGGGTCTTTAAAGGGAAATTAGACCCTTATGGATGCATGGCTAGCCATAGGAGACAAAGGTGGTCAAATTTTCAAAATTTGGTAGGTTAGGTGGCTTATTTTGACTAAAATAGAAATAAATAAAGAAAAGATGATATCATCCCTTTTTCATCTTCTTTCTTCACTGAAAATCAGCCATTGAAGGGGGTTTGAAAGCTTAAAAATTTCAGCAACTTGTAATCCTCACAAGTAAGTGATTTTGATAGTTTTTCTTGATGATTTTTACATTTTTGAGACCCTTAAAGCATAAGCTTTCAAATGAGTGTACTATTTTTCAAAATGATTAAGATTTTAGGGTTTTGCCATGAAAATATTTATAATGTCTTCTGAGTTTTTATGGAAGAAAATAAGTCTTGGGTGTCTTATAAACAACTTTTGTGAAAGGTGTTAGCATGAAAACACCTAAAATGACCATTTTGCATAAGTTGTAAAATAGATGATAAATGTGTGAAATAGTAGGAATTTGGAGTTGCTATAAGAGTAAAAAGGGTTCGGCTAGGCTTAAGATACGAATAAATTAGATAAAAATCAAGTTTTGAGCCTAGGGGTAAAACGGTCATTTTGTCAAAATCTAGGGGCAAAATGGTCATTTTACCGAAGATGTGAATTTTTTATTTCCTAATTGTATTTAGTGACTAAGTAAGTACATTTTGCTATTATAGATTAAGAAATACCGAATCCGAACCTAGACCGGGGGAAAGTCAAACAAATCGACTAGTCGCCACATTTTGTAATCCGAGGTAAGTTGGATGTAAATAAATACAACTACATTGTCATTTTATGTGACTGAATCGATATAACATGATTTTCTTGATTGTGGAAATGAAAATGTATGATGAAAATTGAAATAATAGAGTTTCCGTTTGAACCTTAGAAAATAATCGGATACTCATGCCATGACATTGGGGTTATTTGTGAGCTAGTGTAAGACATGTCTAGGACATGCATCAGCCATAAAATGAGAGCCAGTGTAAGACCATGTTTGGGACGTGGCATCAGTATCGAGACGAGTGCTAGTGTAAGACATGTTTGGGACATGCATCGGCTTCGAGATGTAAGCCAGTGTAAGACATGTCTGGGACATGCATCGGCTACGAGATGATAGTCAGTGTAAGAACATGTCTGGGACATGGCATTGACTTGAGATATGAGCCAGTGTAAGACTATGTCTGGAACATGGCATCGACACCTTACCCATGTCTGCGGCTTAATGAATATCTGGTAGGGTTCCGAATGGTTCAACGTTGAGAGTTATGACTTTAAGTTAATGAGTAAAGTATAACTGTATTGAGAGTGGTACAGGTATCTATTTGAAATGTATGAGATATGAGCTCAATATATGCTATGAGATTTGTATGGATAGTGATGAGTAAGTTATGCTTATGCCTACTTTTGTGTTATGAGCATGTTGATGAATGGTAAAGTTGTTGTTGTATATTTATTTTTGTACAACTTACTAAGCTTTATGCTTATTCCCTCTCCTTTTCCATTTTCTTATAGTGCCACCTATCTAACTCAAAGATCAACAAAAGTCAGAGATATTAATCACATTATCAATCGAAACATTCGGTATAGTTTGATTTATATTTTTGAATATGACATGTATAGGGAACTAGACTTATGTTTTGTGTTATTATTAATTTGGCCAAATGTGTTGGCTTGGGATAAATCCCTCATTTTGTATTAAGCCTTGAATTATGGCTAATATTCATTTTGATATATGCAATAAGGTTATTTTCATGAATGGGAAATTGTAATTGATATGTAGTCTATTGTGGCTGATTGGGTTAATAAATTATTCTTGTATTGGTTTTGGTTGCTATTGTGTAGGTTGTGTAAGTAAGGGTGGCAAAAAGGCTTGGTAAATAGCCTTATATTGTCCACAAGGGTAGACACATGGGCGTGTGTCGTATGCTTGCCCCATGGGCGTGTGGTCCGGCCGTGTATCCTTTGTATGTAAAAATTTCAAGTCAGTATGCATGGTAGTAAACACATAGGCAGAGACACGGCCGTGTGTCTTAGCCGTGTGAAGGACACGGCCTCACACGGCCTAGAACACGACATGTGCCTTGGCCGTGCGACATTTTGGGTTGCTGACGTCAGAAACAGAATGTCCATGTTTTTGCCTATGGACTAGGACACGGGCGTGTCATGGCCGTGTGAAGGAGACGGGCCAGGGACACGGGCATGTCATGGCCGTGTGAAGGACACGGGCCAAGGACACGGGCGTGTGCCAGGCCGTGTGAAAACCCCTATAGGTGTGAACTTAGAATTAATTCCACACGGGTGAAGGACATGGGTGTGTCCTTAATTTGCTTAGGCCGTGTGAGCCACACGGGCGAACAACACGACCATGTCGAAATGGTCACACAGGCGTGTTGCCCTTCCTACACTGGCGTGTGCCCCTATGTCAAGTGTCATTTTTCTAAAGTTGGCTAAAGAACCCGAATTGGTCCCGAATGATTTTCGATGTGTGTTTTGGGCCTCGTAGGCCCATATTAAAGATGTGTTGATAAGTTTGAGAAAGTTTTAAATCTGTCCAAGTCTTAGAGACTCAAAAATAGTTGTAAACACGAGTTTAAGTTAGGTAACGCCTCGTATTCTATCCCAGCGTAGGATACGGGTATGGGGTGTTACATTATTAGACTTAAAGGTGTGCTATTATAAATTGCTAAATGTGTTTTGATTATCGTTCATCGTAACTCTCCAGGCTTGGCCTTGTCACCTAGGCTGAGTACGGGGTGTTACATATACTTTAAATATTGCTAATATTGTGATGATGAGGAGTAATGATAGAGGATTGAGGGAGTAAACTGAGAGCTAAGCCAACAATATTAGCATATTCAACTTTCGTAGAATGCTTTTGCATGTTATAGCTATAAATTTATAGCTAAAATAGAGAAAAATAAATATAATATGTAAACGATATACTATGTAGATGATTAAATATATATACTAAAAATATGAAGAATCAAATGAAGTAACAGAGAAAACCAATTGAAGTAGAAGATGTTAGAAATGAGAGAGTTGGTAGTAAAAAGGAAAGAGGCAACAATTTTTTTTAATGTTTATTAGATTAATACTCTAAACCAAAATAAAATAATGTTCATTTTTGTCTAAATACTTTTAAATTTTTCAATCTACATGGAAAGTAACTTTCGCGCATTTTATAATTAGAATTACATTATCATATTTAAGGTAAGGTGACTCTTAAAAGAACATAAAATTCTAAATAAATAAAATTTAATATATCAAACATTAAAATCACTTTCTATCATACCAAACACTACCTTGAAGTAACTTCCCTAGCTCTCTTTCTAAGTAGTTCCTTTCATAATCTGCAAGGCTAAATGATATGATTTTTGTACATGTTGTTTGGAGTAAAATAGTCATATCATCATGATAATCGACCTTAGGAATAATAACTATCAAAGTTTGATTAACCAAAGACATACCGACATTATCATTCAAGAACTCCAACCGTAAATTTATAACATCTTTACGAATCTTATCTCAATAAGTTATAAAAATAGACCAGGAAAGCCATCGTAACCAAATGTGTAACACCCCTATGACCCGTATCCAAAATATAGCAGTATCAAAAAGATAGATAGTGTGACGAGTTGCTGACAATCCTCTCCCCGAGTAGGTAACTGGAATCAACAATCTATAAACAGAGAAATATAGCAAACGGAGTAAGCTTTCGTAAGCTTAGTAAGTTTTAAGTAATACTACAGATAAACTCAATTATACATCAATTATTCAATTTCTCAAAAGGTCATTTCTTATATACTTATTATCATTGGCCGAATATTCACAAGCATATAATGCATACTTAGCATTCTAATTACACTTAAACCGAATTCATATGGTATAAATAAATCGAACATTTCCACGTACCTTCGCACTTTGACCGAATATATCATAATCATAGATATAAACATAACATGTATTCACATATGTATCAAATTATACTCTTATGGTTCAATTTAATCATACTCTCATATAAATACATAATACGTACCTTGCCAACTTAACGTATTGAATATATTCATTCGTCGTTCTAACACGAGGTATTTTAGTTTTAGACTTTTATTAAATCACCGGCATTCAGCCTGCTAGGCTCGAGGCCCGAAAAATATCTCATCGGCATTATAGCCTGCTAGGCTCAAAGGCCCGAATAATATCTCACCGGCATTATAGCTTGCTAGGCTCAAAGGCCCGAATAATATCTCACCGGCATTATAGCCTGCTAGGCTCAAAGGCCCGAATAATGCTGTACAACATTCAAATCAACAAGTTTTATACAACACCATCACACCTAATTAGGTACAATCATCATTTGAATATATCATTCTATACCTCATTCACTTTTATCGCATTTCATCACTCACAATTTAAATACATAATAGTTTACACGTAAAATCTTTCTCATTTTCATCTAACACTATCATTTGATCATGAAAACATATCACTTTTTACTTCCAATACAAATTTCCATTCGGCCATGTACATAATTAACAAGTAGCACTAAATTCTCATAATCAGTCATGTCATTTTCGAATAATATTATATATATAAGTACTTAAAACTTACCTCGAATATTTTCGAATATTCTCGGATCGGCTATTCAACTACTTTCTCTTTTCCCTTATCCGAATTTGCCCCTCTATGCTCTTGAGCTTAAATTCAAAAATTTTAAACTAGTCATTATTCGACTGTTCAAGCATTACTTCAAAAAAATAATATATATATATATATATATATATATATATATATATATATATTCTATTTTCACACATATAGATCATAGTAAGTTTATAAGAAAACAATAAGCAACTCATTAACAAATTTTTATCATTGTTTACCACATAATCACAATTTCACTATAAGCTGTCTTCCTGAGCAACAGTCACTAAATTATTTATAACTGGAGCTACGAAACTCCAAATCAATTGCTGTAAAATTTCCCTGAAAATAGACTCATATATCTTTTATCCTTAAAATTTTTATAATTTTTAGTTTAGCCAATCAATACCAGAGTTTTCTTAAAGTTTCCCCTGTTTCACTGTTTGACTAATCTGACCACCCTTTACTACGAATCAAATTTCCAATTGTACAGAAGTCAAAATATGTTCTCGTTGATTTCATTTGAAACTAGACTCATTAAGCTTTAATTACATAATTTATTCAGCTTCTAACTCCACTCCCACAATTTATGGTGATTTTCCAATTTCACGTTACAGCTGCTATCCCAAGCAGATTTACTACAATTTACTCCTTTCATTCATATTAACTTAGTGATATACATAAAAATCCATATAACCGAATGTACATGTATTCATGGTATATATGTATTTAATGACTACATCCTTAATATAAGCTTAATATAAACTTTACCATTTATATTCGGCCAACTCAAAACATAAATACGTACATGATATACACTTACTCATATACCAAAGATATACTTAACCTTAATGAAACAAAACACATTACTTAGTCACTTAAACTAATCACAACCCACATACGACATTGATCACTTAATAAAAATCATATTTACTAAACCAATACACTTCTACTCATTATTATTTATCACTTTATATAATGTTATCAAAATGGATTAATTACACTTTAATATACCATCATAGCCGAACATAATGTTTTCACCCATGCATCAACATTATTCACATTCCATTTCTTACATTATTCAAAATCATAACATTAGAATTCATGTATAATACCGAACCTTTAGACATTCAAACTTTTACCTATTTCTTTTCAAATCATCTAAGCGGTAATACTCACATTATAGCATTTAAATACAAAACATTTGTTCAAGTAACTAAGCAAGTCCAAGTTCGGCTATTACACATATAAATACTATCAAATTAAATTCTTAACTAGTTCAAACTTCTCTCATCAACATTTATTCATCAAAACATAAAGAAAGTAATCAAATCTCTTCATTAACAACCATGGCCGAATGCTTCATTCACCACCCAAATCCAAAATTTTAACATGGGCTAAGTAAAGAACTTAGTAACTAACTTAAAATAAGCTAAAATTTCAAAATCTAACATGAATTACTAACCTTGTTTTGAGCTTAAGATGACCGAATGCTATATCCCCCTTTCTTCTTTAACATTCGGCTCCTAAGGAAGAAGATGAAAACCAACATTTTGTTTTTCTTTTGTTTTTCTATTACTCTTTCTTATTTTACTTAATTTTTTTTATTTCATAAATTAAACCATTATCATATAATATTATTATACAACACATATTTTGCTTACCATCATTATCATGGCCGGCCACTACTACTAAAGTGGGGTATTTGACATGCAAATCCACTTATTTACACCATCAATTATTTGGCCACTACAAAAATAACCTATCATATTTCAAAATGTCTCATATAAGTCCTATTTAATAAATTTCACATGCAAATGACAAAATTAAAGCATGAAATTTTCACACATACATTTACACATATAATAAGCATAGAATATAATGGTTAATTATTTTTGTGACTCGGTTTTGTGGTCCTGAAACTACTTTTCGACTAGGGTCAAATTAGGGCTATCACAAAATGCCTTATGGGAGTCCATTTGTGCATAAGCCTCCATAACCTCTTCTTCCGTGAAGAGGCAGTGAGTTCATCGTTCATTTCACCTGCAGCACATGGGTTTATGGCATCCAAAATGTTAGTATCCATACTCTCCCTGAACAGGCCTGCAAAGTGATGCAAAATAACATCATTAATACCATGATCATAACTAACAATGTTACCATGCGCATTCCTAATATCCTTAATCACTTCCTTTTTCGGCGACCATTTTTTTAAAAATTAATAAAATAATACTTATAATTTAAATTACTAATTAATTTTAATTTATAACTTGCAAATTGTAATTATTATTATTTATTGTCATAAACTATGCAATTTCAGCCTATAATAGAAAATTTAGAAAACAAATTGCAAATACAATAAACATTTAGGGTGCATTTGGAAAGTAATATAGTAATTTAGTTGGCTTCAATTACTTGTAATTATATGTAACGTGTAGGTTTGTGTAAGTGTACACAGTTGTTATCAAGTAATAAGTAAGTATCGAGTTATCGTCTCCACAGAGATTGTATTTGTGTTAAATCACTTAATTGTAAAATTATACTAACACCTTGGTAAATAAAAACACAATATGGTTGAGAAGTGTTGATTCAAATTAAATATATATAACTAAATGCAATGATCCCTAATGCAAATTATCCTAAGCATGCAAACTATATGAATGAAATAGATTTTAGCAAAATTAAACACAATTTGCAACAATTATAACAAAAATAAACTAGGATAATTACTTTAATTAAACTCAATTTATTATCAACATGCTTAATAACATTCGGAAAAACATTCCATGGCAACTCGATCTTTCATGAGCTTGGAAACCACATTAGGTCATTTTAGAATCCTTTACTTAGTAAATACCATTTTACTGATCCTTATTTACTAAGGGTTTCTTAGCATTCGTGTGAGGTTACAGGGACGTGTTAGGTTTGAAACAATTTAATCACACAAATCTAAAAACTATGCAGATAACAGAACTTGGTTAGAGTTGTTATGCAACCTACAATTTAATCGGGTTAGGATCTAAATTGAGTATGCACATTTCAGTTATGTGTCCACTAGCCGTCGTCTGGTTAGGATCGCTTAGCTAATTCAGGTGCATTTCAATCATGTATGAACGAAATACAGTTTTGATTTTAATTGAAAACGTGATTGATTAAGGCACAAACATTATAAGCATGAATCAAATAAATATTTTTTAATCAAAGCAATCATCCTAGCTTAAATAAAATTAAGCTAACATTGTTGTAAACAAGAACAAAGAACACATAGCAAACATTTTCAGATTAAATTAAAGAAAAGAAAGATTAAACCCAAATCAGAGTGGCTGTCACCCAAGACTCTGACTGACGAGGCTCCTTCACTCCTTCGCTTTGCTCCTTTGCTAATGGCTCTCCAAGGTGACTGACTAAGGGCTCATTAAGAGGCTTAATTGCTAAAATCTCTATGAAGAGATAATGCTAAGCGTGGGGAATGGAAAATGCTAAAGAGAATTGAGAGAGAAGAGAGAATGATGAGGGATGAGGGATGATGAATGAGGGAATGAAGGGGTCTTATTTATAGGTGAGTAGTTTGCTAAAAATAGTTGGGTTTAGTCTCTTCAAACTTCTTCCATGAGTGGCCGGCCACAATTAGTGGAATTTGAGCTGAATTTTGCTTGATTTTTAAGCAATTTAAATGCCATAATAACTCAGGACTGAGACTCGGTCAAATGTAAATCTTCAGGCAAATTTTAATTTCTTCAACAATGCAAGGACCTTGTGCAATTAAACCAAAAAGTGGTTTAAGAGGACATCCATGTGTAGCCGAATTTGGGTTGGCTTGGTATTCAATTTGGATATATTTTTTTTTTTTTTTGTAATCCAACAAAGCTATTAGACCTGTCCAAAATAAATCAATAAGTTAAAGGACCAAAGAAAAATTTATCCAATTTAAATAATTAATTACAACCCAAATTATTAATTAAATATTTAAAATGGTTTATTAAATATAATTTTATATTTTATTATTTAATTTAATCATGCATGACCCATTTTATGTCTTAAAAAATGTAATATGTTCAAATCAATATAAAATAAGCAATTTTATGCATGAAAACTATATAATAAAACATAAAATCACATTTTAATAATTTCTATGTTCAAATTTCATATTTTCACATATTTCATTAATTTATTAAACAATTACTTAGTTTTAACAACAAATTTAAGTAAAAAGGTGATAAATTACATAAGAAATATTCTATATATTTTTCAGTTTACATTATACATGTGTGTGCCTATTTGAGTAACCCTTGTAATTTGTGGATCTCACAAAATCAATATAATTGGAGCATCCCAATTTAACATTCTAACTTTTAGAGGATGGTGAAAGTTTGGGTAATTATGTGGTTAACTACAAATAGTTACACTTAAATCCAATCATCTTATGGATTTCCAAACACACGTACATTATTGAAGTTTAAAAACTTGCTTTTATACAATAATAATAGTATTTTTAATTTTAAGACATTATTTTTGAAAATTTAAAATGATTTTTTTACTATTTTTGTTTAAATAATATGAAACTTTTATTAACGAGAGATAAATTTTAATACATTATTACATTATAAATATTAACTATACTCCATAATATTTATTATATATGTAAGACACCTCACCTATCCCAGCTTACAGTACGAATGAGATATGTTACCGAAGCACATACGAAATGAAAATCTTGGAGTTCTTTAAAGTTTAAAACCTTAAAACATTTTTATAAAATCATAAAATTGAGTTTAGGATAACTTTAAAGTTTTAAAAACATCTTAAAATAATTTATAAGTGGTTCAAGGGTCATTCGAGATGTTCAAGACTTAAACGGCCCCTTGAAAGTCAAAATAAGCTAAAATAGTGTAGTTGTCTAAGACTGAATAGAGGTATAGGTACCTTTGAAGAAGAATAGGTACCTTGTGGGTGAAGTATAGGGACCTCTAGAAAAGTACCGATACAACTTCTTCAGTAAGCCAAATTTTGCTTTGACTCAATGATACATGCACGTATGTAGTGAAATTTATTGAAGTCAATTCAATCAAGCTGCCAATTTTCAAGTTCAAAAGATTAGTTAACTTGCAACAAATATTTGGATGGGATCCAAGCATTTATTGGTTGAGATGTCTACATAGCGTTTAAATAGCTATCTCTTAACTTCGAAATGCACTTTGAGTCAATCGATTTTGAGTTTGGGCTCAAGTTATGATCGTTTTAGTGACGACTGCACGAACATAATTTTTGGATGAGATTGTTACGGGATAAATTACAGGGTTTCGGGCTTTAATTCGATTTTATATCATATTGTGTTTAATTTTTAGGCTTAATTTTTATTATATATGAGTAAAATATTGTATATATTAGGTTTTATTATTTATTTATTAAGAATTTAGGATATTTTTAAGTATTTAAAGTTATTTAGGAGTTTTATGTGTCTTAGTCAACAAGAAAATTAGTTATACTAAAATTATTTCTTGTTTAGATTAATTAGAGTTTCGTTATACTTAAGAGTTTTATTTTGATGTAATTAACTAGCCCATACAAAGACTTTTTCATTATTCATTGTGGACATACATTGATTAATAAATTTCAACTCTTTGAGTTATTTCTCTTCATGAGATTTCTCTTTTGTTTATTTTAGACGTAGATTTTCTTCTTGGTTTTCTCTTTGAAGCCATGGGAGAACTTTTTATCCTCCAATTTACTAAGGTTTGGCCTTAGGGGATTGGTTAGATCCATTTCTGGAGCTTGTTGAAGATTATTCTTCAAAGGGTTTCATAAGATATCGATTTTTCATCAACATTGGTTGTTTTTATTGAAGCTTTGTTCTTCAAGGGGGACAAATTTTCTATTATCCATCTTATTTTTGTTTTCTTCCATAAAATATTTTTTCTATCTCACCTTAATATTCATTCATTCTTGATTTTTTTTTATACTTTTTTTCCATTTATTTCCATTATTTCTAATCCATTTTGTTTCTTTTTTCAGGTCAAATTCGAATCTTTCTCGAGTTGAACAACTTGAATATGACTTTGGTCTAATCCCTTATCACTTAATTGTCCCGCAACAATTGAGCTAGGTATCGATACCTTGGACCCTTAGGGCAAAAATTGAACTATGACTTAATTGTTTCGAGACCTAAAAGCAAGGTACTGAAACCTTGAACTAGGGGACCAAAAATTTAAGTTAAAAACACTCCAGACACATACTAAAACACTTCTTACAAAGAAAATATCAAACACACTCGAAAATGGGCATTAAAAACATGCAAACCCATATCAAAGCACATGCTAATTCAAATAGGTGAATCTTATAATTTAATATCATTAATATTACTTTTTCTACAAAATTGATTGATTGATAAGCGTTGATTTTTTGTTACAATAAATCAAGGACACAATAGTTGTTCCAATAACCGCTTCAGCAGTAACAATAGCTATAACAAAAATTGAGAAAATATTTCCTTTTAATTGCCAACTATAAAAGAATTCATAAAATGTTAAAAAATTTATATTAATCGCATTTAGTATAAGTTCAAGACACATAATGAGCCTAACCGTATTTCGGCTCGTGATCAATCCATAATTACTGGTAGAAAAAATAGGCATCCAAAACAAGTAAATGTTCAAGCATCATTAGCCAAGTCCTTGTCAATTTTGATTCATTATTAATATGAACAATAATTCAATAGATTTGATTGACTAGAATTAAACCAAAAAAAAAAAAAAAAAATCTATTGGAAATATATCAAATAAACGAATTTCTATTTTGTACACGAGTAATATTCAAATAGAATTCAAAGAAAATTGATGCGATAAGACAAAAAATAGAAAAAAGGTTTAATTTTGATTACTTGCTATTCCTAGTTAGAAAGATTTATTACTAACAAGCCACAACAATTGCACCTATCAAAGCAACTAAAAGAATTATTGAAATGAATTCAAATGGAAGAAAAAAACCAGTTGTTAAATGAATTTCAATTTGTTGACTATTACTTATCAAATATTGTTCTACAATTTGATTTAATCTTGTAGTCCAAATAATCTCATACCATGATGTATCTAATATAGTAGTATAGTAAAACAATAATACTTGTACAAACCAACGAAGTAAGGTCATTCCTAATTTTCCATAGATTAAAATCTTTATAATATTTTGAACCATTCATGAACATCACATCAAATAGGATTAAAACATTTATGACTCCTACATAAATAAAGAGCTGGAAAGGAGCTAAAATGAGAATTGGAGAGAATATAAAATAAGGATATACAAACAAGAACCAATCAGAATGAAAAGGAAGAATAAATTGGATTGGTAAGTAATACCACTCCCAGGCCTTTTAATATAAGACACCATCCAAGAAAAACTAAAAGAAAATCGGGTATTGGTCTAGGCAAATTCATTGTGTAAAATAAGAGACAAATAAATTGAAATAATTTTCATGATCTTATTGACTCGACCATGAAAATTTTTGTGATACACCCCAAACTCGACCTAGATGTAATGGCCAAATCTGGAGATGTTACTGCAAGTTCATTCGAAAACCCATAATTCGTTGGTTTTAAAAAGGCATTGTTAGATTTTGTTATGTGAAAAATTTGATTTATTCGAGAACATATCTTTTTAACCGATTTGTGAAACGGTTGTCTGTTTACATTTTTTAAAACGTATAAGTTTGCAGCGGAAATCTTTAGTGCTTTAAATTTTGGACAACACCATTTGTTGTTTAAAAATCCATTTTTTTGCAAAAAACTAAGCATCATCAATAAAAACGATTAATCAATTTTGAGTGAAAAAAAAAACAATATTAAAGCCCAAAACCAAAATAGTCCCAAGTGTCCAAACAGTCCAAAATTTACAAAACAAATTAATTCTGAATTTAAATAAATCAAGTGCACCAAAATATTATAATTGAGCTCCTGTCGCACCGATCTGCCTAAGTCTAAGGGTTACATAAAAGTGACAGACAAACAGAGAGTGAGTTTTCAAAACTCAGTGTGTAACTTATTAAATCAGTATCACAGATTAAATTTCAGATATAATTTATAACAGAGCATATACATAACATATATCACATACAGAAACAGAATCAGATGCTATTTTACAATCCTACCCCTATCTACTACATATCTCTAACCATCCCTACACACTATTTAAGGTATTAAATACTCATCCAATCCTACACATCGCTTAGTGTCGGTACGACACTTTTAAGAATATTTGCACTTAGTTGCCAGATCATTAGGTGATTTATCGTTGTTTACAGAAATATGTGTGGCTGAGCCACCAAATACGACAGGTTATTATACTGCCCACACTTCCTCTATATACACAAATCCCATCCCAAATGCTTATATAGATATATCAGATGCCAAATTGTATATGCCATACATGCTCAAAATCAAACTTAAGTCATGGTTATCAGATATTGTGCCATACATAACATTTTTCAATTCATACATAGCATATTACATAGTTTACTTATGTTATTTCAAACATGTGTATTTATATCTAATTTTATGCTAACAGATTATCAGAAATTTTTTTATAGCTTAATTTATAACATACCAACCCTACGATTCACACGCCCTAGGAAAAAAAATCAAAATTTTGGGCCCACACGCCCGTGTGGTCCACACGGCCTAAATGACCAATCCGTGTGGCCCACACAACCTGACACATAGCCTCACACACGCCCGTGTCGCCCACATGCCCCAATTAGCTTAGATTGTGTCTCACATGGTTCGGCACATGGCCTGTCACACAGTCGCGTGTTACACATGGCCTACCACACAGCCTTGCACATAGCCTCACACATGCCCGCGTGGCCCACATGCCCCAATTGGCTCAAATTATGTGTCTCACATGGTCCAGCACATGGCCTATCACACAGCCGCGTGTCACACACGGTATACCACATAGCCGTTTGGCGTCGAAAGTTTAGATATTTGGCTTTCACCGTTCGTTGTTTTCTCAGGTTTTCATTACACACCTGTCCGATTTCGATGTGAAAGCAACCACGATACTCTCGAAACCTAAATACGACATATAATACGATTAACTACAGTAATGAGACACGAGATTAAACAAGAATTGAACTTTTCCAAAACACCAAAAACACCTTCATACTCTTATTATTAAACGAGCAACAACCACTCGAAATTACGATGTTGGAGGAACAACAATCGCCTCACGATCTTTCCCTAAAATGATTCGGACTAACTAGATAACATACAACTCGGATTTAACACCGCAACCATGAAATTTCCAAAAATCCCTAAATGCCAAAATAACAACATTCAACAAAGGAATAGAAAAAAATAACCTTACCTCTTAACTATTTAATCCCACTAAACCAAAGCAACATCCAACCAGATTGAAAATAAAAAAAGAACGCAAAAGAGAAAAGAAATCGCAAGAATAAAAAAGAACAAAAAGAAAAGATGAAGAACAATCGTTAAAAGAAAGAAAGGAAATAAGAAAAAAATAAAAATAAAAACTAACAAAACAAATGGAACGTGGGAATAATGGAATCTTTGGAAAAAGAAAAGAAAAGAAAAAATAAAAATAAAAGAATAAATAATATATATCTTTTTTTTTAAATACACTCCCGAACTAACCGATATCCTGATAACTTATCAGATTTTCCCCACAGAATTCGATTAGACCACAATCACTACCTAGCCGACCGAATGGAAATAGCAAAAATATTGCCCATTATTTCATGTAAAGTTTCGAACACAAGACCTTAAACACATATCCCAAAGCACTTAACCACTTAAGCAAATACTTAGTTATAATGAATTTTATCAAATCAAAGATTAGATTTTTGGGGTGTTACAAAAGTAGAAATAATTTTTTATGGAAAGTGTATGTTTCATTGAACTAAAATCTAATGCTTATATAGGGAAAATTTTCAACAACCAATGACTAAGAATGAGAAACTAAAAGATTCATAATCTAAAAAAAAATCAGCAACAAATTGAAAATGACTAAAAATAGCTAAATCATTTTGACTGCAATAGCTAAAGCAAATCTTCAACACTCCTTTCTTCAGTTGCGGCAAGTTCCAAGCATTTCTATGAGAGATTCAAATTTGAACCTAGGCAAAGCTTTGGTAAATATATCTGTTAATTAAAGACTAGTCTTGCAGTACTTTAATTCTGCTATAATAACCTATTTTCAGTGATTTCAGAAACAATAGTTTCGGGATCACAAATCTAACTATTGAGTCTCTAATTATTATTACTTAATTTATATAAGTCAAATATAGTATTATATTGAATTTTGATTTGATAATTTTTGTTATTTAATGAATAGTTAAGTTTAAGTGGGTTGTCCCTAAAGTCAAGTGGTTTTGGAAAATAAGGTATTAGGATCTCGTTTCTATAAATCGAACCCATAAATATTATTATTAAATATTCATAGAGATATTATATAGGTGAATTGAAGTTTGGACCAAAAATTTTAGTGTTTGGATGGTTAATTAAAGAAAAATGACTAAAACATAAAAGACGTAAAACTTCATCACTATTGATTATTATTAGCTAAAGTGCATAATTAAAGTTTTTTTTATGTAAATGGAAATTATGTCATAGTCCATTATAGTGGAGGTCGAAGCATGGTTTTAAGTGAAAATATGTTAATTATAATATTAAATTAATAATAAAACAAGATAAAAATATAAGATAAAACAAATAAAGTCATCACCTTTTATCATTTTCTTCTTCCCAATCGAATTCACCATGGATGAACGAATGAAACATTCACCCAAGCTTCCAAGCTTTGTATGGGTATGTTATTTTAGCCCATTTTTAGTAATTTTTATGTTTTTGAGATTGTTGCAACTAGGTCTAGTTAACCTGTATCTTCGTTTTCAAAGCTGATAAAGTTTGTTAAAATTACCATTGAAGATTTTTTGATTTTCTTGATGTTAAATGGAAGATTTTGAAGCTGGGAAATGCTTTAGGACTATTTTGTTAAGTGACTTTTGTTAGTTTTGCATTTAAGGACTAATATGTAAAAATGTTAAACTTAGCATGAAAATATTGTAATTTTAAAGTGATTGAATACCGATTATGGATGGAATCCGAATCAGTTATGTGTATTGGGGCTTAAATGTGAAATTTTTAATAGTTTTAGTTTTAAGGGCTAAATTGAACAAAGTGTAAAAGTTTAGAGAAAAATTATAAAATGAAAATTATAAGTCATATACATAAAAATGAATATGATAATGTATTTCAATTTAATAAATTGAATTTAATTATTATATACATCAATGATTGAACCATACGGAGAAAAACTAGGAAAAATGGAAAATTCCTATGAACAAATTTGCTTGCTAGTTGTATTAGGTAAGTTCATAGTATAGATTAATACATGTATATATATATATATATTTATAATTTGTGATATTATGATTTGGTTAAATTGTATTCGGGCTGAATTTTAATATTAAATTGAAATTATAAAATGTTTACAATTAAGTACATGTGAGAAATGATTATTCGATAGTTGGTGAGTAATATAGTTAATTAATATTGAAATAAACGTAATTGATTTATAGCATGTGTACGGATATTGTGGAAGTGCCTTTGATTTATAATGTTAAGAATTCTGTTAAATACCCGTTTGAATGTAGTAAACGATTAGGATATGATTGGCATGCCAATAGGGTTAGAACGCGCGCTTGTAGGGGATCGCACTTCGGTGCCTCTGTAAGCACTTCGGTGTCTCTATTTTGTACTTCAGTTCCTTTGTTAGCATTTTGATGCTCTCTGGTGTATTATGGGTACTCAAGTATCTGAATTAAGGTATTATAGTTCATCGGGCCAACTGTTAAAATGGAAATATATGGATTGGCTTCATGGATTGCTTGGAGATGTTATATTTATACTAATATTGAAATGTTAACTGATGAGATTGTATAAATGATAGGTATGTGTTTAACGATGTTTTGAAACAATATCAAAATGACTGGAAAGTTTATAGTTTATATGTATGAAATGCTCACTTTCTAAATGCGATATTGGTGACAGAGTTATATATATTTAAAAGAAATGATATAAGAAAATGAATATGAATTGGCATGATCAATTGGTTAAGATGATTTATGTGTTAGTTCTTTCCTATTGAATGATATGGAAATAAGTAGTACTGAATAATGGCGAGATTATATGATTGATATGTGAAATGCTTACCTTATGGTTGTTAATGTATTGACATGATATCGTATTAAATTAGTTACATCTATTTACTTAGATGCAAACAGAGGTAAGAGTTTTTTCTAAATACTTTCAAACTTACTAAGCTTACTTTATTTCTTTTCCTGTTTTCTATAGTTGAAGTTTAGCGAAACTAGGCAATCAGATCAACTTCAAGGCTCACAATATCAAGCTTCAGTCTCGATAGATTGTGACTCGTTTATTTTGGTTTTGTGGCATGTATATAGGCAATATTTGGGTTGTTGGTCTGAAGTTATAAGTTGAAGTTGTATTGTGTTATAATGGTTACCTTGTATAAGGTTGAATTTAAAGATTATTATGGTATGCTTATATAGTATGTGACGAATGCATGCGTGGTGATAGTATGCTTGATCTTGGTTCATGAAATAGTTGGAAAAATGGTAAATCTTGAATGAAATGTATGGTATATATATTATTTTATAGTTGTGATATATGCATTAATTGGTTTAAGTTGTTTCAATGATATGGTAAGCGTTGAACATGTAAATAAGGTTTTGATATGTATATGTTAATGACTATTTTGGTAATTCTTTATGACATTTGAAGTATAAAATGTGTATATAGATGTAAACCTCAAATGGTATTATGGTTGATTGTGGTTTGAAATAGAAATGACATGTTTTGCCATTTAAATGCATTTTGAATCATTGTTTTGGTATAAATGCTTTAGGTATTTTGGTGGATTTGGTCGATAATATGTTAGCAATGTGAATAATGGCGTAATGTGTTTGATTTGGTATTGCATACATGGAATGGATGGTATGAATTGCTAATGGTTAATTCTTAAAATGATTATTGTTTTAGTGTTTGAATTGTAGCACCAATTAGGGCATATTGGTTAGGCATTTAGGTTGAATGTTATTGGTAGATTTTGGCATGTCTTGATGTATTTTGAATAGGTTTAAGGAATGGTAAAGGTATGGTTTTGGACTTAAGGATTTGTAGGTGAAATGACTTGATTTTTGAGGCACTTCTAGGTAGGGGTGAGCAAAACTTGATTTGACTCGAAAATATCGATTTTTTTTTTAATTTTGAGTTAAACTAATCAAGTTATTTGAGTCAACTCGAATATTTTTTTTGAATTTTGAGTTCGAATCGAGTTAATTTTTCGAATTCGAATAACTCGAATAATTTGAATAAATTGAATATCAAACTATAATATTTTACATACTTACCCCAAAACCCTAAATATTTTTACTTTTCCCCCAAAACTTTTACTCATTCCCATTTCCCCCCTAAAACTTTTACTCCCCCCATCCTACCCCCCATCTACCCCAAACCTATTTCCCCTAAAATTTTATTCTCCAAAAACCCTCAAAACTTTTTATCTCCCCCAAAGCTTTTACTCCCTTCCACTTTCCCCCCTCAAAGCTTTTACTCCCCTCCCATCGTACTTCCCATCTACCCCAAACCCATCCCCCTCAATTTTTTTTTTTGAATATTTTCCCTCTAAAATTTTCTCCCCCCATTTACTTTTCCCTAAAATTTTACTCCTCCAAAACCTCCAAGAATTTTTATTTTCCTTCTAAACTTTTACTTCTAATCTTTTACCCCTAAATCAAAAATCAAAATCATCCAATAAAAATCTTTAAACCTAAATAGTAATAATTTTATTTATATTTACTATTTATGTTATTAAATTAAATTTCACATATTGTACTATTTATATTATTGAATTTTTAATAATATTGAATCTTTATATTAAAATTGAATTATTAATGACGCCATAAAATATTTGTGTTAAAATTTGATGTTGGAATCAATTTCACATTTTATTTTTAAAATGATTTTTATTAAAAAATCACATTTTTACATTTAATATATTTTTTATTTCAAAATACATAGTGACAAGAATCAGAAGATAAATGAAGCAACTAGTAAGTAAAGAAGCTAACTCGTATATAAAAGATTAATAAATAAATTTTGAGGTGATGAAAGTTAATGACAAATTTAATTACGATGGACAAATTTGATTACAGTGGGTAACAGTGGTTACAAGGACCCAAAGTTTTTTTTAAAAAATTTAACTCGAACAAATATATTCGACTCAATTTGAATTCCATCTCACTCGACTCGATTCGAGAAAATTTCAAATCAATTAGGATGATAAAATAAGATTCGTCAACTCAATTAACTCAATTTTTTTTTATTCGATTCGATTCGGTTGAACGTTCACCCCTACTTTTATGTGCACACGGTTTGGGATACGATTATACACATGGTCGTGTGGTTCCTTAAATTCTTTTGGTACAATTTTATTCACACGGTCACAGGTTATTACACGGCTTGGCCACACGGCTGTGTCTCTGCACCACATGGACTGAGCCCTGTTACACGGCCATGTGACCTTAGTTTTCAGTTTTTAGCTTATTTTCATATTTTGATTCGATTTAATCCTTGGTCATTTCTAAATCATTTTTAATGTCTTGTAGACTCGAATTAAGTCCCGTTTAAGTTTGAATTACATGTTTATTGAATGAAATTATTGACGATTGATTTAAAAGTACATTTTTAAATTGAAATAATATATATTTGTTCTGTTATTTATTGTAACTTCTCATAACCCTATTCTGGTGATAGAGACAGGTTAGGGGCGTTACATTTAGTGGTATCAAAGCTACGATTTAGTCTATTCTAGTATTAACGTAACGGGTATTGAGTTTAGAATATACATGCCACATATAAGCTATGATAGTGTGATGCTTTTGATCCAATCTAACCGTGTTTTCCCTATAGATTTAAAAGATGATGGCCGATTCTAATTGTGTCATTACTGATGAAAACAAAAGTAATGTCCCGGCTCTCGAGAAAAGAGTGAGTATATAGCATGCCAATTTCACAAATGTTTGAAAATAAGGTCAAGAATGTCTTTTTCAGCTTAATAGGTCATTGTATTAATGAAATTCTTACGAATTATCCTGTAGCTTCACAAACTCTATCCCCCCTACTATGCCTACCCTGACACCCTTGGTCCTTAAAATTCCAGTCTCGTATGTATACTTAAACCTTCCATAGATAAGATTCATAAATGTGGGGCCAATGATTTCAGAGGTGAGACAGATTGCAATCCAGCTAGAAAATATTAGATGAATTGACATGCTCACCTGACGACTATTTGAAATGTGATGAATTGTTATTGAAAGACGAAGCGTATCAGTGGTGGTATACATTGATAGCTATTGTATTGAAAGATAGAGTTAACTGGGATTTTCTAAGTTGAGTTTCGAAAGAAATATGTTAGTAAGCGGTATCTGGACAAGAAAAAGACAAAATGTCTCTAGCTAAAATAGAGAAACAAGTTTGTATCAAAATGTGAGCGAGAGTTTATACAACCTAGTAAGTATGCTCGTGAGATTGTACTAATGGAAGAAGAAATGCATGTTCGTTTGAAGACGGATTGAATGAATTAAAATGTTGATTTAAGTAATAGAAATATGGGAATTTTCGGTTTTATTTGATTGAGCATTGAAAATGGAATAGATCTATAATAGAAAGAAAAAGGTTGAAACAAATTTCGTGACTCTAGTAAAAGAAATGTATCTAACCGTTTTCAGCTCCACTATAAAAGAAATCATGAGAACTCTTGGACACAACGTCATATCATCTGGATTCATGTAAAGAAATAAGTTGAGACAGAATGATCCAAGACTCCAGTCGATGTCAGAAGTCAATATTGGCAGTGTCCGTAATGGTGATAAATCTATTTGTGATCATTTTGGAAAGCTCCACATGAGTGTATGTCGAGTTATGACTAGGGCTTGCTTTGATGCAGATGTACCGAACGTTTTATTAAGTACTGCCAAAAGAAAGTCAGACATTAATGAAAATCAAGTTGTTAGACAAAAGACTGCTTCTTAAGGAGGTAGACAGTCAGGATAGAACAGTAACTTTGGGATTGCCTAAAGAAAGTCATGCATTAATGAAAATCAATTTCTTAGCATGGTAAACTGAGAATGCTTATTTAGTCACCCACTCTTTCTAACCATTGCAGATATTTAGCATTTACGGTGTGAGCGTGATCTGCCATAAATCATACTATTATTTGCATCCCTTTTTACACATAATTATAGTTGTTTAATAGTAAATCAAAGCATTTTAGTATATATTTAGGTTGTTATACTTGAAGTATTAATTTATGCTTTCTAGTAGTTTTTATTACATTTTATATATCTAAATTAGGTTACATGGTTTTGTAGGTCAAGTCAAGAGCTAAAGATGCTTATTTGGTCAAAAACTGATGCCTATGTCACGACACTAAGATACTAATGTCTCAATGTCAAAGACGGAATCTAAAAATGAGTTCTGGAGTGAAACTTCCCTCGATGTCACGACATAGCCCTCTTATGTCTCAACATACCTCCTGTGCAGCCCAAAATTCTTGCACCTTTTAACTACGCTTCGGAGGGAAATTAGGTGTATTTATCCTAATCAAACTCTAAAGACTTCAAGGTTAATTTAGGCACTTTAATATTCCAAGTTTAGCTTATATAAAGGCCATTGTAATCAAGTTAAACAGGAAATTGAAGGGTTTTTATTCTTAGTTTTTTTTTTCATTCTTAGTTTTTACTTAGGTGATTTTATGTTTTTGTAATTAAAAGATCCTATTTCGAAGTGAGACATCCTCAAGGGGAGATTGTTCCAAAACCATGCTTTCATCGATAAACCATGAGCATCTCTTTTCCTTATTCTCTTCTTTACAGTTCTTTCTTTAACATTATTAGATGAATGTTTGTGTAAAGATTAGAATCAATTTGTGCTTTCTACATATTTTGCATGTTTCAATTGCTTTAACCTAATTAATTGCTTGAATGATAAAGTTTCTTAGTGAATCAGTTGTTCGAGAGAGGAAGAACATGAAACAAACCCTAGGCTTGACAACCCTAGGAAGTAATTTAGGTGGGAATTAACCCAAAATTGGTATGACCTATCTGTGAAACCCCGAATCAATTTGGACTGATATTCTAGTGGAAGATCGAAAGATCCTGCTAGGGTATCAACTACTTGATTGATTAGAACTCTACTTCAATAATTAATTAGGCAAAATAATTGGATCTAGGCTAAAAGGAACTTACGTAGTCAAAACAAGGAATAGAAAAAGCCGATACAGGAGCCTATGAGTAGATTCAAGTTTAGTTAATCGTTTTAGTTTCTTATTATTATTATCATCTTGCTTCTTGGTTAACACTACTATATCGTGACTCGAGTAGATTTCTAACACCCCAAAACCTGACCTAGAAGTTTTGAACGGATTTCGAAGGTTATATTGATCACCGAAGTGATCTGAAAGCAATTTTACAAAACTCGTTGCTGAAGTCTCATTTCAACATGGCTTAGCTTGATTCTAGCTAAACCATTCAATTATTTCCGAATTAAACAGAAAACTCTAGATTATAAAAAAACGTTCAGAGTTATAATTCTATAGTTTCTAAAGTTTAGTCAAAATGGTACTTTATAAAAATAGTACAAGGTTAAAATTTATAAAGTTTGAAATTGAACTTAAACCACAGTCCTTACAGTTCAAAATAGTCTATCAAAACAAGAATTGAAAGAAGACTTATTAACTTACTTTTAAACGCGACTGTCCAAGACCTCCGATATGCCGAGTTCAGCTTCATATTACGAGAGTACCTGAAAGGGAAAACTAAGGGGGTGAGCCACACGAGCTCAGTGTGAGTCTAAAACTAAACGTAAGAAGTAAAAGACGAAGAAACGAACTAGAATGCTCTTAAAACATTACCCAAACAACAAATCAAAAATACAAAATACGAATACAAAATTTAGAAGCCGCGTTTACAAAATCCCAATCACACACAATACTTTAATGGATACAAAACAATACATGCACCCCAATGTTCAGAAAAAAAACATGTAAACAGATGTGAATGATATGTAACTAGTCAGAAAATAAACCCACCATCCAGCCAAACACCTCTTTGTCCCTTATTCACACCACAAATGAGCTATAAGAAACTCAACCAACCATGTACACCACATAGGACCTCGAAAGGCCCATCTAACCTTACACACTATGTTTATGGACTGGCCACTCAGATAATAATTTACAATAGAGCTGAAACATGTGTAATACAATACGGTAAGCCACTGTACTGATGAGGTGCAATTAAAACTGGCAAAATAGAACAAATTAGACTTCCTTCTCTTCGAAACCAAACCTAAAATTTTAATGCAAATGAAAAAATAAAACCCCATTTAAAGAAAGGCTTACAAAAACAGAATATAGAATCAGAAATTTTATGCAAATGCTTGTATGCAAACAAATTATTACCTGACTTACAGAAATAATACACACAACTTGCGAATAGTTATACTTTAGTCAAACAGAATAAAAAATGCACATAATCGAATGACCAAATTCAGAATCAGAGGTCATGGTACCTAACTACTAGGTAACATCACTTAGGCAAGTCATTAAGTGAGTGCTATGCTAATAATTAACACATAAATCCAAGCCAAACGGAGTCTCAACTACTATTTCTAAGGCCTAGCCAAAGGTCAGAACACATAGAAACACAGAACAATCACAATCTGACTCAAAACAAAAATTATGAAGCAGGGCCACACGGCCATGTGGAAATGCCTAGGTCGTGTAGAAGTCTACACACCCATGTGAAAGCTACACACACCCGTGTGGAGAGGAGACACACCCGCCTGTGTAGCCTATGTAAAAATCTCATACGCTCATGTGGCTAAGGGACACGGCCGTGTGACCAATGCATATGCTCGTGTGAAAATCGAAAAAATCCTCAAATCATAGCCACACGGCCGTGTGGTAGAAAAAAATGCACCAAAACCCTAATTCCCAATCTCACACAACTGTGTGGACCACCCGTGTGTGGCATAAGCCTGTGTGGCCACCCATGTGGTCACTAAGCCACACCGAAAAGGCTAAAAATCGTGGTTTTAACATCAAAATGGCACCCAACCCTTGGTTACTCAGAACTATAATAGAATAGCATGCAATCCAATACCCAAAATCAACAGTTTCAGGAACATACAAGAAGTTACTGAATTCCACTGAATTCAACAGCAATTCAATACCAAAATTGAGTAGTTTCAGAACATACACCTTAGAACGCGATAACAAGCACTGAAAATCGCTTGATTCACTCCACTAAATCATTCAGAAACCTTAATTACACACAACTAAACTATTAAAATTCAATCTAGCAACGTAAACAAAATCGAAGCAATTCTTATTTTAATTCCAAAGATAAAACTTACCCAATTTCGCACCTAATCAAACGTAACACACAAAGACAATCAACCAACAACGTCGGTACTAAAACCAAGAATTCGTTTGGAGAGAAAAAATATGGCGGTAATTAATTCGCCAGCAACGAAAGAGAGAAATGGAGAAGAACCAAAAAGAATATCATGAACGTGGAAAAAGAGAGGAAACATAAAAAATAGGGAAAGAAAACATGCAAAAGAATTACAGAAAGAACTTCTTTTTTCAAAAATAACAATACAATAAAATAAATAAAATAAATAAATATAAAAGAAACTTAAAAACAAAACTCAAATAAAATTAATTTCTCAAACACACATAAGGATTTGAACCCAGAACCTAGAAGTAAATTAACGCACATCCAACCATCGAACCAGCAGGGTCATTCTGATATTAAAACAAGGAAATCAACCCAAATGCTCAACCTACTTACGGACCCTAAACACAAATCTCAAAACTTTTAACCCTAAATTTTAGGATGTTACAACTTACCCCTCCTTAAAGAAATTTCGTCCATAAAATTTCCACTATTAGAACAGATGTCTAATCACAAAACTCACCACTGCGTTCCCGCTGCGCACTCTGACCTTGGCGTACTACCATACCATACTTAACCTTAGAATCTCATACACCTACTCAGAACAATTAACCACTGAACCAGATCAAATCATTTGTCTAACACACATAAATACTATGCCATATTTAGAAAGTTAATTTATTCACAAACAATAGCACACCAAGTCAACAATATTTTATAGCCATACCTAATTCAATGTCGATGAGGGCACTCCCTAATTCGATGCTCTATGGACCCGCATTTGAGACACACTCCTAACTTTTTCTAACATTCGCCCTGATGGCACTTCTTACAATGCTCATAAACTGACACATTCCCACCACTACTAGAACCTTCAACAATAACTTTACTAATACTCAACTGCGATCTCACACGCTTCGCAGACCGAGGCTCCAACCTCGAAGGACTACGATCTCTTTTCTTCCCACAATCTACGTACCTACCGTGAACCATCTCTCTATATCTTTATATGTTAGCCTCAAATACTCTCTAGAACCTCTCTCACTACTTGAGTCGACGCCTCAGTACCAACCTCTAGGTTATCGCTACCCGAAGCTGGCGGAACCGTATTGACTTCTGATTCCTGAGTAGGCACATGTCTTGGAGAAGTAGACGACTCCTCGAGAATCTCACCAGGCTGACCTTCACAATCTCGCTTACCTTCAAAATCCATATCGGTCTTGTGGCTAACTTAGAATATCTACATTTTTAGAAAATGAACACAAAATAAATACAAAAATCTACATTTCTAATCTTACAGTGTCAAATTTCCACCTGAACTAGCATCGGAGTCTCAAACATTTTATCTTCGTAAAACAATTCCAAAACACAAATCATTTCAAATTACTGTGGTAAAGTTTCTTAATTTTTTTTAAAGCGACCACGTGTGCACATGAATACGTAAAAACATAGGCCGAGTTTTTAAAAATCTGGCTCTGATACCACTAAATGTAACACTCAAAAACCCCTATAAGTTTTGACCAGATCTCAGAGGTTACATTGATCACTAAAATGATCTAAAAGCAATTTTACAAAACACGTTGTTGAAGTCTCATTTCAACAGAATTTAGCTTGATTCTAGCTAAATCGTTCAATTATTTTTGGATTAAATAAAAAACTCCAGATTACAAAAAGACATTCAGAGTTATAATTCTATAGTTTTTGAAGTTTAGTCAAAATGGTACTTTACAAAAATAGTCCAAGGTTAAAATTTATAAAGTTTGAAATTAAACTTAAACCATAGTTCTTATAGTTCAAAATATTTTATCAAAACAGGACCTAAAAGAAGACTTATTAACTTTCTTTTTAACGCGACTGTCCAAGACCTCCTGTATGTAACAACCCGATTTTAGCTTAAATAGGAACAGTGGTTTTAGAACCACAAATTTGAGATTGAAAAATTATTTTAATATTATTTTTGGTGTTTATAGCATGTGAATATATATGTGTGAAAATTTTGTGAGCTAATTTTATCGTTTAATAGCTCAATTTGAGAAAAAGGACTTAATCACGTAAAATGAAAAAGTGGCATTTTATTTGATAAAGGTGTCTAATTACCTTGGCTTATTAAATGGAAGGTCCTTATGTTGATATTGGACCATGATTAAGGTTAGTGGACATTTATGTCCATGGCTTATGTGTTATATTAAGGTTTTATTAAAGGTTAAATTAGTAATATGTTTAATAAGTTATATTTAATAAAACCAAAATCAATTTTTACTCATCTTCTTTCATCTAGTTGCCGAAATTGAGAAAGAAAATAAGCTATAATTTTAGATTTTCATTCGGTCACTTTGGAAGTAAGATTAAGGTATGGTTTTTGATCCGTTTTTGATGATTTTTACGTTTTTGTGATTGTTGCTTTGTGTTCTAGCTAGCCCGTGTCATAATTTTGAGTTTGCTGGTGATTTTTTTAATTTCCATTGATGAATGCTTGAGCTTTTGGATGATTGATGATGAAATATGAAAGCTTGATGATAGATATTAAAGTTTGTTAAGTGATTTTAGCTAAAAATGCATTTTAAGGATTAAATAATGAAAATTGTAAATTGAGGGGTTGAAATGTGAAATAAATGAAAAATATGTGCTGCTGGGGATCTATATGAAATTTAGCTAGGCATGAGTCTTATTGAATTTTTTTAATTTTGTGTATTTATGAAATAAGGACTAAATTGAATAAATATGGAATTTTAGGGGCTAAAGTGTAAAAATGCCCAAATATGTGTTTGTGGATTAAATTTAATGAATCAATGAATAAATAAGTTAATTTTGAATGTATATAGATCAAGAACGAAGGAAATCAGATTTAGATCGGGGGAAATCGAAAGTTATCGAGTAATCGATCTGATTCATCAATTTCGAGTACGAGGTAAGTTCGTATGTGGTAATTTCATTATATATACAGCTTAAATGCTTTGATATCGCATAAACTATGATTAAGAGATTGTAGATAGTTTTGAAAAGTGAAAACGACTATACAAATGCATTTGATGATAGAATTGAGAGGTGTAAAAGGTCAGTTAAACCTTAGGAATAGTTATGATGCTAGTGACATGTCATTAGGCTATGGTGTTGGCTTCAAGCCATGATATCAGCACTTCGAGTGCAGGTGATACCTTGATTTGGCTACAGGCCATGGTATAGGTATTTAGAGAGGAGTTACCTTGATTTCGCTACGGGCCATGGTATAGTTACTCCGGGATAAGTTACCTTCATTTGTCTGCGGGCCATGGTATAGGTACTTATCGATTGAGATCTTGAGTATCCAACTACTATTCCTAATAGTTCAACGGGTAATGAATGATGTATTTGAGAAAGAGGTTAGTACGAGGTGGTACAGGTACATATGGAACCGAAGCTATTCGAATATTACATTGAGAAAGTTTAATGAGATTATATTGGATCATGTTTAGAGACATGAGAAAGGTTTGTAGTTAATGTGATTTTGATTTGGTAATGTGAAAATGGTTGAATTACATTTATTTGATGAACTGAGTTAATCACTTACAAGCTTACTAAGCTTTTAAAGCTTACTTGTGTGTTCTTTCCATGTTTTATAGATTATCGAAGCTAGCTCAGACATCGGGGATCATCGGGAACCATAATCACACTATCGACTACTTGTTGGTATTTTTGGATACTTGTGAATATAGTATAAGGGATGTATAGGCTATTATGTTCATGATATGTTTTGAGATATGGTATAGCCTTGAGATTTGGCTTGCTTTTGTTGTAAATGTTGGTATGTATTTGGTCATTTAAGTTAGCATAAATTATGTGTTTGATAAATGGTATATGTAATGTATAAAATGCCATATGTTTTGGCATTGTTTTCCATGGTTGTTGATATGATTAAATGGTTGCTCATTTGGTTAGTTATTAATTCTTGAGGAAGTATACTATGGTATGATTTATAGATGAGGAATTGATATGTTTAAGAGGCATGATTTAGTTGATGGAAATGTGATAAAAATGCATTTAGAAGTTATGTAACTTTCATGATTTTGGCATATTGAATTGGTATGTTTTTGAAGATGGAATTGAGTAGTTGAAATGGTTGTGGATAGATGACTTGATATATGTATGGAATAGCATGTTTTGGTAGCTTATATATGCATTGAAATGGTACCAATTTGGTTGCTTTGTGTGCATGAGTAAAGGGTGGCAAATTGGCTTTACAAATGGCCTATTTTTGTCCACACGGGAAGAGACATGGACGTGTGTCTCAGCCGTGTGCGACACAGGATCATGCTATATGGTTGTGTGTCCCTTGGGATACCCTTCGAATTAATGTCAGGATACCCTAAAGGTTTGGCACGGCCTAGACACACAGATGTGTCTAATTGTCGTGTGTGGCACATGGGGTGGCACATGGGCGTGTGGCCGGCTGTGTGACCCAAGTCAGTAACCTCCCCAGTTTTCCCACAGCCTTGGCACATGGGCATGTCTCTGGCCGTGTGGTACAAGTCAGTATGTATGCCTTGTTTTCACACGACCTGTGACACGGGCGTGTCTGGTAGCCGTGTGAGGCACACGGCCTGTTCACGCTGCCTTGTGACCCTTAAATGTTTGAAAATTTTCTAGTCTCCCAAAGTTTGCAAATGTTATCGGTTTAGTCCTGAACCACTCCTAAGAATGTTTTAAGGTCTCGTAGGACCTTATAAGGGACAAAATGATTTAGATGAATGGATTTTAATTATGATTGCACAAATGTACGATTTATGTTATGGTTGATCGGTAATGCCTCGTAACCTTATTTCGATGACGGATACGGGTTAGAGGTGTTACACGGTATGTCGAGTCCAGCTTCAGATTACTAGAGTACCTGAAATGGAAAACTAAGGAGGTGAGCCACACGAGCTCAGTGTGAGTCCGAAACTAATTGTAAGAAGAAAAAGACAAAGAAACAAACCAGAATGCTTTTAAAACATTACCAGAACAACAGATCAAAAATACAAAATACGGATGCAAAATTTACAAGCCGCATTAACAAAATCCCAATCACACATAATACTTTAGTGGATACAAAACAGTACATGTACCCCGACTTTCAGAAAAACAACATGTAAACAGATGCGAATGATATGTAGCAAGTTAGAAAATAAACCCACCCATCCAACCAAACACCTGTCCGTCCCTCGTTCATACCACGAATGAGCTATAAAAAACTCAACCAACCATTCACACCACATAGGACCTTAAAAGGCTCATCCAACCCTGCACACCATGTATGTGGACTGGCCATTCAGATAATAATATGCAACAGAGCTGACATATATGTAGTACAATGCGGTAAACTGCTGTTCTTGTAAGTTGAAGTTAAAACTGCCAAAACAGAAAAGATCAGGCTTCCTTCCCTTTGGAACCAAACCTAAAATTTTAATGCAAATGAAAAAATGCACCCCATTTAAAGAAAGGTATACAAAAACAGAATATAGAATCAGAAATTTTATGCGAATGCTTGTATGCAAATAGATTATTACTTGACTTACAGAAACAATACACACAATTGCGAATAGTTATACTTCAGTCAAACAGAATCAGAAATGCACATAATCAAACGATAAAATTCAAAATTAGAGGTCACAGAACTTAACTACTAGGTAACATCACTTAGGCAAGTCATTAAGTGAGTGCTATGCTAATAATTAACACATAAATCCATGCCAAACGGAGTTTCCACTACTCTTGCTAAGGCCTAGCCAAAGGTCGAACACACAGGAACACGAAATGGTTATAATCCGACTCGAAAAAAATTTGCGAAGCAGAGCGACAAGGCCATATGCCCTGATCGTGTGGAAATGCCTAGGCCGCGTGGAAGCCTACACGCCTATGTGAAAGCTACACATGCCCGTGTGGAAGGGACATAAGCCCGTGTGTGTAGTCCGTGTAACTCACTATCCAAAAGTCCCAAAATTAAGTGCAATGTAGACACGGCCGTGTGGAAATCTCACACACTCGTAAGGCTAAGGGACATGGTTGTGTGACTAACGTACACGCCCATGTGAAAATCGAAAAAAATCCCTAAATCGTAGCCACACGGCTGTGTGGCAGCAAAAAAATCGCTCAAAAACCTTAATTCACAATTTTACACGATCGTGTGGACCGTCCGTGCGTGGCACACACCTGTGTGGCCACTTGTGTGGTCACGAAACCACACCAAAATAGGCTAAAAATCGTGGCTTTATCATCAAAATGGCCCCCCAACCCCTAGTTCCTCAGAATTGTACCAGAATTTACAGAATAGCATGCAATCCAATACCCAAAATCAACTGTTTCAGGAACATACAAAAAGTTGTCGAATTCCATAGAATCCAACAACAATTTGATACCAAAATTGAATAGTTTCAGAACACACACCTTAGAACGTGATAACAGGCACCAGGAACCGCTTGATTCGCTCTACCAAACTATTTGGAAACCTCAATTATACACAAAACTAAACTATTAGAATTCAATCCAGCAACGTAAACGAAACCGAAGAAATTCTTCCTTTAATTCCAAAGACAAAACTTACCCAATTCCGCACCCAATCAAACGTAACACACAAGGAGAATCAGCCAACAACATTGATATTAAAACCCAAAATTCATTTGGAGAACAAAAATGCAACAATAATTAATTCGCCAACAATGAAATAGAGAAATGGAGAAGAACCAAAAAGAATAGCAAAAACGTGGAAATAGAGAGGAAACAAAAAAATGGGGAAAGAGAATGTGCAAAAGAATTTTAGAAAGAACTTTATTTTTCCAAAAATAACAATACAATAAAATAAATAACATAAAAAAATATATATATAAACTTAAAAAAAAACTCAAATAAAATTAATTCCTCAAACACACATGAGGATTTGAACCCAGAACCCAAAGGTAAACTAACACACATCAAACCATTGAACCAGTAGGTTGTGTAACATTCCAAAAATCGGGGGTTAGTAGAATCGGGTTTGTGAGTTGAGAGAGTATGGCCAAGCCTTAATTTTTAAGATTATCTATGGGTTTTTAGGAATAAATGAGGCATTTATTTTTTTGTTAAGTGTTATTGAAACGTTTCTTGAAACCTAAGTTCAAATCCCTTCTCTCTCACCGTTTTTATTATTTTGCTAATTTTGCCTCAAACCCTAGTATGTGGCATGCCTTGTTTTTAAAATAAATATTGCAAAATTATTTCAATAATGAGAAAAAATACCAATGGTTAAAAGAAATATGAGAAAGCATGGAAATTAAATAAGATCCCAAGTTTGAATCCTTTCCCTTGTGAAATAATTAAATTTTGCAAAATGTCTTGTTTTTTCAATATGTGTGCCATCCATACCCTTGAACCCTAAGTATAAATACAAATTTTCATTGTACTTTTTAGCCTTTAATTCAAGTTTTCCTTACCGTAGCCATTCATCCTCGTCATCTCCTCTTTTCTCTTCAATTTTCTTTCTTTCTCCCATTATTGTCGTCGCCTAAACCTACTTTTACCATCTCTTTCTTTTTCTTTTTCTTTTTCTTTTTGCCACAAGATTTGTTAACATATTCTCCATTGTATTGCTGTCATTTTTCCTCATTAAAATCAACCCTAAATCTGAAATCTTGAGCTCCAAAATCGATCCCGAACATTGCCAAGAATGTGTCATTGCCGTTTCTCTTGACTAGCTTGGGTAAGGTCTCTTCTTTTTTTTTCAATTTCTTGATTAATTTTTTAATTAAAAAAATTTCAAGATCTGGAATTTGGGGTATTTTAAATTGTTTCAAAGTTATTTTTCCACATTTTAATGATATCTCAAACCATTTTAAAATTCAGCTCCAATTTTGGCCACCATGGGTGGTGGTAAGTGCGCCTACGTGCAAGAAAGCGGGCTGTTTTATTTCTTGGTTCTTGCATATATTTTTCTAGAATTAATTTGAGTTATTTAAACCTCTTAATCATCTTTTAAACCATTTCAATTAGGGAAAAATTTTCTTGATCGATTGGCCATTCGGATCCCACAAATCGTGAAGCGTAAGTGCAATTAAGGGTAACTAGTTTGTTATTTCGACATAGTTGTTGGCTAAAGGTTATGAATTGATTAAATTAAGGAATTTAATTATTAATTATCTACTTATTTTCCAGTATATTATTGAATTAGGTGCTCACCCAAACACCCCAAATCATCCGTAAAGGCAAAGAACGATTGTACGTATGGTTTGCATCGATACAGTGTAAGGAATCTAACAAGTTTGGATTCATAAAATAGTTATAATTTCAATGATTGGTTTGAACTCATAAGTTGGTGTTTGGAAGCTGGTTTAATGGTAAAATTATTGAATTTATACTAAATTTTGGTTTAGGTTCATTTAAGGAATTATTAAGGAAAATTGGAAGATTCCCTAGTATGCTGCGATGAAGCGAAAAAAATAAGGTGTGGGTCCTAAACTCATAAAATTGTTTGAAAATGTTAAATATCATGTTATATTTGATCAACTAGCTAGTTGATTGGGTTGTCTTAATAGCCAAATTATTGATTTTGTAAGTGGCCGAACTAGGTATGTTTCGAGCCTTAAAAGATTGACATATTGGCAAAATTGCTAGTTTGATAGTATAAATATTTGATTGAGTTTGTAATTGCATATTTGAGTTATGTGATATGATAATGTTTGACTGAATGATATAATGTGTTGAGATATTAAGCTTATGTATGATTTAAATGCATGAGATATGTAACAGCCTAAATTTGGGGCTAGTTGGAATAGTGATCTCGGGACCACAAATCCGAAGTAAAAAAAACTATTTTATTATTAATTTGATATTGTAGCATGTTTTTAAGAGTGCATGAAAAATTTGACAAGTTAATTTTAACGTTTGTGAGCCCAATAGCGAAAAAGGACTAAATTGCATAAAGTATAAAAGTCCTAAATTGATAGCTAAAGGTGTTTAATAACTAGAGAATAAAAATTGGGGGTCTTTAAAGGGCAATTAGACTCGATTGAGATATATTGGTCAGCCATGGGAGGTAAAAATGTTGAAAAATCAACATTAGGTAAATTTGATGACATAATGTGTATTATAATAATACCTAAGCCTAGTTATCATCTTTTTGTTTCATTCTTTCTTCATTTCCACCAAATTTTCAGCCATTTTTAAGGGTTTTTAGCTTCAAAAATTTCAGCAACTTATTCCTCTCACACATAAGTGATTTCCATACCCTTTGTTGATGATTTTTGCATTTTTAGAACCCTTGTAGCATAAGGTTTCAAATGAGGGGACTATTTTGCAAAATGGTTAAATGTCTAGGGTTTTGCCATGAGAGCATTTAGGGTGTTTTCTAAAATTTTATGGAAGAATACGAAGCTTGGTTGTGTAATAAACAACTTTTGTGAAAGGATTTTTCATGAAAACACCTAAAAGGACCATTTTGCATAAGTTGTAAAATATACGATAAATGTGTGAAATAATGGAAATTTTGGATTGCTATAAGTGTAGAAAGTGTTCGTATAGGCATAATACATGAAGAAATTCGATAAAAATTAATTTTCGGGCCTAGGGGTAAAAAGGTCATTTTGTCAAAGTCTAGGGGCAAAATGGTCATTTTACCAAAGAAGTGAAATTTTGATTTTCCTAAATTTATTTGGTGATTAAATAAGTGTATTTTGTTATTATAGATCAAGAAATACCAAATTCAAACCTAGACCGGGGGAAGGCCAAGCAAATAGACTAAGCCGTCTAGTCGCTACATTTTGTAATCTGAGGTAAGTTGTATATAAATAATACAACTACATTGTTATTATTTGTGTTTGAATTTTTACAGCATGAATTGCTTGATTGTGGAAATTGAAAATGTTTAATGATAAATGAGATAGTAGAATTCCCGTTTGAACCTTAGAAAATAAATCGGATATTCATGCCATGACAATTGGGTCACTTGTGTGAGCTAGTGTAAGACATGTCTGGGACATGGCATCGGCATTGAGATGAGTGCTAGTGTAAGACATGTCTAGGACATGCATCGGCCTCGAGAAGTAAGCCAGTGTAAGACATGTCTGGGATATGCATTGGCTATGAAATGTGTCAGCGTAAGACCATGTCTGGGACATGGCATCGACACCTTACCCTATGTTTGAGGCTTATGAAATATCCGATAGTGCTCTAAATGGTTCAACGGTGAAAGTTATGATTTCTAGTTAATGAGTAAAGTATAACCGTGTTGTGAGTGGTACAGGTACCTATTTGGTATGTATAAAATGTGAGCCCCATTATATGCTATATGATATGTACTGAATATTGATGAGTAAGTTTGCTTATGCCCACTTGTATGTTATGAGCTTGTTCATGATTGGTAAAGTGGTATTGTATATTTATTTATGTGCAACTTACTAAGCATTATGCTTACTCCCTCTCCTTTTCCATTTTCTTATAGTGCTGCCTATCTAGCTCAAGGACCAACAGAAGTCAGAGATATTGATTACACCGTCAATCGAAGCATTCGATATAATTTGATTTATATTTTTGAATATGGCATGTATAGGGAATTAGACTTGTGTTTTGTGTTATTAATTTGGCCAGATGTGATGGCTTAGGATGAATTTCTCATTTTGTATTAAGCCTCGAATGATGGCTAATATTGATTTTGAATTATATGCAAATGAGGTTATTTTCATGAATGCGAAATTACACAATTGATATGTAGTCTATTGTGGCTAATTGGGTTAATAAATTATTCTCGTATTTGTTTTCGTTGATATTGTGTAGGTTGTGTAAATAAGGGTGGCAAAGAGGCTTGGTAAATAGCCTTATATTGTCCACACGGGTAGACACACGGGTGTGTGTCTAGGCCATGTGTAACACACGGTCTGTCCTATGGGTGTGTGGACCGGCCGTGTGTCCCCTGCACGTAAAATTTGCAAGTCAGTATGCATGGTAGTAAACATATGGGCAGAGACACGATCGTGTGTCTCAGCCGTGTGAAGGACACGGCCTAGCACACGAACGTGTGCCTTGGCCGTGTGACATTTTGGGTATGCTGATGTCAGAAACAGAATGTCTAGGTTTTCTCACACGGGTGTGTCATGGCTGTGTGAAGGACATGGCCAGGGACATGAGCGTGTGCCAGGTCATGTGAAAACCCCTGTAGGTGTGAATTTAGAATTAATTCCACACGGGTGTAGGGTACGAGCGTGTCCCTATTTTTCTTATGCCGTGTGTGCCACACGGGCCAACAGCACGACCATGTCGAAATGGACACACGGGCGTGTGCCCCTATGTCAAGTGTCATTTTTCTAAAGTTGGCTAAAGGACCCAAATTGGTCCCGAATGATTTCCAATGTGTGCTTTAGGCCTCATAGGCCCATATGAAGGATGTGTTGATAAGTTGATAAAGTTTTAAATTTGTCCAAGTCTTGGAGACTCGAAAATGGTTGTAAGCACGAGTTCAAGTTAGGTAACGCCTCGTATTCCGTCCTGACGTAGGATACGGGTATGAGGTGTTACAAGATATTTGTTATATTGTGTACTAAAAAAGGTGTTATTTATGCACAATGATAATCTGTAAAGTATGTGAAATTGAATGATACTGATTGATACCAATACAATATTTCTAAATGCATTTCCTGTATTTCATGTGTTGTCGTTGTTGACCGTGGTAGTCTGTTCTTGGGTGGGGACATGACTTTCCATCTCCTTACTAATGCATTTTGTAGAGCTATCATACATTTTCTTTACTCATTACAAAAGAAGTGTTATCTTAGTACAAAACATTAGAGACTAAGCCAAAGGTGTACTATACATGATAGGGATGGGACATTGCCTTTGACTTTTTTTGAGAATCGACTAAACCTTGGCTCTAATACCAAACATGTAACACTCCAAACCTAATCCTTAAGGAGGATCTAAGAATGACATGTCACTGCCTTAAAATCATTACCTTTAAAACTTTAAATGGTGTAAACCAATTTAAAATCGTTTAAATTGGTATAAAATATAAACTATTTATCATTCAAGAATAAATAAGATAGTACCCCTTGAAAACTATAAATACTTCACTAAAATTTCATTAGAATCATAGGTTCATGATCATAAGTTTAGATACAAAATACACTTTTCAAAATGTAAATGTCTTGACACCAACCCCATGTCCTGCATAATACAAAAATGTAAGAAGTCTCATGGCGGTGATAGTCTTTTGGCATAGCATTCAGGGATTCATTTACTTCGTCAACAGGCTTGAGAAGAAAAGATACTAGGTAAGTTCAAAGAGCTTAATGAGTTCCAAAGGAAAACATTACAATAGTCACATATCATTCAAGTAAATCTTTCCATCTTAGTATAGTTGTAGTTTGCCAGGTGACGAGTACTAAACACAAACAGACTGTACGTAAAACACTACTCCTTTGGCACATACACTATGCCCATGCAATCATATAGACCACCTTCTTCGTGTTAACCACAACCCTAGTCCATATTCAGAGTCATATCATTCATTCATTCATTTTCCTTTTTTTCATGATTTGTCAATCTGGTTTGCAATCATACTTTCCTTACCAGAGGCTACACAACCATTTTCATGTTTCACGATCTACCATTTCAATGCTCATTTCATTGAAGGCAGTGCCATGAATTCATCTCCATGTTTCAGATCATAGTATCCATTTCAAAAGAAAAGGGTAATGGCGTAAACATGAAGAAATATTCTTACATCTTTAACACAGATAGACCAAACCAGACTAATAACAACAATTATCCATCGCTCTTGCACAAATATTTCATCTTCACAGGATATCAGTGCATTACCCATATATGAAGTAAGAAGGAACTCACTAGAGAGTGCATCAACTTCAAACAACAGGACTCTTGCCCTTATTGCAAGAACCTTCAAGAGTGTATTGAGTTGTAATATAAATAGTTAAACTTATCAGACCGTATACCAGAAAACTAAACAAACATGTAAGTAACATCATCACAAAACTAAGATTCAGGACGTGTCCTTCCTTACACTCAAAACTGATGCTAAAGTGTGCAGCTCAAAGGTCACATAAATAACCATGAAATAACCTAAGGCTCATCGATATTTACCAGGTACTAAAACAACGAAGGAGTTAGCTGAATACAATGAACCCAAATCTTCATGCAGGCTTCTTGTCTAATGTTTTTCCTGGAGAAAACTGTAGAGAAAGTTTAAAAAGAAAGTATGGGAGCAAGAGAAAACATAAAATTTGCTCAAGGAACAAATACTAACCTTATGCAACTACACATAGAAGCTAGGTTTATTGGATAAGTCTGATTATCCCACTAAACTCCCTTGATTCCTGTGACTAAGTACTTTCTCTCTCATCATAAATGTGAGTCTTATCGACTACAGTAACTTACTTCTATTCTAACTAATTATCATTTGTCTAACTAAAATTTTCAACTAGAGTAATAATATAATAATTAAATAATAAATAGTTCTTCAACTAAAGACTTAACATAATTATCTATCAATTGAGGTGGCATCTACAGGGGAGTCCGCCAAACCACCAAGCTCGCCCAATGCAGACTTTGCCCAAAGGCGCACTCACAGACTTACACATTTAGTCACAATTAATACCTTACCTACTTAGATCTCACTCTAAACACCATACTCCGATGAACAGTATTCGAACACTAGGACCTCGTCGGGCGGGATGTTACAAGATATTTTTAGATGAGCAGTCAACCTTAATAAAAGTAACTATATTCTTCAATATAGGTTCGACCTAATCTACCCAATAGTATTACTAACGTCCTTTTGTAATGCCTAAAAAACATTTTTTAGAATAGTAGACGAAAATGTGTTTGCTACCACACGATCTTTCTCATCTTGACCTCGTAATCTAGCGTTGCGAACTCACCAGCTTCCACGTCATGACATTACTCATAGTTGGATTGCCTCCCAAGATCATGTGTCTCAGCATCTCGACTTTGTCAATGTTCACACTACAACGTTAGCCATGAGGCTCATCCTTTCATATCTCCAAAGGTGATATGGTTGTGACCATAATCCTTTCCTAGTCATGACTACGTCCATGGTCACCAACTAGATTGGCAAGTCAACATGTAATGTTGCAACCATATATCTTCCCACATTGTGACGTAGATCCCTTTTCAGCAACTATGAGTGTCCTTGGCCTTTTATTTCACCTACATAACAATTATTTATTAGGCTAAGTATCAATTATAACCTAAAAATGCAAAACACTCCAAAAACATAAAATTTGTCAACAAAACAACTATATTCCTAATTATGACACATGCATTGACTAAACAACTAAATGACTCAATTTTATTCCAGAAAACTTTAAAACAAGTATGAAAAAGCACAAGTTAGGAATATCATTTTTACCACACATAAAAAAAGCTCACAAAAAAGAAAGCTCAACAATTCCTTAGAATTGTTAACTATATGAGTGAGTCTATCACAAATCTTGCAAAGATTTCCAATCCCTTCCAATAACTGCTAAATAAATATTCTCAATTTTGTTGGTCACTCAAGCACTCAAATTTAGTAAAAACACACAAAGACATGTGAACAATAATTCCAACCTTATATATATTCCCTCACAAGAGAATAGTCCCAAAAGATTATCAAAGCAGATGCAAGTAATGAATATTGATTGTCGTATTGCTTGAAGAAATGAATGGAAAATGGTATATTTGTGAGTATAAAAGTGGATTTCTTAAAGATTCATAAATCCTCTATCACTCCTTTTTCAAGGAATTAGTTGTAAAGTCTAATTGGATGCCATTTTATTATAAAATTTGATATAGTAGCCTTTAGTTAAATGCTCAACTTCAAGAAGAAAGACTAACTAATACTTTACTCTTAAGATAGGTAGAATCACTTACTTAGTGCCATTTCTTCAAGCATATAAAAGGAAAGGATAACATCATTTCAGACATACTATTTATGCATTGTTCATGTTAATAATATGCTTTGGTAGGCTAAGAGTCGTGCAGACAAAATGTGGTTTATGTTGGCTTGGAACATTATGCAACAATCGAAAGGAATAGAGGGCCTTAGCTATCACAATGTTATAATTTTTAATATCCTACTCCTTGGCTAGAAGATTTGGTAACTTCTACTGTAACACCCAATTTTCAATGGTACCATAAAATGCGATTTTAGGGCCTCATTACTATAAATAAAGTCCATAAATATAAAATAGGAATAATTACGAAGTTAGTATGAAAATGTAACACCCCTAACCCCTCTCCATCATCAGATTAGGGTCACGAGCATTACTAACACGTCATACAATTAATCAATCATAATTACACATATATATACTAGCCATTAACAATATAATATACAGGGACAGGACACAAACAATCAGATCATATCATACTAGAATATTATACAATCGAATAACGATGCATGCTATGCAATGCTAAACATAGTCTTCCACTGCCTACACTCTTATCACTATTTATCCCTTCTTGAATGTCAGAATTTGGATACATACAAGACTGTTCCAATTATTAACATCAAAGTATTAGTCCATACTCCGTCTACGATTATCATTTTAATTTATCTTCGATGATGTTAGTGGAATGCACTTAATTTAGGATTGTTGATTCACCCCAATACAGAATAAAAATTACTCTTACAACCCCTATTTCGAGTCTATGGGACCTTAAAAGTAGTTTAAAAATAGGCAGGGACTAATTTGAAACAATTTTAGAAGTTTAGGAAATAATTACAAAAATTTTGATTTCAAGGGTCACACACCTGTATGGCCAGGCCTTGTGCCTTACACGGCCGAGACACACGCCTGTGTGGCTAGGTTGTGTAACTCTCTTACTTGGGTCACACGCCCATGTGTGTTGCCTATGTGTGACACATGCCCATGTGTGTTGCCCATGTGTGACACACACTCATGTGGCTAGGCCGTGTGCACCTAAAAGTACATTAAAACTCAAGTTTACCATTTCCTACTTACTTGGGTACTAAACAACTCAATTACCAATCATTTAACCTATTCAAAACACGATTAAACATGCCCAAAGTGCACCAAATTCATCACTTAATATGCCTAATCAATGTACCTTCATTGGTACCATATTTTATATGTTCACATACATCAACAACACATCAAACATTCAATACTTTCATTCATATCACATTTACCATATTTGAACTAACTTTCAACTTCTAAAGTTACCAAATTTGAAGCTAAGTACATTCCAAACATTATGCTAAGCTACCAAACTTTAAACTATCACACACCAAAATATAAACTAGGCTAACATACCAACATAGTCTCAACCACAACCATATACACATTCAGCCATCATTTCACTAGCAACTAAGATAACAACACTTTATAAACAATATCAAGAAAAAAATCCCTAGGTACATGCCACTACAAAATAAGATATCACCACACTTGAGCTCGAGATTTGTGATTTGATGCTGAGTCGGCAATAATTTGAACAGTACCTAGCTTGCACATGAAAAATAAAACCGTGCGCTGAGTAAAACTCAATGGTATTTCTATAATCCGAATAATATAAACTTGATATAAGTATTTAACATGCAATATGAAACAAGCTATGTTCATGTGTTTCAGTTCAATAGTATAATTTTTTATTATTCCTTATTCACATCTACTGAGATTTTGACATGTTCAAATATATAAGTATATATCAATGGCATTTCATTTAACATTTGAATATATCATCTCATACAATAGCATGATTCATATCTTTGATCAATACTTGAATTCATTCAAGTTTCACTTCTCAATTCATCATTTCATATCTCATTTCTCATCCCATAATCATTTCTCATATTTGCCATTTCAATATTTTCTAATCTCATACTCATTTCTCATCTTTGCCATTTCAATATCAATCACATAAATTATTATTTTACTTCCCTCTATTAACACGATATGACTCGAATGGATACACAGATCCAACCAACACACTAGTTTGGCACCTAATGCCTCATTGGATAAATCTAAAGTAATAATTATGCCTAGTGCTATATAAATTGACACCCAGTGTCTCACCGGTTAAACTGAAGCAAATTGGCACCAGTGCCTCATCGACTCGAGGTCGAAGTAATGCCTGAACTCTTCCTATCCTATGGAATGCCATCTATATCCGACTCAGCCCGATATAGTTAATAGGGATTCATTTAACTTTTCAATACAACCAATGTCTCAACTTCATGAATGTATATCATCACATATAAGCATATATTCAATTTGATAATAATCACAATTTTCTCAATACACAAATATTCATAATCAATATATTTCATAGTATACAAAATCAATTGATTTTGTTTCAATTATGAATTTAATTTAATCCCAAAGTACCAAAGTACTCACCTCAAATTCTTACCATATGCAAACAATTATATATGCAATAATCTACTATTTAATTTAGATTATAGAAACACAAACCGTGATTTTCGAACTATTTGACGTTGATTTCATCCTTCCCCTTTTTACTCAAAGATTCCGGTACGATGTTAGCTACAAAATAAAATAATTAAATCACATTAATATTACACATTTCAACTTCATATTAAATTTTAATTTTCACACTATATTTTGCTTATTCTTCAATTTAGTCCCTAAATCAAGACTAGTTTTAACCTTCACAATTAACTTTACATTTTTATACTAATTTCACTCTAGACCACATTTAGCTTTCTCTTTTTGTAACGCCCTAAAATTTCTATTTCGACTTTTGTAAAATTTTGACACAAATCTGTATTTGCTGCACTGGTTATGTGTTCTGGGAGTGTTGAGAAATCTTGGGTTCAAGCCTTGGCTTTGGCAAAATTTTTGTACTTTTTATGTATAAAGCCCTATCCCTAGCCAGTAGGTTTTTAATTAGAAGTTTGTAAGTATTTAACAGAATGGACCTGCTGGTCTAGTGGTTAAGTGGAGTGTTAGTTGGCAGAGGATCAGGAGTTCAAATCCCTGCATGAGCGTAAGGACTAATATTTTTATTTGGTCAGTCGGTTGGAGAGTTTAATTGTGTTAGAGATCTGAGTAGTGGGGAGTTTAGTAGAAAGAATTGATTTAGAGGTTATCAAATTTCCTGAGCATTATCGTTATCTTTTTGCAAAATTCGGTTGCCATCTCCTCCTCAAAATTCTTTGACGCTGTTCCTCTTTTTTTTGTTCCTCTATTTTTTCTTTTCTTTCCTTTCATTGCTGCCGAAATTTCTTTGTTATCCCCCATAATTCATCCTTTTCTCTTGATTCTGCATCGTTGTTAGCACCCGCGCGGGTTCAGTAAGCTCCTCTCTTATTTTTTTGTTAGGAAGTTCTTAACAATTGTTTAGTAATCTATTTTTCTTCTGAAATTAATGCTGTAGGGGAGTCTCTGATCAGTGAATCTCGTATTTCTGGTTTTAACGGTGTTAACAGAGGTTTTCGTCGATTGTAAGTCAAGTTATTATTGATAAGTTATTCCTAAAACTTGTTATTTAGTTTGCTAAATCGGTTTTGGATGCTTCTTTATTAGGTTTCTGGGCTTAGGGAGTGTTTTTGCATCAATCGAGACCAGTTGTGTACTCGAAACGCAGAAAATAGGGTTCAGCAAAAAGCCAAAAAAACCCCACTGTCGACACCACACGGTCGTGTAGTCGCCCGTGTGGTAGGCCATGTGCCTTAACACGGGCATGTGTTTGACGAGGCCAGGTTGTGCGCACATGACACGGTCGTGTGATGGCTAGGCAGGCCGTGTACGATACACGGGCTGTACTGATTTGGGCCGTGTGGGCCACACAGGCGTGTGAGTCCATACGGGTAAACTGCACGGGCGTGTGGGATTTTGGGTCAGGCCGTGTGATCCACACGACCAAGGCAAATTTGGGTCGTATGGGCCACATGGGCGTATGGGCCCACAGGGGCAGGCCACATGGGTGTGTGAGCCCATTTTCACTGAATTGATTGCGAAGGTTGCGCGGGTCGCCCAAGTCGACTGTGAACCTACTGGATAGCATGTCATGATTTGTATGTTGCATTGCATGGGGTTGGGTTGATTATATTTAGAGGAAGTGTACTAAAATGCTCTTAAGCCTAATATACTAGCAGCTCAGCTGCAAATTACTATTTTATGCTGCATTCGGTACTACCTGGAGTGTAGGGATGGGTGGGTTGATTTAATCCCCACATGGAGTGTAGGGTTGGACGGAGATGGTGTGTAGAGGCTAGTTGGGTAGGACTCTATTCACTGATTACTGATAGAATTACTGTTAATATGATGGGCTAAAGCTCTTTGGCATATCTGATATTGAACTGAAATGGGCTAAGGCCCGAATTGCTATTGAGACTGAATTGGGCTTAGGCCCAGACTGCATTTGATTGTTTGATTGAAATTGATTGTATGTATGCTTTCTTTAGGGATTATACACTGAGTTTACGTAAACTCACCCTTTTGTTTAGTGTGCACAGGTGATCCTCAGACCTGACAGTTCGGTGCGGCGGAGGACTCGGCGGTGGCCACATGTATTTAAACTGCTTTACTCTTGTTTATGGTTTCATTGATTATGGGGTATTTTTATGTAGTTGGAATTAATAAACTTTTTTGCTTTAAATTTAGAAATTTTAACTGTTTTTACGGACTTACAACTTCAAATTTAACAAAATACAGACTTTTCTAATAATCAAGGTTTTCCATGAAATGAAACTATTTTACCTAAAATAAATTATTTCTAAAGCTTCTGCGACGAATTGGGTTTTAAAACAATCGACTAGATGAGTAAGCGATTTTCGAAACCAATAAGAGTAACAAACGAACATGGTTTTATCGTAATAAATTAGTTTTCAAAATTCCATTCCATGTGACATCGCCAGATTCGGCCATAACGTCTAGGCTGAATTTGGGGTGTTACACTTTTCCAATTCAACCCCTTAATTTTAAAATTTTCACAATTTAGTCCCTATTGTTCAAAATCAACAATTAATTCCACAATTTAGTCCTTTTCCATTTCTATCTTAAAAATCTATCTATTTAATCCCTAATACTTAAACTATTCAACAATGCCAACATCAAAAATATTGAACAATACTAAAAATTACAATATGGGTCGGGTAGCCCTAAGTACCAGGATTACAAAAATATAAAAATTACAAGTGTAAGGACTAAATTGCACTAACCAATTTGGATTTGAGCTTCAAACCCCCATTTGTCGTGACTTTCTTCTCCTTTTCTTTCTTTTTTTTCTTTTTCTTTCTTTTCTAATTTGCATGCATTTCATCTCTTTCTTTCCACTTTCTTTCTATTTCATTTAATTTGTTTTCAATTTATTATTATTATTAACTTTATAAAATAACATATATAAATTATATATACATGCATTTACACTTAACCATATTCGGCCACCTATACACAACCATTTATTCAATGGTTTAATTGCTACTTTAGCCCCTTTTAGTTTATTTCAATTTATAATTCAACTTTTATCCCTTAAACGATTTAGTCCTTGAACTTAATAATTCCTAATTTCACAAAATTCACTAATCCAAAAGTTAATTAGCTACTCCGTTTACGAAAATAGAGTCTCGAAAATACACTTTCTGACACCTCTGACTATTGAGTCATTATAGAAAAGATGCTAAAGAATGGTTAAGTAATTTCGTTGATAAAATAGTTAATTAAAGCTCAGGAAATGAATTGTAAAAGTCTAATCGTTATAGAATTTGAATTAACAAAAGGCTTGAGGACCTAGATAACAATTAATCAAAGGGGCCAAAATAGTTATTAAACCATTTTGAAACATAGGATAATGGATGATGATGGTGTCTACCATTATTTTTAATTAGTGATGATGAAAATAAAATAAATCACAATTAAGCTAATTAATTAAGGTTAAACATGGTATATATACTAAAGAAAGTGGAAAAAAAAAGATGAAAAACCATTATCATCTTCTCATTCACCGTCCATGGAAGAAGAAACATCTAAGTTGAGCTTAGACTTTCAACTATCAATTAGATATGAAAACCAAGCCATTTTTTTTGTAATTTTATAGACTTATGATCATGAAAGCTTGATTTTGCTAGCTCATATATCATTTTGATCAATTTTTGAATTTTTAGTAAGTTTTCATTGTTGATAAATTGATGAAATAAGTTTAAAATTTATAGAAATTGAGTTTAGATCACGAAAAGGATTAAATTGTACAGTTAGTTAAGCTTGTTTGTTAGCCTTGTAACATTAGAGACCAAATTGAACAAATTTAAAACTTGTCACGAAATTATGTTAGGAACAGAAAGTATAGGGTCCCCAATGAAAGAATTTGAATTCGAATTTTGATCAGAAGCTAGGAATTGAAAGATATGCTTATCTCGAGTTTACAGACTAAATTGGATAAAATGCAAAATATTTGTATAATAAAAAAGGATTGTTTTGAATCATGCATTTTATGGCATTATGTAGAATAAGCCTTGAGAATCATGCATTTTATGGCATTATGTAGAATAAGCCTTGAGAAACCTACTCGTTTGTGTTTTGAAAGGTAAGTTCTTATAGAACTGACTATCCTTCCTTGTTTAATAAGTTTGCTTATGTTATTTATATTTTTATCCCTGTTTGAACATAAATGAAATGTTGGTGAAAATTGGCATACATGGCAAGTAAATAATTGAATTGAATGAAATGAGATAAGTGTTTGTTGTTATATCTATTGATTGTAACTAGAAGAAAAAAAAATATCTTAAAATGTATGTGTGATTCATGTCCAGATTCAATCGACGAAATTTAAAAAATTGACAAGTGATAGTTACAAGTTATGAATGATTGAAATTCAAAAATTTACATGTGATAGTTATATGTTATGAATATGCAAGTATGAATGATTGATACCCATGTGAACTTAATAAAAAAGTTAGGATATAGTTGGCATGCCAATAAGGTCATATGCGAGCTTGTGTATGGGATAGTTGACGATATGGAGATTATGATAGCTTATTTCGAGATCCAATATCTATTGCGGATCATCGAGTATTCTTTGTCTTCATAGAGACCTTAGTGTGGTGGAGGGATGTATATGAATATGTGTAAACATTTTATGCCTACGAGCTTTACACTTTGGTGCGTTGGTGTGGTGTAGTTTATGCTCATTCAGCTATCTTGGTGTGGTCTAGTTCATCTGTGTATCCGAGTCTCTTTTACTAGGGTTCTATTGAGAAAAATATTGAAAGTGGATCTTGAAACTGAAAAAAAGGGTAACAAACCAAATTTGATATGTTATAATGATATGTGACTCAAATTGAAATGGTATGAGCTTATGGAATAATGATAGTATATGGAATATTAATAATCTTATCTGGTTTGGTACAAATTTTTGATGTTTTGGATATGTTATAATGCCTAAAAGTTATGTGTACCTATGCCTATTATGCTCACTTTGTTGTGACACTATGTGATATGTTCTAGTCAAATATGTGCCTAATCTTTGGTAGTAACATGCTCAGCTATGAGCAAGGTAAGTGTTGTAAATTTCATTTGAACATACGAAGCATTAAATGCTTACCTATGAGTAAGATAAGTGTTTTAAATTCCATTTGAACATACTAAGCATTAATCTGTAAAACTCACCAAGGTGGATAAGTGCGAATAACATACTATCAATAGGACGGTAGAACTATGTTCATTCTGAGTCCAAATACCATGGCATGTATATAGGGTCTTTATTATGTAATTCGTCATATCTACTCGTGAATGTCAATGTTGTATTTGTGGCTAAGGTTTAGTTTGTATGTTAAGCTTGATATATGGCCTAGTTTGTGCTTATTTTTGATAATATTTGATATCATTTGGATTCATGATTTCAAGCTTGCATAAGCCTTATATGTTAAATCTTACAAAGTGAAGTAACTTGGTATGTTAAGGTTGATGAATGTCTTGGATATGCCTAGATTTTGATCATTGTTTTGTGCCATATTGAATACTTGATTTCAAATGTTCATATACTTCATTTGGTATAGACTGACATGAAATGATGACATGTTGAATTTGGAACATATGAATGTATGAATTTTGGTACGAAGCATGAAATGTGTACCAAAGTGATTTTTGCCAAAACAACGATGACATCAAGACGAAAAGTCCCCAATGTCGAAACCATATTTAAATCGAGTTTTAGAAAATGGGAATCGACTTTAAGAAAAATGAAAACGAGAGTCGCCACCAATCTTTTTAGGTGTGATTGGATCACCTTTAAAACATTTTGTTTTAAAATCATTAGTTTTGGTCTACGAAATAAAAAGAACGGGTTCGGGAGTCGGTTAGGTACGAGGAAGGATTAGCACCCTCGTATCGCCCAATAATAGGTACCTAATTAATTATCAAATGTCTTTAAGGACGGAAATTAGAAATTTTAAGACGCAATCC